>CM019065.1:354508049-355235549 GCA_009667805.1 Leptobrachium leishanense
TAAACGTTGGGCTTGAGAAGTAAGTTGGGAAAGCGCTAGTTTGAGGGATGTTGAGAGACGGCCCAGCTTTTCATCTAGTAGTGGCGAAAGCATTGCTGTAAACTCAGCCATTTGCGCGGTGGTAGTAGGTGTAGATGTGATAGCCAATTGCGGACTAGACGGAGCGCTTCCAAGGTCTGAAGTCGACCGGGTTGGAGACCTGGTCTGCGCAGGGGCACCCTTTCCCTGCCCCTTGGTCGTTTGACGTTTAGAGGACTTAGATGTGGAAGCAATAAATTTGTCCATGATGGAAGGTATTATCGGAGATCAGATACCGAACAAAAATTGTGATACTGTGGCAGCTTGCGTGTACAGTCCCGAAAAATTTGGTATGTTTCAGGGGTAGCGTGGTGTCTCCTGATCTTATGGTAGAGTGCTCGCAGCACGTTCCCCAAACAACAGAAAAAGCGGCAAGTAAAAGATAGTGGGCCTAGTATGGTTCACCAAAAAAATTATGAAGCAGAAAATTTTAAAACTGCGGCGACCCGCGAGGGAGGCCTATAAAAATTTTGTGGCGATTGGAGTTAGTGGCAACCAGTGAAGGAAGCTTATAGTTTTTGTAGTGTAGGGAAAAAATTAGTATCTCAGTCTATAGTGGCAGACCCACCTATATTGATCAATGGGATGTGTGTTTCAAAAATTGATGGGGCGGGGGTGGTAGTGGGTCCAATGGGAATCACTGAAAAAATTACACAGTATAATAGATCAAGCGACCAGGTAGGGCTAGCGAGCCTATTACAGTTCACCGAAAAAATTGTTATTTGTTTTTGAACAATGAAAAATTAAAGATAGTGGCTACGATGCAGCAAAAATTGATGAGTGGGTAGTGGGCCCAGCGGGGGTCACCAGAAAAATTATTAATATATAGGGGGGAAAAAAATTAATTTGCGTTCCCCTCTGAGCCTGTGTGCGTACAGGTGAAGGAACGAGCGCTCTCCTGTCTAACTCTGTCAGATCACGTGTAGGAGAAAAAAATTTTGGCCCGGATCCAGTATGGAGCCCTCCGAGAGCTTTGGAAGTAATGGAAGCATCCACAGGAAGCGGCCGCCAGGAAGGCCAAATGCGTAGCGCCAGGCTAGCAGGTCTCAGTGCGGGGTGAGTGGTTGGACGCCCCAGCGCCTGGCAAGTAACTCAGTGGGGAGCGGGAGAAAGTAATCACCCACCTCGATGTCCGTGGCGGCGATCCGTGCAGCCACTACAGCAGGCTCCGATCCGGGCCTAGAAAAGGTTGCGTACCCGCAGAGCCTTGCGGGTATGGAACGGCTGAAATCCGGCCTGTGGACCTCCGGGGATGATGAGGGGGGTAGTCGGGTGATCCTCAGCGCTATGACAGGCTAGGATGTCTCGGATGACAGCAGATGGAAACCCTCGAGTGCGGAGCTCAGTTAAGATGCGGCCATCACATAGGCCCGCCTCCCGGAAGTCTAAAATTATTTATAGTTTTAAATTTTTCTTTATTCAGCTAACAGTATTTTATTTATTAATTTTTTGTAAAACAAAATTATTATGTTTTTAAATTTTTCGGCGAAAGTTTTGAATCTCAATTTTTTTAAAGATTTCTTTTTAATTCTTTGACTGTTTTATCATTTCTTTTGTTATTTGCACACATTTTCGTGCATTTTTATTGTTTTAAAACACCTTTTAAAGAATAACAGAGTTATGTTTCTTATTTTCTACAGTTTGACGGCGTTCGGCGGTCAGATCGGCGCTCTTCGGCAGCTCCACGTTTCACGCATTTCGGGGACTCTGCGGTGAATAGTCAATTCACCGCAGGGTCGGCGAAATGGAATCTCCAAAGCGCACTTAAAATGAGTGCGCAAAACTGTAAAAACAGCAATGAATAAATAAATAATTCCCAGTATGTTGAAGGAAAGAGGCTCCTTGTGAGGTTCTCATGGAGATCACAGCCGCTGTGTTTTGACAAGATGCTTATTTAGAATCTTGAAGAGATCAGGAAGCTTTGCAGAGGCATCTAAGAAAGGAGAATGAAAGGTCAGAGGTGGAGGAGAATGGTTGGAGATCATTCATTTTATAGATGTCAAAGTCACAATGAGCCATTAATAATTCCACCTTAACTATTTTTTAAGATAATAAGCCTCAAATAACTGAGAAAAGAACATGGTATTTGCGAAAAATTGTGTCGCGAGGAGAGGCAAAAAAATTAAAAGGATAACTGGATCCCAAAGAATGAAAATATTATGGTGATTTGACTGACCCTTGGATTTCAATGATAGACCACCCATACTTTCTCTGGTGAAAATAATATATATATATTTTTTCCATGGAATCTGACCTATGCACCAACATACAAAGCAATTAAATGGCAAAAGGTTCCACGGAAAAAGATTTTAGAATTTTTTTTTACGCTCTTCAAAGGTTAAGCGATCTCATTTACAAAAGTAGTTTCTCAATGATTGCAGCTAATATCCCCAGAGTGACGCCGCCGACACCAGACAACAGCGACAACGCAAAGCCCATCTCATCTTAATGGCTTTACATGCCGCTAACTTCAATAAAATGCTGTCTCTGCACAGGCGCCAGGATAGCAGCTTAGCCAACAACATTGTTTCTATGGTATTGGAACACAGAATGCTGATTAGTTGGTATAATTTAATTGGGATCATTCCAACAAATACAACACTTCATTATTTAGATTATCCACTACAAAAACAAAAAACAATAACAGTGAAAATGTCAAAAAAATATTGTCACCCACTAGAAATGTCATTGAAAAACTCCTTTAAGCATGTTTTTATGTCTTCATCTTAAATTTGTTCCTCTTTCTGGCTCCTTTCCGTTCCTTTGTTTTGTAAAGTCTTGATGAAAATGTTGGAATTAAATAAATGTTATATTTATAGATGTTATGGGTAAAGCCCGAAGTGCGGTTAATTTTAAGATTACCCGGGTAATCCTGACATTACCCAAAACCGCTGGGTAAAGATGGAAAAAAATGAAAAATTCGGACTTTACCCGGGTAATTTTAGGACTAACCAACTGCCCTTGGGTAACGGTCTGGAAAAGCTGAAAAATGTGCACTTTACCTGGATGATCTGCAGACTATCCAACCCCGTGTGCTTAAAATTGAATTTTTGTTATTGTTCAGATAAAAGTCTGAAGCTTCACCCGGGTAATCTGATGACTATCCACAGCTTCACCCGGATAATCTGAGGACTATCCACAGCTTCACCCAGGTAATCTGAGGACTATCCACAGCTTCACCCGGGTAAACTGAGGACTATCCACAGCTTCACCCAGGTAATCTGAGGACTATCCACAGCTTCACCCAGGTAATCTGAGGACTATCCACAGCTTCACCCGGGTAAACTGAGGACTATCCACAGCTTCACTTGGGTAATCTGAGGACTATCCACAGCTTCACCTGGCTAATCTGAGGACTATCCACAGCTTCACCTGGGTAATCTGAGGACTATCCACAGCTTAACCTGGGTAATCTGAGGACTATCCACATCTTCACCTGGGTAATCTGAGGACTATCCACATCTTCACCCGGGTAATCTACAGAGCATCCAACCCCGCTTGGGTAAAAGTGAATTTTGCTATTATCTATGGATATTATCAATGAAAATGGCAAATGGCAAACATTAAAATGTATTGCGGATATATTGAATATACAGAGTAACAGGATATGTTTCTTATATGAATGTGAAAGAGTTACATGATTTTTATTATGTGTCATATGTGCTTATATATCATTTATAAAACATAATAACCATCAGGTTGCTCTTTATATAATATCTTTATCTTCATAAATTAATTTTCAGACAATTAACGCACAGAATTACATGACAGTGATTTACAGTGGCAAGAAAAAGTATGTGAACCCTTTGGGATTACGTGGAGTTTTGCATGAATTGGTCATAAAATGTGCTCTGATCTTCATCTAAGTCACAACAATTTGAAAAACACAGTCTGCTTAAAATAAAACACAACACAAACATTATATGTTTTCATGTGTTTACTGAACAGAACATGTAAACATTCTCAGTGCAGGGTGGAAAAAGTATGTGAACCTTTGGACTTAATAACTGGTTGACCCTCCTTTGGCAGCAATAACCTAAACCAAACATTTCCTGTAGTTGCAGATCAGACCTGCACAACGATCTGGAGTAATTTTGGACCACTCCTCTTCACAAAACTTTCAGTGTAGCAATATTTTTGGGATGTCTGGTGTGAATCGCTCTCTTAAGGTCATGCCACAGCATTTCAATCGGGTTGAGGTAAGGACTCTGACTGGGCCACTCCAGAAGGCGTATTTTGTTTTGTTGAAGCCATTCTTTTGTTGAATTACTTGTATGCTTTTTGTCATTGTCCTGTTGCATCACCCATCCTCTGCGGAGCTTCAGTTGGCGGACAGATGTTCTTACGTTTTCCTGAAAAATGTCTTGATAAACTCTGGAATTAATTTTTCCATCAATGACAACAATCCGTCCAGGCCCTGAGGCAGCAAAGCAGCCCCAAACCATGATGCTCCCTCTGCCATGTTTTACAGTGGGGACGAGGTTTTGATGTTGGTGTGCTGTGCCTTTTTTTCTCCACACATAGTGTTGTGTGTTTTTTTCCAAACAACTCAATTTTGGTTTCATCTGTCCACAGAATATTTTGCCAGTAGTGCTGTGGAACATCCAGGTGCTCTTTTGCAAACTTCAAACGTGCTGCAATATTCTTTTTGGACAGCAATGGCTTCCTCCGTGGTGTCCTCCCATGTACTCCATTCTTGTTTAATGTTTTCCTTATTGTAGATGTGTCAACAAAAATGTTAGCCTGTGCCAGAGATTTCTGTAAGTCTTTAGCTGACACTCTAGGATTCTTCTTTACCTCATTAAGCATTTTGCGCTGTGCTCTTGCAGTCATCTTTACAGGACGACCACGCCTAGGGAGAGTAGCGACATTGCTGAACTTTCTCCATTTGTAGACAGTCTGTCTTACCGTGGACACATGAACATCAAGGCTTTTGGAGATACTTTTGTAACCCTTTCCAGCTTCATGCAAGTCAACAATTCTTGATCGTAGGTCTTCTGAGAGCTCTTTTCTGCGAGGCATGGTTCACATCAGGCAGTGCTTCTTGAAACCAGTAAACCCAAAACTGGTGTGTGTTTTTAAAGGGCAGGACAGCTTTCAGCAACACATCCAATAATATCACACTGATTGGACTCAAGGTTGACTCACTCCTGGCTCCAATTAGCTCTTGGAGAAGTCATTAGGCTAGGGGTTCACATACTTTTCCACCCTGCACTGTGAATGTTTACATGTTATGTTCATTAAACACATGAAAACATATAATGTTTGTGTTGTATTATTTTAAGCAGACTGTGTTTTTCAAATTGTTGTGACTTAGATGAAGATCAGAGCACATTTTATGATCAATTCATGCAAAACTCCACGTAATCCCAAAGGGTTCACATACTTTTTCTTGCCACTGTAGTGTGGTTTGTGACTGTGGATACAATGTTAAAAATAACAAAAACCATTATTTTGTTATTAGTCAGATAACAGTTTGCAACTTTATCCAGGTAATCCTCGTAATCCAGTCAACTGTAACCTGCTGAAAACACAAGAAAAGCAGAGAACCCAGAGGTGTTTGGATACTTTGCAGTTTATGAGTTTACCCGGATAAAATCCGATGTTTCATTGCACGTCACACTTTATCCAGCAACACTTGGGTAATGTGCGTTTTACCCGGGTAAAACACAGCAGAAAACTGGAGTACCCAGAGGCCTCTAGATACTTTGCAGATAAAGTCCAATATTTCATTTCACTTCGGACTTTTGCTAATGACGCCTGGGTAATGTCAGGATTACCCAAGAAATCCTAAAATTAACCGCACTTTGGACTTTAACCGTAACATATATAGATATAATCTAAGAGCCCCGTGCTCTATAGTAAGGCAGCATTTACCTGCTTGGGTGCAGCCAATATTTTGTACATACAAACTCCAAAGGAAGAGCGGCACACTGAAGGCTTGCTTATAAAAAGTACAAAATTAATTTTTTATTCCATCTTAAGTGAAAAAAGACAAGATGACGTCTCAGTCCTCTTCAGGACTTTTATTATGTCTTGATAAAAGTACAGAAGAGGACTGAAACGTCATCTTGTCTTTCCTCACTTAAGATGGAATAAAAAATGTCTTGTACTTTTTATAAGCAAGCCTTCAGTGTGCCGCTCTTCCTTTGGAGATCTATATATATATATGTTTATTATTGCAGAAGCAATTTGCACATCACAGCAATTCAATGAATTGCATCCCAGAGCTCCTGTGCCACATTCCCCATATGCAGCAAGGAATTCTGGGTAGGATATGCAAATGACCTCTGTGTCACTTTTCTGCATCCTGGATCTGTTATTACACAGAACCCTAAAATCAATGCTATGCCACACTATGACTTTCTAGCAGAGATAAAGTATATATATATATATATAAACAAAAACATGGAGAGAGCACTCCAGACAAACACATTCAAAAACCTGCAACAACAGCTTCATGCATGGGTACATGATACCAGCTTTTACCACATGGTGAAAATTTCATAACTCTGAGCTTTGCTGAATAAAATGGTGAAAATTTGGTTCGCAATGAACGGCCGTGAATTGCTTAAGCCTGCCAATGTTTTGTATTTTATTTTGAGACGCACCCGCACTGAAACGCTTCGTTAAGGCTGAGTGCTACCCCCCCCCCCATGTTTTCCATATGTATTTCCTGGGTACGCACCCCTCCCTGCCACAGGTACTCCTCCTCCAGGTTCTATTTAACCTTGATCTGCGGGAGCTCCATGAAGGGACCTGTTCCTCAGTAAGTGAGTTTATCCCATGATGGGCAGTCATTAGGTTTGCAGAGTAGGACCTGCTAGAGGGTGGATTACATTGACGCTGTTGGCAGGATTAAGCAATTCACGGCCGTTCATTGCGAAGCAAATTTCCACCATTTTATTCAGCAAAGCTCAGAGTTATGAAATTTTCACCATGTGGTAAAAGCTGGTATCATGTGCCCATGCATGGAGCTGTTGTTGCAGGTTTTTGAATGTGTTTGTCTGGAGTGCTCTCTCCATGTTTTTGTTTTGTATTTTATTTTGAGACGCACCCGCACTGAAACGCTTAGTTAAGGCTACCCCCCCCCCCATGTTTTCTCTATAATATATATATATATATAATACATTGAGGCCGTGACAGGCTTAAGCATTTTATAGCCAATATTTTGTGAACCAAATCTCCATCATTTTTTACAAGGTTTAGGGTTAACATTTTGAAAGAAGAAATCTTTAAAGGGTTAAAAATTTAGAAAATCCTGAAAGGGTTAAGAGTTGTCAGAATCTTTAAAGTGTTCAAATCTGTTAAATTCTTTAAATGTACGAGCTGCTGGTAAAGTATTTTAATTTATGAGATGGTGTGCTCTCCTCCTGGTTTGTTATATATATATACTGTATTTATACAGAGGTGTAGCAAGGTCATGAGGCGCCCGAGGACAAGTGCCCCCCCTCGCTACGCCACTGTATATATATATATATATATATATATATGCCAAAATGTGCAACCTTAGAATAATTACAAGTTGAAACTTGTCTTTCCAGCAATTTTCATTTAGAATCTGTGATTGCCTTTTCATTATGTTGCATTTTTTAGTGGATATTCTTTACATAAGAAGGTTTAAGGCACTTTTTTCACATATATTTCATGGCTTTATGCAATAAAAGAGGATATGATAAAACTATCCGAATATCAGCACCAGGCTGGGGTCAACTCGAGCAGGAAAATCCTGGGAACACAATTCCTCCACTTTTCTTCCAGGAGGAATGGACTTCCCTTTTGGTCTACAAATGGTAAAGCTCTTACTAGCTTATATTACAATCATATGTTTCTTTAATTCACAAGAAATATATGATATTTATCACAGTTACAATGATTCCCTAATACCTTCAGTATCTTTATATTTAAATATCAATATGAAATCTGCGTGCGGGACATAAGTGCATAGGTTTTAGTGTGATAATTCAAGAGACAATGGGGCAGAAATCTTGTAGAGGTCCCGACTCCTAGACCCCTGGTGGCAAATCAAACAGTTCTGTGAAAAGCCAGGGCCCGATTCTAAGTAACAAACAGTCACTAAGGAGAAATATCAGTGCGAAATGATAACTCATAGGGGGCAGAAGAAAACTGTCAAATGTCAGCCTGGGGAGCAATTAGGAGTAAACAGTCCTTTTGCGACCCCCCCCCCCCCCTAAATAACATTAAAGCACATCTCACAACTTTTGTAGACGCCACACTAGCATCTATGGGCCACGACAGTCCCTCCCACCATATTGTGCTTAATTGGGAATGGGGCTATGAACATAGGAGCTGATGGAGCAGCAGCTCCAGGCCCATGCCCGAGAATAGGCCCAGAGAAAGGATAACTATCAGGGTTATTCAAAGAGATTCGAAAAGTCACCACACGTTCGGTGACTTTTCGTTCTCTTCAATTCGGTTTGTTTTGCCGATCCCATTTCGGTGACCCTGTGGTGTATTCAGCAAACACCACAGGGTCCCCGAATTGCAGGGAAAAGCTGCCGCAAACCCGATGAAAACGAACCGCAAAACCCGGCGAATGCACGCTGAAAACCCTCAAAAACATCTGGATTAACCTGCCGAAAGTCACAGAAAAACCCGAACAGGAGCCGAACGCAGCCTTCAACACAGCAGAAGAGGCAGTGAATAAATTAGCAAAACAGTTTGCAAGAATGATTGAAAAGTGAAACGCTGTTTGCAAAGAAACTACTGAGCGAAAATGTCTGAAATTTACATATGAGGTCCAGAGAATGATAATAAAAAGGGCTGTTACAGAAAAAAGAAGAAAACTTAAAAAAAAACAAAAAAAACTGACTTTTAAAAAAAAAAAAAAAATTCGGAAAAATGCTTAACCACTTCGCTGCTGAGGACGCGCTCAGCGCGTCCTCAGCAGTCCCGCTGGTGTGCTGAGGACGCGCTGAGCGCGTCCTCACATTGGGGTCAGCGTTCGGCCGGGTTCCGGCCGATCGCTGGCCCCTCCGGTGCGGGCTGACATCCTGGATGTCAGCCCGGCATCCGGACCAGCAGCCGCCAGAATTAGGTGTCATCGCGGGGGCGCGATGACACCTAATTCAGGCGCCCCCCCCCGCATGTGCGGAGGAGGCGCCTGAAAGGGAGGGGGGGAGGTCCTTCGGACCTCTCTCCCTCCCGATCGGCGGCGCACAGGGGGTTAATCCAGGCATCATTTGGAAGGGCACAGCCTGCCCTTCCAAATGATGCCTGGCATTAACCCCTGGGGAGCTGGATCGCGAATCGGCGCTGAAAAGCGCCGGTTCGCGATCCTTTCCCGGAGCTGGCCGACATCTTGGATGTCGGCCAAGCCTCCGGGAACTCCCCCAGAGGACTGGCGTCATCGTGCGTAGCACGATGACGCCAGTCCTAGAGTTAACCCCTAACTGCCACCAACTGTGGAGATAGGGAGTTCCAATGAACTCCCTATCTCCCGATCCGTGGCAGCTAGGGGTTAAATTTTGGTATGGTTGGATCGGCCAGAGCATGGCCGTTCCAACGATACCAAACACTACAGTGAAAAATTTTGTAAAAAAAAAAAAAAATGAAAAATAAAAAAAATTAAAAAAAAAATTAAAAAAAAATTAAACACTTTTTTTTATTTTTTTGGGTTTGTTAATGCAGCAATATTGTTCCCATTTCAATTATAATGTGAACAATGATGCTGCACTAACGATTTTTGTATGCGGTGCGTTTGTTAAAAATAGTGTCATTTTCCCCAAAAAAAATGTAATGAGACCCCATCTCTAATTTTTTTAACAAGCGCACCCCATACAAAATATAACCGCAATTGCTCGCATGTTAAAATGTGGAAAAAAACACTTTACACATTGTAAATTATTGAAAATACATATTTTATTGCATTTTTTGTTATAATATACAGACATGACATAACGTATACATATAATAATGACATATTATGAATCTACCGAGTCTGACGGAAAGAACGATATATAATATGTCTGGGTCATATACTAAAATAAGCCTTCAAAACACGTTTAAACATGATGCGCAAAACAGGTAAAAATGACCTCAGCATAGGGGCGGGAAAAGCCTCAGCAGCGAAAGGGTTAAAATATCCTTAAAAATCTATAAATAAAGAGACTCTTTACTGCAGAATTTTATAATGAACGGTTTATTAGATATTGAATTAAAACGGGAATATTTTTAACATTGAAGCCTATGGGATTCTCCTCAATAAACTTGCCGAATTAAACCACCGAATGGCAGGGCATTTCAGGAACCTTTCACTGCTGGTTTGTGTTCTCTGAATAGCCGAAGCAGTGCTTTTCATGGGGATTTCACTGCCCTCGAACAGGCACCGAACAGGCACCGAACAGGCACCGTATGTTCAGGCAATTCGCCAGGATTTGGCGAATTGCCTGCTCTCTGGATAGCCGAATGGCCAAGAAAGGAAACCGAACGCTGATTTTCAGCGTTCGATTACCTTTCTCAAGCAATTCGGATCTCTTTGAATAACCCTGTATGTCTGCATTGATGGGCATTTGGACCCCATATCTCCAACTCCGTAGCAGCTACCAGGTCATAAAAGGTATCACTGGAAAGGCCAGAGCATGACCTTTCCAATGATGCCCAACATGACCAGGTTTCTTTGTAACAACAATAAAATAATATTTTTTTTTTCTTTCTAACACAGCGATATTTTTCACTTTTGAATTATAAAGTGAACAATGATGCTGCACTAACTCACCATTTCATTTCTCATGTCACCGACAAGTGTGGAGGTGATGGCACAATCCTCCAAAACACAAGGGATATATTAAATTTTTTTCATAAAATTGTATATTTTCTCCCAAAATGCAGTAACAGGATCCCATTTCAATTTTTTAACAAGAATTCCCTATAGAATATGTAACCACAAAGGTTTGGATGATAAAATGTGAAAAAACTATTTTACACTCTGTAAATGATTGAAATCTGAATGGAAATTTACTCACACAGTATCTGCCTGGTTACATATACCCATATCTGCAATATTAAATAACCTAAAATATGATTTCACTAAATTCCAAGAAAAGCCCACCAAAATATTCAGCTCCAGGCCCATATGCTAGTGGCCCACCGGGCAATTGCCCGGCGAATTGCTTCAAAATACGGTGCTTGTTCGACGGCAGTGAACTCTCCATAGAGAAGCATTAGTTAACCTATTCAGAGAACACGAAATGTCAGTGAAATGCTCTGATTTTCAGTGGTTTCGTGCAACAGGTTTAAACAGGCGAATCACATAGGTTTCAACGAAAAAATAAAAATCCCTGTTTTCCTTAAGGATTTATTCAACCGTTTATTTTTTTCATTTGCAGCAAAAAGTCTCTTTTTGCCTGTGACATTTTGGTGCTCTCTGAATAATCCTGTTAGTCAGTCTTCATTTTCTCTTCTTCAAACTCCCTGCCTGATTTGGCTTCTGATTAAGCGCATAGAAACATAGAAACATAGAAAAATGTCGGCAGATAAGAACCTTTTGGCCCATCTAGTCTGCCCAATTACATGGATACTTTACCTGGATTTATCTTTTGTTTAGGATAGCCTTATGCCTATCCCATGCCTGCTTAAATTCAATTACTGTTTTGGCCTCTACCACTTCAACTGGAAGACTGTTCCATGTATCCACCACCCTCTCAGTAAAATAATGCTTCCTGATGTTACTTTTAAACCTTTGCCCCTCTAATCTAAGACTATGTCCTCTTGTTTTGCTACTTTGTTTCCTTTTAAATATACTCCCTTCCTCTACCTTGTGGATTCCCTTTACGTATTTAAATGTTTCTATCATATCTCCTCTGTCTCGTCTTTTTTCCAAGCTATACATGTTAAGATCATTAAGCCTTTACTGGTAACTTTTCTCCTTCAAGCCGTACACCATTTTAGTAGCCCTTCTCTGAACTCTCTCTAAGATGTCTATATCCTTCTGGAGATACGGTCTCCAGTACTGCACACAGTACTCCAAGTGAGGTCTCACCAGTGCTCTGTACAGTGGCATGAGCACTTCCCTTTTCCTACTGCTAATACCTCTCCCTACACAACCAAGCATTCTGCTAGCATTTCCTGCTGCTCTATTACATTGACTACTTACCCTTAGATCCTCTGCAATAATAACCCCTAAATCCCTTTCCTCAGATGTTGAGGTTAGGACTGTATCAAATATTCTATATTCAGCCCTTGGGTTTTTACGTCCCAGGTGCATTATCTTGCACTTATCCACATTAAAACTCAATTGCACAGCTCCGACCATTTTTTTAGTTTACCTAAATCATTTGTCATTTGGCTGATCCCTCCAGGAACGTCAACCCTGATGCAAATCTTTGTGTCATCAGCAAAAAGACATACTTTTCCATTAATACCTTCTGCAATATCACTAATAAAAATATTAAATAGAATGGGTCCAAGTACTGACCCCTGAGGTACCCCACTGGTAACAAGACCTTGCGCCGAATAAACTCCATTTACCACAACTCTCTGTTGCCTGTCACTCAGCCACTGCCTAATCCATTCAACAATATTGGAATCCAAGCTCAAAGATTGCAATTTATTGATAAGCCTTCTATGCGGAACAGTATCAAAAGCCTTACTGAAATCTAAATAAGCAATGTCTACTGCACCACCTGTGTCTATTATTTTTGTTACCCAATCAAAAAAATCAATAAGATTAGTTTGGCATGATCTCCCTGAGGTAAACCCATGTTGTTTCTGATCCTGTAATCTATGTGTTTTTGGATGTTCAACAATCCTTTCCTTTAACATGGTTTCCATTAATTTCCCCACTACTGACGTAAAACTAACTGGCCTATAGTTCCCCGATTCCTCCCTACTACCCTTCTTGTAAATGGGCACAACATTTGCTAATTTCCAGTCTTCTGGGACGACTCCCGTTTCAAGGATTGGTTAAATAAATATGTTAATGGTTTTGCTATTACACCACTGAGCTCTTTTAATAATTTAGGGTGGATCCCATCAGACCCCATTGACTTATTTGTCAGTATGAGGTGCGCTGGGATGTCTATACACGCAGCACTGCAGGAGAGCGGTGTTCATGGCATTAACTTACAAACTTATATAGTCGCACTTGTAGCTCCTCTATAAGTGATAAATCAATATTAATTCTATAAATTATAGTAATATTGTGTACTTGTTGGTTTCATAGCATTACGTTTAATTTAGCTATAGTGTATTATACTATTATATAGGAGGGGGGTGACATTGGAGGGTCACATGAAGCCTGGTCATTTGTATTTGCCCCATGTCTCTCCAAGCCAAACTTACCAGCCCTGCTCCGCATGCAAACCGGTCACCATACAGATTACAGATGTTACTAACATAAATGCACGACTGAACAATGGAAAGTGTGAACAATAACAAACACCTGAAAGCAATTGGCTCCGCTCTAGTTTCCAGTAAATCAATTCACATCGAAATTGTTATGACACGTTGACATTTGAAAATTTCCACATCGAGCATTTGATCCTTAGACTTTAATAGAATGCAGACGCAAAACCACACGGCTCTCCTCTATTAGTTTATTTTTTTAAATCGATTCTCTTTCCCAACCACAGGGCGAGTCATGGCAGGAAATTCACATTATATTTATTGCTGAATTAGATGTTCAAAATAGAAATTTTCTCATTGGTCTGGTTGGAAGCTGCCGGAGGAGAGGAGTGCATGTTCACTACTAGTGTGCCATAGCAGAGAGAGAGAGATAATGAGAGGTGAGTGCACTGGGAAATGCCCTTCTCAATTCCCACAGCCATCAGTTGACCAACCAGTGCAAAACCAGGAAACATCCTCCACATCCCCCAAACCTGCCAACTGACCAACCATGGCATATCCAGGAAATGCCATCTTCACTTCCAACAATCACTACCTGGTCCAGCAGGGCACAGCCACGAAAAGCCCTTCTCATCCATGGTAGCCACCAAGTAGCCAAACAGGAACAGAAGGGAGATGCTCTTCTCACAGCCCACTGCTACTAACAGCTGGGACATGCCATCCTCAACTCCCATGGCATAGAGATTTACAGTAGATTGGCAAGAAATATACAGAGAGCTCTCTGTCAGGTCGTTGTCTTAAAGGTACATCGAGAAAGGAAAGGATTTTACCAGGAAGGATACATTGAGATTTCTCTCATTTTCCAGTATGTCCTGGGTGGCGAGTATGTACCGTTAGGTGTCTTGCCCAAGGACACTTACTGGAGAGGTGCTCTTGCTGGGATCAAACCTGTGTCTCCACGGTCTCCACAGTCACAGAGCAGTGATGTTACCTCTACTCCACCCAGCCGGACATTCTAGCCACCATGACCAGTTAATGTCATTTGAATAGTAATACGTGGCTGAGTAAGCCCCATCCCCACCCTGGCGGGTGTCCCGGAAGGTTGATTCAGATCACAGATGGGAGGGAAATTCCCCATAGAAACAATAATTTTTGGTTGGTCAGCCCACTTGGATTTAGGTCAGGAATGTAGAGCTCTGCACATTCCTTATCAACCAATGGCATGCGAGAGAGCAAATTCAGAGCCCGCTTCAACCATCACTGTAGCAGGAAGGAGTAAAGGGTGCCAGATCCAAAGTTGCTCAAAAGGAGCCAAGAGGCGCTAGAATGAATAGAATTGACAGCAAGTATATGATGCTAAAAGGTTAAAATGGGAGGAGTGGGGAAGAATTAATATTTAGTGACACAAGATCAGTGTACAAGGAGTTGATACATTAAAATGCCACATACACATGATGACCTGATTCAGGGGGACCCTGTTCCCAAGGGAACTTACAATCTATGAGATGTACAAGTATTTTGTGAGGTAGGTGCATCCATATTGTTGTTTGTCTTGCCCAAGGACACTCGCTGGTGACATCTTCTAAGAGGGTTCGGAGTCCCACACAATTTATTATTAAACATCTAGAAATCCCTTTCATACGAGGGTTTGAGCGTTTTTTAGGTGAAAGGTCGCTTTATGCTTAAAACTGTCCTTGACAGTAAACTGCCAGTAGTTAATCTTTAGCTCCAGAAAAGAAACTCCGTCCTCCCAGAGAAAGACCTCGATCCTGTCCCTTGAAAGATTACTGGTTGCAATTTCTCCCGTAGGCTGGGACAGGTTATATTAAAAAGTAGAAACAATAAAACATCTGCCACAGGCGAGGGGAATCCGACTCAGAGATTACTGTAAAAATGTGGAGGTTATATTTTTAAACGGACCCTTTTATGGTATAAATCATCTCGTTTTATTTGAAATTTAATTTAAGGGACATCTATGTTTTTTTTCCTGCACTATTTTATCTTGTGATTCGAAAAATGGGATCAGGGAGTAATAATCCTAAATCCTGTATTATTCAGCTCGTTTAACCCCTTCACTAACAAGCACTATTTGTTGGATAAAAAATTAAACATTTATTTCACACATAGGTTGCGAAGTTAATTAAATATAGAGTAAAATAGGAATTTTGCACAGAAAGTGTTGTTCTAAAAAGATATAAAATTGAAAAGAATGTAAATTTGCTCATTTTGGATGTCTCATGTATTTGCTTAATTTTTACAAAAACATTGTTGGGATGAAAGGTTGTGAGCTCTAGAAATTGTCCCTTATCTTACACAATTTCACAAGGGGGCCGCATTATTAGCATATAGTCAGATATAGCCTTTGTGTCAAATACATAAATCTGTTAATGATAACAAAAAGTTCAGATCTCCTGCCTATGGGGAATTGTAGTGATTATAATGAGATTATTAGCAATGCAGCTTCCAAAGGAATTGGAAATTACAGTAACACCATGTATCTGTACTGTACATGGATTTTGCAATCATTATAACCACTGTATTTTATTTCTGTACAGAAGTGAGTAACCCAAGAGCTCTCCTTGTATTCTACCCTCTCCTTGGTTATTGTAATACAACATCAATGTATATGAACTTTTTGTTACAGTGAGGTTTGGGGCTGCTCTTTGCTTGTTTTACCATATTACAAAGGGACAGGAGTGAATTCTCACAATGAAATTGAGATTAGAGATGCGCACACATTTTTTTTTCGTTTCGGCTCGTTCGGTTTTTTAAAAGTTTAGTTTCGGATCGTTTCGGCCCATTTTCATTTCGGCTCGTTTCGTTTCGGCTTGTTGTTTCGTATCGATTTTTGCTTTGTGAAATCAGGGAATTTCTGTCTTTAGGATCGTCTGTTCTCTTCCTTTCAAAGGGTCCATTCTTGTTCTCGGATTTTTGTTTTGACTCTAGACGTATGGTATTTCGGATGCTCCGATATTTCGGTCGATACGGTAATCCTGCTGATTCGTTCCTTCGGACGTATCGTTTTTTACGAAAGATCCTTTTTTTATTATGAATGTGCATTGCACAACTTTATTTAATCATATAAAATATCAATATCTTGTACTGTTAGACTGGGGATTTAGGGAAAAGCTAATTAAATATTTAAAATAAATATATTATTGATGCAGAAAGAAAGCACTGGAACAAGTGAAAAAAGTGACTGACGATACGAAATTACGAAATCAGCAACGGAACAGAAACGGACTCGAAATCGATACGAAAATACGTTGTCCGAAATTAACCGAAACAGAACCGAAATCGCGAATAGAACGAAAATGACTTGCGATTTTACAAATTTCATGTCCATACGAAATAACGATTTTTTTTTTGTTTCATATCGGGAAATATTTCAGATGGTGTGTATTTCGATGCTGGTCTGGTTCGGAACATCGGACGAATCCGAAGCACCGAATTGGCCCGTTTCGTGAGAAAAACGAATCGGTACGGAATGAAACGCACATCCCTATTTGAGATATCTCTATATTGGGTACCGGGTGGGGCCTTTGAAGCCCCAGACATCTCGATCTTGGTAGTGAAGGGGTTAACCAAGTCGATGACGAGCACGTGCACCTGTGCTATACTAACAATAATAGCCTGCTTTACCCCAGAATTGCATGAATAGCAGAGTTGGAACATTTGTTTCTGTTCAATGGCTCACATTAATGGGTTTATTAGATGTAGTCATTTCCCTTTAAATGATGTGGAAAAGTAGGATGACACTTACCTTCAGTTAGCTAAAGCACAAATACCACGTACTGCTGCATCAAAGGAGATGACTGACACTGAAATTACAGCACGTCTTTCCTCCCCATGAAGATTTTTTATGTAATCGCACTGTTCCGTCTTATTATTAGCTGGTAAACCATGTGAGCAGCGTGTAGGTTTTAGAATATCGCTGGAGGACAGGGGCATTTCTAATCCTGCAGGGATGGAAAGGATTACATCTAATTAACTCAATTTTTCTTCATTTCAGATGCTTCCCCAGCGGCATATGTATTGATTGCGGTGAGAGTAGGAGCGACTACATTGTTCAAAGGGCAGGTGATTAAACATATACCCTCCTGTTATTTCGCAGGATGCCCCCACTTCATCATTTTAACATCACTTAACCCTGATATCAAAATGAGAAAAGCGAGAACGAGGTGAAATAATACGGCTCCTCGATTATCAGACCTATAATATGAATGACAAAATTTTGTTTATGCAGAGTATAAAGACTGTAAACAAACAAATCTTCAAAGATACATAAAGCAAGTTATAAAGCCCATAATTCTATTGTATGTTATTCTGTATCCTCAGCTCCGGCTGTTGACAGACACCATTGTGTGCAGTCCTAGTAATATTTGGTATATATGGGCTGGTGATGTAGCTGCTCTTAAGGAGTTACCTCCGTATGGATTTCATTGATTAAACATTTAAACGGAGGCGTGATACACTCATACTTGATACTTCTGCTGTACTGCAGAGAGACCCCTAGGACCTCTGGCACAGAGGATAAGCTCCAAATAACAAAACATCAAATTCTCTGAGCACCTTTACATTCTTGTTGCTAACGTTCTCGCTCACTTGTGTGAGCGTTAACGTTAGCCCTGGTGGCCCCACCATATTACAAACCAAACGCTAACGGGTTATAAAACCCATTAGCGATAGGAATCTTGCGCTGCTCAGCGCGAGGTTACTGTACTTTGCGCTCCCTATGCTTAACATGGGGAGCGCAAAGTGTTAATTAGCGTTAGGATTACAATATACTAACGCTAATTACTGTCCGGCTGCAGTTACTTAAACGTTAACCACAGCCTGGACTTGGTGCTAACGGATTCCGATGCTGCTGCAGAATCCATCAGCACCAGCAGAAACCCGATCAGATACTCACCTCCTATCCCGCGGCGAGGACCGGGCTCCAACCACCTCCTTTGTCCGCCAGGAGCAGGGAGAGAGTGGGGGAAGAAGTCCCCCAGTCTCTCCCTGCAGATCACTATGCCGACCTGCCGGATCTCGCGAGCAGGTCATGTGAGCCGTCTGCCTCAATGGAATTCTATCGACTCCATGGAGGAGATGCGTGTGGCGGCGCTTATCGCTGCCGCGTGCATCCCAGGGCTTAGCACCCAATATCGATGCAGGCAGCTTTTTTAGCAGGAGCAGGTCTTTCTCCTTTGCGCTCCCGTTTTAGCGCGAAGAGTGATGCTATCTGTCTTTTCAAAGTGTTATTTTCAAATGTCCCTAGACACTGCTCATGTTCTCTAAGGTTTGTGACCACAATACAGAGGATCTTATAGTCAAATACAGTGGCAAGAAAAAGTATGTGAACCCTTTGGGATTACGTGGCGTTTTGCATGAATTGGTCATAAAATGTGGAGAAAAAAACCATTGATGGAAAAACCTGCTCATTCAGTATATTCAGGGAGTCATATGACCACAGGTGTTCCACAGTGTTAATGTGTTACAAGGTGTCCAGGTATTGCTCCATTCCACAATGGTATCTTCATGGATGTTAGTGGCATTGGAGCCAGGATGTGTTGAGTGTCAGCATGTGGAGTTTGTGGGTTCGTGTGTTTCTATAAAAATATATTATTATCCTTTTTTTATATAGCGCCACATATTCCGCAGCGCTTTACAAGATCAGTGTACAAGGAGTTGATGCATTAGAATACCACACATGGATGATACAGACCCTGTTCCCAAAGGAATTTACAATCTATGAGATGTACAAGTATTTTGTGAGGTAGGCGCATCCATATCATTAGGTGTCTTGCCCAAGGACAATCGCTGGTGGCGCCTTCTGAGCAGAATCAGGTCGTCTTTCCATGATTGTAGATCAGCGACCTGGTGGTTAGGTTGAACCCGCTTCTTGTAAAGTCGAGACTTGCTTCTCCACAGTTGTATTGGAGGGATGTGCTGAACGGTATTTTTGACTTGCTTCTTCACAGTTGAAGGGTAGAGACGTTACCACTGGATTCCACATCCGATATTGTGTGGTGGCAAGTATGTACCGTTAGGTGTCTTGCCCAAGGACACTTACTGGAGAGGTGCTCTGGCTGGGATTAGAACCTGGTTCTCCACGGTTACAGATGTTACCTCTACTCCATCCAGCCGGTAAATATATACATATTTATATTATTATTATGTATATGGCAAAATTATGTAAATGGTTTGGTCTAAAGCTTGTACTATTTTACTATTTCCCAGCATTCTGCACAAAATAGAAGAAAACACACAAGCATCAAGTCCAATGCTCTGTTCCCACTGTACTTGGTCGATAGAGTGAAGTGCTGATATATCAGGCCCACTTCATACATAAAATATTCCAAAAAAAGTCTTCGATTCCCATATTTCCAGGTTAAACAATAACAGAGTTTGCTTAAAAGGCCATTAATGGTTTAAGCCTTCCTGCCAAAGGCAAGGCAGCCTCTTAGGGTGGCTCCTACCCGAATGCTGATATACAGCCTCCCGCCTTCTTCAAGCTCATAGACTAAATTTTGCAGAAAAACGAGGCTTTGGTTTACAGGAATGTTGTTTGTTTCTGCTGTTGGTTTCCAAACATCAAAACACTAACTATTTAAGTAAACGATCGCTCGATCTCCATGAGTAGAGGTGGTCTCCCCCATTCTCCGTGGCCAAACAGCGCATTTTGATGTTGTAAGGATTGTATCCGGGATCACGTATAGTTAAATCTGACTCACTATTCTTCAGACTTAACTATTCTGAAATACAGAACGTTCCCAGAAATTTCAATGAAAACATTCCAAGCATGGGACAGGAAATGTCCACCGCCTTTGTTCATCTTGGAAAATATTCAAACGCGTCCCATAGTAACTTTATGAAAATGTATGTAGGATCAGATTCCACGTTAAAGACATACAGAGTCAAACTTATGGAAACGTCCTGGGAAAAATAAACAACATCGTTCATTTGAAATTTGTGTTTGTTTTTTAAGTCACGGGCAAGGTTTTAATGACCACATATGTGTATTATGTTCAAACATATCAAAACATGGCTCTACGACAGGATTGCTAGGCTGTAATTAAGAAGCTGAAGACTTTTGGAGGGCATAGTGGTTCGTTAAACCTCATTTCTTTATGGAAAGAAAGAATCGGATTGGATCCATGGAATATTCTGGGCACTATAGATGATTTTGTAACTGTTTCGTTTCAACAACAACGTCTATCCCTTGAACCAGGAGGCAGCAAACTTGGCCCTCCAGGGGCCACATTACAATCCTAGCATTAAAGCACGGGCGCAAGGGAGGAAAAAACTGCCCGCAGTTTTCCCCCTTGCGCCCGTGTTTTAACGCTGGAATACAATGCAGGCGCAAAAAATGCTCACTCTGGAGCTCTAGATGAAGTCACATGACGAAACGCGTCGAGCTACTTGGCTTCGTGACTGGCTGATCGTTACTATATCCATCCATCCATTGACCCCCACTGAAGGTGCTGGATTGCTCTACCAGACCTCCGGATGACTGACCTTTTCCATCTGTGGAGACTCATCTCAGGCTTACGTCTGCTGCACCAGTTCGTGATGCGGTGACTATTGGAATTATACACACATGTCGTTTTGCACACAGATATTTTATTGTGTGCCACGTCTTTTGTGAGTGGTTCCATCATCTTTTTAACTGTTTGTATTAAATAGTGAAAATTTTACGCTATGTTGCGTCTGTATATTTCATTATAGGTCACACCTGGAGGATCCAGTGACTATTCCAAGGTTTAAGTGAGTTTCGACCTCAGCACTGGGACAACTTCATCTGAAACAGCGCTGGAAACCATGGTAAAAGTTAGGGGTGCACCGATAATTACTGGGCTGAAATCACCGTGCCGATGTGATGCCTCTGTGAGAAGTTGAACGCCCAGCGTACAAACAGGCAGACGGTGCGGGGAAAAAAGGTCCCAAACCATCACAAAACTATTAATTGTAAGTTTATTTCACTAATAAAAATTCTGGATTTTTGGTTTCGGTCCAGAAAATTAATTTCGGTGCCTCACTAGTAAAAGTTATACAATATGGTCCCATTACACGCTTCGCGCAGCGCATTTTGTTTTGCGCATGCAAAAAAACGTTATCGCGCGAAAATTAACGCGGCATTCCGATCCAAGCGCATTTTTTCAGCCTTCATGTTTTTCGTGCGCAAATCCGACGCGCATTTTCGTGCGCAAATGAACGTTGCGTGCAGGAATCGGTGGGCAGACTGTTTTTTCACGGGATTCAGCCAATCAGAATTAAGAACCACCATTTTCTAAAGTTAAGTTGTTGCGTCAAAGTCAATCTGCGTATATGTGCTGCAGCAAAAACATTTTTTGACAAATTATTAATTTTTTATGTCTGGGTATGTGTAGAATGTGTAACTGTACTGTGCTGTATTTTTTTTTTATTGCTGAGTTATTTCATTTCAGCCACAACGATCATATTTGCAGTTAACACCAAGTTTTCAAAGACGGTACGAAAATTCGTGCAAACGTCGCTCGAACGACTTTGCGTGAAGATTGTAATACCATCCGCACTAACGCATTTGCACTCACAATGTTAAGTATAGGATGCGCGCACGAACTTGCGCTCGCGCTGGGTTCGCGCAGAGTCAATCGCGGTAGACGAATTAAAGAATTCTGGGACTTGTAGGCAATCAACATCTGGGGGCTATGAGTTTGAGACCCTACCTTAAACTTTCCTGTGCAATTTAACACTTCAGCTACAAATGGCGAGTTAACGTTAAGTTTAGCTCTTTAATTACTAAGATTCCTGCATTTTTATCTCCAAGAAGCTCTTGGAGAACTTGCTTATATATTTCCAGGTTTTGTCCTCGCGCAAATGCGCTGCGCGAAGCGTGTAATAGGGGCCTATGTAGGGCAGTTTAACAATAGAAACACTGGTAGAAGGTCCATTATATTTATGCTGAGTGTTACACAACTATTTAATTTTAATGAATACAGAACAAAATGGCTTAGAGAGAGAGGGGAAGGTAACTAAAGACCCAGCATTCATTGTATCCATGCGGGAGCTTGAATTCCAAAATATTAAAAACTTCTTCTCCATTCTTTGATTGTGAGTAATTTCTAAATATTAAAATATATATTTCGAAAGAGTAAATGTCAATATATATATAGTAAAGTGTTAATCATAAGAGGAGCTTGCAAGACCTGTGAAACAACCTTTCAAAGATAAAGGGCTAAATTATAATCTTCGCGCAAACGTTTGCGTCGGCGCAAAAAAACATTAACGCGAGGGGTAAAACCATTTGCGCCGAATCCTGTATTAAATAGTCAGCGCAAACCACGCGCAATCGTCTACCGCGGGTGAACCTGCGTGAACTCTGCGCAAGCTTACTGTACTTTGCGCGTCCTATACTTAACATTGTGAGCGCAAATGCGTTTGTGCGCTGGTACGAGGATGGTATTACAAGCTATGCGCAGGATTTAAAGCACAGCCTTTGCGCACAGAATTTTAGCAACTCCTAAAAGCTGGTGTTAATGACAAATCTGAACAATCTGGCCAAAACCAAATACACCAGCCTAAAAAAACAAAATGCAGCAAAGTATAGTTACACATTCTAAACATACCAAACCAATAAATTTGAGAAGTTGTGTGTGCATTTATTATTGCTGCAGCATAAATACTCAGATTGACTTTGACAGGCACAATTTCTTAACGTGAGATAATTGTGGTTGTTAATTCTGATTGGCTGGATCGCGACAAAAAACAGTGCGCACACTGATTTTTGCACGAGACGGTACTACGTGAGCATTTGGCTGCGTCCTGTTTGTGTGCGGTATTGATCGGCGAATGAAAAGATACGTGAGGATTGTAATTCCAGTTGCGAATTGCACGCGCAAAAATTTAACGGTTGGCGAAAATTTTTTCCTTTGCGCTAGGGTTTTTGTGCAAAGATTGTAATATAGCCCTAAGATTGTATCCACTAAGCATGAAACATGCTATTTTTAAGAAAATTGAGAAATACATGTAATATGCCATTATTCTGGACAAACAAGTCCGGGATTTTTCTATGCAGTACAGCAGGACTCAAAATTTCCACTCGCCTGCTCGCATTTGGCGAGTGGAAATTACATGAGGGCGAGTGGGAATGCAGAGGCAGGGCAGGATAAGGGTTTAGGTGGGGCAACTAGTTGCGAGTAACTCTTAAGGCCTGGCTAGTAGCTTGGGACTTGAAATTTTGAGCCCTGCAGTACAGTAACACTGAGCACAAATTAACTGTACACAGAGCAGACCCTTCCACGCCAGACCTCTGTTGGAGATTGTGTGGTGCCCGTGGCACGCAGGCCCATATGTGGTGGTTCTGCCCTAGGATTACTCGTATTGAGAGAAGGTGGGCACATTGGTGAACTGTCTTTGGTTTGACGGTCCTCTTCTACCTGAGGCCGCACCTTTTTGCCAAGCAAGTTCCGGACCTCACATCCCGTCAAAATTGCCTACTGTCAAAAATTCTGTTAGCCGTTAGAAAGGCGGCAGCTGAGAAGTGGCACTTCCACTTCCCTCTCCCCTCAGTCCAGATTAACCCTTTCACTGCTGAGGACGTGTGGGACACATCCTCATTGACGCACGTTACATGCTGAGGATGTGCCCCACACATTATCAGCTTTGCGGGACCCCCGGCGGAGATACTCACCTCTCTGTCTGGGGTCCCACAGTGGTCTGACTTCAACGTCCTCAGACGCTGAAGTTAAGACCCTCACGACGTCAATGATGTCATCGCGCCATGCACGATGATGTCATTTCCAGGTGACCCCCGGCAATGCCAGGAGGTAGCCTGGAAGGGAGGGAGGGGATCCGTTCGGATCCCTCTCCCTCCCGATCGGGAAGGCACAGCGCCAAAAGCCAGGCACCGCTTAAAAGGGGAGAGTCTCCCCTTTTAAGCGGTGCCTGGCTTTAACCCCTCAAGCACCGGGTCGCACTTCAGGCCTTGCTGCACTAAAGTGGGTATCCTAGCTCCGGTGGGGGCCGCCATCTTGGGATGACGTCAGATAGCCGGGAACCCCTAGCTGCCCGGGGATTTCCCAAGGAAATCCCCTGGTGGAGATAGGGGGTTCCTTTGAACCCTGATATCTTTAGAACCGTATAACTAGGGAGTCATAGAGGGCGTCATTTGAAAGGCCTGAGCATGGCATGGTACAATGTAAAATAAAAATTAAAACAAACTATATAAGGTTTCAACGCGCCGATTCTGCACGCATTTCAGAGGAGATTTCAAAGCAGATAGTTGTGTGTGTTGTTACTGCCGGTCTGCCACGCTACTGGGGGGGTCTCATTTCGACCAAATATCAGGGAATTTAGGTGATGTGTGTCTTGTTACTGTGCCAGCAAGTTTTTTTGGGGTTTACAACTTTATTTAAAACATTTGTGTATTGAGGTGATCTTCTGGGTCTTGTCACACTGTGCCAGCAAGTCTTTTTGGGTCTCATTTATACCAAATATCATTGAATTTAGGTGATGTGTGTCTTGTCACTGTGCCAGCAAGTTTTTTTGGGGTTTACAACTTTATTTAAAACATTTGTGAATTGAGGTGATTTTCTGGGTCTTGTCACTGTGCCAGCAAATCTTTTTGGGGCTCACTAATTTCTTTAAAACACTTGTGAATTAAGTGTCTCGTCATACAAACAGTACCACGCTGTATTTTGGGGCTCACTAATTTCTTTAAAACACTTGTGAATTAAGGTGATCTGTGTCTCGTCATACAAAAAGTACCACGCTGTATTTTGGGGCTCACTAATTTCTTTAAAACACTTGGGAATTAAGGTGATCTTCTGTGTCTCGTCACACAGCCAGCAATTTTTTTTGGGGCTCACTAATTTCTTTAAAACACTTGTGAATTAAGGTGATCTGTGTCTCGTCATACAAAAAGTACCATGCTGTATTTTGGGGCTCACTAATTTCTTTAAAACACTTGTGAATTAAGGTGATCTGTGTCTCGTCATACAAAAAGTACCACGCTGTATTTTGGGGCTCACTAATTTCTTTAAAACACTTGGGAATTAAGGTGATCTTCTGTGTCTCGTCACACAGCCAGCAATTTTTTTTGGGGCTCACTAATTTCTTTAAAACACTTGGGAATTAAGGTGATCCGTGGCTCGTCATACATACAGTACCACGCTGTATTTAGTGGCTCACTAATTTCTTTAAAACACTTGGGAATTAAGGTGATCTGTGTCTCGTCATACAAAAAGTACCACGCTGTATTTTGGGGCTCACTAATTTCTTTAAAACATTTGTGAATTGAGGTGATCTGTCTCTTGTCACTGGCTGCCAGCTATCAGTGTGTCTCACTGAGTTATACCAGAGTTCTTTAAATCTTTATACCAGAGTTGAATCAGAGTTCTGTATATATTAATCTATATATCACTCACCATGTCTGAAAGAACAAAAAGGACAGGCAGACGCTCCCAGACACAGATAAGAGGGCAAGCAGTCCCTGTGTCGGGAGGCTGTGCCTCTGGTCATGGTGGACGTGGTGCATCCTCTGCAGGGGCACGTTTGTCCTTTCTAACTGGTGCTGGCCGTCTTAAGCAGCAGCAACATACAGAGGACCTGGTGGATTGACTAACCAGGCCATCCTCATCCTCCGAGTCCTCTGCCAGCCAGGCTTCTAGTGCTTTATGTTGCAAATACCTGTAAAAACAGGAAAGAATGAGGAGACAGACAGATTGGCTGCTTGTTCCATAGTATCCTCGTGGTTATGAGGGTAAGCAGGAACACATCACCAGTGCCACACCTATAATCTTCCCCCAATCCTTCCTGAACATAAGACCCTGTGTGTCATAATAACAGTCCCCTGCTGCTGCAGCAGAGGGCTGCATTCTCATAGTGACTTGTTATAGGCACCATATACCACATAGAAAACATAAACACATACCTTTCAATGTCACCACTATACATGACAATTACTTACTTTATACAATTGTGCACATACCTCGTATGTGTCACATCCTCCCCGACAAAATAAAATGGGCACCAGCTACAAAAAATATATATACACTCAGGCGCAAGATTACTATGTCCAGAACACCACTTTCTTAACTTAATATGCTGCCCCTGTGGGAATGCATGGTACCATATTGTATGAGTCGTGAAACGGGTAGTATGAGAGTGGTGGCATATAATATGGTGTAGCCAATACAGGTAAGTGAGGAAAGGTATATGATGCTACACTGTGGAGCATAGTCTGTGGTTGTAGCGATGGTTGACCCAGTGTTTCGTACGTAAACACTTGTCTTGGCTTACTCCCTCTCACTGACCGTCTTGGTTCGATACAGCTTTCTGATGTCAGACTTTCTGCTTCATCAGGCAGGGCACATTCACTATCACTATCTCCACTGACTTCAGGTGGAAATGTTGAATTCAGGATCAATTCTTCTGGTGATTGAGTCTCGATCAAACTGTGTCTCTGTTCCTGTGGGACTTGGACTTGATCTCTTTCTCGCACGGTTCTCTCAGGTGATGGTGACGTCATTTCGACAAGAGAGTTCTCATGGTTCAGTTTTGAACCTTGCCGGTAAGTATGCTGTCTCTTATGCTCTGTCCAACTCTCAGGAATTCTCAACCAGTATCTTTCAGAGCTTTCCTCATCTGAATCGGTGATGTCACTGTGGTAGGTAGGTTTCTTGTCTTCTCCCTGTTACCTTGTCTGCTTTGTTTCTGGTTCCCGTGTTTCAGTGGGTGTGATGGTGTCTCCACAGGCAAGTCATTCACCAACAGTAATAGGTTTCGGTGCAGGGTTCTAGTTCCACTTTTGTTCCCATTCTCAGGACTCACCACATAAACTGGATTGTCTGTTACTTGCTCTTTCACCACATAGATGATCTTCTCCCAGTATGATCTTAGTTTCCCTGGGCCTCCTCGCTCTCTCAAATTTCTAACAAGAACTCTGTCTCCAGGCTTCAGAATAACACCTTTGACCTTCAAGTCATATTGAGCTTTGCCCCGCGCACTTGATTGCCTACTGTTTTCATTTGCTATTTGATATGCTTCAGCCATCTTTCCAGCCCAATGATCAGCAAATCCCTTATGAGTTAATCCCTCATCCTCTTCAACGAGCCCAAATATCAAGTCAACAGGAAGGCGAGGGTGGCGTCCAAACAGTAAATAGAATGGGGAATACCCAGTTGACTCGTGACGTGTACAATTATATGCATGGACGATCTGGGGAAGGTGATCTTTCCAACGTATCTTTTCCTTATCAGCCAAGGTCCGGAGCATTTGGAGGAGAGTCCGGTTGAATCTCTCAGCTGGGTTACTTTGAGGGTGATACGGAGAGGTCCTCGAATGGCGTACTCCAGCAAGTTCCCGAAGGTTCCTGAAAAGCTCATTTTCAAATTCCCTGCCCTGGTCATGGTGTAGCTTTCCAGGGTAACCAAACCGAGGGATATCATCATTGAAAAGACGCTCAGCTGCTGTACGGCCAGACTTGTTTTTAGTAGGATAAGCTTGCGCAAACCTAGTAAAGTGATCTACGACCACTAGTATATACTCATACCCACCCCGGCTTGGCTCTAAGTGCAGGTAGTCGATGCAAACAAGTTCTAGAGGTGAGCTGGATGTTATACTCCCCATGGGTGCTCGGACATGGGTCGTTGGTTTCTTTTGCTTAATACAGGGACACTTCTTTGTGATATACTCCTCTACTTCCTTCTTCATATATGGCCAGTAGAATCTTTGTCTCATCAGATGAAGAACCCGTTCTGTGCCCAGATGTCCCATGTTGTCATGTAAGTGCTCCAAAGAAAGTTGCTTATACTGGGTTGGGAGAACAAGTTGTTTGTTTTGAGCTGTTTGCCTATAGAGACATCCATCCTCTATAATTAGTTTGTTCCATTCATACAAAAGTTTCTTGGCCGCTCCAGTCACGGTTTTCCTTAGACTTTCATCTGGCACCTTGATTTCCTCTTTCATCTTCAATATCTTGGCTATCACTGGATCCTCCCATTGAGCTTTGGAGAGTTCATCTTTATTTATTCTTGGCAACAATGAACCTTGGGATGTTGGGTCAGTTTCCATAGACGACATACTGAGTGCTGCAACCCAAGCCACATCTTTCTTTTTGGCTGCGCGAGCTCCATCCCAGACTGCTCGCACCACTTCAGATGACAATTGCTCAGTGCACTCAGTGGTATACTTTTCGATGTCAAGGGGATACGCGACAGTGTGTCAGCATCAATATTTATTTTACCAGGCCTATATTTCACATCAAAGTGGTAGTCGGACAATTCTCCCACCCAGCGATGGCCAACCCCATTCAGATTCGCAGTGCTCATTATGTAGGTCAGGGGATTGTTGTCTGTGTAAATGGTAAAATGTGGAGCATAGAACAGGTAGTCTCTGAATTTTTCACACACTGCCCATTTAAGTGCAAGAAACTCAAGTTTACCACTATGTAGGCAGTAATTTCTTTCGGCCTGGGACAGTGTCCGGGAGCCATACGCAATGACTCTTAATTTTCCATCCTGACTCTGGTAGAGTATAGCCCCAAGGCCCCTTTCAGATGCATCGGTGTGCAGCGAGAATGGTAAATTGAAGTCTGGATAGGCAAGAATTGGTGGCTTTATCAACATGTCAATCAAGGTTTCAAGAGATTTCTGATGCTCACTTGTCCACACTTTTGTTTCTATAGAGGAAGGGAGTATATTTAAAAGGAAACAAAATAGCAAAACAAGAGGACATAGTCTTAGATTAGAGGGGCAAAGGTTTAAAAGTAACATCAGGAAGCATTATTTTACTGAGCGGGTGGTGGATACATGGAACAGTCTTCCAGTAGAAGTGGTAGAGGCCAAAACAGTAATTGAATTTAAGCAAGCATGGGATAGGCATAAGGCTATCCTAAACAAAAGATAAATCCAGGTAAAGTATCCATGTAATTGGGCAGACTAGATGGGCCGAAAGGTTCTTATCTGCCGACATTTTTCTATGTTTCTATGTTTCCACTCCACAGGAGTTCTGGAAGGCATTTGGGGGCCTTTGGTCTTTCTCCTACTGGACTCAACTGGTGCCACCCCAGGCTTTGCTTGTAGGAGCTCATACATAGGCTTAGCTACACCTGAAAAATCTTGGATAAACGAGCGATAGTAGCTTAGGAAGCCGAGAAGCCTTCTTACCTCACCGATGGTATGTGGAGTATGACTTTTGAGTGACATAACTGCTTGAAGATCTTTGGGATCGATCCGCACACCTTCGGCAGACACAAGACGACCCACGTATCGGACTTCACCTCGGAAGAGCTCACATTTTTCAGGCCGAAGCTTGACTCCATGATGTTGGAGAGCTTGAAGAACTTTGCAAAGTCCTTCCACGTGTTCCTCAAAGGACTTGGCATAACATAACACGTCATCAAGGTACGGTATACAACATTCATCTCTGAGAGAATCTAGCATTTCTTCCATACTGCGCTGGAACGCTGCAGGTGCATTGGACAGGCCGAAGGGAATTCTTATCCACTCATAAAGTCCCCAGGGAGTTATGAAAGCTGTCATGTGCCTAGAACCTTCGGCTATGAAGCCCTGATGGTAGGCTTTTCCTTGGTCGAGAATACTGAACCATGCATAACCCCCCAATGTGTCAAGCAAGTCTTGAATTCTTGGCAGAGGGTGCCTATCTGGTACAGTCTTTTTATTGAGGAGGCGATAATCTATACACAGGCGAAGTGAGCCATCCTTCTTTCGGACGCAGACCACTGGTGCAGAATAAGGGGACTTGGACTTCACAATCCACCCTTTTGCCAGGAGATCTTGTATATAATCTTTCACTTCTTGGAATAAAGGTTTAGGTACCGATGAATATGACCGCTGCACTGGTATGTCGTCTTTGAGATTTATTGACATTTGTAGGCTCGGAATGCAACCCATGTCACTCTTATCTTGAGAAAATGCCACAGACTCTTCATACAGCATTTTTCTTACCACCTGCTGCTGTTCCTCACTCAAGTGGCTTAGATCTACAGGTGGGTGCCACCGTTTCAAGGTTTCTTCAGTACCTGAGGTAGTCACACCCTCGACCGATACCTTAGACTTCAGTTCTTCTGATCGCTCTGCCTCCAGTACTTTTTCAATTGGCTGAATATACAGTTGTGTTCAAAATTATTCAACCCCCAATGATGTAAAGGGTTTTAGGGAATTTAGTGTACTTTTGTAATTGTATTCAGAATGAAATCCTACAAGGACTTTTTAAAGAACCATATGCAATTAAATGACATCAATTGGTTTTGTAATACAGTAGTAAATGTTTCTTTTGTGAATTCTTCATTGACACAATTATTCAACCCTTAAAGACTACCACTCTGAAGAACAGAGGTTCATTCAAGTGTTTTCAATCAGGTATGAAAACACCTGTGGATGTCACGGAGCAGCAATAAAGCATAATAAGCACCAATTAGGCAGCTTTAAAATGACTGTGATACTCAGCTCCTTCTAGACATTTACTGGTGTGGTTACAAACATGGTGAAGTCAAGAGAATGGTCCAGGAAGACAAGAGAAGAGGTGATTACTCTTCACAGGAAGGGCAATGGCTATAAGAAGATTGCAAAGATGTTAAACATACCGAGAGAGACCATAGGAAGCATCATTCACAAATTCAAGGCAAAGGGCACTGTTGAAACGCTACCTGGTCGTGGCAGAAAGAAGATGCTGACTTCGACTGCTGTGAGCTACCTGAAGCATAGAGTGGAGAAAAGTCCCGTGTGACTGCTGAGGAACTGAGAAAAGATTTGTCAGATGTGGGTACTGAAGTTTCAGCTCAGACAATACGGCGCACACTGCATAATGAAGCCTCCATGCCAGAACTCCCAGGCGCACCCCCTTGCTGTCTCCAAAGAATAAGAAGAGTCGACTGCAGTATGCCAAAAGTCATGTGGACAAACCACAGAAGTTTTGGATAGTGTTCTGTGGACTGATGAAACAAAATTAGAACTGTTTGGGCCCATGGATCAACACTATGTTTGGAGGAGGAAGAACAAGGCCTATGAAGAAAAGAACACCGTGCCTACTGTGAAGCATGGCGGGGGGTCAATCATGCTTTGGGGCTGTTTTGCTTTTGCAAGTACAGGGAAGCTTCAGTGTGTGCAAGGTACCATGAATTCTCTTCAGTACCAAGAGATATTGGATGACAATGTGATGCAGTCCGTCACAAACCTGAGGCTTGGGAGACGTTGGACCTTTCAACAGGACAATGATCCCAAGCATACCTCCAAGTCCACTAGAGCATGGTTGCAGATTAAAGGCTGGAACATTTTGGAGTGGCCATCGCAGTCACCTGACTTAAATCCGATTGAGAACCTCTGGTGGGACTTAAAGAAAGCAGTTGCAGTGCGCAAGCCTAAGAATGTGACTGAACTGGAGGCTTTTGCCCATGGCGAATGGGCGAAGATACCCGTAGATCGCTGCAAGACACTTGTGTCAAGCTATGCTTCACGTTTAAAAGCTGTTATAACTGTAAAAGGATGTTGTACTAAGTACTAAGATTGAATGTCACTTGGGGGTTGAATAAAACTGATAAAGATGTGAGCACAGAAAAGACATTTGTGGTTATTTCATTATAAATGTTATATTATATTTGTCTGACCTACACGTGCCTCTTTGATTTAATTGTAAGCAAGATGACTGAATGATCAAAATCAATGTCAAACTGGCCAAAACACTCAATTTCAGTGGGGGATGAATAATTTTGAACACAACTGTAACCGAGGATTGTGTTACCAGGCAGTGTTATTTCACATGTGGAGTTGTTACCAATTGGAACAGAGACATAAGGCCTTTCCTGGTTCTGTACTTCTAGGAGCCCCCCTCCTATATCCAGCTTTTCCAACTGCACATTGTTCTCCTCTGGTTCAAACAGTATGACTGGGTCGGGCTGATCCATGTTAGGTGGTATTTTACACTTTACCCACATCACTTGACTGCTGGAATGACAACGCCACCCCTCTTTACCTTCAAACGTCCCCACTGTTCATTCAGCTCAGGGGTTTGGACACAGCTTACCAGAGTTTGAGCTTCTCGTTTGACATAGAGATGGCTCCTGATAGTAGAGAGACTAAAGCCTGCACAAGGCGCTTGGGTTGTCTCTGAATTAATTCTTCCACTATGTTAAACCCAAGTAGTGGCCTTTCAATTGGCAGATGACTTACTAAAAAGGGAACACTGATAGAGAGGTTAGGGTCATTGTTTCCTTCTAAATTAACAGTAATAACAGCCCAGCCATCGAATGGAATGACATCCCCAGTCACAGAATACACTTCCAGCTTCCCCATAGTTCCCATAAGTTCAGAAAGAGGTCTCAAGTCCACAGCTGGCAAATATTTATCTTTCCAAGCACGATCAATGATACTGACTTGAGCTCCAGTGTCAAGCAAAGCACTTACTGCTAGGCCATTGAGGTTGCACTGTGTCAAAGCCTTCCTTCCTATTAGATTGACAATGGCCTCATTCTTTTTCCTAGGGACAGAGAAAGTAGAAGTCTGATTAAGCCATTCCTTGTCCTTGGAAGTTTTGAATGTCGTATAATGAAATGGTTTTGTTTTGCTTTTTGTAGGACCAGGTTCATCCTCTGATCTGTCATCATTTGTGCCATGGGACAGGGAGGACTTGGTCACTGGTTGCCCCGTTGCAGTGACCGCTTCCCGTTTCCCTGCGGGTTACATTTCCGGAGGCATCCCCTGGACAGGTGCCCCTCTTCCCCATACTGAAAACAGTGAGTACAGTTTTGCAGACCAGCTTCCACACACTTTAAACAACCATGACGTTTAGCCCCTTTCTGTAGAGGTGGTCGACTCATAGTATACTGAAAGGTAGGATCAGGCTGTGTTGGATTTCTCATGGAGTCTACCATACTGCTAAGTGCTTCGACACGTGCTGTCAGTTGTTTAATTGGATCATCCACATTTTTCTGCTCATGAATTTCTCTCACAGGTTCACTTTCTAGCAGGGTACAACTTGCAATGCTCTGCTTATTACTTGTTACAGGACCCAGCCTTCGGGCCCTCTCATTCTCATCGCTGGTGATTCTTGTTACATTTCTTAGTATTTCCTCATCTGCGACGTTGCGGTTGGAAAGCAGGGGTTTTAACTCCCTACGAATGTCTGTATATTTGTGCCCTAAACCCTGGTAGACCATGTGAAGGTATACATCCTGAATAGTTTCTGTGCTGTATCTCACTTCAGTGTCAGCCTGTTTTGCAGCAAAGATGATTTTCTGTTTAAGACCCATTACTCGATACAAGAACTGTTGAGGCGTCTCATTCTCATTTTGTTTTGCACACATTAATTCCTGGAACAATTCTGTGCTATTTTTGTCTCCTAAATGCGACCGAAGAAACCTTTTGAGTTCCTCAACCGTTATGTCTTCTTTATTCATCAACATGTCCTTGAAACTGCCTGCTTTTATTATCCGTAGTGTCCCCCTGACTATGTCAGCATCACTGTAATTTTCTTTGATTCCATCTTCAATTTGTCTGCATACACTTGTGTATGTGATGTCAGATGTGTAATCACAAATTTGTCCTCCTTGTATCTTAAATTCGCGACGCTGGAGGTAGGAGAGGTCCCTGAGGGAGACAACCTTCTCTGTCAGTAACTGCATGGACCGTTCAGGGTTGTTGCTAAACTGTGCATTATCACTGCTGCGTGTTTGTTGTGATAGTCTGGTCAAAGGTTGTTGCAACGTCGAATTTTGTGTAGATGCTACACTAGACCCTTTGTCAGCAACAGCTGTAGACGATGCGGTAGGAGCAGTGTCATCATTCTGTTGATGAACAGGTGTAGACGTAGTTTGAACATGCTCAACAGAGTCAACGATGTCTCTCAAGTTCAACAGTTCAGCCATACCTCTATCCTCTGAGTCTAGTAAGTCTGCACTGTACATGAACGCATTAATGTATTCAAAGCAGCCTTCTTGGTCTCCAGCATCTAGTTCAGTAATGTTCCCGTCTGGTACCGTAACAATGCTCTGGGCGATCTGAAATAGTTCACCAGCAGACAAGGTGAGAAGTTTTTTTCTGATGTTCCACACCACGCTCTTCCGTACTTTATCCGCCATGATGACCCTTTTCACGATCCCTCACGTCACCGTCACCAGCCAGCCAGGACGCGCTTCTCACAACCGTCTTTTCTGGATCACAGCCGCTGTATCCATACTCTGTTGGTCCCGAAGATCATAAGTATGCCGGACGAGCCCCCAAGAATCTGTTGCAGACCCCGTTCAGAGGGCCAGCAGACAGATGTAAATACCTGTAAAAACAGGAAAGAATGAGGAGACAGACAGATTGGCTGCTTGTTCCATAGTATCCTCGTGGTTATGAGGGTAAGCAGGAACACATCACCAGTGCCACACCTATAATCTTCCCCCAATCCTTCCTGAACATAAGACCCTGTGTGTCATAATAACAGTCCCCTGCTGCTGCAGCAGAGGGCTGCATTCTCATAGTGACTTGTTATAGGCACCATATACCACATAGAAAACATAAACACATACCTTTCAATGTCACCACTATACATGACAATTACTTACTTTATACAATTGTGCACATACCTCGTATGTGTCACATTTACAGTCCACCTCAGCTGCCAAAGCATCTAATGCAGCCTCCATGTCCACAGCTACTCCTGCCATAGCCTCGCTATCACACACGGAGGAGTCAGCTGAATTGTTTGACTACAATGAGAGTGACATGCTGCTTGAGGATGCGCAGCAAGTACAGTGCTCTGATTCAATCTCTGAGGTTGAGCAAGGGAGTATAATCAACCTAGAGGAAGGAGGTGCCAGTGATGACACACAAATAACTGGCACTCATGTTGCCCCAGCAGCTGCAGCATACTGCCAAGTTGGCTCCAGTGACGAGGAGATAGGGGGTGAAGATGACATTGATGATGATGAGGTCACTGACTCCACCTGGGCGCCAGATCGAACTGAGGAATCAAGTGAGGAGGAGGGGGAGGAGGAGGAGGAGGCACAGCAAACACGAGGCACAACATCCTCTGTGACCAACCGTAGCACTAGCCAGTCCAAGGCCTCACATGTCAGAGCTGCTCTGGTGCAGAGCGCTGTTGTCTCAAAGAACACATGCAGGAAATCTGCTGTCTGGGAGTTCTTTAAGAACTGTGCATCAGACCCCAGCGTTGCTATTTGTAATCTATGTCAGAGGAGGCTGAAGCGTGGGATAAACACCGGACACTTGGGTACCACGTGCTTGAGGCGACATATGAACAAGGGCCACACATCCCGTTGGGGCAAAACTTTGCGTAGGTCCTCCTCTTCCTCATCTGTCTCTACCCACACTGTATGTCCTGCCATGCAATTGCCTACAATCACCACCGACAGGGATGATGCTACAGTAATGGATGTACCAGCAGGTCCTTCCTCACAATGTGACATCATCCCAGTAGCTGAAGATTTACGCAGTCAGATTACGTTGCCGCAGCTGCTGCAGCGAAAGAAAAAATATAGTCCCAACCATCCCCAAGTACAGCGTCTAAATGCCAGCTTAGCAAAATTACTCGCATTGCAGCTGCTGCCTTTCCAGCTGGTGGACTCTGCTCCCTTCCATGAATTTGCTGAATGTGCTGTACCACAGTGGCAGGTTCCAAAACGCCATTACTTTTCACGCAAGGCCATTCCAGCACTATACCAGCACATGGAAGACAATGTTATCCAGTCATTGGGAAAGGCAGTCAGCAGCAAGGTGCATGTCACTTTAGACATGTGGTCCAGCAAGCATGTACAGGGTCTTTACATTTCCTTCACGGCACATTGTGTAACTCTGATTGCAGCTGGGAGGGATCCAAGACGGGGCTCTGTGCTGGAGCTTGTTCATCCACCACACCTCCAGAAAGCTGCTTGTATGAGGTCTGTCTGCTCCACCACCTCTTCCTCCTCCTCCTCCTCTGTCTCTGGCGAAGTGGCAGTTAAACCCACGCCTGACAGGGTCTACGCAATGGCTCAAGCAAAAAGATGCCATACTGTGCTTGAGCTGGTTTGTTTAGGGGACAGGAGCCACACCGGGTCAGAAATTTTGTCAGCTCTGCAGGGGCAGGTGCAGAGATGGTTAACACCATGCCAGCTTGAGCTGGGAATGATCGTCTGCGATAATGGCAGCAACCTTCTCTCCGCCCTACGCAAGGGTAAATTGACGCATGTACCATGCCTAGCACACGTCCTAAATCTGGTGGTACAGCGTTTCCTAACCAAGTACTCAGGGCTGCCAGAGCTTCTCATGCAGGCCAGAAAAGTCTGCAGCCACTTCAGACGGTCATTCCCAGCAAGCGTTCGCCTGGCAGAAATTCAAAGAGAATTCCACCTTCCCACAAACCGTCTGATCTGTGACATGCCCACCAGGTGGAATTCAACATTAGCAATGCTGCAGCATCTGCACAAGCAGCAGAGGGCCATCAACGAGTACCTGTGTGAGTATGGCACAAGGACAGGTTCAGGTCAACTTGTTTTTTTTTCCCCCCACAGTGGCTGATGATCAAGGATGCATGCACTGTACTGTCACCATTTGAGGAGGCAACGAGGATTTTGAGCAGGGACAGTGCATGCATCAGTGACACAATTCCTTTAGTGTTCCTGCTGGAGCACACTCTGCAGGGAATTATAGATGTGGCTCTAGAGGCAGAGCAGCGGGAGGAAGAGGAGGCCTTCCCTAGCTCTCAAGGCCCCAGTCTTTCCGCAGACAGCATTCCAGCGGGTCCTACTCAGATCAGACAGGAGGAGGATGAGGAGGAGGAGGACTATTTAAGTAGTGGGGGCATTGAAGGTGGGGATTCCTCAAGGCAGGGTTTTGTGTGCCCAGAAACAGAAGGGCTTGTGCGTGGCTGGGAGGAGGAAGTGCACGATACAGTCATCCTCATTGACCAGGAAGACTCGGCAGCTAATGCCACCTTAAACCTACGCTGCATGGGCTCCCTAATGATGCAAAGCCTGCTAAAGGACCCCAGGATTCGTGCCATCAAGGAGAGGGATCATTACTGGTTGGCAACCCTTCTTGATCCACGATACAAGGGGAAAGTTGCAGAGCTCATCCTGCCCGCACAGAGGGAGCACAGGATGAAAAAACTTGAGGACGCTCTAAAGCGAAACTTGTGTAACACCTTTCCAGGCACTGTTAGATTACCAAGTGTTACTGCAGACACACGTGCTTCTGAGGCTGCAGGTGATCAGAGGAATAGCGGTGAAGGCCAGGGCCGCTTGACTGATGCATTTTTTAATTTTTTTATTCCTTGACGCCCAGGGACGTCAAATGTAGGCACCCATTGCCAGCGTCTTCACCATATGGTGCAGGACTACCTAGGGGCAAGGGCAGACCTGGATACATTTCCAGCAGATGATCCACTGGCTTACTGGGTGTTGAGATTGGATCACTGGCCAGAACTTAGCCAATATGCTATGCAGCTACTAGGTTGCCCTTCATCTAGCGTGCTTTCCGAAAGGACGTTCAGTGCTGCTGGAGGTTTTGTCACAGACAAAAGAGTGCGTCTGTCCACCGACTCTGTAGACCGGCTGACATTTATAAAAATGAATCAGTCCTGGATCAGCAGCTATCAATCCCCTGATGCCGAAGTAACGGAATAGATCAGGTATGTCTTCTGCATGCACAAAACCTCCAGCACTGAACTCTTCCACAATACCACAAAAGGGTTACGGTGTGAATGCACTTGCTGCCATGAAAGGCACAATATTTGGCTGCACTGATGCCTGTGCCAGATTTATATCATTTTAATTTTTTGAACATAAGGGTCCAACCCTGCACTCTTCCACAATACTACAGAGGGGCTACTGTATGATGATACTTGCTGGCCTGGCATTAAAGGCACAATATCTGGGTGCACTGACGCCCATTACCAGATTCATATCTTTTTAATATAGGACCGCATGGTCCACCCCTGCACTCTTCCACAATACTACAGAGGGGTTACTGTATGATGATACTTGCTGGCCTGGCATTAAAGGCACAGTATCTGGGTGCACTGCCATTGACGCCTGTATCAGATTCATATCCTCAGAGGGGTTACGGTGTGACGGCACCGTTGCCGACGCTAAAAGCCCAATTTTAAAGCACCTATTGTTACTTTCATCCAACAAGTTTCACAATAATTTAGCCAAAAAAAAACTAAACTTTTTCTGCGCATCCTAAAATGTCTTTTCATACAGACTGCCGCCCAAAGCAGTTGTTTATGGATAGATTAAAGGAAAAGCATTTACCGTCATATGAAACGTCATTTTTTTGTTTTTAAGTGTTTCTATACATCCTAGAAATCCGCCACTTCACGGGCAGGTTATGGGGACCTCGAGGGCACAATATTTGAAGGAATTTTTCGTTTTTATTTTTAACCCTTATTTCATGGAGAACTCACTGTCCCTTTAAAAACGTTTTTTTAAAAACTTTTTGTCCTTGTTTCCTGTCCCCCAGGGCACTACCCAGACCCCCATACACCTTTAATGGCAAATATGTAGCATATATGCCCTCTTGGAGGGCACTCTAAAAAACCGAATTTTCAGCCCCATTGACTTGCATGGGGGTTCGGGTTCGGGTTCGGACCCGAACAAATGGGAAGTTCGGGTTCGGGCCCGAACCAAACTCGGGGGGTGTTCGGCTCATCCCTAGTAATTTCCCCCCAAAAAATGTAACGAGTCCCCATTTCTAATTTTTGTACAAGCGCATCCCATATAAAATATATCCACAAACGCTCATGTGATAAAAGGTAAAAAAAAAACTTTACACGCTGCAGATGTTTAAAAATTCAATTTTATTGTATTTTTTGTTATAATATACAGGCAGGACATGACGTATACATATAAAAATGATATATTATGAATCTGTCGAGTCTGCCGGAAAGAACGATATATAATATGTCTGGGTCATATAATAAAATGTGGCTTCAAATCGCGTTTAAACATGATGAGCGAAAGCGGTAAGAATTAGCTCAGCACACAGAGGTGAAATGGCTCAGCAGCGAAAGGGTTAATTCAGATCATGGATCATATTCGACTCATGGACGAACTCATTGCTACTATGAACCATACCATGCCGTCCTATGAGAAGACATGGGAGGTCTGGGACTCTTTTGGTGGTTAGTAAGTGATGTTGTGGAGGAGTCGCGGCATCCTATGACTGCCGGTGGGAGTTTGTTTTTATTGTGGTAGCTGCTTGATGTCATTGTATTTTTGATAATGGTCAGTCTTCTGTTTCTTACCTGTGCACCCATGGAAACCCCCCTATTTTTTTCTGCTTTCCTTCCCTTTTCCTCTCTCTCCTGTTTCTGTCCTCTTTTTCTTCTCTCTGTCGTCTCCCCTTTCTTGACTACGGTAAAAAAAGACCCCGGGTGTCTACAACACCCAAAAAGGTATTTAGAGATATACTTATCAGGTGCTGCTGCTGGAGTGATAAGAAAACTCATGGACATTCAAAGGTAGACAGATCTCCAAGGAAAAGAGAAACAGATCATCCAGCGCTGCTTTGCAAGGTGCACTCGTGTCACCTCATTTATTTTGTAAATAAGGAACACACAGGCAAACGTTTCAGGGATACAACCCTTTCCTCAGTGCGCAGTATGAGGGCACTGTGCACTGAGGAAAGGGTTGTATCCCTGAAACGTTTGCCTGTGTGTTCCTTATTTACAAAATAAATGAGGTGACACGAGTGCACCTTGCAAAGCAGCGCTGGATGATCTGTTTCTCTTTTCCTTGGAGGTCTCCCCTTTCTTTTGGGAGATTGATACTGTCGGAAAATGGGTGCTTTATTGCTCTGTTTTTTGCCAACGTTTTCTGCTCTGTATGAACCCACCTGACTTGTTTAAATAAACAAGGATATTCAAAGAGATCCGAATTGTGGCCGAAAGGTAACCAAACAGTGAAATCCAGCGTACAGTTACCTTTCCTGGCCATTCGGCTAATCAGAGAGCAGGCAGTTCGCCAAATGTTGGTGAATTGCCTGCACATACGGTGCCTGTTCGAGGGCAGTGAAATCCCCATAGAGAAGCAATGCTTCGTCTATTCAGAGAACACCAAACAGCTGAGAAAATTTGCCGAATTGCCCTGCCATTCGGTGGTTTCATTCGACAGGTTTATTCAGGAGAATCCCATAGGCTTCAATGTTAAAAATATTCCAGTTTAATCCAATATCTAATAAACCGTTCATTATAATATTCTGCAGTAAAGAGTCTCTTTATTTATAGATTTTTTAGGATCTTTTAGGCATTTTTCGGGATTTTTCAGCAAAAATTATTTTTCCTTTTTTTTTTTAATGGTTTTTCTTTTTTCTGTATCAGCCCTTTTTATTATCATTCATTGGATCATATGTAAATTCCAGACATTTTCGTTCTGTACTTTCTTTGCAAACAGCGTTTCACTTTTCAAACATTCAAGCGTACTGCTTTTTTTTTTCTCTCACTCCATTCGTCTGCGGTGTCGGCTTTTTCCGGCGGCTGCTCTGCGCTGTGATCGGCGGCTGCTCGGGTTTTTCCGGCGTGTTCTGCGGGGTTAATCCAGATGTTGTTGTGGGTTTCGGTGTGCGTTCGCCGGGTTTTGTGGTGAGTGTTCGGCGGGTTGTGGTTGCGTTTCCCTGCACTACGACGGCCCTGTGGTGCTTGCTGAATACACCGCAGGGTCGCCGAAATGGGATCACCAAATCGCACCAAATTGAAGAGAACGAAAAGTCACCGAACGTGCTGTGACTTTTCGATTCTCGTTGAATAACCCTGATATTTCCTACATATTTATTTTCTGTGTTAATCTTTATATTTTTGTTTTGTTTTTATTATCTTGCATTTTATTACTTTGTATTTTTGTATTTTATTCTTTATTTATAAAGTGCCAGCATATTCCGCAGCGCTGTACAATAGGCACAGTATAGACAGGGTTACAATACATTGAACAACATTTGACAAACCGTACAGGAGGAGATGAGGGCCCTATTCCCGTAGGAACTCACAATCTAGAAGATTGTAACAATTCAATGTTCTTGAACCCAGGACATACTTGAAATCGAGAGAAATATCAATGTATCCTTCCTGGTAAAATACTTTATAAATAAATAAATAAGTAAAAATATAAATAAATTCAAACTTGACACCATCATATCATTTGGTACATTCTCAGAAATGGAGCAGAATCTTAGGTATAGGGTTTGGGTTTAGAGTTAACCCTAACATCCCTACCTGCTGAATGGTGTAGAGGTAACATCACAGCTCTATAACTGTGGTGACCCAGGTTTGAATCCCAGCCAGAGCACCTCTCCAGTAAGTGTCCTTGGGCAAGACCCCTAACGGTACATACTTGTCTACTACACAATATCAGTTGTGGAGTCCAGTGGTAACGTCTTTGATTGTGGAGAAGCAAGTCAAACCCCGTTCAGCACAACCCCTAATGCAACTGCGTAGAAGCAAGTCTCGACTTAACGAGAAGCTGGTTCAACCTAACCACCAGGTCGCTGATCTACAATCATGGAAAGACGACTTGACGCAACCAGCGAGTATCCTTGGGCAAGACACCTAAAGATATGGATGTGCCCACCGCCTACCTCACAAAATACTTGTATGTCACATAGATTGTAAGTTCCCTTGGGAATACGTCCCCCTAAATCAGGCCGTATCATCCATGTGCGATATTCCAATTTATTAACTCCTTCTACACTGATCTTGTAAAGCGCTGCAGAATTTGTGGTGCTATATAAAGGATAATAGTAATACTAACCCTAAAACTAATCTTTATTATGAATCCTAACCCTAACTTTAATTACAAATCCTAAAACGAACCCTAATTATAGTACAAACCCTAATACTAACCCTAAAATTAACTTCAAAAGAGAAAATTGAAAGTAGGATGCACTGAAAAACATCAATTTTTCTCTTCAAATAAGACTTTTATTGCTAGCATCCAAATTTGGGCGTCTTTTTTAACTTGGTGACTTAATCACTGCATCATTTTTATCTGCATTTATAACCTGGAGACTTTCTCAAAGGATGCCATATGTATATCTACGAATGTATTTATGTATCTAGTGAAACAAAAATATAGTACCCAGACACTCCAAAAGCAGTAAAATAAAGTGAACTTTTAATTAAGAACCTGTGACCTTTCGGCTGAAATCCCTCTTTTACAAGCCTTGAAAAAATCCTGACTTCAGCCGAGACATCGCAGATTCCTAAATAAAAGATCCCTTTGTTTTAGGACTATTGGAGTGCCTGGATACTTTATTTTTGTTTCTATGCTCTGTAAGGCTTTAGGCCTCCCTCCCTGGGGTCCATGAGTACCCAGCAGGATAACCCATTCAATGTTGCGATTGGGTGTGCCACGTTATCGATGTCTATCAGGGTAATTCAAAGAGAATCGAAAAGTCACTGCACGTTCGGTGACTTTTCGTTCTCTTCAATTCGGTTTGCTTTGCCGATCCCATTTCGGCGACCCTGCGGTGTATTCAGCAAGCACCATAGGGTCCCCGAATTGCAGGGAGAGGCTGGCGCAAACCCGTCGAAAACTAACCGCAAAACCCGGCGAATGCACGCCGAAAACCCACAAAAACATCTGGATTAGCCAACCGAAAACGCCGGAAAAACCCCAGCAGGAGCCGATCACACGCAGCGAAGCCCCCGGAAAAAGCCGACACTGCAGACGAATACAGTGAATGAATTAGAAAAACAGTTTGCTTAAATCCTTTATAAATAAATAAATAAATAAATGTTTGAAAAGTGAAACGCTGTTTGCAAAGAAACTACTGAGCGAAAATGTCTGAAATTTACATATGAGGTCCAGGGAATGATAATAAAAAGGGCTGTTACAGAGAAAAAAGTAAAGTTAAAAAAAATCTGAATTTTTTTTAAAAAAAAAAATCCAGAAAAATGCTTAAAATATCCTAAAACATCTATAAATAAAGAGACTCTTTACTGCAGAAAATTATAATGAATGGTTTTTTACAGTTGTGTTCAAAATTATTCAACCCCCAATGCTGTAAAGGGTTTTAGGGAATTTAGTGTACATTTGTAATTGTATTCAGAATGAAATCCTACAAGGACTTTTTAAAGAACCATATGCAACTAAAATGACATCAATTGGTTTTGTAATACAGTAGTAAATGTTTCTTTTGTGAATTCTTCATTGACACAATTATTCAACCCCTTAAAGACTACCACTCTGAAGAACAGAGGTTCATTCAAGTGTTTTCAATCAGGTATTGAAAACACCTGTGGATGTCACGGAGCAGCAATAAAGCATAATAAGCACCAATTAGGCAGCTTTAAAAATGACTATGATACTCAGCTCCTTCTAGACATTTACTGGTGTGGTTACAAACATGGCGAAGTCAAGAGAATGGTTCAGGAAGATAAGAGAAGAGGTGATTACTCTTCACAGGAAGGGCAATGGCTATAAGAAGATTGCAAAGATGTTAAACATACCAAGAGAGACCATAGGAAGCATCATTCGCAAATTCAAGGCAAAGGGCACTGTTGAAACGCTACCTGGTCGTGGCAGAAAGAAGATGCTGACTTCGACTGCTGTGCGCTACCTGAAGCGTAGAGTGGAGAAAAGTCCCCGTGTGACTGCTGAGGAACTGAGAAAAGATTTGTCAGATGTGGGTACTGAAGTTTCAGCTCAGACAATACGGCGCACACTGCGTAATGAAGGCCTCCATGACAGAACTCCCAGGCGCACCCCCTTGCTGTCTCCAAAGAATAAGAAGAGTCGACCGCAGTATGCCAAAAGTCATGTGGACAAACCACAGAAGTTTTGGGATAGTGTTCTGTGGACTGATGAAACAAAATTAGAACTGTTTGGGCCTATTGATCAACGCTATGTTTGGAGGAGGAAGAACAAGGCCTATGAAGAAAAGAACACCTTGCCTACTGTGAAGCATGGCGGGGGGTCAATCATGCTTTGGGGCGGTTTTGCTTCTGCAGGTACAGGGAAGCTTCAGCGTGTGCAAGGTACCATGAATTCTCTTCAGTACCAGGAGATATTGGATGACAATGTGATGCAGTCCGTCACAAACCTGAGGCTTGGGAGACGTTGGACCTTTCAACAGGACAATGATCCCAAGCATACCTCCAAGTCCACTAGAGCATGGTTGCAGATTAAAGGCTGGAACATTTTGGAGTGGCCATCGCAGTCATCTGACTTAAATCCGATTGAGAACCTCTGGTGGGACTTAAAGAAAGCAGTTGCAGTGCGCAAGCCTAAGAATGTGACTGAACTGGAGGCTTTTGCCCATGACGAATGGGCGAAGATACCCGTAGATCGCTGCAAGACACTTGTGTCAAGCTATGCTTCACGTTTAAAAGCTGTTATAACTGTAAAAGGATGTTGTACTAAGTACTAAGATTGAATGTCACTTGGGGGTTGAATAAAACTGATAATGATGTGAGCACAGAAAAGACATTTGTGGTTATTTCATTATAAATGTTATGTTATATTTGTCTGACCTACACGTGCCTCTTTGATTTAATTGTAAGCAAGATGACTGAATGATCAAAATCAATGTCAAACTGGCCAAAACACTCAATTTCAGTGGGGGTTGAATAATTTTGAACACAACTGTAGATATTGAATTAAAACGGGAATATTTTTAACATTGAAGCCTAAGGAATTCTCCTGAATAAATCTGCCGAATGTAACCACCGAATGGCAGGGCATTCCGGGAACCTTTCACTGCTGGGTTTTGTTCTCTGAATAGAAGAAGCAGTGCTTTTTTATGGGGATTTCACTGCCCTCGAACAGGCACCGAACAGGCACCGTATGTTCAGGAAATTTGTCAGGATTTGGCGAATTGCCTGCTCTCTGAATAGCCGAATGACCAAGACAGGTAACCGAACGCTGATTTTCAGCGTTCGGTTACCTTTCTCAAGCAATTCGCTTTTGAATTTGAATGAGCTCTTTGAATAACCCTGTATGTATCTAGATCTGTCTAGTGCGATTTATAAAAAATAAAAAGAATACATTTTGCCACGCATGCCATATTTTTAGTGACTATGGAAGAATTGAAGCATATATGCATTTTACAAGGAAGCATTGTAATGTTTAAAAAAGTGAACTTGCCAGCAGTCTTCTTTTTGTTAATGATCTTTCTTAATGAGAGGCAACGTGCCAACAATTAAGAGAAGCGCCAGAACAATAACTACATTATCCTGAGATTAAACATCTACCAAGAACAAACCACTGTCAACATCGAATTCATATAATTAATAGAGAGCAATACAAAAATTTATCTTTTTTTTAATTACCATTCATCGGTCTTGTTTTTCTTTTGCATAGATCTCTAATTTGGATAATATCTTTTGTCTGTGTCCCCGCGCTTCACAACACAGAATCTCTTGTATGGATCATACGTGTGCGATGTTACCAGTCCTACAGTTATTTCCAATGCTGGAAAAAAAACCTGCGCCTCCGCAGAGGTAGGATACAAAATAATTACCCGTGACCTGCTGTTTTGAGTCATCGCAAATTAACTAGTGAGAACGGTTCAAAGTGTAACCTTAGAGCATGCGGCGGCATCCGGAAACAGCGAGGAAAGAACAATTAGTCCACGAAAAGTTACTCGTTTGAGGACGTCAATCCTCCAAGCATTTATATGAATCAGATGTAAAAAGCTAATAAAGAGAAGAATGACTCACGCGTCTCTTGTCTCACTAACAAGATTTCGGTGTCTCGTGGGATTTTGATAATTATATTTACGGAGAACACCCCTTTGCAAACAATCACATGAGTAACAGTAAACGAAACATTGGCATTTGGTTTGCTACCCCTTGGTTCGTCAAGATTTTTTGTGATGTAACAAATGTCCCTTTCTTTCCGTTTCCACCTCGATGTAGCCTTCACTCACTGAGTCACAGCGTTGCATAGCAAACACTCATCGAGTCATTTCATTGCATAAGCGAGTGCGAGCACAAAGCCGAGTCTGTCCTGTGTTAGTCACAACATCTTTTGATATTCTTATGTGAGTCTTTACGCACAGCCTTCAAAATGTGCCAGAACACCAAGCGGAGGACCAAGGCTTGGAGCTGCTTGTCTTGGATCCATTTTCTGTTTGTTCATTGGGAAGATGTCAACATACTTCCACTTTAATTTAATGAAAAGCCAACAAACACACGGAATGTTTAGAAAAGCAACATATATCTAGGTATGTGGTTAGACCCAAATCTATCCTTTGGCCCCCACATAGAAAAACTCTCATCTAAACTCTACCCCAAACTAGGTGCCCTGTACAGAAACAAATCCTGCCTTAGCCCCGCGGTAAGAAAGCAAATTGTACAACAAATGCTTATGCCAGCTTTTGAATATGGAGATGTAGTGTATGCAGCCGCCCCGCAAATGCACCTCCAGAAACTTACTACATTGTATAACTCATTCTGCCGCTTTGTGCTACAATGTATCTACATGACCCACCATTGTGACATGTTAAAAGAGCTAAACTGGCCATCGCTGTAATCTAGACGCACTCTTCACCTTTCCAACCTGGTGTTTAAGAGCTTTTCTGGGAAACTACCACCCTACCTGAATAGGCTGCTTCCTGCAGCAGTTCCCTCATCCTATAACCTCCGATCCAGGACCAGCACCTTACTTGCAACACCACAATACAAAAATAAAGTGTCTCGATCCTCATTTTCCTTCAGAGCACCGCAATTATGGAATAACCTCCCGAACGTATTAGATAGTGTATATATTTATTTTCTGTTAATCTGTATATTTGTGCAATTTGTTTTTAAATATTTTGCATTTTATTACTTTGTATTTCTGTAACACTGTAACAATTCAATGTTCTTGAACCCAGGACATACTTGAAAACGAGAGAAATCTCAATGTATCCTTCCTGGTAAAATCCTTTATAAATAAATAAATAAATATATATGACTGTGTCTTACTCATTCAGCTGACTACTAACTGCTTTCTCAAGAGCCTTTTTGCTCCAGAAAGCCTTTGTAGGCGAAACACGTGAAGCAACTTAATGGGTCATACCACTATGCCTTAGCCTTAATTTGGGTTTATTCTAGTTATTGGTTGTACAGCACCATCTAGTTTAATTGCACTCTTCACTGTGTCTTCAGCAATGCCGCATGTTTTATTTGATTGATACCATCAGGATCTTTTCCTTACTAGAGATAGCAGAATTATTTTCAGTAATACTACTTTACCTTCATTCTTTCGTTTTAGATATGTATGTAGATACTCGAGTATACCGCTAGATTTTGGTGACAAAATTTTACCTTAAAATTGGAGGGGTCGTGTTATATTTGAGACATCAGCATCGCGCGTAAAAAAAAATAAAAAAAAAAATACTTGCCTTGCTCTGGATCTCAAGTCTCGTGGAAGTTCCGGTAGTCTCGCTGAAGTGAATGCGGGCCCCCTGATGCTTGCAAACAATTCAGGAACTCCCGGATAAGGGAGAGGTGGGATCCATCACGACCAGAGAGCACGCTCGGTTTAAGCCAATCATTCACCTCGCTCGCCTCTGCCGGCCATCTAATCGCTACTAAAGAAGACGGGTGGCCGGCGGCTTCATACTTAGTAACAGCTACAATCATTCTAGAGCGGGGGAGCCTGACTGTGTTAAGAGAACCTGGAAGGATTTTAATTGTTTACCGGTACAGTATAATTTTGTTCCTCGCGTTATATTCGAGTCTTGAGTAATCTCTCATTTCCATAATAAATCTCTATCCATCGCGTTATATTCGGGTCGCGCTATACTCGAGTATCTACGGTACTACGCACCCATGAAGGCCCATTTTTCTACTGCAAGTGTATAGCAATCTAAATGCCTCTGTATTGTCTGTAGGAACCAGGATTCTCCAACAATAAACATTCAGCGCTTGTAGCTTTTAGCACTGTAGTATTTTTAGTGTAATATTGATTATTCTGCATATCCTCAAAGCCATATAGGTAGTAGACATACTTACTCTCCATACACACTGTTGTAATCAAAGTTATTCAATCCCCATTGCAAATCAGGGGCCCCTATTCCCATGTTGCCGTTAAGCATTGAGCTCGAGCTGTACAGCAGAATGGCTTTTTTTTTAAGGCATAATACATCCGAGATGCAAGCCGAGTTGAGCTTGCCTCTGGGATGTATCATCAGGTTACTGTACATTAGTGTCTCCTACAGTATACTTAGAGTTTATTCAGGCGAATCCCATAGGCTTCAATGTTAAAAATATTCCCGTTCTTATTCAATATCTAATAAACCGTTTAGTATTTTATTCTGCAGTAAAAAGACTCTTTATTCATAAATTTTTAAGATCTTTAAGGCATTTTACAGGATTTTTTTGGCAAAATTATTCTTCGTTTTTTTTTTTTTAAAGAGTTTTTTCTTTTTTCCTTAACAGACCTTTTTCTTAACATTCATAGGATCTTATATGTAAATTCCAGACATTTTCGTTCAGTAGTTTTTTTTGCAAACAACGTTTCAATTTTGACACTTTCAAGCGTATTGTCTTTTTTTTGCCACGTTCGTCAGCTTGTCGGCTTTTACCGGTGGCTGGTCTGCGCTGTGATCGGCAACTTGTTGGCTTTTTCTGGCGTGTTTTTTGCGGCGGTTCCGGCGGGTTTGCGGAAGGAGATTTGCAGGATTGCGATGGGTTTCCCTGCACTTCGGGGACCCTGTGGTGCATGCTGAATTCACTGCAGAGTGGGGAACTTTGATTTCCGAAGTGCGGGGCAAGAAAGGGAATAACCCCCAGTGTAATGTATTATATTGTTGCAATGTTTGTGAAAAGGCTCGATACATTCTACCATGTAATGTGTTCCTTTACATGCATTACATAAAAAAATATATGTTTTTGAAAACCTTTAAAGGGAAAAAGGTGGATAAATAGGACTACTTTGCGTTCCATTGGAAAAAAAATGCTATAATTTCCTTTGAAATAATGTATGCGCAGAGTAAATAAATTAACATAACAATAGAACAAGAAAAGCTTTCAAAAATAATCCTTTTTTTCCTGCAAACATTCGAGAACCCCCGCTTAACAAAAGTGTATTAATTGGTTTCAGTGGTAGCTGTGACAACATCTGCCACCATACAAAAACAAAATCTATTAATCGTTTTTTCGTTGCATAATTTACTTTCGCCATATCAAAGCAGCGTTTATTACACGGCGGCTGCGATACATATACTCTATATTTAGAAACACCTAAGCAGAAGTATGTTAATTTGTTGCATGTGAAAGAGCTTTGAATTTCTCCTGGATGAGTAGCAAATTGAGTATAACATCACACTAGCTGTGATAAATAGATACATACGGCTGATAAATGGCAAGCAGCTTCTTTAAATAGCCCAGTGTGCCATTCGTTCCTCCAGGAGCATATGGTGTCTCAGTGGTTGGTACATATGCTTTGGAGAGCTGGATTGGCGCAGTGGCCTGCAATCAGTTTGCGGTCACTGAGACTTATGAGCTGAAAATCTTATTGCAGAGTAAACTCTTATATCCAAATCTAAAATAAGTTAAAGCAATGGGCGGGATGCACTTTTTACAATATCAGTTAAAATACACATTGTTATTATAGATGAACAGGTGTTTGGGGACGACACAAACCTAAAGCTTATTTATACCAGACACACAAGTAAAGAATTTTTTTTTCTCTACCTCTATCTGATCTTATCTACCCAACGTCAGAAAAATTTAGGGCACTATTACAATCCTAGCGTTAAAACGCGGGCGCAAGGGAGGAAAAATTGCCCCCGCAGTTTTCCCCCTTGCGCCCACTTTTGAACTCTGGATTACAATGCAGGCGCAAAAAATGCTGCCTGCATTGTTTCCGCTTGTTAGAATGCTGGATGCTCACGGCAGTGCTGAGCGCAGCCGCCAGCATCCACTCGCTGAAGTCCATAGGACTCCATTGAGTTCCCCCCTGCCGGTCACATGACCAGCCGGATCTCGCCTCGCAAGATCCGGCCGGTCGGCGTAGTGATACGCAAGGTGAGACTGGGGGGACTTTTCCCCCCAGTCTTTCCCTGCTCCAGCTGGCCGGAGGTGGCGGACAGAGCCGCGGTCCTCGCCGCAGGACAGAGGGTAAGTATATATACACAAAGTATATATACACAAACTATCAGAATATGATACAACCCATAATATACAGTTTTTGCATATAGAGAAATAACCATAAAATCAAAGAACATGCGAGAAAGAGAAAAGAGAAAATCAATACATGAAAAAAAAACATTATTTTGTTTCAAAGGCCAGAATGGTCTTCAAGCCTAGGAGAGGGACATCTAAAATGTATTAGGACAAATATACAGAAATTAAAATGTTTCCAAAATAGATATATACAGTAAATAAAACAATGGCCTCTCTTTTACAATTGCCATTTTTTGTTATTCACAGTCATTTCTTTTCGTGGGTCAGGCAGCTGACATAAACAAAATATCGAGCTGTACTCTATAACATGTCACGCGGAAAGAATTTATGAAGTATTCAATAAAAGCCTTTTCCCAGAATAGGAGTGAAAAAAATATTTATTGTTATAAAAATATGTGCATCGGAGACACGTGTTTACCGATGCAATTAAGTAAATGATCAACATCTAACCACATGTTTGCTTTTTAAAATGATGTAATGGCTTGTGAAAGAAAGTCTGGTAAATATTTAAACCTGATATAAACAAATCCCAGATACCGCACTGTGTAATCCTTTATACTAGGGATGTGCAATTTGTTTCGTACCGAATTGAATTTCGTACGAAATTTACCATTTTCGTTCTTTTGGGAGCGTATCCGAAACGAAATATCGACCGCCCGAAATTACGAACTCCCGAATCAAAGTTCCAACGCAAATAAAATCATTTCGTTATGGGACCTAAATGAAATAAAACGGAACGAAAATTATACAAAATGCTGAAAAAACTGAACAAAACGATCAAAGACAAAATAAATTTTCTAACGAAATGAACTGAAACAAAAAAATCGTAACCAAAATGATCTGACATGGAAAAAAAAAATAACAAAATCATCTAGAACGAAAAAAAACAGAACAGGTCACTTTTTATTTAATTAATGCAGATGCTGCCTGTGCCCCTATATAATATATGTATTATAGGTCACTTTATAATTAATGCAGATGATGTGCCCCTATATAATATATGTATTACAGGTCACTTTATAATTAATGCAGATGATGTGCCCCTATATAATATATGTATTATAGGTCACTTTATAATTAATGCAGATGCCGTGCCCCTACATAATGTGTATTACAGGTCACTTTATAATTATTAATTAATGCAGATGCTGTGCCCCTATATAATGTGTAATACAGGTCTCTTTATAATTAATGCAGGTGCTGTGCCCCTATATAATGTGTATTACAGGTCACTTTATAATTAATGCAGATGCTGTGCTCCTATATAATGTGTATTACAGGTCACTTTATAATTATTAATGAATGCAGATGCTGTGCCCCTATATAATGTGTATTACAGGTCACTTTATAATTAATGCAGATGCTGTGCCCCTATATAATGTGTATTACAGGTCACTTTATAATTAATGCAGATGCTGTGCCCCTATATAATGTGTATTGCAGGTCACTTTATAATTAATGCAGATGCTGTGCCCCTATATAATGTGTATTACAGGTCACTTTATAATTAATGCAGATGCTGTGCCCCTATATAATGTGTATTGCAGGTCACTTTATAATTAATGCACATGCTGTGCCCCTATATAATGTGTATTACAGGTCACTTTATAATTAATGCACATGCTGTGCCCCTATATAATGTGTATTATTAATTAATGCAGATGCTGTGCCCCTATATAATGTGTATTACAGGTCACTTTATAATTAATGCAGATGCTGTGCCCCTATATAATGTGTATTATTAATTAATGCAGATGCTGTGCCCCTATATAATGTGTATTATTAATTAATGCAGATGCTGTGCCCCTATATAATGTGTATTACAGGTCACTTATAATTAATGCAGATGCTGTGCCCCTATATAATGTGTATTATTAATTAATGCAGATGCTGTGCCCCTATATAATGTGTATTACAGGTCACTTTATAATTAATGCAGATGCTGTGCCCCTATATAATGTGTATTACAGGTCACTTTATAATTAATGCACATGCTGTGCCCCTATATAATGTGTATTATTAATTAATGCAGATGCTGTACCCCTATATAATGTGTATTACAGGTCACTTATAATTAATGCAGATGCTGTGCCCCTATATAATGTGTATTATTAATTAATGCAGATGCTGTGCCCCTATATAATGTGTATTACAGGTCACTTTATAATTAATGCAGATGCTGTGCCCCTATATAATGTGTATTACAGGTCACTTTATAATTAATGCACATGCTGTGCCCCTATATAATGTGTATTATTAATTAATGCAGATTCTGTGCCCCTATATAATGTGTATTACAGGTCACTTATAATTAATGCAGATGCTGTGCCCCTATATAATGTGTATTATTAATTAATGCAGATGCTGTGCCCCTATATAATGTGTATTACAGGTCACTTTATAATTAATGCAGATGCTGTGCCCCTATATAATGTGTATTATTAATTAATGCAGATGCTGTGCCCCTATATAATGTGTATTACAGGTCACTTTATAATTAATGCAGATGCTGTGCCCCTATATAATTTGTATTACAGGTCACTTTATAATTAATGCAGATGCTGTGCCCAAATATAATGTGTATTATTAATTAATGCAGATGCTAGGCTTTTTTGTTTTTCCACCATAGCTTTCAATGTTAAAAAAATCCCCGTTTTTATGTGTTTATTAAATATTTCTAAAACCGTTTATTATATTCAATTGCAGCAAACAGCCATTTCTTTTATTTATTTTTTAGGATTATTTTTGCATTTTTCGGGAATTTTTGGTTAATCTTTAGGTTTCCTAAGAAATTTTAACCCTTTCGCTGCTGAACCATTTCACGCCTGTGTGCTGAGCTCATTTTTACTGCTTTTGCTCATCATGTTTAAACGCGTTTTGAAGCCACGTTTTATTATACCACCCAAACAAATTACATATCGTTCTTTCCGGCAGACTCGGGAGATTCATAATATATCATTACTATATGTATACCTCATGTCCTGCCTGTATATTATAACGAAAAATGCAATAAAATTTGAATTTTCAATAATTTACAGTGTGCAAAGTGTTTTTTTTCTCTTTTTATCATGTGAGCATTTGTGATTATATTTTGCTATTCACAATATTCATAAATGATCTGCCCAATGTCTGCAAAGCCTCAACTGAACACATGTACGCAGACGACACTATAATCTATACCAGCAAACCAACTCTCCCGCAGCTGGAGGCCGTGCTGCAAGAACAATTCACAGAGGTAGAAAAGTGGATCAAACACAACAAACCTTTTCTAAATGCTGACAAAACTGTTACAATGCTCTTTGGAACAGAACCTAAACTACATAAATTGCAAACACCCCATCTATGTGTCAGGACAAAATCAAATGGCACGCTGACTTCTCTCAAATATCTAGGTATGTGGTTAGACCCAAATCTATCCTTTGGCCGCCACATCGAAAAACTCTCATCTAAACTTTACCCCAAACTAGGTGCCCTGTACAGGAACAAATCCTGCCCGAGCCTCGCGGTAAGAAAGCAGATTGTACAACAAATGCTTATGCCAGTTATTGAATACGGAGATGTAGTGTATGCAGCAGACCCGCAAACACACCTTCAGAAACGTACTACATTGTATAACTCATTCTGCTGCTTTGCATTACAATGTAACTACATGACCCACCATTGTGACATGTTAAAAGAGCTAAACTGGCCATCGCTGGAATCTAGACACACACTTCATCTTTCCAACCTGGTGTTTAAGAGCTTTTCTGGGAAGCTACCACCCTACCTGAATAGGCTGCTTCCCTCAGCAGTTCCCTCATCCTATAACCTCCAATCCAGGACCTGCACCTTACTTGCAATACCACAATAATACAAAAAGACAGTGGCTCGATCCTCATTTTCTTACAGAGCACCGCAAATATGGAATAACCTCCCAGACACCATCAAATCTTCCCCCAGTCTAAAGTCACTTAAGAGATCTCTATTAGGGATGAGCCGAACACTCCCCGAGTTCGGTTCGGAGCCGAACCCGAACTTTCCAAATGTTCGGATCCGAACCCGAACTCGAACTCAATGCAAGTCAATGGGGCTGAAAATTCAGTTTTTAGAGTGCCCTCCAAGAGGGCATATATGCTAGATATTTGCCATAAAAGCTGTATGGGGGTCCGGGTAGTGCCCTGGTGGACAGGAAACAAGGGCAAAAAGTAAAAAAAAAAGTTTTTAAAGGGACAGTGAGTTTTCCATGAAATAAGCGTTAAAAATAAAAACTAAAAATTCCTTCAAATATCGTGCCTAGGAGGTCCCCATAACCTGCCCGTGAAGTGGCGGATTTCTAGGATGTATAGAAATATGTAAAAACCAAACAATGATATTTCAAATGACGGTAAATGCTTTTCCTTTAATCTATCCATAAACAGCTGCTTGGGGCGGCAGTCTGTATGAAAAGAGGAGACATTTTCAGACACGCAGAAAAAGTTTACTGATTTTTTGGCGGTGAAAAGCAGGAGAATGACTGGAGAATGGAAAATTCTAGACCAAATAGCCGATTTGGAAAGTGAGATAAATGGGAGAATTTTTCTGGTTTGGCTATTTTGACCTAGAATTTTCTCTTCAGGTCATTCTCCTGAGTTTCACCTTTCTCTGAATAACCCTGTCAGGGTTATTCAGAGAGCGGTGAAGAGCAGGAGAATGACTAGAGAATGGAAAATTCTAGGTCAAAATAGCCAAACCAGAAAAATTCTCCCATTTAGGCTAGGGTCAGACTAGCGAATTTTTAACGTGCGTTTAGGGGCACTTAATCACGGCCACACTAGCAGAAAATGACGGCCAATATACGAAGTATGGTCGCACGAAAGTCCGGCTGTGCAACGCAAGTGGAAAATGAACGCATTTTTTTGAGAATGCAGAACCGCTAGTACGGACGTACAGAGTGCGCTGCGTCCACTAGCGGCGTGTGTGCGTGATTTGGAGACGTCAGACCCTGCTCATGTCCGGCCAACATAACGTCCAGACACCCAAAGTTTCCTGGTTTGGATCCGTAAAAAATCACGCACAAAAATGCGCATCGTATGACCGTTTTCGCGCATTCCGTGAAAAAATACAGCAATGCGTTCGGACGCACTTTTTGACGGTCACTGTGAAAAATGCGTTAGTCTGACCCTAGCCTTATCTCACTTTCCAAATCGGCTATTTGGTCCAGATTGTTCTCTTTTCCTGCCATTCTCCTGGTTTTCACCTTTCTCTGAACAACCCTGAGAGAGAGGTGAAAGCCAGGAGAACTGGCAAGAGAAGAGAACAATCTAGACCAAATAGCCAATTTGGAAAGTGAGTTAAATGGGAGAATTTTTCTGGTTTGGCTATTTTGACCTAGAATTTTCACTTCTCCAGCTATTCTCCTGCTTTTCACCGCTCTCTGAATAACCCTGTGAATGTTTAATCCCGAGGTGAAAAATAACATTGCTTTAGATGTTATTTTGAATTTTTTTCAAACACCAGTTAAATGTTGCATATTAGGATAGTTTAGGAGGGAAATTAATTCTCAAATCTCAATCAGAAGCAGACACCACCCAACCCCCTCAGTATAGTGTACAATGTATCAAATTGATTACCAGACTAAAAACACCTGGTGTTATGCCCGTTTGTGAACAGAGGTCATTTAGAGTTGATAATCTTTCCACGTACACATTAGTTTTTAATTCAATATCTAATAAACCGTTGCTTATAATATTCTTCAGTAAAGAGTCTCTTTATTTCTAGATTTTTTAGTATTTTTTTAAGCATTTTCTATACTTTTTTCAAAATTTCTTTTTTTTTCGAACTCGAACCGAACACACCCAAAAAGTTCGAAGTTCGCAAACTTTCAAACTGCCAAAGTTTGGGCCGAACTCCGAACCGTCCGAACCCGAACAGCTCATCCCTAATCTCTATTAACATACCTCAATACAGAATGCATCTGTAAACATGTAACATAGTGAATATATTTCCTACATATTTATTTTCTGTTAATCTGTATATTTGTTTTGTGTTAATTTCTTGCATTTTACTACTTTGTATTTCTGTACAATGTAACAATTCAATGCTCTCGAACCCAGGACATACTTGAAAACGAGAGAAATCTCAATGTATCCTTCCATGTAAAATCCTTTATAAATAAAAATAAATAAATGTGCAGGCAATTTGCCGACATTTGGCGAACTGCCTGCTCTCTGAATAGCCGAATGGCCAAGAAAGGTAACCGAACGCTGATTTTCAGGATTCGGTTACCTTTCGGCAGCCATTCGGATCTCTTTGAATAACCCTATCAGTGTCAGGTTACATTTCGGGGCCAGATCAGCTCTCTTTGAATAACCCTGACAGTGTACAGTAAGGACCCATGTGAGGTCTAGTTAGGCTACAGTATAAATGTATCTAAATTCTTGTATCAACATTTTCCCCAGTGCTTTACAATATAATAGGGAAAATAAGACTTAAAATGACAAAACCTAAGAGGGCACAAAGAAAGATCCATGCTCCGATGAGTTTATTACATACACAGATTGTTAAATAATAGCATTTTTTATTTCAGTCACTTAAGCTGGGTTTTACATAAAGTATAATAAGACCACAAGATAAATCAAACCGGAAAATAAACAATGTCATAACATGAAAAAATATGTGCCGTATGGTAACATAATAAGGATGTGTTTGAGGCAGCTAGAATTTCTTTCGAGATAGAATGTTGAACTTTATACAGATATCACATTATAATCTGCTTTGTGTTTTCGGTTTGCTTCTTCAGGTCTACAGCTTCATTTTACAATCTCTAATTTATTCACATTGCAGCATTCTTTGTCACTCATAATTGGTATGACTGTTCTGATTTCATGCTTCTCTTTTCACATTATCTAGACCTCGGTGTCCCTTTCCAATAAATACCTTCACCTTTTGCTTCCACAGCAACGAAGAATGTAATTAGATATGAAAAAGGGATGTTTTTGGTTTACATTCTTTACAATATTATCATGCTATACATCAAATGCAGGGAGAGATCAGAAAATGGATATAGCCTCAAACTTGAAAAACAACCGCTTTATAAGTTAAAGGGACACTCTGCTCATCCTGATAACTTTAGGACTCTCTTCCCTAGTGAGCGCTAACGGTAGCATCCAGCGTTAAAGTGATTTTAGCGAATGTCCCCATATTACCTTCCCGACGCTAAAAACCCTGAAAAATCCGTGATTGCATCAGTGATTGCATTAGCTTCCGCGAGCTTACTTTGCTTTGAGCATCCTATACTTAACATGGGGAGCATAATCAGTAATTAGCGTTAGGATAAGTAAGGTATAACAAAGTGATAGTGCTAATTATCGCAGTGATGTGGTACCGACAAATTTACCATCTCCTAGAAGCTGGTGCTAAATGATTCTGATCTTGCAGAACAATTTAGCACCTCCTGAAACCCCCCCCCCCAATAAATCAGATACTCATCCCGCGGCGAGAACAGTGGCCCAATCCGCTGCTTTTCCTGGCCGCGAGCAGAGTGAGATTGGGGACAAATAGCAGGTATAGGTCTTTCCTGTTAGCATCCCTATTTTAGCGTTAAGGAGGGAATAGAGCCCTTAGTGTTTTAAAGTTATCACGCTTTGTGGAGTGCGCCCCTTCTCCCCGCAGGACGCACTGTTCTGGTGAAATCACTGGGTGAAGCGGAGGAGTTTCCTCCTCCCATCTAGCATCACCAGAAGCTGGTATTTTTTAATTTCCCGGCTGCTGGTCACCAGATAGGTCACTACTGACATCAGCATGCAGAGTGTACAGACATCACCGACTCGGAGACCGCCCGTGATAGCGAGCGTTCTCAGAAAGGCAGTCGATGGCTTAATTCTGTGCATGCCATCGCAGCTCTGACCCGTACGCGCTATGGAACATGCGTATGGAAAGTGTGTAAGTCCTGAGCATCAGATCCTACATTGCACAATTTGCGTAGCCATGCAAACTACGTAGCAAAGCTGCAGGGACTTCCACATTCGGAAGGCCCTGAGCTGAAGAGGAGGAGCTTCACTCTGAGGGAGAAATGGCGAGTAAAATTACCTGAAATAAAACAATACATATAGAAAAATAATCGGGTAAAGGCTGTCAGCGGCATCTGCCCAATTATTTAAGGGCAACAAAGGGAGCTCTATCTTTATTAGAGAATCCCTTTAAAAATATGGAGATTCAATCTAATTTTGATCTTACCTGTAATGTAGCAGATCTATCTTACCGGCTGAGTTACCTCCTGCATTACTGAGAAAGATGGCGCTGGCTTCTATATATGGTTTACTCCGGGCCCTCTTAATAGGGCACCCACATGTGCATATAAATCTGGTCAAAGTGTCTATACATAAAAAGAAAAAAAATCAAGTTTTTGACACTTACAACCCAAACTATACATTGACTAGAAGTAGTTGTGCTGCAATGACAAGCAGAAAGTATACAATAGAGATGTGCATTCGTTTTGGAAAAATTCGGAATTTGGAACGGAATTTGATAATTCGTATTCGGAAGTACTTCCGAGTAACGAATCGATATGATACGAATTCGAAATGAAACGGTATATAACGAATTTATTTTGTTTACACTGTGTCATCATCATAAAAGAAAAATTTGAATAACTGAGATCAACTATGGAATTTGAAATGAACTATCAAATTGATATCAACTATCGAATTGATCTTAACTTACAATACAAGTAATAGTCAGCAAAGGACTTTATGAAACAAATTAAGTTTCACTGTTTAATTTGACTCAAATACTAAATCTGTGACACAGCTTAAAATTTAACCCTAGCTTTTCTTTTAACAGCAAAATTTGATTAATTGGGGTTTTATCTAGTGATCCAAAATTCAAATTGATATCAACTATCAAATTCATATATGAAATTCGAATCGATTCGGAATGTCAAATCAATTCGAAAACTCAAATTGATCCAAAACGAAATACGAAACGAAATTAGTTGCGAAATTCCCAAAACGAAATGATTTAAAAACGTAACGAAACAAAACTAAACTAAACAATTTTTTCAGCCATGCACATCCTTAGTATACAGCCTGAAAGGAAATATTACTATTTTATCTTTTGTTCTGTTTAAATTTTATATATATATTTCCATATTATGTTAATGCAACCTCTATAAACACACTAAAATACAGTCTGAGAAAAAATGAGTATAAAATATATGATTATTCACTAACCCCTTCAATATCAAGTGATTTTCCATAAAATCACAGCCAGGTGCCAGTGGGTTAATGGAACATGACTTTCCATTACCCACACAGTAATCTAGGTAGACGCATCCCACTGTATATGTTTGCTGTAGATAAGCCCTTATTGACAGGCATAGAGCTCCCTCTGCTGGCCATAAAGAGTTACTACATTTACATTATAGCTTGAGCTTCGTGGTTTCGTGACGGAAAAACGGATCTCAAAGCTTTTCAAATAATTTCCACACATCAGCTGTCATGTCCGATGTCATTAAATTTCAGAGTTATGTTCTCGAGACCACTGGCCAATGACCACTTATGACCACAGAAATAGTCCACATCGAGTCTACTCAATATCGAGGCACCTGCAGGAGCTTTTGAAGATCAAGTATACTTGATTGTGGTAGTGAAGGGGTTAAGTAGTTTGACAGTCAGGTATATTCACTGAAGGTGAAACTCAGGAGAATTGACTGGAGAAGTGAAAATTCGAGGTCAAAATAGCCAAACCAGAAAAAATCTCCAATTTATCTCACTTCCCAAATTGGTTATTTGGTCTAGATTGTTCTCTTCTCCTGCCAGTTCTCCTGAGTTTCACCTTTTAGTGAAAATACCTAAGTAAATCACGATGGAATCATCCCATATGATGCTGCTAGGCCTAGTAGATGGGTTGCAGCGACATCAATACATTATTGGCAGAGATTGTTGGCAATCGTTTGTACGTTTGGTTTTTCTGTGCTGAGCTGGAGAGCTTTGAAAAAGAAATCAATATTAAATGATTAGCTTTTTATTGACTTTCAGCCAAGGCCATACACTGATCTGCTTAAAACATCTGTGAGAAAAAAACAAAAAAAAGAGGAAAGAATTAAAGGATTATATGACTGATCACGTAGCCTCATATAGATTGCATACATTACATGGAAAAGTAAGCGTTATTAATGGGTCCTTACAGAGTTTGCTCACATAACCTGGAGCTTCACATGCTGCTTATTTGATCTCTGTATTTCCTGACATTTGCTAGAAATCTATTAGTATCACATATATCAAAGATATTTCTAGACTCCAGAAAAGGGTATACCTAGGGCCCTATTACATTCTTCATGCAAAAACGCTTGCGCAAAGCGTGAATTTGTGCACCCAGCGTTAAACGTTAACGCTCGTAAATCAATGCTGGAATTACAATCCTCGCGCATTTTTTCATCCGTCGAGCAATAACGCGCGTAAAACGGACGCGCACAAACGTTGCGTGCAGAAATCAGTGTGCGGACTGTTTTTTTTACGCGATTCAGCCAATCAGAATTAAGAACCACAATTGTCTCACGTTAAGTTTTTGCGCCTGTCAAAGTCAATCTGCGCATATATGCTGCAGCAATAATACATGCACACACAACTTCTCATATTTATTGTTTGGGTATGTGTAGAATGTGTAACTCTACTTTGCTGCGTGTTTTTTTTTTGGGCTGGTGTATTTGGTTTCGTCCAGGTTGATAGAATTTGCCATTAACACCAGCTTTTAGGAGTTGCTAAAATTATGTGCCCAAAGGCTGTGCGTTACAAACTGCGCATAGATTGTAATACCATCCGCATACCAGCGCACAAACGCATTTGCGCTCACAATGTTAAGTATAGGATGCGCGATGTACAGTAAGCTCGCGCAGCATTCGCGCAGATTCACCCACGGTAGACGTATACAAGCAGTTGTTGCGCTGACATTGCAATACGACGTTCAGCGCAAAGGTTTTTTTTGCCCCTCGCGTTAATGCGTTTTTGCACAGGCGCAAACGTATGCGCGAAGATTGTAATAGGGTCCCTTATATTTACACTTTAGTGGAATATACAGTCAGGTCCAGAAATATTGGGACATCGACACAATTCTAACATCTTTGGCTCTATACACCACCACAATGGAGTTGGAATGAAACAAACACAATGTGCTGTAACTGCAGACTGTCAGCTTTAATTTGAGGGTATGTACATCCAACTCAGGTGAACGGTGTAGAACGTACAGCAGTTTGCAGATGTGCCTCCCACTTGTTAAGGGACCAAAAGTAATGGGACAGAATAATAATCATAAATCAAACGTTACCTTCTTAATACTTGGTTGCAAATCCTTTGCAGTCAATCACAGCCTGAAGTCTGGAACGCATAGACATCACCAGACGCTGGGTTTCATCCCTGGTGATGCTCTGCCAGGCCTCTACTGCAACTGTCTTCAGTTCCTGCTTGTTCTTGGCATTTTCCCTTCAGTTTTGTCTTCAGCAAGTGAAATGCATGCTCAATGGGATTCAGGTCAGGTGATTGACTTGGCCATTGCATAATATTCCACTTCTGTCCCTTCAAAAACTCTTTGGTTGCTTTTGCAGTATGCTTTGAGTCATTGTCCATCTGCACTGTGAAGCGCCGTCCAATGAGTTCTGCAGCATTTGGCTGAATGTGAGCAGATAATATTGCCTGAAACACTTCAGAAATCATCCTGCTGCTTTTGTCAGCAGTCACATCATCAGCGCTGCGGAATATGCTGGCGCTTTATAAATAAAGAATAATAATAATAATAATAACATCATCAATAAATACAAGAGACCCAGTTCCATTGGCAGCCATACATGCCCACGCCATGACACTACCACCACCATGCTTCACGGATGAGGTGGTATGCTTAGGATCATGAGCAGTTCCTTTCCTTCTCCATACTCTTCTCTTCCCATCACTCTGGTACAAGTTGATCTTGGTCTCATCTGTCCATATGATCTTGTTCCAGAACTGTGAAGGCTTTGATAGGTGTTGTCTGGTAAACTCTAATCTGGCCTTCCTGTTTTTTGAGGCTCACCAATGGTTTACATCTTGTGGTGAACCCTCTGTATTCACTCTGGTGAAGTCTTCTCTTGATTGTTGACTTTTACACACATACACCTACCTCCCTGGAGAGTGTTCTTGATCTGGCCAACTGTTGTGACGGGTGTTTTCTTCACCAGGGAAAGAATTCTTCGGTCATCCACCACAGTTGTTTTCCGTGGTCTCCCGGGTCTTTTGGTGTTGCTGAGCTCACCGGTGCATTCCTTTGTATCTCATCTTGAGAGTTGACAGCAACAGATTCCAAATGCAAATAGCACACTTGAAATAAACTCTGGGCCTTTATCTGCACATTGTAATTGGGGTAATGAGGGAATATCACACACCTGCCCATGGACCAGCTGAGAAGCCAATTGTCCCATTACTTTTGGTCCTTTAACAAGTGGGAGGCACATCTGCAAACTGCTGTACGTTCTACACCGTTCACCTGAGTTGGATGTACATACCCTCAAATTAAAGCTGACAGTCTGCAGTTAAAGCACATTGTGTTTGTTTCATTCCAACTCCATTGTGGTGGTGTATAGAGCCAAAGATGTTAGAATTGTGTCAATGTCTCAATATTTCTGGACCTGACTGTATATTGTACCATTTGTTTTTCTATTGTTCCATTTTATCTCTGAATGAATGATTCAGGATTTCTTGAAAGGAAGGGGTTGTGTTGCCTACATGGGCACTAAGGCTAGGGTCAGACGAACGCATTTTTCATGTCGACAGTCAAAAAGTGCGTCCATGCGTCCGGACACACTTTTTTACGGAAGACGCGATAGCGGTCATGTGATGCGCAAATACGGCCGTGATTTTTGACGGAGCTATAAAAAACAAATGGACATGACGTTGGCCGGACATGAGCAGCGTCTGACGTCTCCTAATCACGCACTCATGCCGCTATGCCGACGCAGCACACTCTGTACGTCAGTACTAGCGGTTCGACGTTCTCGAAAAAATGCGTTTCTTTGCCGCTTGCGTTGCGCGGCCAAACTTTCGTGCGGCCGTACTTCGTTTATTGGCCGTCATTGCCTGTCATTTGCTGCTACTACGGCCGTGATAAAGTGTGCCTAAACGCACGTTCCCACTGCGTTCATCTGACCCCAGCCTAAGGTGCTACAAACTAGACCTGGGTCTTGTATGGCTCTGGTCCAAGTGAGTGCACACTTCTGAGTGTCAGTATATGTCCCAGATCAATACTGTACTACTCTATGTACGCTTCATTTTTTCTTTTCATGCGTTTATGTACAAATCCAGTAAAAAGTGAGTTTTCTATTAATAATGTAAAAGCAGATCTCTAGTGCTCAACCACATCCTACAATCAGATTTATTTTTGTTTTAGGTTTCTCTTATGTTCTAGCTTTTTAACCCTCTCTACCTTATTGCTTGTATGAATGTATCACAAATAAACCAGCAAGAGTTAAAATTATTCCCTCCTCTTTTCCAGAAAGCTATAAAAAAAAATGTCCACATGTTTCTCATTAAATTTCCTTCACTGGAAACTCCACTGGTTTGGAAACTTCCAGAAACCTCAGAGTGTGTTACTGGAAACCAAAGATTCAGAGTGAAGATCATTTTCAGCTTTTATTATGTTCAGCGAAGCCTAAGTCACAGTGTGTTTCGTATTATATCCGCCTGGAAGGCCGATTTTTACCAATTAAGGCTCAAATGACGGAATTTTCAGATATAATGTTTCAGTTTATGTGTTGCTGATAAAATAGAGGAATCTGTGTCTTCGTATGCTCGGCCATTGAATGGTGTGACGCAAACTGTGGAATGCACGGAAATATGAGACACCGAGAAAAATGCAGCGGATCTTTTTGTAAACGTTAATGAGGTTCTGGGCAGGATATTACCACAGAAAACGTCTCCTCTTTTCTCAATTCAGCTTCAACTGCCCTCCCTCCTCCAGCCCACCATCTCAGTCCTCAACACGAGAGACATCATCAATTTTCATTCCCTTCTTTAGCCTTTCGGCTGCTGAGACATTTCATCCCTGTGTAAAATAATATTAGGGTCACTACACATAGGAAACACAAAACATGAAACACGTAGGGCACTATTCTATACGATACTTACTGTAGCGTTCGTGTAAGTAAGCGTTAACGTCTGGATTAGTGATTTTAACGCATACTCCCCGTATTACTTCCTGACGAGAAATCAGTGCATCGGTGATTGCGCTAGCTTGCGCGAGCTTACTGTACTTTGCATTCCCCATGTTAAGCATAGGATGCGCAATCAGTAATTAGCATTAAGGTAATTAAGGTATTACAAAGTCCTAGCGCTAATTACCGCAACGATGGGTTATCAGATTTTTTTATTGACACCCAAACGCTGCTCCTAACTGATTTTGCTTTTGCAGAATCAAGCATCACAGGCTAACCCCCCCTGCTCTTACACATAACCTTAGCAATAAAGAGTCATAAATATCACCACGTATGATACATAACCTATTATTAGTAGGGCTATACCGATACTAGTATTGGTATCAGTGTCGATACCGGGATCTGCATGAGTACTTGGTACTCGTCCAGATGCCCCCGATACCTCAACCGATACCAGAAGCCAGTGCTGGGCTGGCTTGCTGGGCAGTGTCCGAAGGGCAGTGCTTGAAAGGTACTCTGCCAGGCCACTCCGGATGGCCTTCTTCCTTCGAGCGCCAGCGGCCGCCGGCCAAGGTTGTAGCCGGGCCGCTCATTGGGAACTACCAGCCGTGATCTCTTGAGATTGTGGAGTTCACAAGATCTCGTGAACTCCTGGATCTCGCAAGACCACAGCTTGTGCATGGTTTCCAATGAGCAGCCAGGCTACAACCTTGGCCGGCGGTCGCTGGCGCTCGAAGGAAGAAGGCCACCCGAAGTGGCCTGGCAGAACGGGAGAGACCAATTGGGACCATCTTTTGAAAGAGTTAGGTCCCACCCCCCTCCCATTGCTTTTAGTTCCCTTCTCCACACATTACTTTGGGTATATATGAGCCTTGGGGCAATATATATGAGCTGTGGGCATTTTATATAGATATAATGCCCCCAGCTCATATATAGATATAATACCCCAGTTCATATATAGATATAATACCCCAGTTCATATATAGATAAAATGCCCCAGTTCATATATATATATAATGCCCCAGCTCATATATAGATATAATGCCCCAGCTCATATATAGATATAATGCCCCAGCTCATATATAGATATAATGCCCCAGCTCATATATAGATATAATGCCCCAGCTCATAAATAGATATAATGCCCCAGCTCATATATAGATATAATGCCCCAGCTCATAAATAGATATAATGCCCCAGCTCATATATAGATATAATGCCCCAGCTCATATATAGATATAATGCCCCAGCTCATAAATAGATATAATGCCCCAGCTCATATATAGATATAATACCCCAGTTCATATATAGATAAAATGCCCCAGTTCATATATAGATATAATGCCCCAGCTCATATATAGATATAATGCCCCAGCTCATAAATAGATAGAATGCCCCAGCTCATATATAGATATAATACCCCAGTTCATATATAGATAAAATGCCCCAGCTCATATATAGATATAATGCCCCAGCTCATATATAGATATAATGCCCCATCTCATATATAGATATATTGCCCCAGCTCATATATAGATAAAATGCCCCAGCTCATATATAGATATAATGCCCCAGCTCATATATAGATATAATGCCCCAGCTAATATATAGATATATTGCCCCATTGTGTGTGTATGTATGTATATATATATATATATACCAGAACACTATCAGGGTTATTCAGAGAGCGTGAAAAGCAGGAGAATAACTGGAGAATGAAAAATTCTAGGTCAAAATAGTCGATTTGGAAAGTGAGATGAAAGGGAGAATTTTTCTGGTTTGGCTATTTTGACCTAGAATTTTTCATTCTCCAGTCATTCTCCTGCTTTTCACGCTCTCTGAATAACCCTGTAAGAACAGCACTCACCAAAAAACTAAGCTCAAATTGCCCGGTGCATACAACTCTCATGGAAAAATACACGAATACTTGGAAGAGAGGCACTCATGGTCTTATAAAAATAAAAAACATTATTGTTTAAAAATACATCTTCCTGACATTTCGACTCCTGCTGAGCCTTTATCGAGGTAAATGTACGAACGAATTGATCACACCTTATACAAAAAATTAAAGAACTGCAAGTAAATAACCACTAACGAAGTGGCTACATACCACTCCATATTCGTAAATTATTCTACCAGAGTGAACACACAGAAAAAAATATAAATAAAACATGAGTAAAATCAAATATGGACGTAATGCTGACTATACGCTAACAAAAATGCTGTATAAGGTCACAAAAGATGGTCATACATAAAAAAAATTACAAGAAAAATGGTTAAATCGTCTATACTATGTTTGAAAGATCTAATTAAATACCTATTATCAACAATGTTTAGAGCCTATTTGGATGAGCCCAAACAGTAATTATATTTCAAAAAATTTAATTCCATGTTAAAGAAAATGATAATAATAATGAACGCGAAAAGTAGTAAAGGAATGATAGAAAAAATTATGAAATAAACAAATAAAAAATAATAATAATAATAAAAAAAATATATGAAAAAAATACTGATGAGAAAAATAAAAAATACTAACTCAATATATGTCTTAATTCCTAGCAGATAAATAAGAAGTACATATTCATGTACATACATATACATATTCATTCAAGTACATATTCATTTAGACCATGTGGAGAGACAGTACCATGTGGAAGATTTACTTTTAAACAATAAAGTTTTTTATTTTTATAAGACCTTGAGTGCCTCTCTTCCAAGAATTCGTATATATATATATATGTTACGGGTAAAGCCCGAAGTGCGGTTAATCCTAGGATTACCCGGTTAATCCTAGCATTACCCAGGCCTCATTAGCAAAAGTCCGAAGTGAAATGAAATTTCGGACTTTACCCGGGTAATCTGCAAAGTATCCAGAGGCCTCTAGGTACCCTGCTTTTCTGCTCTATTTTAACTGGGTAATTCGCACATTACCCTAGTGTTGTTGGATAAAATGCGATGTGCAACGAAACATCACACTTCATCCGGGTAAACTGCAAAGTATCCAAACGCCTCTGGGTTCTCCGCTTTTCTTGGTTTTTCATCAGGTTACAGTTGACTGAATTCTGAGGATTACCCGGATAAAGCTGCAAACTGTTATCTGACTGATTACAAAATTGAGTTTTTTTGTTATTTTTTTTATGAAATTGTATCCACAGCCACAAACCACACTACAGTTGTGTTCAAAATTACTCAACCCCCACTGAAATTGAGTGTTTTGACCAGTTTGACATTGATTTTGATCATTCAGTCATCTTGCTTACAATTAAATCAAAGAGGCACGTGTAGGTCAGACAAATATAACATAACATTTATAATGAAATAACCACAAATGTCTTTTCTGTGCTCACATCATTATCAGTTTTATTCAACCCCAAGTGACATTCAATCTTAGTACTTAGTACAACATCCTTTTACAGTTATAACAGCTTTTAAACGTGAAGCATAGCTTGACACAAGTGTCTTGCAGTGATCTACGGGTATCTTCGCCCATTCGTCATGGGCAAAAGCCTCCAGTTCAGTCACATTCTTAGGCTTGCGCACTGCAACTGCTTTCTTTAAGTCCCACCAGAGGTTCTCAATCGGATTTAAGTCAGGTGACTGCGATGGCCACTCCAAAATGTTTCAGCCTTTAATCTGCAACCATGCTCTAGTGGACTTGGAGGTATGCTTGGGATCATTGTCCTGTTGAAAGGTCCAACGTCTCCCAAGCCTCAGGTTTGTGACGGACTGCATCACATTGTCATCCAATATCTCCTGGTACTGAAGAGAATTCATGGTACCTTGCACACGCTGAAGCTTCCCTGTACCTGCAGAAGCAAAACAGCCCCAAAGCATGATTGACCCCCCGCCATGCTTCACAGTAGGCAAGGTGTTCTTTTCTTCATAGGCCTTGTTCTTCCTCCTTCAAACATAGCGTTGATCCATGGGCCCAAACAGTTCTAATTTTGTTTCATCAGTCCACAGAACACGATCCCAAAACTTCTGTGGTTTGTCCACATGACTTTTGGCATACTGCAGTCGACTCTTCTTATTCTTTGGAGACAGCAACGAGGTGCGCCTGGGAGTTCTGGCATGGAGGCCTTCATTACGCAGTGTGCGCCGTATTGTCTGAGCTGACACTTCAGTACCCACATCTGACAAATCTTTTCTCAGTTCCTCAGCAGTCACACGGGGACTTTTCTCCACTCTACGCTTCAGGAAGCGCACAGCAGTCAAAGTCAGCATCTTCTTTCTGCCACGACCAGGTAGCGTTTCAACAGTGCCCTTTGCCTTGAATTTGCGAATGATGCTTCCTATGGTCTCTCTTGGTATGTTTAACATCTTTGAAATCTTCTTATAGCCATTGCCCTTCCTGTGAAGAGTAATCACCTCTTCTCTTGTCTTCCTGGACCATTCTCTTGACTTCACCATGTTTGTAACCACACCAGTAAATGTCTAGAAGGAGCTGAGTATCACAGTCATTTTAAAGCTGCCTAATTGGTGCTTATTATGCTTTATTGCTGCTCCGTGACATCCACAGGTGTTTTCAATACCTGATTGAAAACACTTGAATGAACCTCTGTTCTTCAGAGTGGTAGTCTTTAAGGGGTTGAATAATTGTGTCAATGAAGAATTCACAAAAGAAACATTTACTACTGTATTACAAAACCAATTGATGTCATTTTAGTTGCATATGGTTCTTTAAAAAGTCCTTGTAGGATTTCATTCTGAATACAATTACAAATATACACTACATTCCCTAAAACCCTTTACAGCATTGGGGGTTGAATAATTTTGAACACAACTGTAAATAACCGTCATGTGACTCTGTGCATTAATTGTCTGAAAATTTATTTATGAAGATTAAAGATCTTACATAAAGATCTGATGGTTATTATGTTTTATAAATGATATATAAGCACATATGACACATAATAAAGATCATGTAACTCTTTAACATTGATATAAGAAACATCTCCTGTCACTCTGTATATTCATTATATCTGCAATACATTTTAATGTTTGTCTTTTGCCATTTCCATTGATAATATCCTTTGATAATAGCAAAATTCACTTTTACCCAAGCGGGATTGGATTCTCTGCAGATTATCCAGGTGAAGCTGTGGATAGTCCTCAGATTACCCAGGTGAAGCTGTGGATAGTCCTCAGATTACCCAGGTGAAGCTGTGGATAGTCCTCAGATTACCCAGGTGAAGCTGTGGATAGTCGTCAGATTACCCAGGTGAAGCTGTGGATAGTCCTCAGATTACCCGGGTGAAGCTGTGGATAGTCCTCAGATTACCCGGGTGAAGCTGTGGATAGTCCTCAGATTACCCAGGTGGAGCTTCAGACTTTACCCAAGGGCAGTTGGTTGGTTGCAGTTACCAGTTACCCAAGGGCAGTTGGTTAGTCCTAAAATTACCCGGGTAAAGTCCGAAATTTTCATTTTTTTGCAGCTTTACCCAGCGGTTTTGGGTAATGTCAGGATTACCCGGTTAATCCTAGGATTAACCGCACTCCGGGCTTTACCTGTAACATATATATAAATATAAATCACGAGTATAGCAGTCTGTAGTGATACCATTTGTATTGGACTAACGTTACATTTAAAAGACAAGCTTTCGAGAGTATTCCTCTCTTTTTCAGGTCTGGACGCTTACTGACCAAAATAATGGAATTAAATATTAAGACATAATATTGCCCCCAGCACACATATATATATATATATATATATATGTATATTTATGAGCGGGGGCAATATATATATGAGGTCTGTTCTTTTTGAAATGCGGTCACATGATATTAAATAAAAGTATCGGTACTCGGCATCGGTGTGTACCTGAAAAAAGTATCAGTACTCACACTCGGTCTTAAAAAAGTGGTATCAGTGCATCCCTAATTATTAGTGATATTGAATGACAGATAGCAATACAATTTCATATTCAACATTCCCAATCATTATCAATTTAATACCATGCTGCTGCAAGGGTCACTGTCGGACAAATTACCTCACCACCTTCCTAAATGACGCAATCTAGCACTAGTTGCATCATTGTAACGGTAAACGTAAATACAAAAGACATACTTATATCTGGTTGAGATGAAACATTGTGCGTAGAGCTGATTTGCATTTCAACAGATGCATCGTAAGAGGTTTTTTTTGGATTTGCTCCAGTTTCCGTTCACTTGGTTATTTTATAATAACTTAAAAGATTTCATTCAAGGAATTGAATGAACATTCAGTACGTGAAGAATTCCCAGACTACGGTATTTACATTTAGCATTCTATTTTTAGAATGTCTTGTAAAATAAACAAGCTAGAAAGAAAGCAAAAACAATGAATGGTGACGGCGTCAGCTCTCCTGATCATGCTGAAAAACTATAGGTTGTCTTATCAAAAAATACTATATACACATACAACCACTCTAGGCAAACATGCACAGAAACAATTGCGGCCTCCTCTACAGGTAAAACGATCCCACAGACTTTATTGGAGCAGTACAAAAGAATAACCGAGCGCCACCGATAAACCCGCCGAACACAGCTGCAAACCACCAAATGCAGCCGATAAACTACTGAATGCTACCGAATGCCGCCGATAAAACGGCGAATGCAGCTGAAGATCCGTCAAATATCAGCCGAACCCAGCCACAAAACGCCAAGCACAGCTTATGATCCGCCGAACGCCGCTGAACAGACCGCCGAAAAAGGCAGACTAACCCAGAACACTGCCGAGAAAAGCCTATCAGCCGACAAACCAGGGGTAAAAAAAGCAATTTTTAAAGGCGTTTAAAAAAAAAATAATGCATGAAAATGCATGGAAATAATATATATAAGGCCCAAAGAATAACAAAAAAGATCTGTTACAGAATAATAATAAAAAAAAAGCCACTAAAAAAATAAATAAAATCGGAATCAAAAATTCCTCAGAAAAAAAATACAGAAATATGCCTAAAAGATAATAACAAAACTTTTTGCTGCAAATGAAAAGAATAAATGGTTGAATAAAAAATTAATAAAAACGAGAATTTTATTTTCATTGAAACCTATGGTTCCTGTTTAAACCTGTCATACAAAGCGCCGTAAAGCTGGGCATTTTGCCTACTTTCTGGTGCCGCTCAGTGTCCTATGATTAGATTAACCATTAATTCTCTATGAAGAATTTCACTCCTGCCGAACGACACTATATTTCGCGGGCAATTTGCCAATATTTGGGAAATTGTCAGTGTTCTGAATTGTCGAATTGCCACGAAATTGCACTGTATGTGTAATTCACCGTTCGATGCAATTCATTGGCAAATTCAGCTCTCTTTGAATATCCCCTGTAGTGTATTTGAATAGCAGCGCACTTGTGCCTCGGCATTTATAACGGCGACCCTGTTTGACTTACCTTTAGGATAATCACGCCATCTACTGTCTATAATTTTTCATCCAAACAATATTTTTGTAGAGGATAATTGAATTAATAAAGGCATAAAATCATGTAAATTTACATTATTTTCAATTTGTTATTGAACTCGGAATTGTAAATCCATATACAAAATGTATATATTTTTTTAATCCTGTCTTTAATTGTTGATTATGTATCCCATGTTTCAAAGAAATGCCACGCTGATTTAATATTTTTTTAACATAAGCAATGGGCAGTGAAAGGGTTAATTATGATGCTATGATCTAAAACCAGTGGTGTTCAACCTTGGCCTTGCAGATATTTTGGAACTAGATTAGCCACTGTCGACTTAATGAGTGGCTGGGTATCATGGGAGATACTCCATACCAATGGTCTTTCATTTAATCAATCCAGTCTTAAGAGACGATGAACCCAATTTAATTGGGACCGGAAAAAAAATAACACAATCTCTCGAGGCAGGAATTCACAAGGGTCTATTTACAAAGCACTGAAATTGCGTGCACTTCTGGTGCTTTGTGCTCCGCTGCATTTTGCCAAAAATATGGTGAATTCACTATTTAGGGAAAGATCAACGTATTTTGCCGAAGTTGAAGCCACCGAAGCAGTTAATGGACTTCGGCAAAAACCGCCGAATTGACATCAGCGAATTCACCGAACTGTACAAAAAAAAGATAAAAGGAAGTCTCCAATTCTATTGATAGGTGTTTAAATCAATAAAAATTTACTGAAAATATGTCAGCAGCCTCTACCCAATTATTTAAGGTCAAAAAAGTGATTTTCTTTAAAATTTAATAGTGTCCCTTTAACCCTTCACACTGTGGGGTGCACTATGGTGTCTATGGCCGCCGCCTGCCCACTCACCAGCGAGCGCACGTATCATTCCCTGCTGCAGGACGGTCTGAACTCAAGCCGTCCCCCTGCATCCAATGATGCGCACAGCTCATCAGCTGCATAGGCGGGCCGTAGAAGGGGCCGCAGCAGCAGCCGACAACCGGGTATACTAGTACACCCTACCAGCGTTTAGACTCACCCGCCGAGCACAACTGCCCGGCGGTAAGGGGATACGTGAACATATGACAGAACACCTAAACAAATGTGTTACAATGTGTTTCTGCATAAATATATTCTGTATATAATATACATAAAATCCCATACACACAAACATATATATATATTTATATACAGTATATATACACACACTCATACAAGGATATAATTTGGAAAATCTCATTCTAGGTTCGAGATGTTGGAATTACATTAACCGCATGAAACATTGCCTGAGTGGAGCCAGCAGCGCCTTTGTTCCCACCCACTCATGAGATCAGACTGCTGAACAAGCTCATTCCTAGACGGGAGGAACAATATTTCATTTGTGCAGCATCTGGGGAAATTATGAAACAGGGAAGGACTTTCTGAAACGTTTGGCAAATAGTACTGGAAATGTAATAATCAGTGCACAAGTGAATTAACCTCTTCACTTCAAAACTCAATGACAACATTACTTTAAACAGTATCAGGGTTATTCAAAGACAAATCGAAAAGCCACCGCACGTTCGATGACTTTTCCTTCTCTTCAATTCGGTGCGATTTGGCGATCCCATTTCGGCAACTCTGCGGTGTGTTCAGCAAGCACCACAGGGCCATAGAAGTGCAGGGAAAAAGCAGGTAAAACTGTACGAAAAGAAAAACGAGCATCTCTTTTAAAATCACATTCACTATTCTCTTGTTTTGCAGAAATGTAAGTGTGACACGATAAAGGCTCGGGTTGGCTCATTACATAAAGTAATTAGTTCTAAGCATTCATCCGCCAGCTATACATGTTTATAAAGGAGCTAATTCCGCTTGATACTGTGACTGCTCGCTGATATTTAGGGCATTGTGCCATTAATGTCATTATGAATGTTCTATGGAAATGAACACAATGGGCTACATCAGTTTGTGAATTATATTTAATGGCGGATGATTGGATGGCGGCTTATCAGGTGCTTCATTATTACACATTTCTGGTTTCTCCTGCCACAAACAGCAGGTGTTACCGTATCTCCTGTGCTAATTACAGCTCCTCAATGAATCTTCTGCCTCACCTTCTCAAAGTAGTATTTTTTTTTTTAACCTTTTCAGTCATTCTTATTAGAGGTGTGCATTACTTTCGCAACGAATCTCAATTCGTTTGAAAATTCGTTACTTCGTTATTTCGGAAATACTTCCGAAATAACAAATTGGTTTCATCAGAATTGAAACAAAAACAAAACGGTATATAACGAAATTGATTCATTATACTGATTCACAAGAGAACCGGTGATTGAACAATTGATTTTTTTTTCTTTTGTGATCCGAATCGATTTCGAATAGATTTCGAGTCGAATTTGAATCAATCCCAAATTACAAAAGGAAATTATGAAAACTAATCTGTTTCGTTTAACTGTTTCACAAAGCACCCCGTCCCTGTCAGTTGGCTGAGGTGATGAATCTGTTGTATTCAGCACTACAGGCCAATAAGCAGCTCAGTATTTAACTCTAGCTTGCCTTTTTTTAAAAAAAAAATCTTTATTTATGAATTTTGCATAGACATAAAGTAAACAAATAGTAGGAAAGGGCCTCTCAAGGCTTTCATGAGACATCCAACTCCTCGCTGAAGAAAAACAATAAAAGAAAGTCAGCGGTTATACAGCAGGGGAAAGAAAAAAAGAAAAACGCAACAAAAACGTCCTTGAGAAAATACCGAAAAAAAATACAAGTCAGCCCTCAGATTGCATATAAAAATACAAATAGAAATAAAAGACAACCCCTAGCTTGCCTTTTAACCATCACGTTTAACCCTAATGTAACAGTAATTCAGCAGGATTTGATTTATTGTTTTTTTTAGTGTTCCGAATCGATTTCGAATTGATTCCAAATTACAAACGAATTTAGGAACAAAATTACAAAATGAATCCGTATTCAAACGAATTCTGTTTCAGACGAAATTATTTTTAGACAAAGCTAATTTTTCAGCTGTGCACACCTCTAATTCTTATCAAGTACAGTTTGGAGATAACAGCCAAGATCTGCTTGTCGGTGCATCACATTCAAACACGATTATGCTCCCACCTGCAGAAAAGATGTGCAAAATGGAACATTTATTAAATAAATACAAACTTAAGCTAGAAAATAATATTATTCATATAAATAATAACCAGGAACAATATGCGCTGAGGCAGGGATGTCAAACTCTCGACCCAAGATGTTCCTGAACTATAACTCCCATGATTCTCTAGCCATCAAATGCCTTCAAAGATTTCTGGGCTTTCAACATCTGGGAGACTGGAAGTTGATATCACCATAAAAACCTCCCCATAAAACAAGTACATCCCAGTTGACAAATGTGTTTAACCCATTAATGCCGTGAGGCGTGCTATGCCGTCCCAGCGGTGGGTGGGCCTGAACTCAGCAGGAAAGCATAGCACGCCCCGCTGGCTCCTATGCCATGCCTCCCAGCCAGCGCACACTGTGCGTCATTGACTGCGGCGGGACAGCTGAACTCAGCCGTCCCTCTGCATCCAATGAGGCGTGCAGCACGTCGGCTTGGTAACCAGGCCACAGGGCGTGCTATTACGCTCCGCCAGCTTTCAAACCCACCCGCCGGGCACAATCCACCTGCCAGTAAATGGTTAATGAAAAACCACATGTCTTTGATTGTGTGTTATATAATACGTGTGATATACACCTTGAAGGAAGACGCTACTCATCTGGACCACTTCAACATTTTAAAATGGTCGGGATGTGAGGAGTGTCCCCCCTCTCCATCACGTAAAAGCGCTGGGTGAAGTGGAGGAGTTTCCTCTGCCAAATCCAGTGCCACCAGCAGCCGGGATTTTAAATTTCGTGGCTGTCGGTCACCAGATCGGTCACTAGTGACGTCAGCATGCAGAGTTGATAGCGTGCAGTCTCAGAGGAGGCAGAGATGGATCGGATCTGTGCATGCGCGCACAGCTCTGATCCATCATTCTGCACAGGCGCTTTGAAACTTGCGTACGTAAAGCGTGCAAGTCCCAAGAGACGCGCAATTTACGTATCCTATGCTACGCAATTTGCATAGTAATACATAGCAGAGCATTTTGCATAGAAAAGCTTCAGGGAGTTCTAGATTTGGAAGGCCCTGAGATGAAGAGGAGGAGCAGCGCACGTCGGGGGAGAGAAGGTGAGTAAAATCACCTGAACTAAATGAATAAATAAATTAAAAACTAATTGGGCAGCAGTGTGGAAAAAACATGGATTCACTGGTCAAAAAGAAACTGTACTCTTCCTTATAAAATTTTGTAAGTGTACAGAGTGTCCTGCAAGTGTTTTCTAGGTTAAGGATTTCAGGCTTATATTTATGAATAAAATCTGTAAACTGAGGCCATGGGGAGGTCATATTCCCTCCTTCAGCAGGCTCCAGTGTTCTCATCACAATCTAGATAAAAAACAGATGTTCTTTGCATGCAATAACTTAAATTATGAAATATTGGCAGGAATCTGACTGCTCCGTGATTTCAAAGTTTATGTAGCAGTTCCAAAGTATTTCTAAGAATGAAGCAACTGGGGTGAAGAATTACTCAGTATCAATAAGGGCAGAGGTAGAAATTCTCACTTTTAACCTCTTGACTGCGAAGAGATTTTCCAGAAAATCACTGTAAGGAACCAGTGGTTTTTTGGAAAATCATTTTTAATTATACAGTAACCAATATTTGGGAATATTCCCAATGTATTCCTTACTGTAATAAGCTATTTGGCAGGCAGATGTCGCCATCTTTTGACCAAAGGTAGTTACTGCAGTTCTGGCGGCTATGCAGGATAAGTTTGGGAGATGACGGGAGAAGACGGGTTTGGGTCGAAATCCCTACAACCAGGTTCCCTAATGCCAAAATCCTGACGGCCAACTTCCCTACACAGACAACTCCCTGACGGCCAACTTCCCTACACAGACAACTCCCTGACGGCCAACTTCCAGACATCCAAAATCCCAGCGGCTAAAACTAAACCTACTCCTTAACCTCCTAAACCTAACCCTAACACTAACTCCAACCCCCCTAAACCTAGCCCTAAACCTAGCCGTAACCCCCTAAACCTAGACCTAACCCCTAAACCTAGCCCTAACCCTAACTCCCCTAAGCCTAGCCCTAACCCTACTAAACCTAGCCCTAACCCTAACCCCCTAAACCTAGCCCTAACCCACTAAACCTAGCCCTAACCCTAACCCCCTAAACCTAGCCCTAACCCCCTAAACCTAACCCTAACCCCCTAAACCTAGCCCTAACCCTACCCCCCTAAACCTAGCCCTAACCCCCTAAAACTAGCCCTAACCCCCTAAACCTAACCATAACTCCTAAGCCTAACTCCCTAAAGACATTAGGACGTTAGGACAGACAGACCAGTCAATATTATATTTAAAGACAGACTTACTTATCACTGAAAGATAAGAGATGGAAGATATACTAAACAGAAAGACATACAGGTGGATATATAGATTAATATAGACAGACACACAGACGTATAGAGATATAGAGAGATTCATAAGACAGAGGATACATATATTAAAAGAGATAAAGAGAGAGCTGTATGGATAATAAATAAAAAATAAATAATTTAACACAGACAGACAGGCACCTGGATGTACAGACACACAGACGTATAGAGAGATTCATAAGACAGAGGATACATATATTAAAAGAGATAAAGAGAGAGATGTATGGATAATAAATAAAAAATAAATAATTTAACACAGACAGACAGGCACCTGGATGTACAGACACACAGACGTATAGAGAGATTCATAAGACAGAGGATACGTATATTAAAAGAGATAAAGAGAGCGATGTATGGATAATAAATAATTTCACACAGACAGACAGGCACCTACATGTACAGACACACAGACGTATAGAGAGATTCATAAGACAGAGGATACATATATTAAAAGAGATAAAGAGAGAGATGTATGGCTAATAAATAAATAATAAATAATTTAACACAGACAGACGGGCACCTGGATGTACGGAGTACGGACATACAGGCGGCCAAATAGAGATTCAATATAAAATAAATAGATTAAAGTGATCAGGACAGACAGATGGATGCACAAATTAAATCGTGACAGACCCCAGACACATATGATGAATTAGATCCCTTGGTATACCTGTTTATATACATAAATAAACGCCAGGCTTTCAGGGCACATCTGTACATTGAAGAGAAAACTAGAAGCTGAAGAGCGCCCTCTGTCTGAAACCAGCTGTATGTATGAGAAGTTGTAACACAGTCAATGGCCAGACGCGTTTCGTTCAGTGACAATGGCTTTATGCTGAGCTCAGTTTTCATATACACTAGCGTTGAAAAGTTTGGAGTCACTGAAAATAAAATTACCATGATTTTGAAAAAAAAATTCTGATTTTTTTAATTCATTAAAATAAAACCAGTTCGATCAGAAATAAACTGTAACTATTATTATTGTTGTAAGTGTCCAGAGTAGCTGGAAACAGCTGATTCTTTAATGGCATATCTACATAGGGATAGACATACCCCCCATTATCGGCACAACGCTGGTTCCACTGCGTCCAGTGGCAGAGTTATAAAGAAAAAATGATATATATCAGACTGGCCATTAAAAAGAAAAAGAATAAGATGGGAAAAAGAACACAGACACTGAACGCAGGAAGACTGAAAAAAATAAAGTGTTATGGACACTGAATCTGAGATTGAGGTGTTCGGATCATAAAGAAGAAGATTGGTGAGGTGCAGACCAAACCAAAAGATGCTGGATGAGTGCCTGACACAACACCATCTGTCAAGCATGGCGGGGGCAAAGTGATGGTCTGGGGGTGCTTGGTGGTAGTAAAGAGGGTGATTTTCAAGGATTACATATTTCAGGGAAGAGACACATGGCAGTGGAGATCCCTGTTAACTCACCTCCACACATACATAGAAAAGAGCAAAACCATGGTGTAGCCTTTCAAGCTCATATGTATTTCATTGTAAAGTGAAAACCCAATGCTCATTTTTACCGTTTTGTGCTCATCATGTTTAAACGTGACTTGAAGTCACGTTTTATTAAGCGACCCAGACAAATTATATATCATTTTTTTCGGCAGATTCAGTAGATTCATAATGTACCATTATTTCATGTACAAGTCACATTACAGCGCGTGTGGGCAGATCCTCGTCAGGCTGCTGGGCGCCAGGCTGTTTGGCGGCGCCGCAAAAGTAGATGCCGCCACCTAAAAAAAAAATAGTGCAGCGGCGCCGGTGGCTGGAATTTGCCACCCCTGAATTTCTGCCGCCTGGCGGCGCTGCTCCACTCTGCACCATGGTCGGGCCGGCCCTGATTGACGTCAATAAGTGGGGGGAGGCCAAGATATCAGCAACCTCCAGGAGCAGTCTGCTATTTCTTTCAACTTTAACTGCTCCCAATCTGGAGGGAGAGGGGTCTAAAGGACCATCCTCCCTTTCAGGTACTTTCCCAGCTCTCCCGGGGGGGGCCTGTAACAGTGCGACGGGATGGGTTATATGGGACGGTCTGACTTCAAGAAAGTCAGATCGCCCCGAGACTCAGTCCTGAATGGTTCTGGGTCTCCCCTGCCCACTGCAGAGACCATGACATGTGGGGGACGTCATCTGCTTGCAAAATGTGAGAAGCCGTGGACATCCCCCACGTCATCTGCCAGGAAAGGGTGAATGAACCTCTAGCCGAGGCCCTCCTTCTGCAATTTTGAGGTGACCATGATCGTTAGAGTCTATCCTCATAGTGACCTGGCAACATTTTACCCTTCACCAGGGTCTTGACAAGCTTTTACAGAATGATAAGTGAAAGACATGGCTTGGGGCAGTTTTAGCAACCTATATATCAGGGGTCAGTAACCCCTTGCCAGATGTTTTGGAACTACATCTCCAATGATGCTGAGCCACTCATTCGGTTGTCTGAGCCTCATGGGAAAGTAGCTCCAAAAACCATCTGGTACCCAAGGATGCTGAACCCTGCTGTGTATGTAAGTATACACAATATTAAATAACTGAGAAAAAAGAGAGGTTTGTGAGGGTCCTGAGGAAGAGCAACAGCACTAGTGTCTTGCTGTACGGTGGGGCCCGATCAGGTCTCACAAGGTTTCAGCTGGACTGTGCCACCACAGGGATGACTGTGCCATATGCAAATCAGACTGCTATCACTCAGATAGGGTGGCCAGTACTGAATGCCAAGGACAGCATCCCTCCTGCACGAGAGGTGCAGCAACCCCCTATGATTGTTTCGGCCTTGTTAGGCCTCGTCAGGAAGGTATAGCTGACACCCCTCTAGATACCTCGAGCAATTAGAACAATTTTATATATAATATCAATAATAATATTTTATTAGGGGTTCTCCATGCCAAGTGATCAATAAAAAGTATCTACAACCAGGATACATTTGTATGAAAAGTTCTGAATGGAATTATTCCTTACGGCTTTAGGTGACAGAGCACACACATGCGCCAGATTACTCTGTGCAAACACTACAAGAAATGAATACGCATTAGACCAGCACATAAGATATGACCTTTCAAGTGGGAAGAAATTGAAAGCCGATATATTCGTTTTTATTTAATTCCAGCCTCATACTTTTATAGATGAGAAATGTGACTGGGTTTAAGAGCCTTGCATGCTCAATTTATTACTCAGGAAAACTGCTGCCTGATGCTCAAATACTCACAATACAATTTGTGACAAAAGGACTTCTGGTTTTTGAAGAAGCACCGTTTATCTGCTTGGCTGCTTTTTCTATTCACTATTTATTGGTTTTACTGCTGAGCCTGGACAGCTTATATACAGTTGTGTTCAAAATTATTCAACCCCCAATGCTGTAAAGGGTTTTAGGGAATTTAGTGTACATTTGTAATTGTATTCAGAATGAAATCCTACAAGGACTTTTTAAAGAACCATATGCAACTAAAATGACATCAATTGGTTTTGCAATACAGTAGTAAATGTTTCTTTTGTGAATTCTTCATTGACACAATTATTCAACCCCTTAAAGACTACCACTCTGAAGAACAGAGGTTCATTCAAGTGTTTTCAATCAGGTATTGAAAACACCTGTGGATGTCACAGAGCAGCAATAAAGCATAATAAGCACCAATTAGGCAGCTTTAAAATGACTGTGATACTCAGCTCCTTCTAGACATTTACTGGTGTGGTTACAAACATGGCGAAGTCAAGAGAATGGTCCAGGAAGACAAGAGAAGAGGTGATTACTCTTCACAGGAAGGGCAATGGCTATAAGAAGATTGCAAAGATGTTAAACATACCAAGAGAGACCATAGGAAGCATCATTCGCAAATTCAAGGCAAAGGGCACTGTTGAAACACTACCTGGTCGTGGCAGAAAAAAAGATGCTGACTTCGACTGCTGTGCGCTACCTGAAGCGTAGAGTGGAGAAAAGTCCCCGTGTGACTGCTGAGGAACTGAGAAAAGATTTGTCAGATGTGGGTACTGAAGTGTCAGCTCAGACAATACGGCGCACACTGCGTAATGAAGGCCTCCATGCCAGAACTCCCAGGCGCACCCCCTTGCTGTCTCCAAAGAATAAGAAGAGTCGACTGCAGTATGCCAAAAGTCATGTGGACAAACCACAGAAGTTTTGGGATAGTGTTCTGTGGACTGATGAAACAAAATTAGAACTGTTTGGGCCCATGGATCAACGCTATGTTTGGAGGAGGAAGAACAAGGCCTATGAAGAAAAGAACACCTTGCTTACTGTGAAGCATGGCGGGGAATCAATCATGCTTTGGGGCTGTTTTGCTTCTGCAGGTACAGGGAAGCTTCAGCGTGTGCAAGGTACCATGAATTCTCTTCAGTACCAGGAGATATTGGATGACAATGTGATCACCTGAGGCTTGGGAGACGTTGGAACTTTCAACAGGACAATGATCCCAAGCATACCTCCAAGTCCACTAGAGCATGGTTGCAGATTAACCACTTGGATGCTGAGGACGCGCTCAGCGCGTCCTCAGCATTCCCGCTGGTATGCGGAGGACGCGCTGAGCGCGTCCTCCCATTGGGGTCAGCGTTCGGCCGGGTTCCGGCCGATCGCTGGCCCCTCCGGTGCGGGCTGACATCCTGGATGTCAGCCCAGCATCCGGAACAGCAGCCGCCGGAATTTGGTGTCATCGCGGCAGCGCGATGACACCAAATTCAGGCGCCCCCCCCGCATGTGCGGAGGAGGCGCCTGAAAGGGAGGGGGAGGTCCTTCGGACCTCTCTCCCTCCCGATCGGCGACTCTGCGGGGGTTAACCCAGGCATCATTTGGAAGGGCACAGCCTGCCCTTCCAAATGATGCCTGGCATTTACCCCTGGGGAGCTGGATCGCGAATCGGCGCTGAAAAGCGCCGGTTCGCGATCCTTTCCCGGAGCTGGCCGACATCTTGGATGTCGGCCAAGCCTCCGGGAACTCCCCCTGAGGACTGGCGTCATCGTGCGTAGCACGATGACGCCAGTCCTAGAGTTAACCCTTAACTGCCACCAACGGTGGAGATAGGGAGTTCCAATGAACTCCCTATCTCCCGATCCGTGGCAGTTAGGGGTTAAATTTTGGTATGGTTGGATCGGCCAGAGCATGGCCGTTCCAACGATACCAAACACTACAGTGAAAAAAGTTGTAAAAAAAAAAAAAAAAAGAAAAATAAAAATAAAAAAAAATGAAAAAATAAATTATAAAAAAAAAATAAACACTTTTTTTTATTTTTTTTGGTTTGTTAGTGTAGCAATATTGTTCCCATTTCAATTATAATGTGAACAATGATGCTGCACTAACGATTTTTGTATGCGGTGCGTTTGTTAAAAATAGTGTAATTTTCCCCAAAAAAAAATGTAACGAGACCCCATCTCTAATTTTTTTAACAAGCGCACCCCATACAAAATATAACCGCAATTGCTCGCATGTTAAAATGTGAAAAAAAACACTTTACACATTGTAAATTATTGAAAATACATATTTTATTGCATTTTTTGTTATAATATACAGACAGGTCATGACGTATACATATAATAATGACATATTATGAATCTACCGAGTCTGACGGAAAGAACGATATATAATATACTAGTCATATACTAAAATAAGCCTTCAAAACACGTTTAAACATGATGCGCAAAACAGGTAAAAATGACCTCAGCACAGGGGCGGGAAAAGCCTCAGCAGCGAAAGGGTTAAAGGCTGGAACATTTTGGAGTGGCCATCACAGTCACCAGACTTAAATCCGATTGAGAACCTCTGGTGGGATTTAAAGAAAGCAGTTGCAGTGCGCAAGCCTAAGAATGTGACTGGACTGGAGGTTTTTGCCCATGACGAATGGGCGAAGATACCCGTAGATCGCTGCAAGACACTTGTGTCAAGCTATGCTTCACGTTTAAAAGCTGTTATAACTGTAAAAGGATGTTGTACTAAGTACTAAGATTGAATGTCACTTGGGGGTTGAATAAAACTGATAATGATGTGAGCACAGAAAAGACATTTGTGGTTATTTCATTATAAATGTTATGTTATATTTGTCTGACCTACACGTGCCTCTTTGATTTAATTGTAAGCAAGATGACTGAATGATCAAAATCAATGTCAAACTGGCCAAAACACTCAATTTCAGTGGGGGTTGAATAATTTTGAACACAACTGTATATCTTGTGTCTAATGCCACGGGAAGCGTAGCACTTATATTCCCAAACGATTTGGAAATCTAGTCTGTGTATTATAACATTGCTGGGAATGAAACTGTACATGGGGGATATAAAAAATATATGTTTTTAGAACCTGGGAATTAAAGCACAGTTTCAATAATATAACATGCAGGGTGCATTTTATATATAGAAATGGATGTAATGTTTGAAGGTTTTTATACAACTTAACCCATTTACTACTAAAAAAACATTTTTTTGTAAAATCATTTTTAACTGATTACACAGTAAGAAATATTTGAGCATAATCCCATTTTATTTCTTTCTGTAAATAACCTATTTGGCCAGTAGATGGCACCATCTCCTTCCAAATTGAGTTACAACCGATACAGGTGCAGCTCGATTTTTTATTTTTTTCCCCCTGCATCGGCTGCTGAATGTCCAATGTCAGGGCATCATCAGATGATTTTATACGTTTTAACTCTTTGGGCATTATGCTCACAGGGCTAAAACTTTGGGGGCACCTTCTGCAGCCCAAAAGCAAATGAAATTTGTTTGCAGTTAACAAATTTCATTTGCGTTTGGGCTGCAGACCTGCAGATCTCGATATCTCGATATCTGAGCACCAGCTAGTGCCTTTAAAGCCCGAGATATCTTAATCTTGTTAGTGAAGGGTTTAAATGAAACCAGAAAAAAGGGATCCCTCCCCTTAATTTTCAATTAACTCAATGTAAATGTCCAACATTAAACTATGTTTCGCAGAAAAGTTACTATATAGGGCCTATTCACAAAACATTGCAATTGCATGCAATTTCGGTGCTTTGTGTTTCGCCACAGTTTCCTGCTTTTTGGCGACTTAATTTCTCTGACAATACGGTGAATTCACTATTTAGCGAATGGTCACTGTATTTTGCTGAAATTGGATTTGCCGAAGCAGTTATTGGACATCAGTGAAAACAGCCGAATTCCACCAATAACCGCCAAACTAGCAGTGGCGAATTCTACCAAACTGAAAAAAAGAAGAAAGACTTCTATTCTCCTAATAGGAGTATAAATCAATAAAATGTGTTCGAATAATATAAAAAAGGTCCTTTAAAAGTCCATAGGACTCCGTGGAGGCTTCTTCTGACAGGTCACATGATAGGCAGGATCTCACCTCTCGCAAGATCCTGCAGGTCTGCAGAGTGACTGCGAATGGAGACTGGGGACTTTTTTTTTACCCCAGTCTCACTCTGCTCCCGGCAGCCAGAAGTGGTGGACTGGGCCGTCGTTCTCACCGTGGGATGACAGGTGAGTATTTAATTTTTTCCAGCTGCTGCTAACTGATTCTGCAGAAGCTCTAAGGCTAATGTCAGACGAGCGCATTCTGAGCGCACTGTGCGTCCATGCACAACGGACCAATGTACTGATGGAAGATACTGCAGACACCACACGATCCAGTTTTCTTGACGGACATTGGAAAAAAAGGAACTATGGGAAATAAAACTAATGTGAAAAATGCTAAAAATTTATACATTATATGAAAAGCCATTTTGGCTAAAATAACACACACTATGGGCTCTATTAAATACTTTGCGCAAACGTTAACGCGAGCGCATTAACGCGAGGGGAAAAAACATTTGCGCACAACGATTCGAGGGGTTACTAAGGGATAATATTCAGGAATTTATTGGGAGGTATAATGTAATTGGCAAAAATCAGCATGGTTTCATGAAACACAGATCATGTCAGACTAACCTAATTACGTTCTATGAGGAAGTAAGTAGAAGTATAGATCAGGGGGTCGCAGTGGATGTGATTTACTTAGATTTTGCCAAAGCTTTCGACACAGTTCCACACAAAAGGTTACTATTTAAATTAAGAAAAATTGGTCTAGATGAAAATACTTGTTCTTGGATAGAAAACTGGCTAAAAGATAGGGTACAGAGAGTGGTCATAAATGGTACATTTTCAAGATGGACACCAGTGGTAAGTGGTGTCCCTCAGGGGTCTGTTATAGGACCAATACTATTCAATTTATTTATAAATGACCTTGAGATAGGCATTGAAAGTCATGTATCAGTGTTTGCAGATGACACAAAACTAGAAAAAGTAATACAATGTGAGCAGGATGTTACTTCGCTACAGAGGGATTTATATAGATTGGGGGACTGGGCACTTAAATGGCAGATGAAATTTAATGTAGATAAATGCAAAGTTATGCACTTTGGAGTGAAGAACACACAAGTAATTATACCCTAAATGGTACGGAGTTAGGGAAATCCAAGCAGGAGAAGGATTTGGGAATAATCATAGACTTCAAACTAAGTAACAATGTGCAATGTCAAACAGCAGCTGCCAAGGCAAGCAAAGTATTGGCATGCATTAAAAGGGGAGTTCACTCACGGGATGAAAACATAATTTTGCCTCTGTATAAATCAATGGTCAGGCCGCACCTTGAATATGCCGTGCAATTTTGGGCACCGGTCTTAAAAAAAGATATTATAGCGTTAGAAAAAGTGCAGAGACGGGCGACTAAATTAATAAGGGGAATGGAAGGGTTAAGTTAAGAGGCAAGATTAACAAGCTTAAACCTGTTTAGTTTAGAGAAACGGCACCTTAGAGGGGATCTGATAACCATATATAAATATATACGGGGCCATTATAAACCATTGTCTGATAACCTATTCATTAACAGGACTATACACAGGACACGGGGTCATCCATTTAGACTGGAAGAAAGAAAATTTTGCTTAAAGCATAGGAAGGGTTATTTTACGGTGAGAACAATAAAGCTGTGGAATTCTCTGCCTGTTGAGGTGGTTGGGTCAGAGTCTGTACAGACTTTTAAAAAACGACTAGATGACTTCCTGCAGACACAGAATATTAAGGGTTATAATATTTAATATGTGGGTAAAAGCTTCTTGATCCAAGGAGAAATCTGACTGCCATTCTGGGGTCAAGAAGGAATTTTTTCCCAGTATGTTGCATATTGGCAAGCATTTCAGACTGGGTTTTTTGCCTTCTTTTGGATCAACAGCAGTAGGTTATGTGGGAGAGGCTGAACCCGATGGACGCATGTCTTTTTTCAGCCTATATAACTATGTAAGTATGTAACTATGTAACTATGTAACGTCGTATTACAATGTCTGCGAAACGAATGCGTTTATTCGTCTACCGCGTGTGAACCTGCGCGAACGCTGCACGAGCATACGATATTTTGCGCATCCTATACTTATCATTGTGAGCGCAAATGCGTTCGTGCGCGGATACGCAGATGGTATTACAATCCATGCGCAAATTGTGATGGCCAATGTTTGTGCGCATAATTTTAAAATTTCTGAAAAGCTGGTGTTAATGTCAAATATGAATGTCCTGGTCGAAACGAAATACACCAGCACAAAAAAAAAAATACAGCTCAGTATAGTTACACATTCTACACATACCCAAACAATAAAATTGAGAGGTTGTGAGTGTTTTTTTATTGCTGCAGCATGTATAGTCAGATTTACTTTGACAGGCGCAAAAACTTAAGTGAGTCAATTAAGGTAAATTGATGTCAATTAAGATTCTTAATTCTGATTGGCTGAATCCCACGAAAAAAACAGTCTGCGCACTGATTTACGTGCGCTACGTTACTGCGCGCGTATTTATCTTCGTTTTGCGCGTCGGTTTTACGAACATTATCTTTTGACGGATGAAAAAATGCGCGAGGATTGTAATACCACCATTAATTTTGTGCGATAACGCTTGACGCTGTGCGCAAATAAAGTTGCGCTTCGCGTACGAATTTGCGCGGAGAATGTAATAGGGCCCAATATTTGCAATATTTTACTGATAATTAATAAAGTGATCCAAAAGAGAAAAGAAAATACAGAGTTTTAGGGTGCCATATTTTATAACCAGTAAATAACACCTGCAGCACGGATCTTTTGGATGTATATTTTTCCCACGATGCTCAACCACTTTTTAAGATGACTAAGCATCATATTAACTGTTGTCATATGTTTAATGGGGTAAAGCTTACAAGACACAATGTGATGCTTCCTTAACAGGGACATAACCACCAAAAAATGAAATGTCCTTATTCTGTTTATTTGATGTTGCTGATATCTTACATGCGCTTTTTGGTTTTATCTTGTTTGTTAAGAAAATATTTTACTTTATATATGCGTCACTGGGCGTATCCATTGTGTGATCTTTTGTGTTGTAAACTCCCCCCCCCGGAATCTCTACATCACTTGCTCATCACTGTGTGGTTTTAAGCAATAGAATGAGCTCTATGGGTTCAGGCAACAGAATCACATCATTGTATTGTGTGGGATGTATTCAAAGGACATCACCAGGGGCTAGATTAGAAGTCTTTTAAACTCATATCTCATTCAACTGCCATCTCTTTTCTCAAGTAGCCTGAAGAACAATAGCCCTATCTAAACATTCCCTCCTCCATCTCATTAAACTGGTATATACTGTAGATTAGATAAACCACAGAGCTGAAGCTGTGGTCTCACAGGCCAGCATTGCACGGACTCAGGGATCCAGTCGACTTGAAAAAGCCAAACCCCATAAAGTGGATCGAGTCCGGATCCTTAAGATCAGATAGGGACATCCCTAGATATTCATATCATTTAATTCCCTATCAAATGATGCTTTGAGAAAAAAAAAGTCGAACCCAAAAAGTATCAGGGTTATTCAAAGAGATCCGAATGGCTGGAGAAAGGTAACCGAACGCTGAAAATCAGCGTTTGGTTACCTTTCTTGGCCATTCGGCTAGTCAGAGAGCAGGCAATACGCCAAATCCTGGCGAATTGCCTGCACATACGGTGCATGTTCGGTGCCTGTTCGAGGGCAGTGAAATCCCCATAAAAAGCACAGCTTCGTCTATTCAGAGAACGAAAACCAGCAGTGAAAGGTTCCCGAAATGCCCTGTCATTCGGTGGTTTAATTCGGCAAATTTATTCAGGACAATCCCATAGGCTTCAATGTTAAAAATATTCCCGTTTTAATTAAATATCTAATAAACCGTTCATTATAAAATTCTGCAGTAAAGAGTCTCTTTATTTATAGATTTTTTAGGATATTTTAAGCATTTTTCCAGATTTTTTTTAAGTTTACTTATTTTTTCTGTAACAGCCCTTTTTATTATCATTCCCTGGACCTCATATGTAAATTTCAGACATTTTCGCTCAGTAGTTTCTTTGCAAACAGCTTTTCACTTTCACATTCAAGCAAACTGTTTTTCTAATCTAGTCACTGCATTCGTCTGCGGTGTCGGCTTTTTCCGGAGGCTTCGTTGCGTGTGATCGGCTCCTGCTTGGGTTTTTCCGGCATCTTCGACGGATTAATCCAGATGTTTTTACGGGTTTTCGGCGTGCATTCGCCGGGTTTTCGCCGGGTTTTCGGCAGCCTTTCCCTGCACTTCGACAGCCCTGTGGTGCTTGCTGAATACACCGCAGGGTAGCTGAAATGGGAAAGCCGATTTGCACCGAATTGAAGAGAACGAAAAGTCACCGAACGTGCGGTGACTTTTCGATTCTCTTTGAATAACCCTGTGTATCTTTATTTTCTTTATTCAGACTTGTCATCAGCAAAGAGTTAATTCAACTTGCCTCATTAGAAACCACAGACCTTCACACATAGCATACCTACTTATTGCCAAAGCAGCTGCCCGTTTTCCTCGTATCGCTCGTGAATAGAACAATATACAACAAAGCTCTTGTAATTATTAGCTCAACTACAGTTTGGAACCATGAACATGTCCAATTTGTGGCCATTGTTGACTTGATTGCTTCACGAGCGTCTTTAAAAGGCACCATGCAATTAGCAGCATTGTAAGTGTAATCAATTCAGTGAGCTAATATTCCCTTTACTACAGTTATAAAAGAATAAAGGCTATTCCCTACCTAACGCTAAAACGGGGACGCTAACAGGGAAAACCTGTGCCTACATGTGCCCCCATAGCGTCCCCATTTTAGTGTTAAATTCCAGGGCAGGCGCTAACTCAGCACCTTGCCCCGGAACACAACGCTACCCTCGGGGATACTCAGTTCTGCGCTGCTGCGAGTAGCACCTCCTGGAATCCATAGGACTCCATGGAGAGTTGCTCTGCCGGGCTGCTAGCCCAACGCGTTCTCACTCTCCGAGATTGCGCAGAGTTGCGGAGTGATCGCGGAGGGATTGGGACGCCGATCTCTCTGCGGGATGTGAGGTGAGTATCTGATCTATTGGGGGGGGGGGGTTGTAGCTGGTTAGCTGGTGTTTAAAGGATTCTGCAGAAGTGAATCAGTGAGCACCAGCTTCTGGGTGCCAGTAGAACTCTGTATAACCCATCGGTTAATCTCCCAGTAGTCCCGAAGGTCAGTACATGACTTCCCTTCCCCATTTAATTAATTTCACCCCCTCTTTATTTAATTAATTTCTGTAATGCAGGGGTTGGGAGGGACACCTGTACGGTTGTATGAGTGTGGAACACGATGGCAAGCAGTCGGTACAAAGGAGACCAGAAGATCAAGTATAAATAAAATATAGTTAAGTATGAAGGAGCAGGAACGTAATGTAGAACAAAAGTCCAAGTTGAACAGGTTACAAGCTAAGGTGGTATTCTTGGGTATCAGGTGACCTTGGTGAAGAATCGGTGAAGTGGTCAATAGACAATCCAGGTCGGGTGGCAGGAGAAGACAGCGTAGTCGGTGGATAGTCCGGGTCGGTTGGCAGGAGAAGGCAGCGTGGTCAATAGATAATCCGGGTCGTTTGGCAGGAGGAGGCAGCGTGGTCGGTAGACAATCCGGGTCGGTTGGCAGGAGGAGGCAGCGTGGTCAATAGACAATCAGGGTCAGAAAAATAGTGTAGCGATAACAATGTCCTTCTTGCTATCGCTACACCATTTTTCTGGTTGTTATTTATTCTTTGGTGGCTGAGGAACAAGGACCATCTAGTGTGTTTTAGCGATCTCCTACCCTCACCTATCAGCGCTACCAGTGTTTTGTTAGGTATTAGACAATCCGGGTCGGTTGGCAGGAGTCTCAGAGGAACGGAGAAGAACGGAACAGGAACACTGAAGAGTACTGGGAAACTGAAGCGAATTGGCGACAGTATAACCTGGTAATGAGTTGAGAAAGGCGGCAGGTTTAAATAGGACACAGCGAATCGGAGAAATACCTTTCACCTGGGAATCGTGGGTGGAACCAGGATACCTGGGCTCCTGATAGGTCAAAGGGATGAATGCGAGGATCTCCAGAGCAGGTGTCATGTAATGAGCACAATTGGCCAGCAGAGGGCGCCAGAGTACCAGGAGTCCTGAATCCTACAAGGATGTGCGCCTGCGTGGGCGCGCACCCTACGGCGGCATTCAGCAGCGATCGGCGGCGTGGGGCATTTCGGAAGTCTTCTCTAGGGATGAGCTGTTCGGGATCGGACGGTTCGGAGTTCGACCCGAACTTTGGCAGTTCGAAAGTTCGCAAATTTCGAACTTTTTGGGCGTGTTCGGTTCGGGTTCGAAAAAAAAAAGAAATTTTGAAAAAAGTGTAGAAAATGCTTAAAAAAATACTAAAAAATCTAGAAATAAAGAGACTTTACTGCAGAATATTATAAGCAACGGTTTATTAGATATTGAATTAAAAACTAATGTGTACGTGGAAAGATTATCAACTCTAAATGACCTCTATTCACAAACGGGCATAACACCAGGTGTTTTTAGTCTGGTAATCAATTTGATACATTGTACAATATACTGAGGGTGGGGTGGGGTCTGCTTCTGATTGAGATTTGAGAATTAATTTCCCTAAAACATCCTAATATGCTGCATTTAACTGGTGTTTGAAAAAAATCTAAAGCAATGTTATTTTTCAACTCGGGATTAAACATTCACAGGGTTATTCAGAGAGCGGTGAAAAGCAGGAGAATAACTGGAGAAGTGAAAATTCTAGGTCAAAATAGCCAAACCAGAAAAATTCTCCCATTTATCTCACTTTCCAAATCGGCTATTTGGTCTAGATTGTTCTCTTCTCTTGCCAGTTCTCCTGGCTTTCACCTCTCTCTCAGGGTTGTTCAGAGAAAGTTTGAAAACCAGGAGAATGGCAGGAAAAGAGAACAATCTGGACCAAATAGCCGATTTGGAAAGTGAGATAAGGCTAGGGTCAGACTAACGCATTTTTCACAGCGACCGTCAAAAAGTGCGTCCGAACGCATTGCCGTATTTTTTAACGGATTGCGCGAAAACGGTCATACGATGCGCATTTTTGCGCGTGATTTTTTACGGATCCAAAGCAGGAAACTTTGGGTGTCTGGACGTTATGTTGGCCGGACATGAGCAGGGTCTGACGTCTCCAAATCACGCACTACTCTAATAAAAAACTGTGTTCCTTATTTTGCCCTTAAGTAACTGGGTAGAGGGTGGTGACCGCCTCTGCCCAATTATTTTAAAAAAAGAAATTGGTGATTTTACTCACTTTTTGTCCCTCGCTGTGCGCTGCTCCTTATCTTCGGCTCAGGGACTCTCGTACCCAGAAGTCCCTGAAGCTTTTCTGCACCATTTGTGCTACTACCATAGCATAGGAACTGCAAATTGCATAGTGCTACGGGACTTGCACACAATACAAAAGCAAGTTCCGTAGCGCCTGCGCAGAACGATGGATCGGAGCTGCGCGCATGCCCAGATCCGATCTGTCAGCTCCCTCTATGTGACCACTTGCTACCGCAATTGTCAGAGAGGTTCACATCGGTCTGCTCTCTGCATGCCACCGTCACTGGTGACCGATCTGGTGACCGGCTGCGGAGAAATTAAAAAAATCACAACTGGTGGTGACTCTGGTTGGGGTGGAGGAAACTCCTCCACTTCACCCAGCTTTGTAGCTAGATCGAGTCAGCAGGGAGGGAGGATAGAAGGGAGGCACTCCTCACAGCCTGACCACTTTAGTAATGTGAAGCGGGCAAGATGAGTAGAGTGTCTCTTTAAGTGAATAAGGACAGACAATCCTGAACAATATTCTAGCTATGATTGAGTGTGTATCTGAATGTCACTCTGTTTACATTTTTCTATTCCTCCTCAATTAAATGTAACACCAATGCTCAGGGTGATGCCTGTTCAGTGTCTGTAGACAGATGCACTTGGTCGCTGTTCAACCATAAATCATTGTCACCAGAGCTAGTTAAGCTAGGCCTATACATGGAATTGAATGGTTAAGACACGTGCAACAAATTATAAACTATTGCACAGGAGTATTTACATTGGAGTGTTTGTAACACAGTCAGTATTCCAGTTACTGGAAGAGGCTGTCTCTCTTCCCCTAAACCATTTACATGTAATCAAACCTACAGATTTGTCTCGGATGCTCAGAGATTGCTGTATTTAGTTTACAGAAATGAAAGAAAAGGGGATATAAAGTTGTGTTCAAAATTATTCAACCCCCACTGAAATTGAGTGTTTTGGCCAGTTTGACATTGATTTTGATCATTCAGTCATCTTGCTTACAATTAAATCAAAGAGGCACGTGTAGGTCAGACAAATATAACATAACATTTATAATGAAATAACCACAAATGTCTTTTCTGTGCTCACATCATTATCAGTTTTATTCAACCCCCAAGTGACATTCAATCTTAGTACTTAGTACAACATCCTTTTACAGTTATAACAGCTTTTAAACGTGAAGCATAGCTTGACACAAGTGTCTTGCAGCGATCTATGGGTATCTTCGCCCATTCGTCATGGGCAAAAGCCTCCAGTTCAGTCACATTCTTAGGCTTGCGCACTGCAACTGCTTTCTTTAAGTCACACAAGAGGTTCTCAATCGGATTTAAGTCAGGTGACTGCGATGGCCACTCCAAAATGTTCCAGCCTTTAATCTGCAACCATGCTTTAGTGGACTTGGAGGTATGCTTGGGATCATTGTCCTGTTGAAAGGTCCAACGTCTCCCAAGCCTCAGGTTTGTGATGGACTGCATCACATTGTCATCCAATATCTCCTGGTACTGAAGAGAATTCATGATACCTTGCACACACTGAAGCTTCCCTGTACCTGCAGAAGCAAAACAGCCCCAAAGCATGATTGACCCCCCGCCATGCTTCACAGTAGGCAAGGTGTTCTTTTCTTCATAGGCCTTGTTCTTCCTCCTCCAAACATAGCGTTGATCCATGGGCCCAAACAGTTCTAATTTTGTTTCATCAGTCCACAGAACACTATCCCAAAACTTCTGTGGTTTGTCCACATGACTTTTGGCATACTGCAGTCGACTCTTCTTATTCTTTGGAGACAGCAAGGGGGTGCGCCTGGGAGTTCTGGCATGGAGGTCTTCATTACGCAGTGTGCGCCGTATTGTCTGAGCTGAAACTTCAGTACCCACATCTGACAAATCTTTTCTCAGTTCCTCAGCAGTCACATGGGGTCTTTTCTCCACTCTACGCTTCAGGTAGCGCACAGCAGTCGAAGTCAGCATCTTCTTTCTGCCACGACCAGGTAGCGTTTCAACAGTGCCCTTTGCCTTGAATTTGCGAATGATGCTTCCTATGGTCTCTCTTGGTATGTTTAACATCTTTGCAATCTTCTTATAGCCATTGCCCTTCCTGTGAAGAGTAATCACCTCTTCTCTGGTCTTCCTGGACCATTCTCTTGACTTCACCATGTTTGTAACCACACCAGTAAATGTCTAGAAGGAGCTGAGTATCACAGTCATTTTAAAGCTGCCTAATTGGTGCTTATTATGCTTTATTGCTGCTCCGTGACATCCACAGGTGTTTTCAATACCTGATTGAAAACACTTGAATGAACCTCTGTTCTTCAGAGTGGTAGTCTTTAAGGGGTTGAATAATTGTGTCAATGAAGAAGAATTCACAAAAGAAACATTTACTACTGTATTACAAAACCAATTGATGTCATTTTAGTTGCATATGGTTCTTTAAAAAGTCCTTGTAGGATTTCATTCTGAATACAATTACAAATGTACACTAAATTCCTTAAAACCCTTTACAGCATTGGGGGTTGAATAATTTTGAACACAACTGTATATATATATATATATATATATATATCACCCAGTGGCATAACTAGAAACCTGAGGGCCCCGGTGTAAGAATCCATGAAGGGCCCCCCCTACCTCCTCCAAAAAAATCAATATTTTAACTTTTTTTTCCCTGCAATGTAAAAAAGATAGTATTGCCCCAAGCTCACATGGATATATATATTGCCCCCAGCTCACATCGATATATATATTGCCCCCAGCTCACATGGATTTATTGCCCCCAGCTCAATCATGGATAGATTTGCCCCAGCTCACACATGGGTATATATTTCACCAGCTCACATGGATGTATTTGCCCCAGCTCATGGATATATTTGCCCCAGCTCATGGATATATTTGCCCCAGCTCATGGATATATTGCCCCCAGCTCATGGATATATTGCCCCCAGCTCATGGATATATTGCCCCAGCTCATGGATATATTTGCCCCCAGCTCATGGATGTATTTGCCCCCGGCTCATGGATGTACAGTATTTACCCCAGCTCATGGATATATTTGCCCCCAGCTCATGGATGTATTTGCCCCCAGCTCACGGATATATTTGCCCCCAGCTCACGGATATATTTGCCCCCAGCTCATGGATGTATTTGCCCCAGCTCATGGATGTATTTGCCCCCAGCTCTCACCTTGCTCTGCGGCTGTTCTTCTTCTCCCTTCGAGCGCCAGCATGCAGCTTGGCCGCTCGCCGGGAACCACCTGACCAGCGCAGCTGAGTTCTCACAAGATCTTGTGCGCTGGTCAGGTGGCTCCCATCCCACGTGAGCAGTCAAGCTGCAATCCAGCGGCCGCTTGTAGGGAGGAACGGCCGGCGGCACTGCTCCCAGATTCCAGCGCTGATTGCTGGAATCTGGCGGCGGCGCGGGGCCCTCCTCCAGTGGCAGAATGCCAGGGCTTGGTCGCAACCGCGACCGCTGTGACCCTGGTACTTCCGCCACTGATATCACCTAAGGTGATCCAAAACTGTGACTAGCCATCAGATTAAGACCATGGTATGCATCATATATGACAGAGGTGCTGACGTTGCGGATTAGGGATGTATTGATTCATATGCCAATTAGTCCTGGGTTTAGGGCAGCAGATTGGAAGAGTGGCATTGTTTTCTTTTATTTCAGAGGTCCAATATATTTGTGATGTGCAGGTGCATAACAGAGCTGCATAGCAAAGAAAATCCTAGCAAAGAGTCTCCAAGGCTGGGGTCAGACGAACGCAGTGTTAACGTCCGTGTAGCCGCACTTTAGTACGTCCGTGGTAGCAGATAATCATGACCAATGAAGGCCCACACACGAAGTACGTCCGCACGGAAGTGCAGACGTACTATGGACGCGGCAAACGGAGGCAGATTAGCAAGAACGTCGAACCGCTAGGACGGACATGCGGGAGCGCAACGTCCACATAGCTTTGTGTGTGAGTGATGGAACGTGGTCAGACGGACTGCATTTATACGTTCAGCATTTTTGACAGACAAAATGTTTTTTATTGTAATTTATTTTCTCTCCTACATCCGTCAAAAATGACGTCAGTCACAAAAACGGACTGTGTGGCCACTACTGCGCCTTACGTCAAAAAGTGTGTCCGTACTGCACGGGCGCCCAGTCCGTAGAAAACGCACTCGTCTGACCCTAGAATAAACTAGAATAAATGTTGTAGAAATCGTTGGCGCAAATAACATACTTTGATCTTCATCTAACAGGGTTATTCAGAGAAAGGTGAAACTCTGGAGAACTTTTGGAGAAGTAAAAATTCTAGGTCAAAATAGCCGATTTTAAAAGTTTGAAAAATGGGACAATTTTTCTGGTTTGGCTATTTTGACCTACAGGGCTATTCAGAGAGAGGTGAAAATCAGGAGAATTGACAGGAGAATGAACAATCTAGACCAAATAGCCGATTTGGAAAGTGAGATAAATGGGAGAATCTTTCTGGTTTGTCTATTTTGACCTAGAATTTTTACTTCTCCAGTCATTCTCCTTAGTTTCACCTCTCTCTGAATAGCCCTTCTCGAATTTTGCAAAGTACAGACCAACAGGATAAGTTCATTTTTTTTCTATGCAAGTGTAGCGCTCACTACCGGAGGAGCCGCTGAAAATGAACCACGGGTCAGTCTCCCCGCACTAGGGAATAAATATACTCCAGCACCGTTGTGGATTTTATAATTTATATAGTTTACTGAAGTAAAAGACATATAATAAGACACGGTGTTTGTAGATATATTTACAGTATTTCGTATTGCGGTAAACGCGCAGCGGGAAAAAGAAATGCGAGCCTCCGTATTTCTGGAAAAAAACACGCGACCGAGCAGAAAAATACAATGCTTCGTAATTACGAGAAAGGCGCAGCGGAAAATAAAATAAGATGCGAATCTTTTCCCCTTTTTCGGATACTAGGGAGTGAGTCCCGAACAGGTTAAGTCCCGAATTGTGAGTGTATGTGTGTGTTATGGTACCCGGGTACTATTCAACTGGCCAGTGAATCTTTTAAGTGATGTCTTCGACTAGTCAAGTTGGGGCCCTGTGGGTTTCAGAAATAAACAACAGCGTGCGTGCTTGAGCTTTTGTAGAACCGGCCTTGGAGGCCTCTCACCTATCCGTTGATCACCAAGGCTCCGCTGACCTAGGACGTCTCTCCACTTGTCTCCGCGCTGGGACACCGGCTATTGGATCGATAATCAGGCTCTCTGTGCTCCGGTCCGGACTTATCCAGCTACCGCCTGCTCTCCCATCCAATGGACTTGCGGTACTCCTCACTCGGGGTCCTCAGCTTGTCTGGACAAACACTGGGGTGGTGATGGTCAGTGAGTAAGGCTCCTTCTGGCAAGGCAGGATAACCCCACCCGATTCCTGATAGGCCACACTTGCGCTCCGGCCTAGTCACGGTTCCGCTCTGCAGCACTGCGTCCTCTTCCATGCACTCCCTGGCGCACTCTGGCGCGTTCTCCACGAGGCTCAGGATGTACAGCGTCTGTGTCCCACCCACTTCCTGTCTGTTTGCAAAGCACGCCGGGAAATGTAGTCCCAATGTTCAGTGTCTCTGATCGCGCTTGTCTCCCTCCGGTGGCCAAAAATAGGTACTGCCACAGTAAGAGTTTAAACACAGCGCTACACTCTCCCCCTCCTAGAACTCTTGGGTCTCTCCAAGGAGGTACAACAGTTACATTTACATTTTTATACAATTAGATAACAGATACAGGGTTGGCAGCAAACATACAGTGGGTTAGATACACTTCTTCAAGTTGACTCATGTTTTGTGCTACCTCAGCTAACATAGCAGACACTTCGGGCAACCTCTGCACTGTGGTGACGGCCTCTTCAGTGCTATGTCCTGGTGAGTCATAGGTGAGTCGCAGGGGCGGTCGAACAGAGCGCTTTGGTTCAGGCTCAATCCGTTCCTCTTCAGGTGGAAGTACTATAGGTGCTGGCTCAGTCCTTCTTTCTACTACTGGAGCAGACATTTCTTCGGAATATGATCCCTCCAGTGAAGGCATAGAACTGTAGTCATAAGACTCGGCTTCAGGAGCTACAGGAATCTCAACAGTCTCAGGAATCTCTAGCTGAAATTCAAGAGCTTCAGGGATTTCAACAGTCTCAGGGACTTCCAGCAGAAATTCAGGAGCTTCAGGCCTCAAGTTACTCTCCCACCGCTCAGGAACAACGACAACCTCCTCGGGCTCCGGTGAGCGCATCCAGTCCAGACAATAACTCTCTTCTTCACTGTCTCTTTCGCTCTCTTCGACAACCCGGGTCTGTTGAGACCGAGTAACAGGAGGCAAACGTGGAGCAGGCGGATTTGGCAGAGGCAGTTCGTCCCCAACTGGCATCCTCACAGCCTCTCTCAAAGGTAACAAATGATTCCGGTGCCAGTTCTTAAGAGGCCCAGCCTTTCCATCCGGCCAGATTTGATACACCGGCAGACCCGGCAGTTCCTTGCAGACAATGTAGACTTGAGAACTCCATCTATCCGCCAACTTGTGTCTCGCAGCAGCACCCAAGTTCTTCAACAGAACCCTATCACCGGGTTGCAGATCTTGTATCCGAACTTTCAAGTCATAATTCCTCTTGTTCCTTTGCTCCCTGTTTCCCGAGGTCAAACGGGCCTGTTCAAACGCAGAAGCCAGGTTCTTCCGAAGTCTATCCACGTAGTTTCTATGGGAAGCTACCGACGTCTGGTCTAGAGATAACCCAAACGCCAAATCAACCGGCAGTCGAGCTTCTCTTCCGAACATAAGACGGTACGGTGAGTATCCAGTTGCATCACTCTCCGTACTGTTATATGCATGCACCAGAGTAGCTATGTGACGACTCCAACTCTGCTTCTCTATGTTCGACAAAGTCCCCAGCATATTCAGCAGCGTGCGATTAAACCTTTCAGGCTGAGCATCACCTTGAGGGTGATACGGTGTAGTTCGGGTCTTTTGGATTCCCAACAGTTCCAACAATTGCCCAACAAGTCGGCTTTCAAAGTCTCTACCCTGATCAGAGTGTATTCTCCTCGCAGGCCGTAGTGAACAAAGAACTTTTCCATCAGAACCTTGGCTACTGTCGGAGCGCGTTGATCTTTCGTGGAAAAGGCTTGGGCGTAACGGGTGAAGTGATCAGTCACTATCAGAATATTCCCTTGCCGCTAGCATCCGGCTCTAAGCACAGGAAGTCAATGCACAACAAATCCATGGGTCCCTGACTCTGTAGATGGCTCATTGGAGCGGTTCGGGTTGTGTTAGAGTCTTCCTCTGAATACACCTCAGACAGGAATGGCAGTAACTTTCCACTTCAGCTCTCATACAAGGCCAATAGAATCTGTCTCGCACCAGCTTAAAAGTTCTTTCAGCACCCAAATGTCCATGCTCATCATGTAACGATTGCAGCACACTCTCTCTATGCTTAGTGGGAAGGAATAGCTGTTGAGTCTCTTCAGCGCTTGTTGAGGGGCCCCTTCGGTAGACCACCCCATCCAACATCTTCAACCGTTCCCACTCTTTGTAGACCAACCTGGCTCCATCCGGGGAATTGGTCAGCAGAATTTCCCGCTGGTTCGCAGTTAGGGCCTTTATGGTCAATGCAATTAAAGGGTCCCTGGCCTGATCCGCCTTCAGGTCTTGTTTTGAAAAGGTAGGTAGACTTTCATCCCTCAATTGGTAGGGTTACAGTAAAACTCAGGAACAGCCGCAGCCATGACTCCTATGGCCTCCGCTTCAATCCCTCCCTTGACCCGGCGCTCTGCTCCTTGACACAAAGCTTGCACCCCGTCTGGAGTTAACTGAGTCCATTCTGTAGTGTAGGGTCTTCTCGAAAGCATCAGCATCTCGATTATTCACCCCAGGGCGATACTTCAGGCTGAACCGGAACCCTGACAGAGCGACCAACCACCGATGTCCCTTTGCGTCCAGTTTCGCAGTAGTGAGAACATAGGTAAGAGGATTGTTATCCGTTTTTATCACAAACTCGGCTCCATACAGATAGTCTTTTAACTTGTCTACCACTGCCCACTTCAAGGCTAGGAACTCCAACTTGTGGGTAGGATAATTCTTTTCTGAAGGCGTAAGGCTCAGACTCACGTACGCTACAGGCCTCAGCAATCCACCATACTCCTGATACAGGACTCCTCCTAGACCTTCTCTGCTGGCATCCACATGTAACTCATATGGCTTGTGCGGGTCCGCATAGGCCAAGACAGGAGCTTGAGTTAGACTCTCTTTTAGCTTCAAGAAAGCACCTTCACACTGACTAGTCCATGCGCCCTGTATGGACTCTCGAGCTTTCCTTGGCCCTGGATCTGACGGGTTTCGGTCAGAGGCCTTGCAGCCTTCTTCGGTGTTTTCCTTCTGTAGGAGTGTGTTCAGTGGTTGAGCTATCTTCGCGAATCCTCCTACAAATCTTCGATAATAAGAGCAGAACCCCAAGAAAGATCTAAGTTCAGTGACGTTTCTGGGTCTGGGCCAAGAAGCTACGGCCTCCAACTTCCGAGGATCTGTCGAAACACCTTCTGCTGAGACCACATGTCCCAGATACGTAACAGACGGTAGACAGAATTGGCATTTCTCCAGAGACAGTTTCAATCCCTCTTCGTGGAGCCTCGTCAAGACCTTCTCCAAACGTTGCTCATGCTCTTCCAGAGTCTTCCCAAACACGATTATGTCATCCAGGTACACTAATACTTCGATCAGATTCATGTCCCCGACTGTCTTCTCCATCAGCCGTTGGAACGTGGCTGGAGCCCCCGTAAGGCCTTGAGGCATTCTGTTGAATTCAAAGAACCCCAGTGGACAGATGAACGCAGTTTTCTCTTTGTCTTCGGGATGCATTGGTATCTGGTGATACCCACTTCGCAGGTCTAGCACGCTAAACCATTTTGCTCCAAACACTGTAAGGCATCTTCTATCCGAGGAGAAGCATATTGGTCTGGGATGGTTCTCCGGTTCAATGTGCGGTAGTCTATGCATAGGCGGACAGAACCGTTCTTCTTCCGGACCATCACTATTGGAGATGCGTATGGACTCCTGGACTCTTGGATCACCTTGGTTCTTTGCAATTCATTCAGCTGTTCTCGCAGATCATCTAAGTCTCCCAGCGGAACTCGTCTTGACCTTTCATGAAACGGCTTGTCCTCTTGCAATCGAATGCGGTGTTCGGTACTTTTAGCTAGGCCTACGTCGAACTCATCTTTCGAGAACAGTTCTCTCCACGTCAAAACTTGAGACTGAAGACGTTTCTTCCACTCGGATGAAATGGGAGCGTCCTTGGGGTTAGAATCTTTCATCTGGAATCTCTTTATCACTCCCCCTCCTAAAATCGGTGGAGAGGGGCGTAGCGGACTCTACCTGCCCGATAGGCATTCGTGCTTTAAGGACTACTGGAGAATCAGACACATTGCACACGCTGACTGAGACTCTTCCTTGTGTTCTTTTCAGAGCTTTAGTGGAGATTATTTCAGGGATTACTTCGACTCCGGTTTCACTCCCATGATTAAAATCGGTTTCCAGCACCACATAGGGACCTGGTTGCGACCCATTCAACTTGACTGAAGCCCGGAAACTTGCTACTTCTCCTGCTTGCAGAACCTTCTCCGTTCCTTCTAATCTCCATAGGCGCCCCACTTCGGCAGGTGCCTTCTGTTCTTCGACCATCCTCTGATAGACCGGACGTAACATTGGGTGCACTCCTTGAGTAGAACCTTCTTCCAATACGATAGGTGTCAGGAGACGCCGCACCAAATCAGTATTCGTCCCCACTATCATGGAACTTCTGTTTGCACCTGAGGGTCGAGGACACACAATGGCGAATGCATCACAACCTCCCGACTGTCCGATGACTTCGGATCCGATCTCCAATTTCACCTGTAGATACCCGTCATAGGGGAGTTTCTCAGTTCCGATACCCCAGATTTCCAGATCCTTCAATTTCTGTAAAGGAATGTGCTTCAAATGTTTCTCATAGAAGTCTCGGTAGATCAGTGTCACTTGAGCCCCTGAATCCAACAGGGCTTTAGTGTAGACTCCCCACTTGGATTGGCACAATAGGAGAAGGACCTATCAGTTGATCAGGAAACTTGGTGGCGGTATCAGGACATTTAGACCCAGTTTGCTGTACCCTGGCCTTTTTCTTGGCCCGTGTAGGTTTTGGCTGTGCATTGCTTCCCCATGACGTAGGTCCGGATGCTAAGGGAGTAACTCTTTCAGTCCTGGCAGGCTCAGCAGTTGGCCGGACTTTGGGCCCTCTCGCCCTCTTAGCCCTGGCTTGATTTTTGGAGCGGGGTTCAATCTTCGGGCACCTAGGTTGCTCCTTCACTGGCGCCCTATGGCGTTTCCCGCCGGTGAGGTAGATAACAGTTCTTTCAAGGCTTTTAACAACTCATCAACTCTATTCTTCTCAGGCTTTCGGTCTTTGCATTGTGCGCGGAAGTGGCCCATTTCTCCACAACCAAAACATCTCTTTTTAGAAAGTGGAGACGCAGTCGCCTGTTGTGATTCAGTTAAAGGACCTTGGCTAGACACCACAGCAACTCCGGTTGTCTGCATGCCTGTGAGGAACTTCTGCATCTCGGCCTGCATCTCTGTCCCCTTCATCAACACTCGGCACAGTTCCGCGTGCGCCTGCTGCCAATTCAGCTTGAGCTTCCTGTACTTTCTTAACAGTTTGTTGCAACTCACCACGTTCAGAGAGGTGTAATTCTTTGGCAGCCCTCTCTGTGGATTTAAAAGCGATCAGGTGTTCTTGCTCGTCCACGTCGGACCCGTAAGTATCCAGCGAATCGCTTTCAGGCTGCAGACCGTCGTTATGCCTTACAGGTTGTGCGTAAGCCCTTTCCCCTCGCCTGAAGGATTTTTCCTCCAGTAAAGCCTCCTCCTCTCTGACAGCTCGGATCAGTTCCAGGTACTTCAGTTCCTGATTACCTGCTCTGCTTCTCAGTTGCAGCATCACTGGATCTAGAGGTTGAGAGCCCCTCAGGATCTGTTTTATTCGGATCTTATCCACTTCGGCCGGCTCGGCCCCTTTCTTGAGGAGTATCTGGTGCAGAATCTTATCTAGGCGCCTCATGTATTCGGTCATTCTCTCACCCTTCCGCTGATAGGTGTGTTCATACTGATATACAAGCTCTGCGGCCTTTTCTGTTCGCCCAAAAACTTCCTCCAAAACGTTTAAATAATCTAAAGCAGTACAGTCTTTTCTACTCAGTTTTAGGTTTCTCACCGCTTCTGACGCAGGTCCCTTTAAGCTCTCGGTGATCCTTTGCTTTTTCTGGGCTTCAGGGACGTCCCACTCATCCAGAGCCTGCATCGCCTGTTCCACCCATTCCTCAAAGGTTTCTTCTCCCGCCGGAGTTGGTACGCTTCCTGTAAAATTTCTCAACCGTCGATAACCGAAGTTAGTGTGCGGAGGGCTTGTTCTCTGACACTTAGCCAGCAAATCTCCAATAGCCACTATGAATTCAGGCCCGATCATGGCAAACGGACTGGGCACGGGAACACTTGCGGATTCGCCACGTGGCGCACTTGGCTGAATCAGTTGGACTTCCACCTCATCGGTCAGCTTCATGCTCGCGCCCTGAAAACATACTGGAACACCCTTTCTCCATTCAAAAAGAACATACGTGTGAGAGGTATCTGTGTTCTTTTTAATGTCCAGAATTAACCCCCGATGGTCTGGTGTCAGCACGGCCACGGCCTGGCGAATCTGATCTTCGGCCCAAGTGTCTGCGGGAATATCCATGACTATACCTTAGATTAGAGGGGCAAAGGTTTAAAAGTAACATCAGGAAGCATTATTTTACTGAGAGGGTGGTGGATACATGGAACAGTCTTCCAGTAGAAGTGGTAGAGGCCAAAACAGTAATTGAATTTAAGCAAGCATGGGATAGGCATAAGGCTATCCTAAACAAAAGATAAATCCAGGTTAAGTATCCATGTAATTGGGCAGACTAGATGGGCCGAAAGGTTCTTATCTGCCGACATTTTTCTATGTTTCTATACAACATTCTAACTGACTACTGTGCTCCTCACACCATTCGGCAACAGTGTCTGGATCCATATTTAACCCTTAAGGCTAGTCAGACTGAGGCAGTGCGAACGCGCGTTCTGGCGCATCTTAATCACGGCCGTCGAGCAGCAGATGCCGGCAATGACGGCCAATATACGAAGTACGGTCGCACAAATCCGGCTGCGCAACGCAAGTGGAAAATGAACGCTTTTTTCGAGAACGTTACCACTACTACTGACGTACAGAGTGCGCTGCGCCCGCTAGAGGCGTGTGTGCGTAATTGGAGATGTCAGACGCTGCTAATGTCCAGCCAACATAACGTCCAGATGCAAGAAGTGTTTTATTAGATCCGTTACAAAATCACGGATGAAACTGCGCATCGTATGACCGTATTGCGTATTCCGTGAAAAATACGTCCATTCTTCGAACGCACATTTTCAGGACACGTGAAAAATGCGTTAGTCTGACCCTAGCCTTAGATGCGTTTTTTTCAGAGACTGGATCCGCGAGCCCCCACGTGTAGCGCTCACTCCCGGAGGAGCCGCTGAAAATGAACCACGGGTCAGTCTCCCCGCACTAGGGAATAAATATACTCCAGCACCGTTGTGGATTTTAGAATTTATATAGTTTACTGAAGTAAAAGACATATAATAAGACACGGTGTTTGTAGATATATTTACAGTATTTCGTATTGCGGTAAACACGCAGCGGGAAAAAGAAATGCGAGACTTCGTATTTCTGGAAAAAAACACGCGACCGAGCAGAAAAATACAATGCTTCGTAATTACGAGAAACGCGCAGCGGAAAATAAAATAAGATGCAAATCTTTTCCCCTTTTTCGGATACTAGGGAGTGAGTCCCGAACAGGTTAAGTCCCGAATTGTGAGTGTATGTGTGTGTTATGGTACCCGGGTACTATTCAACTGGCCAGTGAATCTTTTAAGTGATGTCTTCGACTAGTCAAGTTGGGGCCCTGTGGGTTTCAGAAATAAACAACAGCGTGCGTGCTTGAGCTTTTGTAGAACCGGCCTTGGAGGCCTCTCACCCATCCGTTGATCACCAAGGCTCCGCTGACCCATGACGTCTCTCCGCTTGTCTCCGCGCTGGGACACCGGCTATTGGATCGATAATCAGGCTCTCTGTGCTCCGGTCCGGACTTATCCAGCTACCGCCTGCTCTCCCATCCAATGGACTCGCGGTACTCCTCACTCGGGGTCCTCAGCTTGTCTGGACAAACACTGGGGTGGTGATGGTCAGTGAGTAAGGCTCCTTCTGGCAAGGCAGGATAACCCCACCCGATTCCTGATAGGCCACACTTGCGCTCCGGCCTAGTCACGGTTCCGCTCTGCAGCACTGCGTCCTCTTCCATGCACTCCCTGGCGTGCTCTGGCGCGTTCTCCACGAGGCTCAGGATGTACAGCGTCTGTGTCCCACCCACTTCCTGTCTGTTTGCAAAGCACGCCGGGAAATGTAGTCCCAATGTTCAGTGTCTCTGATCGCGCTTGTCTCCCTCCGGTGGCCAAAAATAGGTACTGCCACAGTAAGAGTTTAAACACAGCGCTACACAAGTTACAGTAGAAAAGAATTGTTGCCTCATATACATTATTGGAGCTAAAGAGCTAAAAAAAAAAAAAAAGCTGCAGGAAAATGGAGGGGGGCCCTACAAGCAGGCACTGCTACTTACTGCATCCTGCTGTAGTCTGTCTCAGGAAGCAGGCTGTGCACTGCTCTGCTCTGCCTTGCCTGTCTGTCTTCCCCGAGCGGGGGAACTGCATGTTGAGAAGGAACACATGGATCTCTAACTCACTTCCTCTCTGGTCGACTGTGACCTCGGAGGGGAGGCAGCCTGCGCGTTTTATCACACATGTGTCACATCAGCGGCAAGGAGGAGTGAGGAGGAAATAAATTCTCCTGCCCGCCGGGCCCCCTTTCCCCTGCGGGCCCTCGGGCAGCGCCCAAGAGCCTCACGGGTCAGTCCGCCCCTGGCTCTTTCTTGGATTGATTCTTCTGTCTAACAGGTCCTTCTCTGTGTCCTTTGCTGGTAACTCCTCCTCTTCATTGCCTTTATCAGTTCTCTATCGGGTCTCTACACCTCCTCATTGGGCAAAATCATTAACAGCTTTGGCTTTAATTATCACCTCTATGGTGATGACACTCAGATCTACCTCTCTACCCCTGATCTCTCTCCTCCTGTCCTTTCCAAAGTCAGCGACTGTTTATCTGGTATCTCCTCCTGGATGGCCTCCCACCACCTAAAGATTAACATGTCGAAGACTGAGCTCCTACTAATTCCTCCCTCTAACGCCTCCCCACCCCTTGACTTCTCTATTATGGTCAATGGTATCACTATCCCCCCCCCCATCAAAACAGGTTCGCTGTCTCGAAGTTACACTTGACTGCTCTTTCTTTCCTCCCTCACATCCAGTCTCTCTCTTCCTCCTGCCGATACCAACTACGTAATAGTTTCCAGAATTCAGCCATTTCTTACCACTGACACCACAAAGCAACTCATCCACGCCCTTACAATCTCCCAACTTGACTATTGTAATAATCTTCTAGCCAGCCTCCCTCTCTCCCAGGCTAAGGAATTTGAATTGAATTCTGCAGTGGATGGGGAGCCAGTGAAGGGACTCGCAGAGGGGAGCAGCAGAGACAGAGCGGCAGTCCATCACTCTCACCTCCTACGCCTCACCCCCTACAATACATTCTGAATGCTTCTTCGACTGCCAGGCTCGTCCACCTCACCCGCCGCTCTGTCTCTGCCGCTCCTCTCTGTGAATCCCTTCACTGGCTCCCCATCCACTGCAGAATTAAATTCAAAATCCTTACCCTGACCTACAAAACCCTCACTAACTCAGCTCCCCACGCACAACCTGTCCTCATTAATCACCAAACACACCCCAGCCCGCTCCCTAAGGTCAAACAGTGACCTGCGTAGGGTTGCCAGGTTCGGCCATGTTTTCCTGGACACATATAATTTATTTGTGCTGAAGGGCAGTGCATGAAAACTGCCACCCTGCAGCTTGTATAATCCATACGCTGCAGGTAAGAAATCAAAAAGGAATCCCAGGTGACCTGTCTTGATTTTCTAGCTGCAGCATATGAATTATACATGTTCCGGGGCAGCACTTTTTCCCTGTGCTTCCCTCTGCATGAAATAGTAATAAGTGTCCACGAAAACATGGCTGACCTGGGAACCCTAGACCTGCGCCTAGCTTCTCCCCGCATCACCTCTTCCCATGATAGACTGCAGGATTTCTCACGTGCAGCCCCATCCTCCGGAATGTTCTACTTCATACTGTAACACTTCAATGTTCTTGAACCCAGGACATACTTGAAAACGAGAGAAATCTCAATGTATCCTTCCTGGTAAAATCATTTATAAATAAATAAATACTGTCAGACTTTCCCCTAGTTTCCCTTCTTCAAACGCTCTCTTAACACATTCCTATTTAGGGAAGCCTACCACCACTGGTGTATCTTGGCCTAGGCCAACAAGGCCCAGGCCTAGGGCGGTACTTTCCAGGGGGCGGCGGCCTGCTGGGTGGCCCCACCCCTAAAAAAAATTTTTTTTTTTTTTTTTTACTTTTGCAAACTATTTTACCAGGAAGGAAACATTGAGATGTCACTAATTTTCAAGTATGTCCTGGGTAGGCAAGGCCTAGGCTTTCACTTTCCAGGGGGCAACAAAAAACCTCACCACTAATTGGGTTACTCACAGAGCACCGAAATGACGCCAACATTTTGGTGTTCTGTAGTTCCCTGCACTTCGGGGAATAAAATTTCCCAACCCTGCAGTGAATTCACCATTCACCGCAGGGTCCCCAAAGTGCACGGAGTCGGCCGCTGAATGCTGCCACCGCAAACCCGTGGCCTGCTGTTTTCAAAAGAACTACTGAACGAAAATGTCTGGAATTTACATATAAGATCCTATGATTGATAATAAAAAGTTCTGTTACAGAAAAAGGAGAACCGCTATTAAGAAAAAGGGGGGAATTTAGCCCAAAAAATTCTGAAAAATCACTAAAAAAGGTACAAAAAAAAGGAAAATCAATAAATAAATAAAGACTTTTTACTGCAGATTAAAATAATAAATGGTTTATTAGATATTGCATAAAAAAGGGAATATTTTTAACATTGAAACCTACGGGGTTCGCCTGAATAAACCTGCTGATTGAAACCACCGAACATCAGGGCATTTCACTGACATTTCTCTGCTGTTTGGTGTTCTCTGAATAGATTAACCATTACTTCTCTATGGGGATTTGCACTGCCTTCAAACAGCACCGTACTTGCTGGCAGTTCGCCAAACTTGTGTGTGAGCATATCACCAGAGCAGTGGTGTACTTAGAGGAGTGGCGGAGGGCGGGCCGCCCCAGGTACCAGTGATTATTGGGGTGTCATTAGGGGGTACTAGGAGGTGCCACTGTCAGTCAGCTTTGAGCTGTGTTCTCAAACAACGAGCAGTGGAACATGGCGTTTGCATACGGAATAAAATAGAATAGAATAAAAATCCCCCTCTCCTTTAAATATTTCATAATTTTCTTTATCTCAATAGATACATTTGAAATGGTATACAAAATATACAAGTAGGCACTTGGTATCTACTTTTAATATAAAGAGAGGAAAAGGCGGAGCTCTAAGAGGAAAAGGTGGAGTTTAAAGAGGAAGGGTGGGGATTAACCAGGAAGAGGTGTGCCCTTGACAGGAAGGGGTGCGTCAAATTTAAATTAGGGGTGCATGAGTTTAGTCAGGCCTAGGGCAGCACAAAACCTAAATACACCACTGCCTACCACCCGACTCACTAATGCACCGTGACCTCAGAGCCCCAACCAGTCCATCACGCTCACCTTGCAGTCCATTACTCTCACCTTGCAGTCCATCACTCTCACCTTGCAGTCCATCACTCTCACCTTGCAGTCCATCACTCTCACCTTGCAGTCCTCTCCTCCTGTTTCCACCTCCAACCCTTCTAGATTGTGAGTTCCCACTGAAATAGGGCCCTTGTTTCCTCCTGTACTGGTTTATCAAATGTTGTTCAATGTATTGTAACCCTGTCTATATTATTCCCATTGTACAGCGCTGCGGAATATGCTGGTGATTTATAAATAAACAATAATAATACATGAAAAATTTAAATTGTGCAAATTTACATTATTTTAGTTTCTTAACGACTTAGACCAACAATGTCTTTTTAACCTGGTATTTAATTGTTAATTTCTCATCCCAAATAAATGATTAAAAATTTTCAACAAAACTGACTTGCTAGTGAATGGTTTAATAGAGCATCCCTTTAAGATGAAGCTCCAAAGAAAGCCACAAGAGGGCGCTCAGAGACCACTGGATGTGCAGGCTGAGCAGCTATCTGGAAAGCTCGGAGTCCTGAGCCCCTGTTTTATGGCAAGTTCTCCATTCACTGTGCAACACTCCTATTCTGCAGGAACTGTATCATTCTATATGGAGGGAAGCCTTCCTGTGCGGCTCATGCTTTCAGGGCGGTTTACACAGACTCTGGCCTGGCCCGCTCTACACTGATGTTACATACATAACACTATTTTCCCCACAGTAGGTGCGCATGCGTCGTAGCCCGCAGCCGGAACGTCTGATCACGCGGAACTCTAGAATCCTCCCTCGCTGGTAGCTGGCCGAGTCTGTTTCCCTGGCGTGCGGCGCAGATTCGCTGACGTCACGTGCAGGCGACGCTTCTTTGCAGCATGGCGGAGGGAGAACAGCCTGCGCGACCCGGAGCAAAGCGACAGAACCAGTCACAGCCAGGTCAGAGGCAGCCCGTTTCCCCCGGGTATTTCATGTTTGGTGTGCAGCTACAGCCAGAGCTCACTGACTGCTCGGCCGATGAGTGAACACAGCCCTGTCCTAGTACTATAGCTAGTATACCTAGCCCTGGTGATGTACCTGGCAATGGTCATGGTGTCGGTGTACCTAGCCCCTGCAAGGTGAGCTAGCCCTGGTGTTGGTAATGTGCCTAGGTCAGTGGTTTGTTACTCCTGGTTGTTGCAGCTGCTCTGGTGAGAATGGGTGCGACACCGCTTTTTCTGTATGTGTGTATATTTTGTTGTAACACCAGTTAAGTCATTTTTGCTGCTGTTCCTTTTCCCATGTTTTTGTTTTCAACCCTAAATGGGAAGTGGTTGGTGCGTGTATAAATAAAACCCACCATTTGCCTCTTAGCTGGAAAGCAGCAGGAGATCGTGCAGCTGCTCAGAGGAGCGCTTTTGGTTACATTGGTTAGGTACTCTAGCAAGCGGTGCCGTGATGGGGTGAGTGAGCTTACGCTTCAATGGCTATACAAGCAAACAAAAAACCTCTAATTGTGTTTTGTTGCACATGGAATTATATAGAAACGAGAGCAGATGACACCTTTTTTCTTTTCTTGCTATATTTTATACATGAACTGGGTTGTTACACCTGGTTGTTGCAGCTGCTCTGAGTATGGGCAAGACATCGCCTTTTCCGTATCTAGGTCAGTGGTGCACCTAGCCCGGTTAGCAGTGCTTCTTTGTGGGCTGTTAGTGGTGTACCTGGCCCCCTCCATGGTAATTTTCACTTTTGGCAGCATTATTCATCTAACGCTTCCAGGGCCGGCCCAAGCCACTGTGCTGCCTGGAGCGATGGATGAAATGCTGCCCCCCCCCAAAAAAAACACGACATGTATGAGCGTATCACAGTGCTCTACAGCAATAAAACTCACAGTAATGTGCGGTATATGAATACATATACACACTGCACATTACTGTGAGGTTTAATGCTATGAAGCTCTGTGATATGCTCATGCACACCGCACATTACTATGAGGTTTAATGCTGTGGAGCTCTGTGATACAGTACGGAGTGTATATAAGCATATTACAAAGCTCAACATAATGTGTGCTGTGTATGAGCATGTCAGAGTGTGAGGTGCCATATATAAAGATATATGCTGATTTAAGGCAGCTCTCAATGTGTAAGGCATATATAATTAAATACAAACCACATAAGGCTGCTCACACTCACTCTGTTATACACCAAAATACAATGCAAATAGCTTTATATAAGGCAGCCCTTGCTCTCTGTGTAAGACACATAAATAAATGCAAAGCCTGGGTCTTATACAGAGCATGGGCTGCCTTCTATAAAGCTATATGCATTGTATTTTCAGTATATACCTTACAGAGAGTGTGAGCAGCCTTATATGCAGATATGTGCTTTGCATTTAATTATATTTGCCTTGCACATTGAGAGCTGTCTTAAAATCAGCATATATCTGTGTATAAGGCCGCTCACTCTTTGTAATGTATACACCAAAATACAGTGCATATAGCTTTATATAAGGCAGCACTTGCTCTCTGTATAGGGCACAGGCTTTGTATTTATGTGTCCTATACAGAGAGCAAGGGCTGTCTTATATAAAGCTATATGCATTGTATTTTGGTGTAGAACATATAGTGAGAGTGACCTTTATATACAGATTTTGCTTTGCATTTGGTATATAGGGCAGCTTTCTCTCCATTAATTGGCTAAATGTGTAATCATGTCAGTTTCAGTATGAGGAAGCTCTGGCTACACACACAGGGCCATCTCATACAGACCAGCAGATACACTGACACCCAGCTTCCTCCCCCACTGAGCAGCTTGCTCTTTTCACTTTTTACACTTTTCACTGGGGGGTTGGGGGAATCCTGATGTCCCTTCCCCACCCCCAGGGTCCTGACTCTCTCCACTCACCCTGTCTACATCTTGGTAGAGGCAGGATGAGAGATAGAGATCTCCCAACCCCAGCTGATGCATTAACTCACCGACACTGGGAAGCTGCTGCTCTGCCTCAGCTGTGGAGGAGACCTGATGAGCCGGCATGTGGGGTGATCCAGGGTCTGTTGGGGGAGGCACACTCTCCCTCTGCTACAGGTTCTTGGTGCTGCTGGGAATCCCCTGCCTTCACAGGGTCCAGCTGCGTGCCTCCTCGTGCTCAGATGCTGAATGAGATCCGGCCCGCCCACAGGCGTAGTAATCCGTTTCTCACTGCACTCCCCCTCCTGGCCGCATGTGTGGGCGCAGTCAGTTGTCACAGCACGCGCCGGTCACGAAGAGATGCCGGTGCGTCGCTGATACGAAAAAATAGTGCAGCATTGGCAAAATATGCCGCCCTAAAATGTGCCCCAAAATTTGCCGCTTGGAGCAGTGGCACCACACTGCTCCATTGTCGGGCCGGCCCTGAACGCTTCAGATGTTGCTGTTATTAACATGCGCTAAATCACCTTTCTTATGCGCAAGTTACAGGGCATTCCACTGTTCGTTAATGCAGTTTTTCTTATACAGTGGCAAGAAAAAGTATGTGAACCCTTTGGGATTACGTGGAGTTTTGCATGAATTGGTCATAAAATGTGCTCTGATCTTCATCGAAGTCACAACAATTTGAAAAACACAGTCTGCTTAAAATAATACAACACAAACATTATATGTTTTCATGTGTTTAATAAACATAACATGTAAACATTCACAGTGCAGGGTGGAAAAAGTATGTGAACCCCTAGCCTAATGACTTCTCCAAGAGCTAATTGGAGCCAGGAGTGAGCCAACCTTGAGTCAAATCAGTGTGACATTATTGGATGTGTTGCTTAAAGCTGTCCTGCCCTTTAAAAACACACACTAGTTTTGGGTTTACTGGTTTCAAGAAGCACTGCCTGATGTGACCCATGCCTCGCAGAAAAGAGCTCTCAGAAGACCTACGATCAAGAATTGTTGACTTGCATGAAGCTGGAAAGGGTTACAAAAGTATCTCCAAAAGCCTTGATGTTCATGTGTCCACGGTAAGACAGACTGTCTACAAATGGAGAACGTTCAGCACTGTTGCTACTCTCCCTAGGCGGGGTCGTCCTGTAAATATGACTGCAAGAGCACAGCGCAGAATGCTTAATGAGGTAAAGAAGAATCCTAGAGTGTCAGCTAAAGACTTACAGAAATCTCTGGCACAGGCTAACATTTTTGTTGACACATCTACAATAAGGAAAACATTAAACAAGAATGGAGTACATGGGAGGACACCACGGAGGAAGCCATTGCTGTCCAAAAAGAATATTGCAGCACGTTTGAAGTTTGCAAAAGAGCACCTGGATGTTCCACATCACTACTGGCAAAACATTCTGTGGACAGATGAAACCAAAATTGAGTTGTTTGGAAAAAACACACATCACTATGTGTGGAGAAAAAAAGGCACAGCACACCAACATCAAAACCTCATCCCCCACTGTAAAACATGGCGGAGGGAGCATCATGGTTTGGTGCTGCTTTGCTGCCTCAGGGCCTGGACGGATTGTTGTCATTGATGGAAAAATTAATTCCAGAGTTTATCAAGAAATTTTGCAGGAAAATGTAAGACCGTCTGTCCGCCAACTGAAGCTCCGCAGAGGATGGGTGATGCAACAGGACAATGACCCAAAGCATACAAGTAATTCAACAAAAGAATGGCTTCAACAAAACAAAATACGCCTTCTGGAGTGGCCCAGTCAGAGTCCTTACCTCAACCCGATTGAAATGCTGTGGCATGACCTTAAGAGAGCGATTCACAACAGACATCCCAAGAATATTGCTACACTGAAACAGTTTTGTGAAGAGGAGTGGTCCAAAATTACTCCAGATCGTTGTGCAGGTCTGATCTGCAACTACAGGAAACGTTTGTTTTAGGTTATTGCTGCCAAAAGAGGGTCAACCAAAGGTTCACATACTTTTTCCACCCTGCACTGTGAATGTTTACATGTTCTGTTCAATAAAAACATGAAAACCTATAATGTTTGTGTTGTATTATTTTAAGCAGACTGTGTTTTTCAAATTGTTGTGACTTCGTTGAAGATCAGAGCACATTCTATGATCAATTCATGCAAAACTCCACATAATCCCAAAGGGTTCACATACTTTTTCTTGCCACTGTAGATAGTATACACAGCACTGTATCACATCACAGTAATGTGTTGGGAGGAGTAATGTGTTGTGGAGCTGGTGCTGTGTATAGCACACAATGGATGATCCTCACACCTTTTGATGTGAGAGTCTTCCATTAAAAAAAAGGGGGGGGGAGTCTCATATGAGACTCCCCAATGAAAACCACACATGTTTTACTTATTTGTACCTGTGCAGTGCACTATGGTATGATTCACTGTCAGGAATCAGGACTTGGCTGGCAAGTAAAATAAAAGTGAGACCGTGCACGCTCAATTAAAAATACAAAGGCACTTTTATTTATACCCCAAAAAGCAACGTTTTGGCAAATGCTGACAATTTACTGACCCTATCTAACTTCTCTTTTGTTATTGTTTCATAGTGGATGAATTGGACCTTCTCACTGTCCCTGATGGCTGGAAAGAAGCACCTTTCACAAAAGAAGATAACCCCCGAGGGTTCCTGGAGGAGAGCAGTTTTGCAACACTGTTCCCAAAGTATCGTGAAGCTTACCTCAAGGAATGCTGGCCGCTGGTGCAGAAAGCTTTGAGTGACAGCGTACGTCGCTCTTGTTTATATGTAGTAATGTGTTCTTCTTTCTCAGTTTTATTTGCTATGGTTTTGTTTTAAATTGTATTATATGAATAACACATACCCAGCGATTTTATTATTTGAAGTAGTCCTGAAGCTCATTGTATCGTGCCCTTATGTGCCTCTGCTCCCTGTGTTTTGGAGGTATGTGTGCTAATCACAAAGGTTTAGGGACTAATATATCAGCAGTGACTATTTCATCCTCTCTACTACTATCATTAACAAGAGACCCTAATATGGAGCTAGTCTACTCTTTCTAATAAAGTTTCACTAGTTCATATGGAATTTCTATAGATTGGAAAATAAACCTGCAGGAGCAGTTAACTTAAAAGCGATAACACAATTCTGAAAACTCAGCCCTACAGATGTTTTGGAACTACATCTCCCATTATGCTCAGCCACACATTATGTTGTCTGAGCCTCATGGGTAATGTAGTTGAGAACCAAGGACAACTACTGGAGGGGGCTAATATTGCTGATCCCTGACTTCGGAGGTTATTCAGTAATTGCCGATGTTGCAAATACCGGTGAAAATCGATGGTGTTGCAACGCAGTTGCCTCACAAAAGTTAAATCTAAAGAGCGACCGTAAAAGCTTCACTGTGTAGCTTCTCCTGTCGCTCATCAAATTTGACTGTGGTGAAATGCCAACATTTATCTGTGGTGCAACACCGCCATTTACTTAATAACCCCTTTAGTATTTTTCCCAAATAAAAATGGGCACATCTTCCTATTTTTAAAATTTGTTTTTTTTTTACTATGAAGTTTAAGTGATGCGAAATTTGGAAGCATACAACACATATATGAAATATTTACAGGGTTACTTGCCCACCACAATAGTTTACTGTAGTTGCAATGAGGATAAACTTTGCTGGTCCGGAGAGGACAATTCCAACAGTCGCATAAGCTTCATTGATTAAGTGTTTCCTGATACTGTTTGCATTTTTCTTTGGGAAGTGCTGAAGTTTATTGTAATCTACAGTGGCAGAGTTTAAACTATAATAATGCTTGTGTTCTGTAGGTTTATGTACTGGATTATTACATTTAGACTAAAATACATTGGAAATCGATCATACTTAAAGGAATATGATTAGCTAAAATGTGGGATGGGTATCAGAAGTGGAGGGGTTAAAATATGGGATGGGTATCAGAAGTGGATGGGTTATTTAATTGCCTTCCCCAGTTTATCTTAAGGTAAGTTTTAAGAATACTTTTCATCCAGGTCTTCCTCAGTGCCGTTCTGGAATAACACTTCTGCTTCCAACAGCAGATGCTGTCAGTGGGCTGAACACTAACTCAAGCACAACTAATCAGTCAAATTCCTCTCATTGCTTGCAAACATATTGAACTTTATAAACATAAAATTACTGTGCTGCGCTTATATCTAGGACTGTGGACTAGCGCTAAAAACAAAATCAAGGTAGTCCTATCACGCAACCACCAATAAAGAAGTAATAGACAAAATAGACAGAAATATAGATAGTGTAGCAAGCTCAATGTTCCAAAGAGGCTGTAGTAAGCCCCCAACAAAGCAAAACATTCAGTCTTCCTATTCCAATGTCATTTAATAGAGCCATCCCTGCCTCTAGGATATTCACCTCTGGGTTGTTTGTCGGCCACCCAACAGCCTTCTGGTTTGATATGTCTTCTATGATATGGGACCCTACCCAGGTCCTCGGGAAAAGCACTTAGAAGTTGTTTAGTGTAGAGTCAACCTCCACAAACACCCTTTTTACTCCAATGGATCCAGGACAGCCGGTATTATCACAAAAACAGGACAGTCAGTATTATCATAAAATACATGTAAAACAACGTAAGACAAATGGCCGGAACGTGCATGACTGGCCGAGGACATCGCATCGGAAGGTGAAGCACGTTCTGGCCATTTGTCTTGCTTTGTTTTACGTGTATTTTATGTTTTTTTTTAAAGTGTTTTTATGATAATACTGGCTGTCCTGGCTCCATTGGAGTAAGAAGGGTGTTATAAAGCGCCAACAAGTTCAATATTGCTGTACAATGGCTGAATTTGTCATCCGTAATACCTTTTAGTATCAGTGGAAGGTACCTTTTTGTTGCTGGAATTTTAATCAACCTGCCCTTTCCCTTGTCTAATGTGTTAACAAATTATCCATACATTTTTGCAGTTTATAAAAGCGGAGTTGGATTTGATTGAAGGAAGCATGACTGTTGCCACAACCAAGAAGACTTTCGATCCTTATGTAATTATTCGAGCTCGAGACTTCATAAAACTGCTTGCCAGAAGCGTCCCATTTGAGCAGGTATGCAATGTTCTATTATTTCATTATTTTCTATAGTTTTATCTTCAAAATGGCTTATCTGCCCTACATCTTCAGTTTTTTGCAGTACCACTTACGAACCATAACTTAAATGTTTTGTATAACATATTGTATTTCATACATTCACCCACATTGCCTGTTGCCACATGGACGTAGTTCTGCTTTCGACTCTTGAATGAGCTAACCAGAGAGATCCTTTTATGTATATCCTAACAAAGCTCGAATTTACCCTCCTTTGTTTTTTTTAAATTTATTTATAGCTATATTCAATGTTTTACATCTTGCCTATTTATTTATCAGGCAGTGAAAATTCTCCAGGATGATATGGCCTGTGACATCATCAAAATCGGTTCCTTGGTCCAAAACAGAGAAAGATTTATCAAGAGGAGGCAGAGGATTCTGGGTCCTAAGGGATCAACATTGAAGGTCTTCAGAATTGCTGCTATGACTTTAGTGTTAGTGCTGTGTCTAGGGTTGGGTTACTGTTTCTGCATGCAGTAGGGTTAGTATTGCACAAAGAGTTTAATTTTTTTTTTTTTTTAATCTGAAAAATTTCAGTTCGATTTGAAGGCACAATATGGTTTAAGCTCATTTGGACGATTCTGCATTTCGGATGCACCCAAATTGCTGAAAAGCCAATATTTTGTCAGAAAATCAATTTTAACAAAACAAAACGCACATACCTATTTCTCATTCCAGATGCAGCTGGACATACAGTGTCTTTGTTGCAGCATTCTTGTGTTCCCACTTAATTTTTTTAAACAGATTTCGTTATGGAGCTAGATTGTTTTATTATCAAATACATGTTATTCTCCGTCACAAGATCCGTAGTTGCCCACAGTAACCTCACACCACTTCTAATATGTGCGCAAATAAAGTCTGCTTGCTTGTTCGCGTTAAAGACAAGCTTTTCTTTTGTGACTTCCAACGGTCCGGCTTCAGCTTTAGAATTTAAACAGATTTGGGAAATTCCTAAATCCTTAACAGTTTGGGTACTGGGAGAGGGCATGACACCTGGGGTAAGATCATCCAATCCTAATATTCCCTCCTTATTGTTACCAGGCACTGGAACTTCTTACAAACTGTTACATTATGGTCCAGGGAAACACCGTCTCTGCCATAGGGCCATTCAACGGTTTAAAAGAGGTAAGAAAATGATGTGCATCCCTTTTTTTTTTATTTTGTATGTCTGAACTATAATATTCAGGGTTATTCAAAGAGAGTCAAAGTCACTGCACGTTCGGTGACTTTTCTTTCCCCGCACTTCGGGGCGATTCGGCAATCCTAGTTCACGACCCTACGGTGTATTCAGTAGCACCGCAGGGCCCTCGTAGTGCAGGGAAAACTCACCGCAAACACACTGAACACTCACCGCAGAAACTGCTGGATTAACCATGCCGGAGAAACCCGACTAGCCCCCAATTGCAGAGCAGCTGCCAGAAAAAAACAACACGCAGACGAACGAGGCGAAAAGAAACAAAAAAAACAGTACGCTTGAAAGTTTGAATTGTGAAACGCTGTTTGCAAAAAGCTACTGGATGAAAATGTCTGGAATTTACATATAAGATCCAATGAATGATCATAAAAAGGGCTGTTACAGAAAAAAAAAAAAAAAAATGCCTAAAAGATCCTACAAAATCTATAAATAGACTTTTTACTGCAGAATCTAATAATAAGCGGTTTATTAGATATTGGATTAAAACTGGAATATTTTTAACATTGCAGCCTATGGGATTCTCCTGCATAAATTGTCTGCACTCTGAATAGCCGAATGGCCCCGAAATATCTCCATTCGATGAATTTGTGTCCGGTTACATCTCGGGGCCAGATCGGCTCTCTTTGCATAACCCTGATTGTGTCTAGTCACAAAAGACTGAACTGTAGCAGAGTTACTGTGCATTTGAGTCATAAAAAATGTTAGGTTACATTAACTCTGTTGCTCATTTCATTTATTTTTCAATGTTTTTTGAGTCGTATGAAAAACTTAAGAGGCTTAACTCACATTTTATATGTAAAGATTAGAATGTAATTTTTAAAGTGGCCAGTTTTTCTGTATTGGATGTTCAAAGTCTGTAACTACTTTTTTTTTGTTAACCGATGGATAATTTTCTTTGGGATGTGAAAAAGACACTATTACTGTAATGTATTGGTTTTGATAAGACGTTTTCACATCAGTTTTATCACATTAAAGGGCAATGCCAGACTACAAAACTACAATGAAGTATATAAGATATTGAGTGCATAATCGTATTACTAAAAGTTCTATATTATGATTGCTTTTAATCAAATCTGCATATGCAGAATAATCATGCTTGTGAATCATCAGATTTAGGGCCTATCCGTGAGAGAGGATTTAAACCTTGTCTCATGATCATGGCAAGTACAATGAAAAGATAAATGTCACTTTAAATGTATTTTCATAATTATTGAAACCCATTAAACAAATATAAAGTCATTTTTTTTATTTAATTCTACATTGAATATAATTCGTATCGCATGGTAACGTAGGGAAAGCTAATATAAATCTTTTAATTGCTGCAGGTTAGAAAATTGGTTCTAGACACAATGAAGAATATTCATCCCATATATAATATTAAGGTAAGAAATCTGCTTGTAACTGCTCCTGTGTTTTTTTGTTTGTTTTATAAATAAATAATATATATTTATTTTAAAATGGGGAGAGTGGTGTGGAGGTCGTCAGGATTAGGTTTATATTTAACCACTCTGATTTCCCCCTCCCATTTTAACTAGAAGCACTTTGATGCTTGGCCTTATGCATACTTTTGCATACTTATGCATACTTTTGCCTAATGCTTGTAATGTTGCCTTATTAGAAGTAAAACGTATCATAATGGCATCCAAATGAGAACTTTTCCTTACAATTTGTAGAACTTTTTCCTTCCTGGTTTCAGGCTTTGATGATTAAAAGAGAGCTCGCAAAAGACCCGGAATTACGAAATAAAAGCTGGGACAGGTTTCTTCCGCAGTTCAAGCACAAGAATGTTAGCAAGAGAAAAGTGCCTAAAAATAAAAATGTTAAGAAAGCATACACACCTTTCCCACCTCCTCAGCCTGAAAGCCAGGTAAACCTCACCTTTTTGTTTTTTAAAGTCTTAATTTCTTCATGTAAGTTCTACACGTTATTATGTCACACAATATACAAAAAAGTCTTAAAAGAAAAGTAGAAATAAATGCAACTCTGAGAGGAATATTGCTTAGTTGCCCCTGTGTACTGGTATTGTATAGGATTCCTAAGGCTGGAGGCACACAAGCGTTTTGAGAGAATGGAAGGAACGTCCGTGAAAGTGGGCGTTCCTTCCACTCTCTGCGCTCAGCGTACAAAGCGCGATCCTCCTATGGAGAATCGCGCTTTGTATCCTGTCAGCATCTGTTTAGCTTTTTGACGGGGAGGGCTTTTTCACGTCTGGTGGATGGCCTTCCCCGTCAAAAACGCACGGGTGCTGTAAATATGCTCGTGTGCCGAGGGCCTAAGCTGGAAGCAATGAGACAGGTTTAAATAAGAGGAGGGTTCAAGGATGTGTGGATTGAGTCACATACATTGCTTGAGCACACATGTATCCCTAAGGCCGGGGTCAGACGAGCATTTTTAAGAGTGGAAAGAACATCTGTGCGAGTGGACGTTCCTTCCACTCTGACGTCTGTCCACTCGCTGAGTGCAGTTGGTGCGCTCAGCACTGCAAGGCTTGATCCTCCTATGGAGGATTGCGCTTTGCAGCCACATCAAATGCGCGTCTAGTGTTTCGACGGGGAGGCTTTTAGCACGTCCACTTGTAGCGTGTGCAATTCATGCGCGCACTACAGCATGTGACCGGCCCCGTTAAGGCTAGGGTCAGACTGAGGCAGTGCGAACGCGCGTGCAGCCGCACTTAATCACGCCGCACTAGCAGCAGATGCCGGCAATGACGGCCAATATACGAAGTACGGTCGCACAAAAGTCCGGCTGCGCAACGCAAGTGGAAAATGAACGCATTTTTTCGAGCCGTGAAACCGCAGGTACTGACGTACAGAGTGCGCTGCGTCCGCTAGCGTGTGTGCGTGATTAGGAGACGGCAGACGCTGCTAATGTCCGGCCACATAACGTCCAGACACAAAAAGTGTTTTATTGATGATCCGTACAAATCACGGGACGAAAATGCGCATAGTATGACCACTATCACGTATTCTGTGAAAAAATGCGTCCATTCGTTCGACGCCTTTTTCACAGACACATAAAAATGCGTTAGTCTGACCCTAGCCTAAAGCGACACGTCAGTATACGCAAACGTAGTGCGCTTGTCTGACACCGGCCTAAGTCTTATCCCCATATCTGCAAGATTGCCGTTCTGTCCCTCTTAATCCCTACTGCTTCCATACAGCACATTAACAAAAGACGACAAGCAGAAGATCACAAATCCACAGAAGTATTCATCAAATAAAGGATTAAATCCCCAGATATAATAACTAGCAATATCTTTGTCGTTGCATTATTGTAGCTAAATTTTCACACTACCAACACCATACTGCGCTCGGCGCGCATTTCACCTTTGCAAGTGTCACGACTTCATTAGGAGTGTTCGATAACGCAATGGCAAAACGCTCGTCGAGCGCAGTATGGTAGTGTATGGAGTAGAGGTAACATCACTGCTCTGTAACCGTGGAGACACAGATTCAAATCCCAGCCAGAGCACCTCTCCAGTAAGTGTCCTTGGGCAAGATACCTAACGGTACATTCTCTCCACCCAGGACATACTTGAAAACGAGAGAAATCAACCCAAAATATCTCTTAAAAAAAAAAAAAAAATTACTTTCAGACATTTTTATATGTATTTTTAGAATGAATGATTTATGTATTTTTGTTATTGCTCATTTCATTTAGTTGGGTATAGAATGAAAAGTGGTTAATGATATCATGTGATATGGTGATTCACAACATTGTCTGATAAATTCTGTGTTTCCACCTGTTTTATTTACTAGACTGATAAAGAATTGGCAAGCGGTGAGTACTTCCTGAAGGAGAGCCAGAAGAGACGCAAGAAACTAGAAGAAATTAAGGTGATTTATCTACAGCTAATCGTTACATTTTTAGATGGCTACATGGAATTTGGGCATTCATTGTTTATTTTAAACAGGCCAAGCAAGCTGAAGCGGTTTCAAAGAGGCAAGAAGAAAGAAACAAGGCATTCATCCCACCTAAAGAAAAGCCTATGGTTAAGCCAAAGAAAGGTAAATTTAAAAAAAATATATATATACAGTATGTTTGCAATATATATTGGTGTGTATGCAAAGATAAATACATAGTTTGAGAACTACCAAAATGTAAACATTCCACACAATATACTTTTAAATAACTTTTAGTAACATTTAAATCGTTCAAATCTTACCTGAAATATCAAGCACCTATGACTGATAGTATCGAAGTGCCTAAAATGGAATTTGCTTCTCAGACACTATGAGCCCTAGCTTAATTCAGTGGTATATAAGGAATGCAGAGCTTTAACTTATTGTTAGACTGCTGATATCCTGTATTAAACGTTCACAAGGGGTACATGTACAGTGTGATCCTAGAGAATAAAGGTCATAATAATACGCCTAAATATGAAACCTACCTCTACCAGTATATTTAAAACGGGGCTTTCCTGTATACCATGTCCACTAATCAATACCCCCCTTCAATAAAGGTGTCCAGTAATTTTCGTATTATTGTAATAGTTTCCCACATCAAAATAAGCGAACACATACAGTCTACATTGACATAAATATGGAGCCCCCTAAAGCAATGAGATCCAATGTAGACTGTATGTGTTTGATTCTTTTGATGTGGGAGACTAGATTAATATGAAAGAATTACTAGACCCCTTTATTGAAGGGGGATATTGTTTAGTGGACATAGTATATAGGTAAACCTATGTTTAAATACACAATGGTAGAGGTAGGTTTCCCAATAGGAAATAAAGGCTACAATAATAATATGCCTAAGGGTCACACCATTTCATTCGATGTATCCCTTGTGAACGTTTAACGCAGGCTAAAAATAATAGTTACAGGTCTGCATTCCTTATATACTGCTGAATTATGTTATGACCATTCATTATAAAGTAGAATATCCGTCATGAGCTTGGTCTTTCAGGTAGGATTTTAAATTGTTACTAATAAAGTTATTGAAGTATATTGGTGTGGAATGTTTTGGTAGTTCTTAAGTTTAAAGCTAGGGTTAAGCCCTGATCTGCACGATCAGCTTATATTGGTTGTTTATATACAGTTGAATGTTGAGGTCGGACACAGCAGAAAAGCTGCGATACACAGTGCTGCGGAATATGCTGGCGCTTTTAGAAATAAAGACTAATAATAATAATACACAGGCTGCTACAGCTCCAGCATGTATGTGTATTTGGAGACGCTGCACAGCACATTGCAAGGGCCATGCTTTAGAGCAGTGTTTCCCAAACCTGTACTCAGGACACCCTCCCTCGCCAGGTTTGCAGGATATCTGAAGCATAGCACAGGGGATATGATTTGCTGCTCAGTGATTGCAGGATTCGATCTGCTTTTCCCCAAGGTGATCTGCAAAATCTGGCCGGGTTGAGGGTCCCGAGGACAGGTTTGGGAAACACTGCTGTAGAGTCTCCGTGTGTTCCTCACAGTGCTACAGCCATTTGAGGAGCATGAACATAGAGTATATTTTATGTATTAAGAGCCTCGGTTCATTCACGTTTTCATATAATGTATAAAGCACGATTTTGTGTGGTTTAGATGCTGAATGCTTTGGTGCTTTTCTCCGCCTTTAATTTTTTCTATTTTACAGCTTCCACATCGAACAACAAAATTGACGTGAACGCCATTAAGGAAAAAGTAAAGAATGCAAAGAGCAAAAAGCTTGGTGCTCTCCCGGAAGAAGAGGTGAAGCAGAAATTAGCTGGCACAGCGAAAAAGAAGAAAAAATAGATTCTAGTTTTATGAACTCGTAAATGTTAGGAGACGATGTATTCAGGAATGTGTACAGAATTCTGATCGTGGCTCACTAACGCCAGGAGAAATGTTTGTCGCATCACACGGTGTACAATATATTTATTTTAAAATACCAACATAATACCAGAAATAATGCAAATAACCTGCTACATACATTTTCTGAGGTGATTATTCTCTCGGGCTGCCGGTAAGGGTAGAATGAGCAAAATTGTGGTTTACTCATAGCGATGTGGAGACTTGCATACGGGATTGCAATCTTTATACAAAAACTAATGTGTGAATATTTCCTTTTGCTTGTTTTTTTATTTGAAATGTCAGCCTTTGTCTGTGCACTTCCATGGTTCAATGAATAAACCCCCAAAAATTTTCACTAGGTGTCACCTGTTTACCTTCTACATTTTGCCAGCGAAATACAGTGACCTTCGGCAGCAGTGACATCTCCATAGATTATTAATGGTTAATCTATTTAGAAAACGCCAAACAGCAGAGAAAAGTTGGCACTTTCGTTCAACCGGTTTAAACAGGTGAATCCCATAGATTTCACCTATAAAAAATATTCAGTTTTTTTTTATATATATAAAGCTGTTCATTTGCAGGTAAGTTTGTGGTTTTTTTTGTAATTTTTCAGCAAATGTTTTTACAACAGACCTTTTTGTGTTAAGTGTTAGTCTCTCTCTCTCCCCCTCCCTTTCACTGCAGGGTCTGGAAATTGAGCTCGCTGAAGTGCGCCGAATGTAGGAGCACTGAAATTTCGGTGCTCTGCGAATAACCCCTCTAGTTTAAAAATGTAGGCATACATTTTAGAGACTGTAAGCTTACTGGACAGGCTCCTCCTGCTGGTCAAAAAGCACCTCTACATGTAAAATACAGCTGGGTTTTGGTGTTTAGGTAAAGAGAAAAACTCACTCCAAGCTGTTCAAACAGCTTCAGCATATCGGCTTATATACCCAAGGTGCTGAATTTTCAAGAGCACGTTCTAGAGCACATTTGCATACTTTATGTGCAATAAGTGAAATTCCTTTGCATTGCTCCAGAATATAACCAGATTGCATTTACTAGATGTTGGGCTCCTGCAGGAGCGTCTGAAGATTCAAGTATCAAGGTAATGATGGTGGTTGTGTGTTTAACCACTTGAATGCTAAGGACGCGCTCAGCGCGTCCTCAGCATTCCCGCTGGTGTGCTGAGGACGCGCTGAGCGCGTCCTCACATTGGGGTCAGCGTTCGGCCGGGTTCCGGCCGATCGCTGGCCCCTTCGGTGCGGGCTGACATCCTGGATGTCAGCCGTGCATCCGGACCAGCAGCCGCCAGCATTAGGTGTCATCGCGGGGGCGCGATGACACCTAATTCAGGCGCCCCCCCCGCATGTGCGGAGGAGGCGCCTGAAAGGGAGGGGGGGGGGAGGTCCTTCGGACCTCTCTCCCTCCCGATCGGCGGCGCACAGGGGGTTAACCCAGGCATCATTTGGAAGGGCACAGCCTGCCCTTCCAAATGATGCCTGGCATTAACCCCTGGGGAGCTGGATCGCGAATCGGCGCTGAAAAGCGCCGGTTCGCGATCCTTTCCCGGAGCTGGCCGACATCTTGGATGTCGGCCAAGCCTCCGGGAACTCCCCCAGAGGACTGGCGTCATCGTGCGTAGCACGATGACGCCAGTCCTAGACTTAACCCCTAACTGCCACCAACGGTGGAGATAGGGAGTTCCAATGAACTCCCGATCCGTGGCAGTTAGGGGTTAAATTTTGGTATCGTTGGATCGGCCAGAGCATGGCCGTTCCAACGATACCAAACACTACAGTGAAAATTTTGTAAAAAAAAAAAAAAATTAAACACTTTTTTTTTTTTTTTTGGGTTTGTTAATGCAGCAATATTGTTCCATTTCAATTATAATGTGAACAATGATGCTGCACTAACTATTTTTGTATGCGGTGCGTTTGTTAAAAATGTTACATTTTTTTTTGGGGAAAATGACACTGAGACCCCATCTCTAATTTTTTTAACAAGCGCACCCCATACAAAATATAACCGCAATTGCTCGCATGTTAAAATGTGGAAAAAAACACTTTACACATTGTAAATTATTGAAAATACATATTTTATTGCATTTTTTGTTATAATATACAGACATAACGTATACATATAATAATGACATATTATGAATCTACCGAGTCTGACGGAAAGAACGATATATAATATGTCTGGGTCATATACTAAAATAAGCCTTCAAAACACGTTTAAACATGATGCGCAAAACAGGTAAAAATGACCTCAGCATAGGGGCGGGAAAAGCCTCAGCAGCGAAAGGGTTAAATTATTTTTTTCCTCTCATTGGGTTTACCAATGATGTCAAATTTGTATAAAAGAATGACAGTAAAATGTATAAATAGCTCAACCACCAAAAAAAAATTAGACCAATAACTGAGAATGAAAACCCTAATATAGGAAATATTCAGTTCTAAATGTAACCCATTCGCATATTGAGCTTCTGCATTGAAAGGCATGGTTTATATTCTAGATTACTAGGCCTAGTAAGAACAAAAAATAAACGTTTCTAGAGTTGTAGGTTTCAAAAAGGTAGTTCCAGATTTTTGGTATCACAAAAAAGCCCCACGACCAACGGTTTAAAGAACATGGACACCCATGGGACAGTCACTGGTTAGATTCTTACACCATTTCTTCCAAAATGTATGACTTATTTTGCATATGTGCTTCTTTCTAGCGTGAACAAACATCACGGAGTGTTTTTGCTATAATTCCCAGGGTGTGTACAAAATATATAGATGCATGTAAACAAGCAGTTAAAATACACAGATACAGAAAATGCAGTGTCGCACCTGATCCCTACCAGGACAGCTGCAACTAACAGAAGTATCCAGCCCAGTAACATGTATAAAACAAATAACTACATGTGAAATAAAACAGGTTTTGGTTCACTTGAATGGCCATTGAAGTGTAAGCTCACCTGCCACATCAAGGCACCTCTGGTAAAGGGAGTCCTACCTAATGAAACAAAGCTGCTTTCTAAGCAACCACTTATACCGCTTCTAAGTCATGAGAGAGCCTGGTGGGTTTTTTGTTTATACCCATCCCAGGAACAATTCCACAATGGGATTAAAAACAAGGAACAGGACAGCGGCAAGGATGACCTTGCAGGAGATACGTAAAATACACAAAGCAAAAAAAAACAAACCTGAAGGGTATGATTGTCCAAATTATTGTCCATAAAACTCCTCCCCTTATCTTTAAAGTTTATAAATATGAATACATATTGAATTGTTAATCACCGATTAAAAAGGCAAGCACCAAGACAGTGTTGATCGACCAAGAGGCCTTCGAAAACAAGTACAAATAGCAGTGTTCAAGCAGGAACATAGCTTTTCCTACATGGTGTACTTGGGAGAGTGCACTTACTGCTGCAGTTATGACATATCAGGAGTAGGGATGAGCTGATCGGTTTGGAGTTCGATTCAAACATTGGCCATTCGAACTTTTTGGGACGTTCGCCAAAAGTTCGAAAATAAGTTTTTATTTGAAAAAAGTATAAAGAAAATGCTTAAAATACAAAAAAAACGTCTGGAAATAGACTCTTACTGTAGAATATAAGCAACGGTTTTAGATATTGAATTAAAAACGGGAATATTTTTAACATTGAAGCCTATGGGATAAAACATTGTTACTAAATCAGGCAGACACAGCCCTCTAATCAGGCACTGTAGAGGGCAGCCTGCCGGGGCCTCCTAAGGGTCCCCTTGAGGAGCATGCAGCTGCCGGATGACAGAGCTGCAACTGTGCAGGATAGCTGCCCGGGTGCATGTGGCAGAGACAGGCGGCTCGGAGGGAACCACTGCACCTGCGGCCACGGCAGACCTCCCTCCCCCCCCCACAACCAGAATCCAGGGAGCCCCCACTGACCAGGTTAAGGTACGGCGACACATTTTAAAAAAAATAATCCGAGGACATTTTTAAATGTCCCCAGGAACATAAAATAAAACTTGTTTTTCTCTCTATACCTGGCTGATTGTATTTAATTATATATATATTAGATACAGGTAGAGGGGGGTGGCATGTTGGCTGCGCAGGGTCTCGGGCAGTGTTTTTTTTTTTTTTTTAGCAAATTTATAGGGGAAGGCAAGGGCAGGTATGATATATATCTATATTCTTATAAATATATATATCCAGACTATTACACACACATTTTGGCAACTAATTGCCGCCCCCCCCATTTGGCCGATCCCTCCAGAAGAAATGTTGAACCTGATAGAGCAGAGAATAATATATATTCCCTACTCTATACACAGCGCTCCGCGTCCCTATACTATATATGATCAGGGGTTACCTTTAATATTTTTATACTATTCCTATTAAATTAACAGTAATTTTTGATGTATTTTATTCAGTAGAAGCTTTTTTTTGCCTATATAACATGTGCTTTGTGAAAATAAAACGGTTCTGTGTGTACATTTTAATTTAGTTAGTGGATTCCTGTCCAGTGCGGTGAGAAGCAAACGTAATGCAGTGTAGACACGCTGCGAGGCGGAGTGAAGTCAAGCCTGCAAAATGTTTGCTTCGCTGTGCGTCGCCACACGCTCAGTGTCTCAGCCTTTATTCCCGCATCGCTAGCTTACCGAATCAGTTTGTATACTGGTTACTGACCCTGCTTGTTCTGAGGACCCGATCTGTTGCCGACTTTGCCTGCCATTTAACTATTCTCTGTATTCCCTGCCTGTTGCTACTGGTGTACTCCGATTCTCACCATATACAGTAGCGCAGTACAAGTGCCTAAACATTGCTGACCCGGTTGTATTATAGCTGCTGCAACTGAATAGATTGGGGATCTCTTCTGCATTACCAAAACCTCCACTACTGCACTCTTCCACAATACCTCAGAGGGGTTACGGTGTGAAGGCACTTGCTGCCACCAAAGGCACAATATTTGGGTGCACTGCCACTGACGCCTATACCAGATTCATATAATTTTAATATTGGACCGCAGGGTCCACCGCTGCACTCTGCCGTCACACCGTAACCCCTCTGTGGTATTGTGGAACTGTTGCCGACACTAAAGGCCCAATTCTAAAGCACCTATTGTTACTTCCTTCCAAAGCCTGCATAAGTTTAATCATAATTTAGCCCAAAAAAATAAATCACTAAACTTGTTCTGTGTGTCCTAAAACGTCTCCTCTTTTCCTACAGGCTCCCGCCCCAAGCAGTTGTCTATGAATAGATTAAAGAAAAACCATTTACCGTCATTTGAAATGTTTCTATACATCCTACAAATCTGCCACTTCACGAGCAGGTTATGGGGACCTCCTAGGCACGATATTTGAAGGAATTTTTCGTTTTTTTTATTCTTATCCCTTTATTTCATGGAAAACTCACTGTTCCTTTAAAAACTTTTTTTTAAAACTTTTTGTCCTCATTTCCTGTCCCCCAGGGCACTACCCGGACCCCCATACACCTTTTATGGCAGATATCTAGCATATATGCCCTCTTGGAGGGCACTCTAAAAATCGAACTTTCGAGTCCCATTGACTTGCATTGAGTTCGGTTCGTGGTCGAGTTCAAATGCAAACCGAACACGGTGTTCGGCTCATCACTAAGCAGGAGCACAAAGTAAAATAAAAACATACAGTGGACTTCTCTATCCTAGGAGACAAAAAAAAAAAAACAAGGGCCAAGCAATGGTTGACGATGAAAAACCCAACATACGTATAATCTGAAGGTGTTAATTATGTAAAGCTCCACGGAGTAGTTTCTCACCCAAGTACGCATCTTATTTGGTGTGATGAATGTATAAAATCTTTAAGGGTTATTCAATAAGCAAACTTGCCACTCAAATGCACTGTATGGTAAATTTCACTGTGCGGTGCAATTTCATGGCAGTCTATTGAGAAAGCTGACACTTTGCCAAATACTACCGAAATACAGTTTAGTTTTGCAGCAGTGAAATTGTCACATAGTGAAGTAATGGTTAATCTATTCAGAGATGCGCAAATACACCAAAGTGTCAAGGAAATGCCCTGACTTTCGGTGATTCAGTTTGACAGGTTTCAATGTAAAAAAAAAAAAAATATTGTTTACTTTTTTTTTTTTTAAAGTCATTCATTTTTTTTGGAACATTGATGCATTTTTTTTTTGGTGAACCTTCTGATTCAATCCCCCCCTCTTCCTGTAAGACAGTTTATTTTTTAATAGAGTTCCTTTTTTCCCCCCCCTTGTTCGGTACACTTCAGACCCTGCAGCAAATGGTGAATTCACCACAGAACGCACCAGATTGCACCGAACAAGAAAGCACTGTCATTTCTGTGCTTTCTGAAGAACTCATTTGTGTTTAAATCAACTAATAAAGCAATGTCTTAACCCAAAGAGCTGCGTCCAGATAGCTGATCTCAGTAAATAGCAGGTGCTGTTATTGCTCCATGTTTTATCAATGCACTTCTAGTAGTCAATAGTATTGGATAATAAATGTCTTGTAGAAACAAAAGAACTTAAAAAATAAAATCTCTGCGCACCAACAATGTGGAAAACGTGTATTAAATATACTAAAAGCGTCGGTACGATAAGTGGAAGATGTGGGCCGAGTACCCTCAATAAGTCAGTCATTCTCTCGTATTACGCTTCCTTAAGACACTCATTTCTTGGTCTGGAGTGAGATCGGGTTCACTCTCATCACGGTCTTCTAAATCTGGGGATTCTGTACTTCTGTCATCATATAACGGCTCCGACATGTGACGTCGGCTTAAACATGGCTCACTGGCATCAGGGTCTTCATTTTCTCCTTCAGATTCATCATCTGCGGCTTCTTCCTGCTCTTTAAATGAATGGATAAGGTCTTCGAGTGTGTCTTCAGAGGTTTGATTGGCTGCAGAAAGGAGGGAGATAAGAAATAAAACGGGGTTATTCAATAAACAACTAACTTGCCACCGAATGGTGAATTTCACTGTACGGTGCAATTTTTGGCGAATAGACGAACTGCCACAATAGAGAGATGAATTGACAGCGAAATACTGTGCAGTGAAATCCCCCATAGAGAAGTAATGGTTAATCTCTCCAGAGAACATCGATCAGCACCAAAATGCCCGGATTTCCGGTGTGTCAATTCGACAGGTTTAAACAGTACGAATCTCATAAGATTCAATGTAAAAAAAATTATATAGTTTAAATTTTTATTCCCAATTTCTTTAAATTCTGTAACAGACCTTTTTATTTAGACACATTTTAATGCATTTTTATTGATTTAAAACACCCATTAGAAGAATAGCAGAGTTCCTTTTGTATTTTTTCTTCTAGCAGTTTGGCGGTCAGTACGGCGCACAGTGAATACACCACAGGGTCGGCAAATTGGAATCATTAAAGCACACCGAACTAGGACGCACCAAAAAAGGAGGAAGGCATTCTGCCACATTGTCAATTTATTTGTTATGTCACAGGGAGGGGGCTATAGCGCTGTCCTCTAGGGCAACTTGTGGCACAGTATCTTTAAACAGTGAAACCTTGCACCCTTTATTGCAACGGCATCAAATAAAACAAACACAAAATCTTCCTATTCCATAACGGAAAGTTTAGATTTTAATAAGGACACGGAGGCGAGTATTTGCTGTTCTCTTTTATCTGCCACAACAGCAGCGAAGAAACTTTATTGAAAATTAACAGAAAAACAAGTAGTCCTCCCTTCCCCGACGTGGGGAGGGGGACCTAGCTCCCTAGATCCTCCCCATAAGCAACTCCCCGGAAGCAGCCCCTCCTCTTTCGAAGCTGCGACATGACAACGGTGGGAGACTCAGAATCAAAACCGGAGTAGGAGATCGGGAGCCGAAACATCGAAGAACCACATCGGGAACTCAGAATGCTGAAAGACACAAAGGACATGAACAGTGAGAAACTGTAATCTGATAAAATGAAGGGAGCCCTGGCAGCCGCCGAGACAGTCCATCCCATTCCAGGAGAGATGCGGAATCCAAATCAAGAAACCGGGTGGGGTAGGGTGGGAAATACTCGCGTCCGTGTCCTTATTAAAATCTAAACTTTCCGTTATGGAATAGGAAAATTTTGTGATTTTAAGGCAGGACCCGGAGGCTTCGTATTTGCTAGTTCAAAGTGGAACAGGAACCGCATCCGACCAATGGGCTTGAAATAGAAGGTACGAAACGTGGACTCGCAAGACCAGTCAGCAGCACGTAAGATGTCCTCCAGTCGACAACCCATCGAGGCCGCCTTTGAGGCGGAGGCACGGCGGACAGAATGGGCCCCAAAAGCTGACACATCCACCCCGGCCTGTGCCATAAGCCATCGCATCCAACGAGCCAAAGTGGGAGAGGAGACCGGTTTATGAGGAGATCGAAAAGATATAAAGAGAGCTGAAACCGGGAGAACCCTGATGGAGTTAGTACGAGATTCGTACTCCCGGAGACACGAAACCGGACAGAGATGGGGGTAGACCCGAAAAGACGGGAAAAATACCGAAGTCAGTGATGTCTTGGTGCGACGTGAAATATCAAAGCGTACACCTTCGGGAACATAAGAACGGGCACAGAAGTCCAGCGCCCGGATATCTCCGACACGTTTGCAGGCCACTAAACAGAAAAGCATAAGGAGTTTTGCTGAGAGGGCCTGTAGTGAGAGAGCTGCATTCTCAGGCCAGCGATCCAGGAAGGAGAGGATCCGGGACACGTCCCATGTGCAGGAGTATTTGGGAGCCGGAGGGCGGGAGAAGCGCATGCCTCTTAGGAGGCGACAGACCAAAGGATGGGAGCCCACGGCCACTCCTGAAAATCCAGAGTGGCCAGCCGAAAAGGCCGAACGAAGGACATTCACAGTACGGTAAGCCTTACCGGAGTCGAAGGCGTGGGTGAGGAAATCCAGGAGAGCTGTCACAGGGGCCGAAAAGGGATCTCTATCCCGTTCCAGACACCAGCTAGCCCACCCGTCCCAGGCAGACTTGTAGGCGAGCCGAGTACCTGGGGCACAGGATTGGAGCAAGAGGTCTGTAGTGCGGTCCGAAAGGCGTGAGCCTGTAGAGGGGTGCAAGAGAGCCACCATGCCAGGAGTTGAAGTCGGTGGGAGGTCACCAGGGGGTGGGTGCTCCTCGTGGTCCAGTAGAAGGTCAGGGGAGGGAAGAAGAAGTCTCGGGACATCTATCGCCATGCTCAGGAGCGTTGGGAACCACGGTGTGACAGAGTGCGAGCGATGAGGATGAATGGTGGGAAGGCGTAGTGGGGGCCCTTGGACCAATCCTGGAGAAATGCATCTGTGGCCAGGGCGTCCGGATCCGGTCTCCAGCTGAAGAAGTCGTGTAGCTGCGAATTGAGCCTGGAGGCGAACAAGTCGATCTGGAAAGGCCCCCAAAGTGCGGATAGTGTGGAGAAACTGTGCCGTGCCAGTCTCCCGAGTCCGTAAAGTGCCTGGAGTTCCAATCGGCCACTTCGTTCGTCAGACCAGGGATGAACTGGGCGTGAACCGAGATCCCGAGGGGAAGGCAGAATTCCCAGAGTCGCAGAGCCATGGCTGACAGGTCTGCTGAGCGAGGGCCTCCCAGGCCGTTGATGTAGCGGACCGCAGGTATGTTGTCCATCTGAAGTACTACCGAGTCCGGAGGGGACCGTCGTGTAAAGCAACGGAGTGCGAATAATCCCACCAGAAGTTCTAGGCAATTGATGTGCCATAACTGTTCCAGGGGGGACCAGCAACCGCCTGTCTCCTGGGAGCCACATCTCGCACCCCAGCCCAGTCTGCTGGCGTCCGATTCGATGGTCATCGTGGGAGGAGGAGGTACCAGGGAGCGACCGTTCCAGGCGACTATGTTGTCGATCCACCATAGGAGATCCGATCTGGCGTCCTCCGTCAGCGTCACGTAGTCCGTATAGTCGAGGCCCGCCCGGAGTGAACGGGCCTTCAATCGTTGGAGGGCCCTGTAGTGTAGCGGGCCCGGGTGAATCGCCATGCGGGTCGCCGCTAGGAGACCTACCGCACGGGCCAAGGAGCGGAGGGGGAAGGTCTACCTGAGCAGCGTCCTCGTCTCTTTCCTGATCGAGGAGATCTTTGACAGCGGAAGGCTGAGGTTCATGAGGTCGGAGTCCACCACGAAGCCCAGAAATTCTATTGAGCGAGTGGGAGTGAGAATCGATTTCTCTGGATTGAGAAGGAATCCTAGTTCCTGGAGTAGAGAAATAGTGTCGTGTAGATGGGCCCGAAGGGTGTGAGGTGACTGGGACAGGAGAAGAACGTCTTCCAGGTATATCACCAAGCGGACTCCCCGAGCGTGGAGGGAAGAGACCACGGGCCGGAGTAGTTTGGTGAAGCACCGCGGGGCGGGAGGCAGGTGAACCTCCATAATTTGCCGTTCCAAGGGAATTGTAGGAGGTCCCGTTGGGTTTCTATTACGGGAACAGAGAGGTAGGCATCTTTGAGGTCGAGTTTGACCATCCAATCTCCCAGAAGGAGCATGTCTTTTAACGTGGGGATGCCTCCATTTTGAAATGGCGGTAAAGGACCCAATCGTTGAGGGAGAGAAGATTGATTACCGGACGGAACCCCCCGCCTTTGACACCAAGAAAAGGGAGCTGATGAAACCCGTTGGAAGGGGAAAAGCGGGTTCCATGGCCCTTTTGCAGTTGAGGTCTGCCACCTCGGAATGAATGAGTGCCCGAAGAGCATCCGCGAACCGAGGAGGGTGGGGGGAATGGCTCTGGGTGGGGGTCCCGCAGAGTTCTATCTGGTAGCCCCTTACGGTGGAGAGGATCCACGGGTCCGACGTGAGGGAAGCCCACCTTGGAAGGAATTGAGTGAGGCGGCCGCCCACAGCAACTAGGGACGAAGGGATAATATAAATTGGTCTTACCTTGCCCTTGTGGGACGGGAGGACCACCTCTGCCACCGCGGGCTCGCCAAGCTCGTGACCTTGATGGGTAGAAAGAGCCGGAACCACGGGAGCCACTGGAACCAACGGTGGGCTGAGTGTTGGAAGCGGAGCCTCTAGCGATGCAGGAATTATTAGCGCCCGCTCGGCCGACAGGGCGACCCCTGAAACTGCCGGCCCTGCCAAAAACACGGTTAGGTGAAAAAATGTGCTTCAGAGATGCCTCTGATTTGTCAATGGAGTTAAATGCTTGAGTGTATTCCCCCATGTCCTTAAGAAAAGGTTTCCCGAAAAGGAAGCCCTGGGCGGAGGCACCTAGGTCATTGGTGGCTAGGTGCAGCATCTCAGTGTCTATTTTGAGCAGGATGCTCTTACGTCTCCCGGTTGAGAGAGCTGCATTGGCGTTGCCAAGCAAGCATAATGACCGTTGGACCCATTCCGTGATATCGTAAGGGTCCATCTGTGTTCCAGCGGTCTTGGCCTCCTCTGCCAGTTGGAAGAGCTTTATCAGGGGGCCAGCTGTGTCCAGCAGACGGTCCTGGCAGCCTTTAATGGCAAATGCGATGCCTCTTTTGGGGTTCCAGCCACGTTTAGACACAATTTTTTGGAAGCTGACGTCCACATTGGGGGTCAGGCATGATTTTCCGGCAGTAACTGGGTGAGGACACTCTAATTTCATTTTGGCCCTGTCCTCTTTAGTCATAGGGCGCCTGATGTGCGAGTCGACCCATTGCTCCACGTGTGGAGACGCATACCAGATTGTGGAGTTAGGGCGAGCTATATCCTCAGGCTCGAAGAGGGGATTGCCCTGCGGATCGTACACCACCGTACCCCGAGATCGGGGCTGGCAAGTGGGTGCGTCCGCATCCAGCAAATCTGAGTCCTCCGGAGCGTGGAGTTCGAGGACTTCTCCCTCAGCCATCCCTGGATCTGCATCGCCCTGATCCGAGTCTGAATAATCAGTGAGGGTGACTGTGGGTTTAGCACGGCAGACTTTTTTAGTCGTTTTAACCCGAGCCCCTTGGGGTAGGGTGCGCTTTCTTGGCACAAGTGCCGTGGTGGCTGGATTAAGCAGTGATCTGGGGGTGCCGGCCCCTCTGCTGCTGCTGCTTGCAGCTGGACTACCCGTGGGAAGTCCAATCTCGGGTGCACAGAGTGCGGGGCCGAAGCCTAGATTAAGGTCTCCTACAGAGACATCAGGGACCTCTGGAGCTGGATCGACATGGATGGGGGGGGGGGGGGGTTGGTGGAGGAGATGGTCTCCGTAAGGGATTTGTGCCACGACTCAGAGAGGGAAGAGACTGCAGCAGCCACTGCTTGGGAGACGGATGCCTGCAGGAAAGCCTCCATGCGGGCGAATCTGGACTCAGCAGAGGGTCTTTTGGATTTTTTTATGCCTCTTACGTGCATATAGTTCTGACAGGAGGGAGCTCCGTTCTGAGCCAGGGTCTGAGGCTGGTACATCCTCTGAGGTTGGAGTTTCAGCCTGATTAGGCTTTGACAGGGACATCTTGTAATGTGTTCTGGCTGCCTGCGGAGCTGAGCGGTGAATGTGTGTGTCGCGCTGGTTGAAGTGAGTCACCAAGATGGCGGCCGCTGCCTCCCGCGATATCGCGGGCCTGAGGGGGCGTGGCCAATGCCGCGTGTGTAACGCTCGTGAGAGTGTGTTAGGCAGGGAGGCAGCGACCAACGCGTGATTGTAGCAAAGGGAAAAAAGACAGAGCGGGAGAAACCCGAACCCAGCTAACACTGCCGACGCCAGGAACAGGCGAGTGAGCTAAGCGCCGCGGGTATAACCGGGACAGGGAAGCTCTGGGAGCAAAGAGTAAAAAGTATTAATAAAACAGGAGCTTGATACTCCTCTGTCTGCTACCGCCGGGAGCAGCGAAGAAAGAGGAGGGGCTGCTTCCGAGGGAGTTGCCTATGGACTGGATGGGGAGGATCTGGGGAGCTAGGTCCCCCTCCCCACGTTGGGGAAGGGAGGACTACTTGTTTTTCTGTTAATTTTCAATAAAGTTTCTTCGCTGCTGTTGGGGCAGATAAGAGAGAACAGCAAATACGAAGCCTCCGGGTCCTGCCTTAAAATCCCGGTTCACCTGAACAGTGACTGCCTCACTTGAACGTCCCGCTCTCATTAGCAGGGATCCTACCCAAAAGTTACACCAACCTTTGGTATCTTGTGCTGCTCCCACTGCATACTCGCTCTGCTGCATCAATTGCAGACTCTCCCACTCAAAAGTAGCACCGTCCTGTGCTTCTCAAACTCACTCTCTCCCCTCTCTAGTACCTTCCCCTGTGTGTGTGTGTCTCATTCCTCATCTCTCTTCCCTCAAGCAGGAGCCATTTAATCCCTTAATTGCAGGGACACCTTCCCTCCTGGGGGTTAATGCCTACAACTTTAACGCCGCAGGACGTTCCATGACGTCCTGGTGGGCTTTGAAGACGCAGGGCGTACATGTACGCCCACCTCGGCCCCTGCTCGTGGCACGCGTCATTGGCTGCACTGCAGCCTATGACGCTCGCTGTATGCCGGCTGCGGGGAGGGCACGAAATCAGTGCCGCGCGACGGCACCTGTCTGCGAGTCGTGCCTGTACGCCTCGCCGGCGAAATAAACCCCTTAAGGGCGCCACCCGCTCGTCCTTAAGGGGTTAAACAAAATACAAGGGGAATACACAGACCCATCCACGCAATACGTCACAGTTAAATAAAGTTTATTTAACTATATGCAGCTCACTGATTTAACACCACGTTAACTTCAACTAATTCACATTTAATTAGAAGAATATATATATTATGTTCGCTGTAAAATAGAATTTTGACAGGTGTCATTACCTGTGTTTTCAAGTGCAGACCTGTCCATCCCACTTTCCCTCATTAAGCGTCTTATAGACTGGAGCTGATTCATGACGTCATCGCGCTGACTACTGGCCAAGGTATTAACACTGAAAGAAAGCAATAAAAACTTTTAATCTCTTGGTTACATACAAAAAGGATCTCAAAATACACAGGATTATTTTATTTCCTTCACCATACAGAATGGGTGAAAAAGTCTCTACATCAGGGCTATCAAACTCACGGCGCCCCAGATGTTGATTCCTACAATACTTTAAATGCAATAGATGCTCAGAGAATCATGGGAGTTGTAGTTCAGAAACATTTGTGTGGCCAGAGTTTGACAGCCCTGCTTTATACATCTTTCCAGTCTGTGGATATGGTGTTTTAGTTGCCATTTCAGCACATACTGATGTTTTACCCAATAGGCATTTCACCCATGTTTGCATAAAGAATGGTGGCCAAACGTCTCCAGAAAGATCACAAAGCACACCCTACCTTGCTGTGCAACTCGTAAGCAGACCATTAGCGTTGTATTTGACAAGTATCAGAGGCTAGAAGTCTCGACTATATACATACACCACTTTACCGGTTTCACTGGGTGCCATTTTTTACCATTGATAAGGATGTAAAGACTTTAGTTAGACATACCAGATTAATGCTGCAGGCAGGTTCTAGGCTTAAAACCATTATCTATGGATGACCACGTAACAAGAGAGCTGATTGTACGACCCTTTATTGACACTAGGGGTAGACAGATTATCAGTAGCCAATATTCAGGAAATTACTGATAACATGTATTGGCATTTATTTTTTGGCCAGATATTTGCCAAGTTGCTCAACAAGTGAACTCCTGCAGATCTTGCCTTCTCACACAGCAGGCTGACATCTTGGAGGACGGCCTTCTCTGTAGGGTTTCCCCTGGCCACTGGTGGTATTGCACATGGGTGTGATGACAACACAAATGGGTATTCCCTCCCATCTACCTGGGAATTCTCTGTACAGAGATGCAGGGGGTCTTCTGGATGCCTGTATTTTTGGTACCATATTTCCTACAGCAAGGGGTCATCAACCTTGGCCATCCAGGTGTTTTGGAACTACATTTCCCATGAGTCTCTACCAACCTTATGAGTAGCTGAACATAATGGGAGATGTAGTTCCAAAACATATGGAGGGCCAAGGTTGCCGACCCCATACATACAGGGTTATGTGAGGTATCATTGCAAAGGCCAGAATCTGGACACGGCCATGTTGTTTCTAAATATAAAAGCTTAAAAATATTTTATTAAATTGAATAAACATTGCTTTTACTAAAATGTTGAAATGGAAATAGATTTGGTTGGGTTTTTCCCAACTTTATTATTATTATTATTCTTTATTTATAAAGCGCCAGCATATTCCGCAGCGCTGTACAATAAGCACAGTATAGACAGGGTTACAATACATTGAACAACATTTGACAAACAGTACAGGAGGAGATGAGGGCCCTATTCCCGTAGGAACTCACAATCTGGGAGGGTTGGGGTTGGAAACAGGAGGAGACGTACAGAATATTGGCAGCACATATTGGCTATCGGACAGAAAGGCTGCCAGTAATCTGTGCATCCAAAATTCACACGATCAGATTTCAGTTTAAAAATCAATAATGTGATGTAATCCAAAAATTACATCTACAGTATTAGTCTAAGTCAGGGGTCAGCAACCTTGGCTCCCTGATGTTTTGGGAAATACTTTCCCATGTGGCTCAGTCAGCCTAATGGGTGACTGAGCATCATGGGAGATGTAGTTCCCAAAACATCAGGGAGCCAAGGTTGCTGACCCCTGGTCTAAGTATTAGCAGGACAGCGCTATGCACAGAGCATGCAATATTTTCCATGCAAAACATACACACACTATACTGTACTTGCCAGTTAGAGAGCGGGTCCAGCTGTGTCAGTAAAGAATTGAGCATCTGCTCAGTCTGTGACAGGTGACGTTCCAGCTGGAGGAGCTGAGTTTCTGAAATATTTCAGGATATTACAGATTAGAAGTATGTGTGCCTGCAAGTCCTGTGCAGAGTGTAAGGCGCAACACTATTAAAGTGCAATCACGGAGTAACACAACCAGTGACATCGGAAAGATGGGAACAGAAGTTGAAAGAAACCTTAATGCCTTCGCTTACAAGTGGTTTCCCATAAACATTGCCAGTTGCAAGTGGATTTGTGGAAAACAAAGATGAAATATGTATACACAGAAGTTGTGCTTGAAATATCTAAAGGACATTTTCAAATGTATGCATTATTTGACAGGCAGACGACGCCATCTGCTGGTAAAATCGAACTACTACAGCCACGTGGGATTTTTTTTAATTTTTTTTTAGGGATGCGCTGATACTAGTATTGGTGCCGATGCCAGGACCTGCATGTGTACTTGGTGCTCGTGCAGAGGCCCCCGAAACCGGAAGCCAGCGTTGGGCTGGCTTGCCGGACGGTTTCGTTGGCGCGCTGCCAGGCTCCTCCGGCGTCTTGTCAATTCGAGCGGCTGCAGGCAGAGTTTGTAGCCTGGCCGCTCGTTGAGAACCATGTGCACAGCCGCGTTCTCGTGAGATTGCAGAGTTCATGTGACTGTGCACGTGGTTCCCAACGAGCGGACGGGCTACAACCTCTGCCTGCGGCCGCTCGAAGAAACAAGGCACCGGTGGAGCCTGGCTGGTGAGCTGGGGCCACTGTGAGCTGGGGCAATATAAGCTGTGAGTTGGGGGCATTTTATATGAGGTCTGTTCTTATTGAAATGCGGTCACATGACATAAAAGTATCGGTACTCGGCGAGTACTTTTAAAAAGTATCGGTACTTGTACTCGGTCTTAAAAACATGGTATCGGTGCATCCCTATTTTTTTTTTTTCTTGGAGGAAGAAAAAAAAAAAAAGGAATCCAAGCAGTTTAAAATTGTTTTGGCACCTTAGCTATCATGCCCGAGGTAGGTTTGTGGGCATATTCTGGAGCCTATTTTGTTAGCAACAAAACAGAATTCCTTTGCATTGCTCCAGCATTAGCCCACATCGAATAGACTTAATATCTGGGCACCTGCAGCTGCTTTGCAGATAAAATATACTCTATCTTGATATTGCAAGGGTTAAGTAACAGAACACAAAGTCAGTAAACACAGAGTTGGTGCTTTTACTATAATACCGCTATTTTACGAACTTTTGTGCTCTAAATTCATTCTAGAGGCTTTTTTGCCCTTTACTTAAAAATCAATCCACCAAGTTTAAGGCTCGGGTCAGACGAGCGCAGTGTTCACGTCCGTGTTGCTGCACATTTTAACATCCATGGTAGCATACAATTATGATCAATAGAGACCCACACACGAAGTACATCCGCACAGAAGTGCGGACACACAACGGACGCGGCAAACGGATGCAAGTTAGGCAAGAATGTAAAACCGCTAGAACGGTGGTGCGGGAGTGCGCCACGTCTGCATAGCTTTGTGTGTGAGTGATGGAACGTAGTCAGACAATATTTCTTCATATTAATTTTATTTCCCATCTACATTAGTCAAAAAAAACAACAGTCACAAAAACGGACTGTGTGGCCACTACCTTGTCATCAGTCAGAAAGTACGTCCATTGAGCACGGACGCACAGCATGCGTTCGCCTGACCCTAGCTTAAGGAACCCTCTATGTATCCTGACCACTTTATATTCTTAAAGGAGTCAAGATGTGAGGCTTGTCCACCCCCTCATGTGAAGTGGAGGAGTTTCCTCCATCCCACCTAGCGTCACCAGCCGCCGATTACTACTCTGTTACTAGTGCCATCTGAACGCAGGGAGCGTGTTGACAAAACTTCCAGGTTTGGGAGTCCGTGAGCTGAAGAGGAGGAGCAGCGTGTGGCCAGGGACAAAAGGGGAGTAAAATCAACTTAGAAAAAAAAAAAAAAATTCTTCTCTTTTTATTTAAAAGACATGCTGACATCATCGATGACAGATTTTGTGACCAAAAGGCGGGATATTCAAACCCCCTCTGCTTGGTGAAGCTGGAGTGGGCAGAGGGTACTCCTCTTCAAACAGTGATATCTCCAAAACAGCACCGCAGGAAGGGGGGGGGGCATTTCACACAGCCTGACCACTGTATAAAAGGTTAGGATATATAAAGTGGCCCTTTAAAAGATCCACAAACAAAACACAAACTTACCGGTTTCCTTGGACTTTTTATCGGCTTCTCTCTCACCGACTGATTTCTTTTCCTTGGACTTGACCTGTGAAAACACATAATTATTAAAGGAACGCCCCCACTTACATGCTCTAAGTAGATTACTTGTGTATAACAAATAAAGCACATGCTGCTGCTGCTGCTGCTTCTTTGAAGTACTTCCATGTAAAATGGAAAAATTAAAAAAAACCTTTTCTCTTTTCCATTTTGTGTATTTTTCCCATGGTGCAACATTTACCAAAATCATATGGAGAGTTTTACTTTACAGCTGTGGTTTATCTAATTCAGTATTTGACAGCAAGTGGATTGGAGGAGCGAATGTTCAGATAAGGCTGCTGTTCTTCAGGCCACCCGAGATAAAAACTGGCAGCTGATTGAGATAAAACAGGGAGCTTAAAAGACTTCTAATCTACTAGCTGATGATGTCCTTTGAATACATCCCACACAACGATGTGAATAAGTGGCCAAAGCTACCCAGTGAAGATCAGGTGATGGAAAGTGTTGAGGAATATTTTAATCTTTCTATGAATGCGTATTCTTATATCAAATTGATCCGCAGATAAACTCTTTGTATCTTGAAGTCTTTGTATCAGAGTAGGAAACAGATGTTGAACACCTGCCTCAATCCTTGAAGGTTCATCAATTATGGCTTCCAGCATTTATTGAGGAAGGAGACATTAAGTCAACATCTTTGTTTCTTTCTAACCGGCCTAAGCGCTCTTTGATGTAAGGAACTGATCATTGATTAGGTGTAAAAGGATGTTGTAATGTTTTTCACTGTTTAGGGTTAATTTGAATAACATATTGTATCCCAGCTCTTTTGTTTGAAATGGTTTGGAAAACGCGGCAAAAGCTTGGATATTACAGGATGTGTTTTATTGTGTTACTGTGACGTCATTTTCTGTACTTAAGGAGACCATGTGTATGGTTCTTCAGAGGGCAGTAACTAAAAGACTTAGAACCTATGTTTGGCGTCTGTAGTTATTCCTCTCTCCAGATATCTGCGATTCTCAATTTGTAGTTTTATGTTATCTAAGAAAATAGTAAACACAGCCGGTTGTGAGAAAGAACAGGGGACTGACTAACGCCAGAATATAACATCACAACAGAAAGATACGGGGGAGTTCACAACACGAGATCACACAATAGATCACACAATGGACGCACCCAGTGACACATACAGAGTAAAATATTTTCTTAACTAAACATACAAGATAAAAACAAAAACACATGTAAGATATAAACCAGGAAATAAACACAATAAAGCCATTTTTTGGTGGTAGTTGTGGTGGTAGCGGCCCTTTAAGACAATATCGCATACGCACTCTTGTTTAACACAATTATCTGTTGCTAGGCCCATAAATTACATTGTAAATGTTTTAATTGAAAACTACACAAGAGTCTTTTTTTCACTCTTTTCCAGTTGTTTTTAAACTTTTTACAACGGAAAAGATTTAGCTAAACTTGTATTTTACATTACTGCATAAATAACATTATACATTTCCCTCGCCCTGATAGTTCAAAAGCTCCACATATACAGACAACCGTGCTTCAAAGTTTAAAATCACCCAGAGGAATGATTACCTTTGTTTCATGCGGCACTTAACATACATTTCTCAAGCCTCGCTCTATTGAAACAGGAGGGCACAGGAATTTTTAGTTTTGCTAGAGTGAGCCATTAAAATTGTTATTTTTTGGAAATTTGCAATGAAGGTGATTTTTTTTTGTTTCCACAGCTTCCAAATATTCTTTCCACAAACAGGCGGTTAGAAAATAAAATAGAGTATTTAGCTGTAGATTTTGAAGTGAATATAACTGAAACATAAACGTTGACATTTTTTGTTACAATAAATTGTTTTTTTTAGGTCCCTGGAGTGCTGGTCCATCTGCTTAGAGATAGATCATGTATCATGTATAATATATATATATATATATATATATATATATATATAATATATATATATATATATATAAAATACACAAGAAGGGCAGCACTCACCTTAACTACGCTTTCAGTGCGGGTGCATCTCGAGACAGTATAATACAACAAACCAAGAAGAGAGCACTCCAAACAACATGCACAACAGTACAGAAGAAACCACAACAGCAGCTAAATTCATTTAAAAACAGGAGATTTAACCAGGTTTAACCCTTTAAATGCCTACAAACAATTCTTATTCCCTTCAAATGCACTATAGATCTTAACCCTTTAATGTTGAGCTGTGTTGAAAATGGTGGAAGTTTAGTTTGCAATGGATGGCCATGGATTGCGTAAGCCTGCCAACAGCGACAATGTATTCCACCCTTGGCAGGTCCTATCATACTAACCTAATGACTGCTCTTATGGGATAAACTTACTTGTTGAGGACCCAGTCCTTTCTGAAGCTCCCTGCAGATCAAGGTTAAATAGAACCTGTGGGTGGAGCACCTGTGACAGGGAGGGGTGCTTGCCCAAGGGTTGTCAGCCCTTTTCATACAAAATACACAAGAAGGGCAGCACTCAACCTTAACTACGCTTTCAGTGCGGGTGCATCTCGAGACAGTATAATACAAACCAAGAAGAGAGAGCACTCCAAACAACATGCACAAACAGTACAGAAGAAACCACAACAGCAGCTAAATTCATTTAAAAACAGGAGATTTAACCAGGTTTAACCCTTTAAATGCCTACAAACAATTCTTATTCCCTTCAAATGCACTATAGATCTTAACCCTAATGTTGAGCTGTGTTGAAAATGGTGGAAGTTTAGTTTGCAATGGATGGCCATGGATTGCGTAAGCCTGCCAACAGCGACAATGTATTCCACCCTTGGCAGGTCCTATCATACTAACCTAATGACTGCTCTTATGGGATAAACTTACTTGTTGAGGACCCAGTCCTTTCTGAAGCTCCCTGCAGATCAAGGTTAAATAGAACCTGTGGGTGGAGCACCTGTGACAGGGAGGGGTGCTTGCCCAAGGGTTGTCAGCCCTTTTCATACAAAATACACAAGAAGGGCAGCACTCAACCTTAACTACGCTTTCAGGCGGGTGCATCTCGAGACAGTATAAACAACAAACCAAGAAGAGAGCACTCCAAACAACATGCACAAACAGTACAGAAGAAGAAACCACAACAGCAGCTAAATTCATTTAAAAACAGGAGATTTAACCAGGTTTAACCCTTTAAATGCCTACAAACAATTCTTATTCCCTTCAAATGCACTATAGATCTTAACCCTTTAATGTTGAGCTGTGTTGAAAATGGTGTGGAAGTTTAGTTTGCAATGGATGGCCATGGATTGCGTAAGCCTGCCAACAGCGACAATGTATTCCACCCTTGGCAGGTCCTATCATACTAACCTAATGACTGCTTATGGGATAAACTTACTTGTTGAGGACCCAGTCCTTTCTGAAGCTCCCTGCAGATCAAGGTTAAATAGAACCTGTGGGTGGAGCACCTGTGACAGGGAGGTGCTTGCCCAAGGGTTGTCAGCCCTTTTCATACAAAACACAAGAAGGCAGCACTCAACCTTAACTACGCTTTCAGTGCGGGTGCATCTCGAGACAGTATAATACAACAAACCAAGAAGAGAGCACTCCAAACAACATGCACAAACAGTACAGAAGAAACCACAACAGCAGCTAAATTCATTTAAAAACAGGAGATTTAACCAGGTTTAACCCTTTAAATGCCTACAAACAATTCTTATTCCCTTCAAATGCACTATAGATCTTAACCTTTAATGTTGAGCTGTGTTGAAAATGGTGGAAGTTTAGTTTGCAATGGATGGCCATGGATTGCGTAAGCCTGCCAACAGCGACAATGTATTCCACCCTGGCAGGTCCTATCATACTAACCTAATGACTGCTCTTATGGGATAAACTTACTTGTTGAGGACCCAGTCCTTTCTGAAGCTCCCTGCAGATCAAGGTTAAATAGAACCTGTGGGTGGAGCACCTGTGACAGGGAGGGGTGCTTGCCCAAGGGTTGTCAGCCCTTTTCATACAAAATACACAAGAAGGGCAGCACTCAACCTTAACTACGCTTTCAGTGCGGGTGCATCTCGAGACAGTATAATACAACAAACCAAGAAGAGAGCACTCCAAACAACATGCACAAACAGTACAGAAGAAACCACAACAGCAGCTAAATTCATTTAAAAACAGGAGATTTAACCAGGTTTAACCCTTTAAATGCCTACAAACAATTCTTATTCCCTTCAAATGCACTATAGATCTTAACCCTTTAATGTTGAGCTGTGTTGAAAATGGTGGAAGTTTAGTTTGCAATGGATGGCCATGGATTGCGTAAGCCTGCCAACAGCGACAATGTATTCCACCCTTGGCAGGTCCTATCATACTAACCTAATGACTGCTCTTATGGGATAAACTTACTTGTTGAGGACCCAGTCCTTTCTGAAGCTCCCTGCAGATCAAGGTTAAATAGAACCTGTGGGTGGAGCACCTGTGACAGGGAGGGGTGCTTGCCCAAGGGTTGTCAGCCCTTTTCATACAAAATACACAAGAAGGGCAGCACTCAACCTTAACTACGCTTTCAGTGCGGGTGCATCTCGAGACAGTATAATACAACAAACCAAGAAGAGAGCACTCCAAACAACATGCACAAACAGTACAGAAGAAACCACAACAGCAGCTAAATTCATTTAAAAACAGGAGATTTAACCAGGTTTAACCCTTTAAATGCCTACAAACAATTCTTATTCCCTTCAAATGCACTATAGATCTTAACCCTTTAATGTTGAGCTGTGTTGAAAATGGTGGAAGTTTAGTTTGCAATGGATGGCCATGGATTGCGTAAGCCTGCCAACAGCGACAATGTATTCCACCCTTGGCAGGTCCTATCATACTAACCTAATGACTGCTCTTATGGGATAAACTTACTTGTTGAGGACCCAGTCCTTTCTGAAGCTCCCTGCAGATCAAGGTTAAATAGAACCTGTGGGTGGAGCACCTGTGACAGGGAGGGGTGCTTGCCCAAGGGTTGTCAGCCCTTTTCATACAAAATACACAAGAAGGGCAGCACTCAACCTTAACTACGCTTTCAGTGCGGGTGCATCTCGAGACAGTATAATACAACAAACCAAGAAGAGAGCACTCCAAACAACATGCACAAACAGTACAGAAGAAACCACAACAGCAGCTAAATTCATTTAAAAACAGGAGATTTAACCAGGTTTAACCCTTTAAATGCCTACAAACAATTCTTATTCCCTTCAAATGCACTATAGATCAACACAGCTCAACATTAAAGGTTAAGATCTATAGTGCATTTGAAGGGAATAAGAATTGTTTGTAGGCATTTAAAGGGTTAAACCTGGTTAAATCTCCTGTTTTTAAATGAATTTAGCTGCTGTTGTGGTTTCTTCTGTACTGTTTGTGCATGTTGTTTGGAGTGCTCTCTTCTTGGTTTGTTGTATTATACTGTCTCGAGATGCACCCGCACTGAAAGCGTAGTTAAGGTTGAGTGCTGCCCTTCTTGTGTATTTTGTATGAAAAGGGCTGACAACCCTTGGGCAAGCACCCCTCCCTGTCACAGGTGCTCCACCCACAGGTTCTATTTAACCTTGATCTGCAGGGAGCTTCAGAAAGGACTGGGTCCTCAACAAGTAAGTTTATCCCATAAGAGCAGTCATTAGGTTAGTATGATAGGACCTGCCAAGGGTGGAATACATTGTCGCTGTTGGCAGGCTTACGCAATCCATGGCCATCCATTGCAAACTAAACTTCCACCATTTTCAACACAGCTCAACATTAAAGGGTTAAGATCTATAGTGCATTTGAAGGGAATAAGAATTGTTTGTAGGCATTTAAAGGGTTAAACCTGGTTAAATCTCCTGTTTTTAAATGAATTTAGCTGCTGTTGTGGTTTCTTCTGTACTGTTTGTGCATGTTGTTTGGAGTGCTCTCTTCTTGGTTTGTTGTATTATACTGTCTCGAGATGCACCCGCACTGAAAGCGTAGTTAAGGTTGAGTGCTGCCCTTCTTGTGTATTTTGTATGAAAAGGGCTGACAACCCTTGGGCAAGCACCCCTCCCTGTCACAGGTGCTCCACCCACAGGTTCTATTTAACCTTGATCTGCAGGGAGCTTCAGAAAGGACTGGGTCCTCAACAAGTAAGTTTATCCATAAGAGCAGTCATTAGGTTAGTATGATAGGACCTGCCAAGGGTGGAATACATTGTCGCTGTTGGCAGGCTTACGCAATCCATGGCCATCCATTGCAAACTAAACTTCCACCATTTTCAACACAGCTCAACATTAAAGGGTTAAGATCTATAGTGCATTTGAAGGGAATAAGAATTGTTTGTAGGCATTTAAAGGGTTAAACCTGGTTAAATCTCCTGTTTTTAAATGAATTTAGCTGCTGTTGTGGTTTCTTCTGTACTGTTTGTGCATGTTGTTTGGAGTGCTCTCTTCTTGGTTTGTTGTATTATACTGTCTCGAGATGCACCCGCACTGAAAGCGTAGTTAAGGTTGAGTGCTGCCCTTCTTGTGTATTTTGTATGAAAAGGGCTGACAACCCTTGGGCAAGCACCCCTCCCTGTCACAGGTGCTCCACCCACAGGTTCTATTTAACCTTGATCTGCAGGGAGCTTCAGAAAGGACTGGGTCCTCAACAAGTAAGTTTATCCCATAAGAGCAGTCATTAGGTTAGTATGATAGGACCTGCCAAGGGTGGAATACATTGTCGCTGTTGGCAGGCTTACGCAATCCATGGCCATCCATTGCAAACTAAACTTCCACCATTTTCAACACAGCTCAACATTAAAGGGTTAAGATCTATAGTGCATTTGAAGGGAATAAGAATTGTTTGTAGGCATTTAAAGGGTTAAACCTGGTTAAATCTCCTGTTTTTAAATGAATTTAGCTGCTGTTGTGGTTTCTTCTGTACTGTTTGTGCATGTTGTTTGGAGTGCTCTCTTCTTGGTTTGTTATATATATATATATATATATATATATATATATATATATATTATATATATATATATATATATATATATATATATATATATATATATATATATATATATACACACACACAAACATCCGAGATCCCGCAACACGGAGACTTAGTTGATGCAAAAAAAATTGTCTTTATTCTTTCGATGTTTCAGTACACACAGGTACTTTCATCAGGATATCAGGAAATCCTGATGAAAGTACCTGTGTGTACTGAAACGTCGAAACAATAAAGACAATTTTTTTTGCATCAACTAAGTCTCCGTGTTGCGGGATCTCGGATGTTTGTATATGGAGGGGACCTCCTCCCAGCACCGGGGCACGAGTACCTGATATATATATATATATATATACACACACACACTGTAGATACTCGAGTATACCGCTAGATTTTGGTGACAAAAATGTACCTTAAAATTGATGGGGTCGTGTTATATTCGAGACATCTGCATCGCGTGTAAAAACAAAATATATAAAAAAAAAAAATCCCTTGTTCTGGATCCCAAGTTTCCCAGAAATTCCGGTAGTCTCGCTGAAGTGAATGCTCCCTGATGCTTGCAAACACTTCAGGAACTCCCAGATTTGAGATCCATCACGGCCAGAGGGCACGCTCGGTTTAAGCCAATCATTCACCTCGCTCGCCTCCGCCGGCCATCTAATCTCTAGTAAAGAAGACGGGTGGCCGACGGCTTCATACTTAGTAACAACTGCAATCATTCTAGAGCAGAACACCCTGACCTGAGGGGGAGCCTGACTGTGTTAAGAGAACCTGGAAGGATTTTGTTTACAGTTACAGTAAAATTTTGTTCCTTGCGTTATATTTGAGTCTTGAGTATTCTCTCATTTTCATAATAAATTTCTATCCATTGCATTATATTCGGGTCACGCTATACTCGAGTATCTACGGGTATTTCCCTTTCTCTTCCAGCTAGAAACAGAAAGGTACATCTTGAAAAGCTATACAGGCATTCTGTTCTGCTGGAGATCATCAAAACTTACTTTGGTAAACTTGTATGCCGCAAAAACTGCCACCCCTATGGCATAGAGCGGCATAAGTGTGAAGGCCAAGCTGTGACTGCTGCCACCCATCTTCTCCGAATTAATTTCCTTCTCCATTACATTTTTCATCTGGTCAAGTCCCGGGTATGGCTTGGCACCCTTTGCTCCCACATGTAACGGACGTTTAGCTTTAGGGACCTCTAAACAGAATAAAAAAAAAAAAAATATCTATCATTTTGCACACTGGCAATACTTCATAATTTGTGTCATAAAATTGAATACCTTCCCACCCCATTTCCCCAAAGGGTGGTGGACGACGACGACAAAGTCAGAAAATGCACTTTAGCCACTTATTACCTACAAAAGAATGAGCTCTGGGGCCTCGTGAGATGGAAAGAATGCTGTAGGATCAACATTTCAGTGTCTGCTCAATGTCCGCAGCTTGGCTGATCAATCTCTTCACACAAAACAGCGCTGAATGCACCGCTGCCAAGCTTGAATTTGCATTTATTTGGGCATATATTTCCCCACCCCCTTTTGTTACGTCCCTTTAATTTGTAAAAAAAAAATCTTATCTATAAATGCAGAACAATAAAGCTGTGGAATTCTCTGCCTGTTGAGGTGGTTGGGTCAGAGTCTGTACAGACTTTTAAAAAACGACTGGATGACTTCCTGCAGACACAGAATATTAAGGGTTATAATATTTAATATGTGGGTAAAAGCTTCTTGATCCAAGGAAAAATCTGACTGCCATTCTGGGGTCAAGAAGGAATTTTTTCCCAGTATGTTGCATATTGGCAAGCATTCAGACTGGGTTTTTTGCCTTCTTTTGGATCAACAGCAGTAGGTTATGTGGGAGAGGCTGAACCCGATGGACGCATGTCTTTTTTCAGCCTATATAACTATGTAACTATGTAACTATGTATACATTATCAGGGTTATTCAAAGAGAATCGAAAAGTCACCGCACGTTCGGTGACTTTTCGTTCAAATCGGTACGATTTGGCGATCCCATTTCTGCGACCCTGTGGTGTATTCAGAAAGCACCACAGGGCCGCCGAAATGCAGGAAAAAGTCGCCGAAAACTCACCGCAAAACGAGGGCGAGCGCACATCGAAACCTGCAAAAACATCTGGATTAACCTGACGAAAACGCAGGAAAAACCCGTGCAGGAGCCGAAAACCCGCCGCCGCAGATGAATGGAGTGAATAAATTAAAAAAAACAGTACGTTTGAATGTTTGAAAAGTGAAACGCTGTTTGCAAAGAAACTACAGAGCGAAAATGTCTGAAATTTACATATGATGCAATGAATGATAATAAAAAGGGCTGTTACAGAAAAAAATAAACTGAAAAATGCTTAAAATATCCTAAAAAAATAATCTATAAATAAAGACTTTTCTGCAGAATATTATAAATCAACGAACAAATACGTAACTGGCGGCGCGATATCAGTCGCTGCGGGATTTCTTGGTGGTTCCGTCCACATGTATGAAAAACAATGAAAAGTGCAATAGTGCAGGCGAAAAATACAATTTTCAATCAGAATACGTATTAAGTAAGATGCTACCACTCACAGAGGGAGAGCCCCAACACTGGCTTTGAGTGGGTCAGCGCGTTTGGTCATTTGGTGTTGTTCTGAAGGAGGCGACCTGCAACCCTCAGAAATGATGATCCACTTCCAATGCCAGTATATGGAAATACATGTGAAGAAAACAAAATTCCTTGCGTAGATCCGTTGGAAATACAATTACAATACGTGTGATGGAATTAAACTCACGTGTGGTGGAGCTTAAAGCCAAGCTCTAGGATAAGACGCCTGTGGACTTGTTTGCGGTAAAGCCCATAAAAAACCTCTTTAGTCAGCAGCACACCAGGGATTGATGAAAATTACCAGAATTTATTTAACATAAAAACAAATAAAATACAGTAAAAAAGATCAACCTGGCTCAGCCAGTCTACCCAGATGTGTTTCGCCACATAACGTGGCTTCCTCAGTCGGTGAAACCGACTGAGGAAGCCACGTTATGTGGCGAAACGCGTCTGGGTAGACTGGCTGAGCCAGGTTGATCTTTTTTACTGTATTTTATTTGTTTTTATGTTAAATAAATTCTGGTAATTTTCATCAATCCCTGGTGTGCTGCTGACTAAAGAGGTTTTTTATGGGCTTTACCGCAAACAAGTCCACAGGCGTCTTATCCTAGAGCTTGGCTTTAAGCTCCACCACACGTGAGTTTAATTCCATCACACGTATTGTAATTGTATTTCCAACGGATCTACGCAAGGAATTTTGTTCTTTCTTCACATGTATTTCCATATACTGGCATTGGAAGTGGATCATCATTTCTGAGGGTTGCAGGTCGCCTCCTTCAGAACAACACCAAATGACCAAACGCGCTGACCCACTCAAAGCCAGTGTTGGGGCTCTCCCTCTGTGAGTGGTAGCATCTTAATACGTATTCTGATTGAAAATTGTATTTTTCGCCTGCACTATTGCACTTTTCATACATGTGGACGGTACCACCAAAGAGAACCACCAAGAAATCCCGCAGCGACTGATATCGCGCAGCCAGTTACGTATTTGTTTCTTGAATTGTACACTGGTTTTGGGGAAACCACTGATTGCTGGCTGGCTTGGGATATTTGGTGGCGGTACAGGCAGGGGCGCCTACCTTCTGTTTGTTGTATTATTATAATCAACGGTTTATTAGATATTGCATTAAAACGGGAATATTTTTAACATTGAAGCCTATGGGATTCACCTGAATAAACCTGCCGAATGAAACCACCGAATGGCAGGACATTTCGGCAACTTTTCACTGCTGGTTTTTGTTCTCTGAATAGATTAACCATTGCTTCTCTATGGGGATTTCACTGCCCTAAAACAGTCACCGAACAGGCACCGTATGTGCAGGAAATTCGCCAGGATTTGGCGAATTGCCTGCTCTCTGGATATAGTCGAATGGCCAGGAAAGGTAACCGAACGCTGATTTTCAGCGTTTGGTTCCCTTTTGGCAGCCATTCGGATCTCTTTGAATAACCCTGTATGAGTTTGTTTCCAAAATTTTTCAAGGGTGAAGGGGGGTGTCAACACGGAGAACTGTGGAACCAAACCCACGTTCACAATCCCAAAATAAATTGAAGGGACAAGACCGCAGACAGTGTTAAAGATCGACAGGGAATGCTGGCACTTTAGAGCACGTGGCGTTGGGTGACAATCCGGCACGAGCCTTTCTGTCAGGCACCATATAGGCCCGGTGAAGGATCCGATAGAGCATGTCCCAGTAATTGGCCGAGGGGATGGAGCACCTAAAGATTAATGTGGCTCAGATTAAATCAGAGGGAGTGAGGGTTAGGAATTGAAGGGTCCATGCGGAGATTGCTCTCCAGGGCGTAGGCGTGGGCACGGAGGCCTATAGAAGAGCATAGATGCTGCAGGTCAAAGACTGAACAAGTACCAATGTGTCTAACGGATTGGCTAGGCCAGCGATAACCTTTATTTTTACCAATTTGGCTTGAAAAACTGTTTTATGGGGAGCGGACTCCAAAAAGAAGCAGGGGGGGGGGGGGCACCGCCACAAATTATCATGTATTATATGAAATGCCATAGACCTAAGCTGTGCTATTGCGCCTGAAGATCCCTCCTGAAACACAATGTCTGCACAAAGCGGAAATTTAATTACCGACATAACGCATTAAGGGATTCTCTCACATTAGCGTCCATTTACCAGACAATCTCTGGCTCCACAAACCGCGCCTAAAGTGCATCTTGCTCTGGGAAGGACTGTAGGAACGTCAACACAACAACGTCTGTTATACATCACCCCCCCCCCCCAATCTTATTTTACTAAACACAAGTCTATCTCAGGCTTTTATCACATAATCAGATGACTGGAACGTCTTGTATAAGAGGGGCTGCAACAGGGAGACCAAGACACAAAAAGTGAATAACAAGCCCTAATGTATGAGATGAGGTAAAACCGCCTGGACAGGCAACATGCATCACCTCTATTCACTAAGGCCCCTGGCACACGAGCGTATAGGTACTGCGCACAGTGCGTCCGTTACGGACGTAATTTTTGACGGGAGATATTGTGTGTACTGAAAATGTGCGTCCGCAACGGACGCAAATTTTCACGGGAGATAAATGTGTTCAAACAGACCAAGTTAATAATTGTGTTAATAAGTTAATAAGCGTGTCGGCCTTCGCACTTGTGTAATTGTTAACGCCCACAGAAAGCAGCACGTATTTCCCACGTCCGTCTAGCTTTTTTACGTCCATGCCATTTTGACGTCCGTTGCAGTACGCGAATGCCGTGCGTGAAACAGTGCGCAGGTGCATCGTGTGGTGTTCAGATTAACTTCTTTGCAAATCTATAACGGACGTCAAATTTTGCGCACAGACGGACGCAAAAATAACGCTCGTGTGCCGGGGGCCTTAAAAGGTGAAACTCAGGAGACGAGAACAATCTAGACCAAATAGCCGATTTGGAAAGTGAGATAAATGGGGTAATTTTTCTGGTTTGGCTATTTTGACCTAGAATTTTCACCTTTTAGTGAATAGACCTGTATACATAGGCGTGCGCACGGGGGGTGCCGGGTGTGCCTAGGCACACCCTAATCCCATCCACGGCACACTCTGGTGGTCTCCAATGCGATCTGTGCTTGCCGCGCAGAAAGCAAAGCATGTCCCTCACTGGATTCAGGCGCTCACTGACTGTGTCAGAGCAGAGCCGGCGCTCTGCCAACACGTCAGAGAGTGCCAGAGGTCAGCTGACGTGAGAAGACGGTGCTAAGCAGGTGAGAAGTGGAACCCTGTCCCACTCTGTAGCTGGCCTCGCTCTCCTTGCTTACTCCAGTCCAGGCCTCTTTGGGTAGAGCGAGCAGAATTCTGTGGCCCCACATCACCACTGCAAGGAGATATGGGGGTAAAGAGTTGAGCAGGCAGCTTTAACACTGGCTGCTCTACTACTAAGCACTAACCAGCATGGCTGTGCGAAGGCTGGCCGCTGGACAGTGCGGCTATGTGCTTCACCCTGCTGACCACCTGCTGCTGGGAGGCATACATCCTCTGGAAGTGCTTCAGACCTCCCAGCAGAGAGCTACTTCCCCACCAACACTGTCAGCAGCTGGAGGTGAAAGAGCAGGGTTGTAGCGGGAGGGATTCCTATAGAATGGTCTCCTCTTTCCAGCAGCAGCATGGGGACAGTGCAGAGCCCTCAATCATATACTGCTGCCACCCAGATTTTTTTTTTTTTTTTTTTTTTTTAATCTTCCCTTTTGTGTGCTCTGGTCCTGAAATAAGCAGAAACCTGCAGGGTGAGCTGGGAAAAGATTCAGCTCAAACAGGCACTGAACACTTAACTGTTTCCTTCCTGCCTCACCCTTCTTTAAATAGGGGGATGTTAATATATTGTAATGTTTTAAGAACCATTTGAGTACCAGCCTGGCACTGCCAGGGGTTTCCATCCTCTCCCCTATATACACTACAGTATCTGCCATATTAGACCTGGTACTTTCATTGATCTGTACAACACCACAGTATAGTGGCACTCCTACATCTTTCTCTACTATTCAGCACAGCAGACTGCTTTATAGGCAAGGTCTCAGTTTATAACAAAACTTTCATCAGGACCTAAATCCTTGTCTATAAAGCTGACAGTCTGCTGTGCTGAATAGGAGAGAAAGTGGGTTATTGCTGTGATTTCCCAAAACATGAGTTTGTTTTGCTGTATGATATCCACGGCATATTTGGTGACCCTGTCAGCCCTACACTTTCAGGGTTATCCAAAGAGATTCGAAAAGTCACCGCACGTTCGGTGACTTTTCGTTCTCTTCAATTCGGTTCCTTTTGCCGATCCCATTTCGGTGACCCTGCGGTGTATTCAGCAAACAGCACAGGGTCCCCGAATTGCAGGGAAAAGCTGCCGCAAACCTGACGAAAACTAACCGAATGCACGCTGAAAACAAGCAAAAACATCTGGATTAACCTTCGAAAAATCCGAATCACACAGAGCCGAATCACACAGAGCCGAATCACACAGAGCCGAATCACACAGAGCCGAATCACACAGAGCCGAATCACACAGAGCCGAATCACACAGAGCCGAATCACACAGAGCCGAATCACACAGAGCCGAATCACACAGAGCCGAATCACACAGAGCCGAATCACACAGAGCCGAATCACACAGAGCCGAATCACACAGAGCCGAATCACACAGAGCCGAATCACACAGAGCCGAATCACACAGAGCCGAATCACACAGAGCCGAATCACACAGAGCCGAATCACACAGAGCCGAATCACACAGAGCCGAATCACACAGAGCCGAATCACACAGAGCCGAATCAGCTGTGACGTAGAGGAGGCAGTGAATAAATTAGCAAAACCATTTGTATGAATCTGGGAAAAAGAAACGCTGTTTGCAAAGAAACTACTGAGCGAAAATGTCTGAAATTTTCACAGGAGGTCCAGGGAATGATAATAAGAGGGCTGTTACAAAAAAAATAAGTAAACTGAAAAAAAATTAAAAATAAAAAAATCTGAAAAATGCTTAAAGTAACCTAAAAAATCTATAAATAAAGAGACTCGTTACTGCAGAATTTCATAATGAACGGTTTATTAGATATTGAATTAAAACGGGAATATTTTTAACATTGAAGCCTATGGGATTCTCCTGAATAAATTTGCCGAATTAAACCACCGAATGGCAGGGCATTAGGGGAACCTTTCACTGCTGGTTTGTGTTCTCTGAATAGCCGAAGCAGTGCTTTTCATGGGGATTTCACTGCCCTCGAACAGGCACCGAACAGGCACCGTATGTTCAGGCAATTCGCCATGATTTGGCGAATTGCCTGCTCTCTGGATAGCCGAATGGTCAGGAAAGGCAACCGAACGCTGATTTTCAGCGTTCGGTTACCTTTCTCAAGCAATTCGGATCTCTTTGGATAACCCTGTTTGTTTAATTGTTATCACTAACAGGGTTATCCAAAGAGATCCGAATTGCTTGAGAAAGGTAACCGAACGCTGAAAATCAGCGTTCGGTTCCCTTTCCTGGCCATTCGGCTATCCAGAGAGCAGGCAATTCGCCAAATCCTGGCGAATTGCCTGCTCATACGGTGCATGTTCGGTGCCTGTTCGAGGGCAGTGAAAACCCCATGAAAAAGCACTGCTTCGGCGATTCAGAGAACACAAACCAGCAGTGAAAGGTTCCCCTAATGCCCTGCCATTTAATTCGGCAAATTTATTCAGGAGAATCCCATAGACTTCAATGTTAAAAATATTCCCGTTTTAATTCAATATCTAATAAACCGTTCATTATAAAATTCTGCAGCAAAAAGTCTCTTTATTCATTGATTTTTTCGGATACTTTAAGCATTTTTCAGAATTTTTGAAAAAAAATTTAAAAGTCCGATTTTTTTTTTTTTTTTTTTTCAGTTTGCTTATTTTTTTTGTAACAGCCCTCTTTATTATCATTCCCTGGACCTCCTGTGAAAATTTCAGACATTTTCGCTCAGTAGTTTCTTTGCAAACAGCGTTTCATTTTCCCAGATTCATACAAATGGTTTTGCCAATTTATTCACTGCCTCCTCTACGTCACAGCTGCTTTGGCTCTGTGTGATTCGGCTCTGTGTGATTCGGCTCTGTGTGATTCGGCTCCTGTTCGGGTTTTTCGAAGGTTAATCCAGATGTTTTTGCTTGTTTTCAGCGTGCATTCGGTGAGTTTTCGTCAGGTTTGCGGCAGCTTTTCCCTGCAATTCGGGGACCCTGTGCCGTTTGCTGAATACACCGCAGGGTCACCGAAATGGGATCGGCAAAAGGAACCGAATTGAAGAGAACGAAAAGTCACCGAACGTGCGAATCTCTTTGGATAACCCTGTAAGTGTACTCTGTATTTTTGGCTCAAATCCCACTTTTCTGCTTTCCTTTCCTAATGTTTCCTCATTTAGAGGCCCCTCCATATATTCAGGGTGTGTGGGTGTCTTTTTAGGGGTTCCTCCATATATTCAGGGTGTGGGGGTGTCTTTTTAGGTGCCCCTCCATATATTCAGGGTGTGCGGGTGTCTTTTTAGGTGCTCCTCCATATTTTCAGGGTGTGTTTTTAGGGGTTCCTCCATATATTTAGGGCGTGCGGGTGTCTTTTTAACAGCTCCTCCATATACTCATGATTTGCAGGTGTCTTTTTAACAGCTTCACTAACCTCTGAATTGCCCTCAACAGTGAATTTCACCATATCTGCAATTTCCGGGAAATTCGTCTATTCACTAAGCCAAATAATGTGCAACTTGCTGCAATTCGGAGGCACCGAAATTGTCCCATAGAAGACTAATGTGTCTTCTATTCACAGAATGCTGAATTGCACCGAAATGGGTGCATGTGTAGGTGTAAATATATATGTATATTATGTATGTACACACGTGCGTTTGAGCTTTTGGGTGCACACCCTAATGCAATAGGCTGCGCACGCCTATGCCTGTATATAATAATAATAATAATAATAATACAGGCAGCAATCTGAATCGCATGAATACAAAAGATTATTACAAGACAGGAAAGAAAAGCGACATTTTTCTCTGTAATATTTCCCCCTTAAGAGGATGTGTAACAAGCTGCGGACGCACCTATACCAGAGAAATAGAAATGATAGGTCTCAAGCCCTGGAGAACAAAAAATGATAAGAGTAAAGAGCAACAACATATCGCAGCAATACTCTGAAATGTCACCTTCCGGTGATTTAAAGTGATCTGCTTAGGATTCGGTGAAAACACAGGAAGATGCAGCGCCTGCACTACTTGTCTGACGAGTTTGAAATATGTGGTAGACCATGATTTGCGGACATCCTTTCCCATGTTTCTCCCCCACCTCACCTTTAATGTTTAACATTTTCTTAAGAACACCAATAATATAATAGAGAGAAAAAAGAAAAGAAATACAACACCTCGTGAAATGTGTTTTTTGGGTTGACAGCTGATATAGTGAGCTTACAAATCGAGGACTCCTATAAGGAGGTTGGTTTAGATGTTGGCAGAAGAGCTTACACTTAAAACACTCATTACAGCGGGGCTAAAACTACTATTTAAAAAAGGCAGGACTGTCACACTCTGGCTCCCCCCAGATGTTTCTGAACTACGACTCCCATGATTCTCTGGACATTTGTTGTATTCAAAGAATCGCAGGCCAACACCTTGGGGACCGGAGTTTGACACCACTGATTTAAAAGGTTATTAACAAAGTTACACAAACATTACGTTAAGGCCAATAAATCCTCCTCCTTTATGTCTGGAACTGCAGGCCATGCTTTCCTTTACTAAGAGGTTAAAAACCAAGCGATTTGGAGGAAATAAAACCAGGAATGTTAAAAAAAAAATATATGAAATATGAGAACATGTTAATATTTCTAATTAAAACTAATTATACCATCCCTGACACAATCAGAAACCATTGTACAGTCTCATTCAATAAAAAAAATCCCTGACATTTTTAAAATGCTTTTTTTTACAGCAAAGCAGAATTAATAATGGATTGACTTGGCAAGCTTTGGGCTGGAGCATCGCAGAGAGATTCAGAATATAACACTGCAGCATGAGATTGATGGTGGAACCGAAGAACCCTAGATGTGTCTGAACTACACGTCCCACGCTCCATCAGCTTTATGGCTTGCTTAGCATCACGCTACATGCAGTTCCAGGGGTGCCAGGTTTCCTTCATCACTGGGTGATTCAAATTAGTTTTTGGACACGAAATAAAAATACTTAAATGGAAAAAGGAATAAATCGATCAGTCTGCTGTGGATTTTCCATTTAGATTAAAACCTCTATCCGGGTTTATATTTTCCCAATTTGTTCTTCAATTAAAAACAAAAATATGTATATGTTACGGGTAAAGCCCGAAGTGCGGCCAATCCTAGGATTACCCGGGTAATCCTGACATTACCCAGGCGTCATTAGCAAAAGTCCGAAGTGAAATTAAATTTTGGACTTTACCCGGGTAACCTGCAAAGTATCCAGAGGGCTCTGGGTACTCCCGTTTTCTGCATAGTTTTACCCGGGTGATTCACACATTACCCTAGTTTTGCTGGATAAAGTGTGATGTGCAACGAAACATCGTACTTTTAAGGCTGCTGTCAGACGAGCGTAGTGTTCACGTCCGTGATTGCGCCTAAAAGTACGTCCGTGATAGCATGAAAGAAAGCCCATTGGAGCCTGACACATGAAGTACGTCCGCACTGAACTGCGGACGCACAACGGCCGCGGCCCACGGACGCAAGGCAGGCAAGAACGTACAACCCCTAGAACGGCCGCTCAAAGTGCGCTGCGTCCGCAACGTCTGCATAGCTTTGTGTGTGAGTGATGGAACGTGGTCAGACGGACTGCATTTATACGTCCAGCATTTTTCACGGACAAAATGGTTTTGCTTTTTAATTTATTTTCCCTCCTACATCCGTCAAAATATACGTCAGTGAAAAAAACGGACTGTGTGGCCACTACTGCGTCTTCCGTACTAACGTACATCCGTGTGCACGGACGTACAGTCCGTAGAAATCACGCTCGTCTGACCCTAGCTTTAGAGATTACCCGGGTGAAGCTGTGGATAGTCCCCAGATTACCCGGGTGAAGCTGTGGATAGTCCCCAGATTACCCGGGTGAAGCTGTGGATAGTCCCCAGATTACCCGGGTGAAGCTGTGGATAGTCCCCAGATTACCCGGGTGAAGCTGTGGATAGTCCCCAGATTACCCGGGTGAAGCTGTGGATAGTCCCCAGATTACCCGGGTGAAGCTGTGGATAGTCCCCAGATCTCAGCTATTCAGGACCTGAGTAGTGATGGGTATCCCCTCAAAACTATGTTTAGGAATAGGAACTACACGTCCCGTGATGCTCTGTCAGAGGTAAAACGGACTGGGAATCATGGGACACGTAGTCCCGACAGCTCTGGTGTCCCGAGCAGTAGACACAATGCAAACAGATACCTTGGAAATGTTGATTGCTGCCAATCGGCACCTTCCGGTGCTCAGGCTTGGGTTTGGCTTCTCCCCTTCCTTGGAGGAGCCTGGGCATCAGGACACAGGCACACAGTACCAGGGACACGGAGATCATCACCTGGTGGGACAGTGAGAGCGCCATGCTGGCTCACGGAGCTGCTCCCTCTCCTCCCGCGGGCACCAGCAGCCCAAAACCACACAGAGACATGTGAACGCCTTCTGGCTCTTGCGGACTCCCATTGGCTGCCGGCAGTGACGTCGTTCCCAGGATGTCTCCGCTACGGTAGCCATGTGGTTGGTGCCAGTCACATAGATTACCATACACGCTGGTCTCCAGTAAAATGGCCGGCGCCTAGCACTGCTATGGTATGCTAGCAAGTAGACAAACCGTTTAAAGTCCCGCTGTCTAAACCGAGACGCAGGGCTCTCAGCTTCTTATTTCCGTGTTTGATTCCACATTCACGTGTTTCAGAGGGAGGAAAAAGGCAAAGCGTATTCATACAGTCCGTATTAGATAAAATATAGCATAATTTCCATGTCATATAGTGTAAAACAACACGTGCGAATGCTGATAAATTCTCTGCCAGGCTGCCAGGTGCTTCTGACCTGGCTCTGTATAATAAATCGTATTATCAGTTTGTGAGACCCTGGGCTGTATCCTTTATCTCCTGCGTCTGTGAACACCTCTAATTATCATTAATAAAATAAAAAGCGGGCATACCGGTGTAGCCTAGAGATCACACTGCTTGATCAGTAGCTTTATCAGCCCATGTTACTAACAGAAAAAGACTTGAAGTTGTTACAGACCCCGTCGCACTGTATTCGACGTGATCAACTTCCTGCCAATGGGATCGCGCGACTTATGCGTTCCAGCTTGGAATACAAACACCCTTGTCGCATATTGAGGTTCCATGGTTACCTACACGGCTCCTTTACCCGTAGCAGGCAACTGCTATTCCTTGCCACTTGGTTACAAGCTGTAATCACTTTTTTATCTTCTTTTTCACTGATTATTTTTCTTTTTATAGAAAATTATTGACGCTCTCCTTGTTTTCCACACCGGACTCGTAAGCCACGTATCCTGCCTGGCCACGGTAACGTCTTGCACGGTCTGTTTCTATGCAGTAAATATGGGGCAGAGGATAATGTTCCCTGGATTAAAGGTTGATGGCCAATGACACCTAGATGACTAATACTTTATTTAAACAAAATAATAATAATACAAAAGAGCAAACACACTTTCTATGGGACTTTCCAGCTGCAACCTCTTTTATTTCTTTCTGTAGAAAATATCCAGCAAGCTTTATAGACTGAGGAGAATTTCAATTTCTGTATTTTTTCTCCAAATAATTTTAGAGGTAAACTGTCTAAACCAATGACATAAAACTCCAACACCCCCAAATATGAGCATCAGTGGCCTACAATTCATTGAATGCAACAGTTGGCCAGAGAATCATGGGAGTTGTAGTTCTGCAACATCTGGGGGGGGGGGGGCGGTGTTTGAGATCGCCACTTTAAATTATTATATTCTGTTTTATACAAGTCATGCTTTGCAACTCATTATATGGTGGACTTGGGCAAAAGGTGGGGTACATGCCACTGCACGTAAACCATGGTTTATCTGGCAACCCATGGTAAATTGCTACATTCATAAGACATGCAGAATTCAGTAATTCATTATGGGATTTACCACCAAAACCAATCAACCATACCAATGTTAAATACAACAATTCAAGTTTTGGTCAGCAACTCAGATCTTTATGATTTTTTTTCTTCTTAAGTAAATACAAAACTACAAAAGTTTAAATTTTATTTCTTCTATTTATTTTTTTCTTTCAAAGATCACATTATGAACTTGGAAATAAAAGGTGTAGGTGCAACTCCAAGAGGAAAAAACAGGCAGACATCCAGTAATACGCCTGCTAAGGTATTGTACCAATTTGAATCAATATTGTTAAATAATTGCTGAAAAGTTCTCAGTTTTTACATATTGTAAGGCAGTGTTTGTATTCAAAATACTGAAACAATACACAAAGATATAAGGCAGTGCTGTCAAACTCACAGCCCTCCAGATGTTAATTCCCAGAATTCCTTCAATGCAAAAGATGACCAGGGAATCATGGGAGTTGTAGTTCAGAAACATCTGTAGGCCTGAGTATGACAGCCCTGATATAAAGTGTCATTTTTTACAGCAACTTTTAAATGGACATATTAGTGGTGTTTGATCTTTGCCATAATCAGGACCTTTCCTCTACCTAATGCAATTTCATTTGCCACTCATCCTGTTGGGAACTCTCTCTATAGCAGGCTTCTCTCTGTCCTATTGTGCGGACCCACGAAGGCCCGTTTCTTCACTTTGATAGTAGTTGATAGAATTTAGGTTGTTTGTCTGTTTGTATCCCATATGAGAGGCTTATCTAGGTGCACCTAGTACTAGGGCTGTGCAATATTGACAAAATAATCATATTGCGATTTCTTGAATGAATATTGCGATTGCGATTTTATTTGCGATTTAGCCAATTGTTTTTGCTTTTTCAAACAGGCTACATACATTCTAAATGTATTCAGTATTCAGCACATGGATATACTGCCCCAGCTCATGGATACTGCCCCAGCTCATGGATATACTGCCCCAGCTCATGGATATACTGTCTCAGCTCATGGATACTGCCCCAGCTCATGGATACTGCCCCAGCTCATGGATATACTGCCTCAGCTCATGGATACTGCCCCAGTTTATGGATATGCCCCAGCTCATGGATATTGCCCCAGCTTATGGATACTGCCCCAGCTTATGGATACTGCCCCAGCTTATGGATACTGCCCCAGCTCATGGATATGCCCCAGCTCATGTATATTGCCCCCAGCTCATAGATACTGCCCCAGCTCATGGATACTGCCCCAGCACATGGATACTGCCTCAGCACATGGATCCTGCCCCAGCACATGGATATGCCCCAGCTTATGGATACTGCCCCAACTTATGGATATGCCCCAGCTCATGGATACTGCCCCAGCTTATGAATACTGCCCCAGCTCATGGATATGCCCCAGCTCATGGATACTGCCCCAGCTCATGGATACTGCCCCAGCTCATGGATACTGCCCCAGCTTTTGGATACTGCCCCAGCTTTTGGATACTGCCCCAGCTTATGGATACTGCCCCAGCTCATGGATATGCCCCAGCTCATGGATATTGCCCCCAGCTCATGGATACTGCCCCCAGCTCATGGATACTGCCCCAGCATATGGATACTGCCCCAGCACATGGATCCTGCCCCAGCACATGGATACTGCCCCAGCTCATGGATACTGCCCCAGCTCATGGATATTGCCTCCAGCTCATGGATACTGCCCCCAGCTCATGGATACTGCCCCAGCATATGGATACTGCCCCAGCTCATGGATACTGCCCCAGCTCATGGATATGCCCCAGCTTATGGATACTGCCCAGCTCATGGATATTGCCCCAGCTCATGTATATTGCCCCAGCTCATGGATACTGCCCCAGCTCATGGATATGCCCCAGCTCATGGATATTGCCCCAGCTCATGGATACTGCCCCCAGCTCATGGATACTGCCCCAGCTCATGGATATACTGCCCCAGCTCATGGATATACTGCCCCAGCTCATGGATATACTGCCTCAGCTCATGGATACTGCCCCAGCTCATGGATATACTGCCTCAGCACATGGATATACTGCCTCAGCACATGGATACTGCTCCAGCTTTTGGATATGCCCCAGCTCATGGATATTGCCCCCAACTCATGGATACTGCCCCTGCTCATGGATACTGCCCCAGCTTATGGATACTGCCCCAATTTATGGATACTGCCCCAGTTTATGGATATGCCCCAGGACATACTTGAAAACGAGAGAAATCTCAATGTATCCTTCCTGGTAAAATCCTTTATAAATAAATAAATAAATATGCCCCAGCTCATGGATACTGCCCCAGCTTATGAATACTGCCCCAGCTCATGGATATGCCCCAGCTCATGGATACTGCCCCAGCTCATGGATACTGCCCCAGCTCATGGATACTGCCCCAGTTTATGGATATGCCCCAGCTCATGGATACTGCCCCAGCTCATGGATACTGCCCCAGCTTTTGGATACTGCCCCAGCCTATGGATACTGCCCCAGCTCATGGATATGCCCCAGCTTATGGATACTGCCCAGCTCATGGATATTGCCCCAGCTCATGTATATTGCCCCCAGCTCATGGATACTGCCCCAGCTCATGGATATGCCCCAGCTCATGGATATTGCCCCCAGCTCATGGATACTGCCCCAGCTCATGGATACTGCCCCAGCTCATGGATATACTGCCCCAGCTCATGGATATACTGCCCCAGCTCATGGATATACTGCCTCAGCTCATGGATACTGCCCCAGCTCATGGATATACTGCCTCAGCACATGGATATACTGCCTCAGCACATGGATACTGCTCCAGCTTTTGGATATGCCCCAGCTCATGGATATTGCCCCCAGCTTATGAATACTGCCCCAGCTCATGGATATGCCCCAGCTCATGGATACTGCCCCAGCTCATGGATACTGCCCCAGCTCATGGATACTGCCCCAGCTTATGGATACTGCCCCAGTTTATGGATATGCCCCAGCTCATGGATACTGCCCCAGCTCATGGATACTGCCCCAGCTTTTGGATACTGCCCCAGCCTATGGATACTGCCCCAGCTCATGGATATGCCCCAGCTCATGGATATTGCCCCCAGCTCATGGATACTGCCCCCAGCTCATGGATATTTCCCCAGCATATGGATACTGCCACAGCACATGGATACTGCCCCAGCATATGGATACTGCCCCAGCACATGGATACTGCCCCAGCTCATGGATATTGCCTCCAGCTCATGGATACTGCCCCCAGCTCATGGATACTGCCCCAGCATATGGATACTGCCCCAGCACATGGATCCTGTCCCAGCACATGGATACTGCCCCAGCTCATGGATACTGCCCCAGCTCATGGATATGCCCCAGCTTATGGATACTGCCCAGCTCATGGATATTGCCCCAGCTCATGGATATTGCCCCCAGCTTATGGATACTGCCCCAGCTCATGGATATGCCCCAGCTCATGGATACTGTCCCAGTTTATGGATATTGCCCCAGCACATGGATACTGCCCCAGCTCATGGATACTGCCCTCAGCACATGGATACTGCACCAGCTCATGGATATGCCCCAGCTCATGGATATTGCCCCCAGCTCATGGATATTGCCCCCAGCTCATGGATATTGCCCCCAGCTCATGGATACTGCCCCAGCATATGGATACTGCCCCAGCTCATTGATACTGCCCCAGCATATGGATACTGCCCCAGCTCACCTCTTTGCGCCGCGTGTTCGGCTCCCTGTGAACTTCCGACGGCACATGGAGCTTGGGCGCTCGCCTGGGGGAACCAGGTGACGAGCCGCGTGAACGCGGCTATACACGTGGTTTCTCTGCGAGCGCCCAAAGCTCCATGTGCCGCCGGAAGCTTACAGGGAGCCGAAAATTGCAGCCTTATGTGGTTTATATATTGCATGTTGTTAAATTGCGATTGGTTTGCGATTGCAATTAATTGCACAGCCCTACCTAGTACCCTTGTTGGCATTTATTACACTGTTTGGAGCCACAGAGACGTTTTATCCTTTCCTTGGTTTGTCATTATGTTGTTCTGTATTTTTGGTTTCCAATAAAAGTTGAATTTTATTTACTATCTCAATCCATCAATATCCTTTGTTCTATTATTTTTTAACCATCCTATTCCACCCCAGGACGCAAGCTGAGCTTGCATCTCGGATGCTGCATCAGGTTACTGTACATTAGTATCTCCTATACATTGTATGGAAGACTCTAATGCGGCCCCAGCAGATGGAGAACAAGCTATTCCAACCTGCTCGTTCCCCATCTGTGTCTGACTTTATTCTGAAAAGGATAACGTTTCTCATACCCTGTTGTGTGATTGCGCTTCAACACAATCACATAACACACAAAACTAAACCTACCCCAAAATCCCATAGTAGCATGTGAGCTGCCTCTTCCTCTCTCTGCTGGCAGAGGTACACTGGGACAAATAGTCCCAGTGTGCCTCCGTGTGTCCCTTCACTCCCCTGGCCGTATCTCATTTGATCTCCATGGAGTCATATGGACTCTTGGAGCAGATAACACTAGCAGCGCTTAGCACTCCTGGGGTTATCACCCTGTTGGTTTGCAGTATTGTGACTCCAGCTACTGGCAAAGCGTTAAAGACGTTAATGACAAGCCACAAATGGAAAATAGCAGATGCAAACGTTTTCCATTTGTGTGTCGCCTTTAATGTACAGCTTGTGATCAGGCTCATGGTCTCCTACTTATTCCTCCCTCCAATGCCTCCCCACCTCCTGAATTCTCTATCACGGTGGAGGGTATCACCATCTCTCCATCAAACCAAGTTCGCTGTCTTGGAGTTACACTTGACTCTGCTCTTTCCTTCATCCCCCACATCAAGTCTCTTTCCTCCTCCTGCCGAAACCAACTGCGTAATATTTCCAGAATTCGGCCATTTCTTACCGCTGTCACCACAAAACTCATACACGCCCTGGTAATCTCCCGACTCGACTATTGCAATAATCTCTTATCTGGCCTCCCTCTGTCCCGCCTCTCCCCCCTACAATCCATCCTGAACGCCTCCGCCAGGCTAATTCACCTCACCCGCCGCTCTGTCTCTGCCGCTCCCCTCTGCGAGTCCCTTCACTGGCTCCCCATCCACTGCAGAATTAAGTTCAAAATCCTTATCCTTACCTACAAAACCCTCACTAACACAGCTCCCCACTACCTGTCCTCACTAATCACCAAATACACCCCGGCCCGCTCCCTAAGGTCAAACAGTGACCTGCGACTAGCTTCTCCCCGCATCACCTCTTCCCATGATAGACTGCAGGATTTCTCACGCGCAGCCCCTACTCTCTGGAACACTCTCCCTCGTACTGTCAGACTTTCCCCTAACTTCTCTTCCTTCAAACGCTCCCTTAAAACTTTCCTATTTAGGGAAGCCTACCACCCAACTCACTCATGCAACCATCAATCACTCTCACTTTACAGTCCTCTCCTCCTGTTTCCAACCCCAACCCTCCCAGATTGTGAGTTCCTACGGGAATAGGGCCCTCATCTCCTCCTGTACTGTTTGTCAAATGTTGTTCAATGTATTGTAACCCTGTCTATACTGTGTTTATTGTACAGCGCTGCGGAATATGCTGGCGCTTTATAAATAAAGAATAATAATAATAATAATAATGGTCTCACCATTCTTGTGTCATTGTATTGAAGCCAGTAAGGTGAAAAGATTGATGATCCAGGGAGATCAGATCTGAATTAATAAACTAAAGTGACATTAAACCCTCAGATTTTTTAACATTAAACAATACTGTAATGTGTGGTTTACTGTAATCCATGGTAGTTTTCCGTCTCTTTGCTGCTCTTCCTTTTAAATCCTTATCTCTTCTCATGCTAGGGGAGAACTTCCTGTTTCAGCAGACTGCCTTGTCTCTGGAATGAATACATGGTGTCTGTGTATAGGTTTGCAACCTGAGCCAGTATTACAGGAAGTGGCAGCCAGCTGCAAAAGGAAGTTCTCCCTCAGTATGAGAAGAGATACGGATTTAAAAAGAAGAACAGCAAAGAGAAGGAAAACAACCATGGATTACAGTAAGGCACATATTACAGTATTGGTTTATGTTAAAAAATCTGAGGGCCATATTACATAGTTGGTGCTAACTTAACCAGAGCTGTTGTAAACTTCCCAGAGCCATTATAGCCTATGGAGGTTTTAAGTTTACAACAGCTCTGGTTAAGTTAGCACCAAGTATGTAATATGGCCCTGAGGGTTTAATGTCACTTTAAGTATTTTTGTTTTACGTCGATAACAGTTTTACTGATTAGGGTTCGGGTTATTTTTATGTTATGGTTAACTGTAACTCTAAACAACAGGTCCTCCTCAATTTCCGTTTCATTTTTAGGCAGCAGATTCTGCTCCTTTTGATGCGAGCATCTAAATGTTCTGAAAGTACAACACTGCTCCCATTCACAATTTAATAGGTTTGCTAGTGCCCATCAATGGTTTTGAATTTGTTGTGATTATGGACGATCTCATATACCTGACAATTATATTCTTTTTTTTATACTACATTTTAGGGATGGCGGCAACCTTCGAGATCTTCTGACAAACGGCCAGATGAGTAAGCAATGCAGACCTTTTACAGTCCTATTTTTTTTGTAATCCCTTTTAGCACTGTGCATGACAAACAATATAAAATACCCCGTCATTGGTGTTGGTTTGACCAGCTCAGTTTGTAAATTAAGAAAACGGTCATCTCTCCAGCTTCTAAACCGTCTTATTGCTTAGGTTTACATTATTAAAAAAACAACACATTTTTGTTGTTTCATCTATAACCATGCCCGTGATTGGAATGAGTTTCCTCTGTGCTTCAAATGCCCCCAGGCTGGCCAGAGGACAAAAACGCCCATATATGATATTTTCAATTGTTCCCTACCCTGCTGGCATTATTCAGATGTAAAAAACAAAACAAACTCTACAGCTTTTCTTACCTATAACCCACCGTCCCAGGAAAAGAAAATACTTTTTATATAAATATATTTAATTTAGTGATAATCTTAACAAACAACTAAAAACGAATTGTGCCAAAATAAATGGTTGGGTGCTGCCCCTTTTGTCCAATGCACGAGCCTCCACTGCGACCAACCTTAACACCCTGGATGTACATAAACTACATCCCGACACACAATCTCACATACACTTAGTGCAGGGCATGACAAAGCCAGGAGCCTGGTAGCCACTGGCTCCTAGAATTTTACTCCTGGCTCCTAAATTTCCAGGTTATTTTACACCAATCTAAATGCAGTCTTTGACATCTAAAACATCTACTTGGCTTCAATGTTTTCTTCCTGTCTCCTACATTTAATGTTAATATATCCATCCCTGGTGCAGGTATTTATATATGAGGTCTGTTGTGTGTGTGTGTGTGTGTGTGTGTGTGCGTTGAGTAAATAAGGTGTCCAATGACAAGAGAGCAAAGAAAATAAGTAAACAAAACAATGTCACAATGTACAGATGTTAACAACACAAATAAATATATATATAATATCAGAGCGGCCAAACTGATATTAGAAGCAATGGTCTACACTTCTAGGCTCAAAAAAGTAGCCAAAAGACCACATGCACAAAAAATACCCAACAGCAAAAAGCACCAGGTAACAAAGTGATACATAAATAGAAGCAGCTAAAAATCATAATTTGGGTCAGTACAAACCAAATCCCAGATACAGAGGTAAGGTTCCCAATGTTTCGGCGACGATTCGGCGAATCCTCGCCGAAACGTTGGCTCCTAACTTTTGTAGCTGGCTCCTAGATTCAAAGCTAATTTGTCAAGCCCTGGCTTAGTGGTCATAGGTTAGTCATTATCATAAAGGAGCACTTCTGCAACACTCTTGTGCTGGACAACTCAGTGAGAGCTTTCCATCATGGCTACTAAACATATCCCTATAAAGAGAATGATTGCATCGCTTACAAACCCCCTCTGCCCGTACTCCGTTCCAATTTTGCACTTCGCTGTGGTGGAATGTATACATCCTATTTATGAAGAGTAAGGCTAGGGTCAGACGAACGCATTTTGTGCGGACTGTGCGTCCGTGCACAATGGACGTACTTTCTGACCGACGACAAGGTAGTGGCCACATGGTCCACTTTTGTGACTGACGTCTTTTTTGACTGATCTAGATGGGAAATAAAATTAATATGAAAAACCGTTTTGTCCGTCAAAATGCTGGACGTCAAAAATGCAGTCCGTCTGACCGCGTTCCATCACTCACACACTTGAACAACGTTGAACAACGGTACCACCATTGTTCTTCCATAGAAGGATGCAAACTTGAATAGCTATTCGAGGGGTTATTCAAAGACGGCCGAATTGACCACCGTATTAGCCACCGAATGGTGAATTTCCCCGTATGGTGCAATTTCGGGGCTGGAAATTCGCCAAATATTCAGCCGCAGTGAAATTCCCCATAGAGAAGTAATGGTTAATCTATTCAGAGAACACCGAAAAGCAAGGGAAATTTGGTGAAATTTCCTGATTTTTGGTGGTTTCATTCAACAGGGTTAAACAGGCGAATTCCAAAGGTTTTGATGCAAAAAAAATTCCCTGTTCTTATCAATTTTTTATTCAACCCTTTATTCTTTTCATTTTCAGCAAAAAGTTTCTTTACCAACTTATTTCTTAGATTTTTTTGTCATTTTTTGGATTTTTGTGATGAGATTTTTGATTCCAAAGTTTTTCACATGGTGTTTTTTTTTTACTTTGTAACAGACCTTTTTATTGTTATTCATAGGATCATATATATTATTTCCAGGCATTTTCATGCATTATTTTGTTTAAAACACAATTTAAAAGTTGATTTTTTTTTTTTTTACCCCTGCTCAGCGGCTGGTCGGCTTTTTCCAGTGGCGTTCAACAGTCTGTTCGAGTGGTCGGTATCGTTCCGCAGTCTGTTCAGCGGATCCTCGACTGTGTTCGGCGGGTTTGCAGCTGTGTTTGGCGGTTTATCGTATCGGTTGTTTTTCCAGTGTTTTTTCAGATGTGTTCGGTTGTCCTTTGACGGTTTATCGGATGTGTTCGGTGGTTTGTGGCTGTGTTCGACGGGTTTATAGGTGGCGGTTGGCGGATCAATTCAGCGCACTTCGGGGGTCCTACGGTAAATGCTAATTTCACCGCAGGGTTGGCGAGTTGAGCTCTCCGAATTGCACCGAATGAAAGAGCTTTGAATAACTCCTTCCGTGTTAGGAGGACATTAGTGTTGTACAGTTGACTTAAACAACGGTGATTGATAAATAGAGCTTTTAGTCTCAGAAACATAGAGACCTCAACACATGAGACACAGGTCAACATTTAACAAGGAAAGGTAGAAAGGAATATGAAGATCCATTCACCAGTCTTCATAGTTACCAGGTTAAGAAAATGCATTTAAGGATGCACAAAAATAGAGACCTTTGTAGCAAAATGAGATTAAAAATGGTAAAGGAATATTTTTCTGAGAGTCCATGTTCATTCATGAGAGACGCTGGCACCCGGCACACAAATTGTGACAAAGGCCAGGAACTACCCAGCGCAATGAAAACGATTCAATGCCATTATTTACCACAACAGCAGTCTGAGATGCTGCAACTATTGAAACCAATGGGGTATCTTATGTATTATAGAAACAGTGACGCTTTATTTGCTCCAAGTGTATAGTGAAATCCATTTTAGTATGTACTCGGGCACAATCTATTTTACTGTCATCATGGGCATTTGCCCGGTGTTTGCTGCACATATTTTATTTAAAATTTTATTTTGTAAAGAAGTCATCGGTCTAACAGACAGAAAAGGGTACGCAGGGCCACGCATAGTCATCAACAGTGGCACATCAAAATAAATGAAATATAAAAGTAAAAGAAATAAAAAAAAACAGACATCGTAATGCAACAGGGAAACAAAGAAGAAAAAAAAAAACTCTACCGAAAATGAAATAAAAAGTCCTCAGTATGCGTCAGAAAAAATGGGAAGAAATAGATAAAAAAAACTCAAGAATGGAAAGTCTCAGCGTGAGAAGAAAAAAAAAGCAAGTGGGTGACTCAAAAAAAGTATAAAGGGTTGCTTTCAGCTAGGGTCACGGAACAGCAGCATTCTCATAACAGGCAGGGCGTCAGGTATAAGGATCGGAACAGGGCATCTCAACCCGTGTACAACCACAGGACAGGTCTACAAACTCCTCCAGGAGCACGTCTGTTGTTGAGGACACAACGGACAATCACCCGCCAGGCCATGCCATCAGCCGCACCAGCCACGCCGCGAGACCAAGGCCAACACTGCCCCCCCTCAGTGCAAGGCCTAATAGTCCCGCTCAGCGCTGCCAGCTCAACCTCCAAAGGAAGCTCTGCTGCAGTCGACTCCATGCCCACCGACCCAGCCACAGCACCACAGGCTCGTCTCCCGAATCCACCGCATAGCTGAGAGGTAATCTCCGGAGATAAAGAGCGCCCGCACGGCACCGAATCAAGGCCGACGGACACAGCTCCACGCATCACTCCAGCCACGGCGGAGGGGCCAACCACGCCGCCGTCAGGTATGTCTGCTCCTGGCTCTAGTCCTCTCAGAGCCTCCGTGTCTGGGCCAGCCCCCACCACCGCCAGCAGCTGCCTCCAAGTACCTCTCCTAATCGGGCTCCCCTCGTCCCCCAATAGAAGCTCCAGGTAATCCTCCAGGCGTGTAAGCGCAGCCTCCAGGCCTCCGTGGGGGAGAAGGAGCCGGGCGCCGCCATCCCACTTGCTCCCCCCCTTCTCCGCCACAAGGACGTCGGCAGTGGTCAGCGGATGGGGGCCCTCCAACCACATGGCTCACGCAGGACGGATGCCCAGGCAAAAGATCTCCGCAGGGAGAGGCACGAGAAGCAGAGCGCCAAAAAAGGGATCAGGGAGTAGGTCCTAAAATGGCCGACGGTCAACAGCAACTGTACCCGCAGCCCTGTCAGTAACCTGTCAGCTCCGGAGGGCGGCCAACACCGACTCTGGAGCACTCCAGCCGATGGCCAGCTACTCAGGGACTCCAATAAGGGTAAAATGTAGGGGAATCCGGGTTAAAATCCCCCTTTTTCAGCAAGAGCAAGCAGAGCTCTACCGAAGCACGTCTGCTCCCTTTCACAGACGGCCACGCCCCCTTGCTGCACATATTTGCTGTCAGTGGCAACAACAAAAAAGTGATTGGCAGCATGAGACTCTATGAATGCTAAGAGATCCTTATTATTTTTTGATTTTGGTTCTGGAGACCTAGTTAGGACGTATCACTGAATTTTGCATTAAACTCTGTCACGCACAGCGTATTGCAGCGACAGATTGGTCATCCAGCGACTTCACACTTTATACTGAAATATATCGACTCCTAACACTGTGTTAATATTTCGAGAAAGTCAAATCTTCTCATTTTACTAATAAACACAAAGCCCATGTTTATTTCTACAGGGTGCCCTATCTTGACCTCGGGAAGCTTGGAGACTCAGATGATGAGGTAACAACAACATTTTTGGTATATTTATTCCGGCAGGTAATACGTTTCTGTTCTTTAGTGTAGAATGCATTTCCAGTTGTTAGTATAAGGCATTGCCTGAAGTACAGTATGTAAATGTTGCAGGAGTTTATACATTTTTACAGTTAGATGTTGGGACCAGTTCATTGTACTTATTTCACAGTCTCCTTTAGGTTTATTAAAGGGCTACTATCACCAAACAATGAAATGATGTATTGTGTTTATATGACGTTACTGATATCTTACATGTGCTTTGTTTTTCTCTTGTTTGTTTAGTTCAGAAAATATTTTACTCTATATGTGTTACTGGGTGCATCCACTGTGTGGATCTTTTGTGTTGTAAACTGTCCCCCCCACAGACACACACAATATCTTTCCATCACTCGCTCCTCACTGTGTGGCTTTGGCCTTAGAATGTAGTCGACGGGTCAATCACTGACTCAAACCATTCTATTGTGTGGGATGTATTCAAAGAACGTCACCAGGAAGTCGATTTAGAAGTCTTTTAAGATCCCTGCCTCATCTCATCCATTTTCAATTGTTTTACTCAGTTACCACAGAGAACGACAGACCTCCTTTCGCCTTATCTAAGCATTCCCTCTTCCACCTCACTTTCCTCCCCACTAACTGTTAAATTATGTAGATTAAATAAACAAGAGCTGTAAAGAAAAACTTTTGCAAAGGTTTTGGTAAATGTTACTTTTTATTTTTCCTTCTTACATGTTACAATTACTTCAAACAAAGAAAAAACAGCATGTGTCTTATTAGGTAGTTTTGTTTGTAATGCACAATTAATCTAGTTCCAGCTTATGTTAATGTAGTGTCCTTGTAAATTTCACACCTTACCTCCAAAAAAAAAAATCAGGCAGAGGTTTATTCATTTTATTGCATCTACAAAGCAAAATATTTCTGGGAGTGACTAAAGTTTTAAGCAGAGGAGTATCAATGCTCTCAATGAACTCAGGACATACTTGAAAACGAGAGAAATCTCAATGCATCCGTCCTGGTAAAATACTTTATAAATAAATAAATAGTGTTGCAGATTTTGTAGTATTTTTTACTAATGCTATGTTAACTATTCCTTCCAGGACACCTACAAACCTCTTGCTGATGAATACCCAAGGTTTGGTCCCCCTGATTCATCGTCAACCATTAGCTGGGGGACCCCCATCCAAACACCTTATGCTCAGCATTTCCAGGATCCAAAGGCAAGTGAATGAGATCCAAAACAGTATTTATTAACTATAAAACCTACAAATAAATGTACAATAATATATTTACAGACTTTCTCTACATTTTTTAAAATCAAAGTAGTGCTTTTTCCCTAAAATGTTTGAGCATTTTTAACTAGTCTCTGTGATCTCTACACACTTGTTCGTCTGATAGATTTATTGGCCTTTATTAGAGCTGGTGTCAGGCGCTGGCACTTGGTATCTTCAGATCCAGTAGGGGCTATCCCTACTGGATCTGAAGATACCAAGTGCCAGCGCCTGACACCAGCTCTAATATCTGGACTCTCTACTCTAACGGATTTGGGGATTTACCGTTTCGCTCTGGTTTGCCCGGCTGCTGCACACCGTCTCTGGCCAGTATTCATCAACTTTCAATATATATGTTTTTTATTTTTTGGGATTGAGGACTGTGTTTCTGTACCCTATTCTTGATTTTTGCACTCTATAGACTCACTGGTTATTTTTTACTCTGACTCTGTGTTTTTTTTTTTTTTTTTGTTTAACATCCTGGATGTATCTTTACATTCTGCTGGTGACTCTCAGATTTATTCCCTATACATCCTAGATTATTTCTATCCTATTTTACATCGTTCATATATATATTTTTTTTCTGCTTACTGGTTTTATGATTTTACAGAGTTGTTTCTCTATTTAATTATTATTTATGTCACTTTGAAGTGTTTCTTCATTTATTCAGTGTTATTTCACATATATTTATACTTTCTGCATTATAATTTTGGTTTCTGATTATCAGTGGACAGCTGGTTTTCATATCCTTTCTATTTAAGGTGTTTTTACTTTATTACAACTGTCCAACTGCGTTTTTTACTTCTTTGCAAGTGTTTATTCTTAGAATTGAGTTACAGGTGTATTAATCCTATCTACCACTGTATTTAAATTCTAGTCACCACATCTTGTTCTTCATTCATCATTCTAATCATTCCGTTCGATTAGTAATATAGCATATACACTTTGTTTTCTTTTATTTCCCTGCTTTGATAATAGAGCCATCTAGTGGCGCCACACAGACACTGCACTCTTTCATTTATTGGCCTTTATTGTGAAAATATTGCTGTTGCTGATCTGCAGTGCATGTTTTTACTGTTACATTATTTCACAATATAGGTTTTTGACCTGTCAAAGATTGGGTACATTGGCGACTGACAGGCTTAAGCAAATTATGATCATACTTTGTGAACTGAATCCCCATCATTTTACCTCAGTCAGGTTTTTTTGAACAATTTTTAAAACTGTGCTTTTTTTTTGCCACAGAAAATGATGGAAGAAGGTGGTCAATAATATGGAGTGCACTTTCTTGGTTCTTTGTACGACCTGGTACAGCACTCAGCAAGACCGCAAAAAACGTACCTGGTGCAAAACAATCCTAATTGTAGAGACATTTACACATCCCAGCAATTCAGAGAACTTCTTTACCCACAGAGCTCATCTGCTACATTCTCCATATGCTGCAAGGAACTCTGGGTGCGACATGTAAATGAGGTCTCCATTGTCTCACTTTTTTGCATCCTGGGTCTGTTTTAACACAGAACGCTCCTTGCCAGCGCAATGCCATACTGGATGGCTTTTTTAGCAAAAGTTCAGGTTATGCAAAGAGTCACAGCCACTCGTATATATATTTTGTGATATAATCTCTGTACACGAATATCACTGCTTCAGATTTCTGCTTTATTGTGCAGCCATTGCAGGGTACAATTTCACAAATACAAAATAAACACCTACTCCTGGATGAGGAGGCTAACTTCACACTGTAACAGACCTGTCTAAGATGGTGGAAGGCTAAGCCATTTGCCAACCTGTAAAAGTAAAATCTTGTTTCCCTTCCTCCTGGGCTCAGGATCAGGCTTTTCTCCCTCTGTACCCTGCACAAAAACTGCACACTTCACGCTGCAGTCTATGGCTGCGAACGCGCTGCAATACGTCCCAAAGAAGCTCCTGTACTTCTTTGGGCGTAGGACGTTTTACAGCGCGTTCCTACGTGCTGTAAAACGCCCAGGTGTGAACGGGCCCCATAGGAAATCATGGAATTTCAGCACAGGAACGCGCTGTAAAACGCCCAGGTGTGAACGGGCCCCATAGGAAATCATGGAATTTCCGTGTTTAGGCGTTTTACAGCACACAGGAACGCGCTGTAAAACACCCAGGTGTGAACGGGGCCTGAGCGAACCACACACCTCCTTTAAAGCGTAGGGCAATCCTAATTAGGCCTCACTGTTAGTTAATTAGGCCTCACTGTTAGTTAACCCTTAGGAAAAAAGGGAGTCCTCCATCTGCCGGCTAGTAAACCTATGGTCTACCACCCTGCTCCTAATCACACTGTCACAATATATATATATATATATATATATGTATGTGTGTGCAAAAGCAGAAAAGCGTGGCTACCACAGTGGGAACAAACCTGTCGTTTGGCAATCTTCTGGGTGCTCCACCAAAGGGTCCGCTGTCCCGTACCAGACTTGCACAAAAACAATTAGACACACCAAAGTAACCAAAAAAGGAAATCTTTATTCACCACCCAAGGGGCTAAAATAGCGACTTTTCGGCTCCAGGCCTTAGTCATGCCCTTACTAAGGCCTAGAGCTGAAACATTGCTATTTTAGCCCTCTGGGACGGTGAATAAAGATTTATTTATTTGCTTACTTTGGTGTGGCCCATTGTTTTTGGGCATATATATGTATTCAAGTTTGTACTATGGATGCACTCAGTGTCTTAAAAACAATTGCTTATTCATTATAATTTAAAAATATCCATGTTAAAATCTAACGTTTAGACTCATGCTGTGCCTTCATGCTGACAGCTTTTGCCCATTTTTTACTTATTTTTGTTATTTAAGGTGATTTTACAGTAGTTTTAATCATCTTTTCTCACTTGGCGCACGTAGCTCCTCCTTTTCAGCTCAGGGACGTCGGATCCGGAAGTCACTGCAACTATGTAATGCAATTTGCGTTCATACACATTGCATGACGTAGGATCTAAAATTGCACATCGCTATGGACTAGTTCCGAGCGATGGAACGGACCTGTGCCCGCATGTACAGTTATAATTGATTGCTGCCTCTCTGAGACCGTTCACTATCACAGGCAGTCTCAGAGAAGGTGATGTCAGCACACGTTTTGCGTGTGGACGCCACTAGTGCCCAATCTGGTTACTGGCAGCTGGGAAATTCAAATACCCGGCTACTGGTGACGTTGGGTGGGATGGTGGAAATTTACCCAGCATTTATTTCCAGATTGGGGCAGGAGGGGAGGGGAAGGGGGCACTCCTTGCATCCTGACCACTTTAGAAAAACCAAAGTGATCAGGGTGAGTAAACTGTCCCTTTAAAAAAGGGGGAAAAAATCTGCTAAATTTACTCCATGAACTATTGTATATACTTAGTTTAGGAGTTCATAATGCACGTTAGCTTCTAAGTGCTTCTTTGTGTTCATATCACAAACTATTCTTCAGTACTCTGAGCTGAAGCCAAGTTGCTTTTCCTTGATTACTGACTATTTCAAAACTGAAAACTTCACTTAAGTTTTATGTTTGTGAATAGACCTCTCAAAATCTTCAATGACAAAATACTCCACTCAATTGCGGCTGGTTCTAATCTGATCTCTTGGTTTTCTTTGTCCAGGTGATGCAGAAACCGAAGCCAGTAAGGACGGAGGTATGATAAAGCCCTATCTTATATTTGTATCAATGCTGGGATTAATGCTTTTGACACAGAACCTCTTGGTAGTAACGTGTGATCTCCAATTTCTTTTTCTTCTCTTTTTTTGTGCTAGCTTTCTCTAGATTTTAAGAAAACTGTTCCCGAGAATCTGCCACCACCATCTGACAGATTTAAGTTAAAGTACCAGCAATATGAAGAGGAAATGAAGCAAAATTATAAGCACTACACAAAGAGATCAGCCAACAGAAATCTACCAGACACACATAGGACACCCAGGCATCAAATGAGAAATCAGGAGGTACCATCAGATCCCGGATACTTTTCCGATTGCAATTGATGCCTTACCCCAGGAAAGATTTTATACTATTTACAGTGAACAGATACTATGCCCATGAAGTAATGAAACATTTTCACTTTAATTCAAAACAAATAGGCAGTGCACAAAAATCCCAATGACACTGAAAGTAAATGATAAAGTAAATGAGTTCGCCAGTCCATACTGAGCTCCCTGAAGCTCTCCTCGGGGTAGCCAACTCCCAGCAATCTCAAAACAAAACATGTGAGGGCCAGACACTTTCAAGCATTATAAAGACTGCTTAGGCCAGGGTCAGACGTGCGTTTTTCAGAGCAGAAGGAACGTCTGTTAGAGTGGACGTTCCTTCCACTCTGACTCCCGTGTTGCCACCTTGCTGAGCACAGTTAGTGCACTCCGTGCTGCAAGGCCCGATCCTGCTATGGAGGATCGCGCTTTGCAGACCCGTCGAACGCACGTCATAGCATTTCGGCAGGGAGGCTTTCAGTACGACCGCTGTAGCGCGTGCTACAGCGTGTGGCCGACCCCGTCGAAGAGTCACAACGCTGCGACAGACGCTGGGAGGCACTTCAGTACGGGCGCATGTAGTGCGCTTGTCCGACCCCGGCCTAAAGCATTTAGGCAGACATTGCTTGTCTGTCAAAGGTTTTTTTCTTTCTGGGCCTACCCTGTTTTGTTTACTGATACATTTTATAACATTATGGTGGTTCAGAACACATGTATGTATTGCGATATTAAAGGGGTTATTCACAAAGCACCAGTGTTTGCCGGAATTGCAACTGCCAGCTAAAAGCAAAAGAGTGATAGGAGCAGCTGCGCTGTGAAGCTTCTCCTGTTGGTCTTTTGGATTTCACTTTTGTGAAATGCCGGCGTTTGTCTACGCTGCAACACAAGTAATTTTTGCACCAGCGCTTAGTGAGCAACCCCTTAAGTGATAAAACTGCTCCTGGATCGTATGCAATGAACTCCCACATTTTTCGCACAGCACTGGCTATCTACATGTACTTAACAACAGTTACATCTTGTCAGGATCCTTGCCCAGGAGCAAGTGGGGACCACAAAGGGACGAGCGCTAGAGCTGCTGCTGTTGTTGTTTTCTAGCCTGGCAAGCAGCACCTTTCCTGTCTTACCCCTGCTTTAACCCTTTCGCGCCAGTGTCCGGCGGGCTTTAATGCTGGCTAGGGTGTTCTAGTACGCTTTGCCAGCCGGCTGCTGCGGCAGGGTACTCCTTTGTCCCGTCCACGAAATAGACACGCGTTACGCTTTATTTGCTGCTCGGGGACAGCCTGAACAAAGTCGTCCTGCAGCAGCGAATGGCACTCGGCTCGAAGCAGGTAGTGGGTGGAGCTGGAGGAGGCCCATTGAAATCAACAGAGTGGCATAGTACACCGCCCCGCTGCTTTAAGGCCCACCCGCCGAAGGTATGGCATAGTACGTATATTTTAAGCACCATTCATGAATCATCAGTGACACCCATTGTAAAAATTTAATTTATAAGGTCAAGATGTATTTTAGCATGTAGTATATACTGTATGTGCTGTAAGTAAGTTGTTGTATCATATTGGAATACATAGCTAAAAGGCTTTTTATATAACCTATTATTATGTTTATACACTATAGGGTTCAAATATGGTTTAAGGTTTCATAAATGGTAACTCTGCTTTGAAGATTTTTTTTACCTGCACTGTGTTTTAATTCTTTACACTATCTTTTCTTTTTTCCAATAATGTTTCCAAATTAATCTCAAGAACGAGGACGCAGGATTTGCTGTTCGTGCGCCTTTGGATGCGAAAGCTCAGCTCCAGCAGTGCTATACCAGCAAACCCTACACAGCACAGCACAGCTTGAGGATGCTCGAAGCTGTAAGTTTCTTCTTATTCATTCCTTAATAACCAGATAGGGAACAGTCAGCATTTAGAAAAACCATCCACCCAGCCGGCTTTTTCCCTCTATCCGTAGCCTTTTATGTGACACTGTCTGCCCCCACGTTAAGACACTGCTAGAGATTAAGAAATAGGAAAGAAAACAAACAAAAAACCTACATTTATTTCTATTATATTTGCACTTAGTTTGGCTTTAAGCCATCACGTAAATCAAAATAATGTCTTTATCCACATTTTACAATTTACTAGTGAATTCTTTAATAATTTGTGATATATATGAAAATACAGCTTTTATAGGGAATTAAACGTCCAGCCGGAGTTTAATCAGCGATACCCCTCAGTGAAGTCTGTGTTTTCTATGTTATGTTGTCGTATTGTTGCACCATTGCCATGTTGATGAAAAAGCCACGCCCACTTTACCATTCATGGAATCATAGAGTTCTGTGATGTCACAGTAGGCAGGTTAGTGTATCAGACGTGGCTTGCACCCTCTAAGCTCAGATTCCACGAGACGCACAGGATAAGAAGTAAGTCTCCCCACCTGAGGCGTGACCACACAGTGCAAGGGTGAGGAAAGAATGTCCGTGAAAACAGATTTTTTTTCGGCACTCATGCCCGTGCGGCTACCCCACTGTGCGTATTTTTGAGTGCAAAGCTCTGCAAAGCGTGAGCTTCCTATGGAAGCTTGTGCTTTACAGTCCCGTCTAACGTAGCGTTTACGGGGAAGTAAACTCCACTTCTGATGTAGCGTGTGTCAAAAGTACGCACGTTACATCATGTGGTCCTCCCAGCCGATCCATCGAAATGCTTTGATGGACACTGGGATCAGGCGGGTGGGAGCCGATGAACACACCTCGTGGGATTGAAGACCAGCTGCAGATTTTTTTTTTCTTGTCTAAAAGGTTCTTTCCAGTTTAATTATCTCTCCAGGGCCAGAACAGGTTTACTGTGCAGCCGATCGCCTTAATATGGGGTCAGGAAGTAATTTTTTGCTTGTGACACCTTGCTAGAAGGATGTCCAAGTTTTTTCTCCTTCCTCTGGAGTCGGCAGGTGTCAGCATCCTCAGTCCTCCAGATGCTTTGGGACTGTGCCTCCCATAATGTTCAGCCTCGCATTAGGCCAACTGAGCACCATGGGAGATGTAGTCCCATAACATCTGGAGGGCCGAGGTCGCTGATCCCTGTCGTGAAGGATAAGGAAAGAATCTTTTAGACACGGATTTTTAATACATTTTTTAAATAAATTTTTAAAACGAATTTTGTCTCTGTTGTTTTTTCCATTAATCTTATAAATAATGGTTTTTAGAAATGAAGATAGTGATGCATAAAGATTTAATATCGGGCCGTTGTGCTGCTGGCTTTATGTACCATTTGGAAGATGCTCCTTATATCATAAGGGATTAGGGATAGACCAAAAGACCACTTTTTTTTTTTTTTTTTTTACATTTAAAGGGTTTTATTTTATAAGCAAGAAAAAGGTCATAGATTGACCAACAAAAGTGACCTCGCAGATCTATACGAACTCACATATTTAGTACAGATGGTATAGAAAAGTCGGCAATATAGACACATAAAGAAAAAATAATAATCTCAGAAAGACATAGATCTCAACAGCAAAAACGTTCAAAAAGAAGTGTGCACAGAAAGATCCCTCATCATAAAACGGGGGGGGAGGCAACAGTCATCAGAAAAAACTAAAATAAAAAGTCTCTGCATGTAAGTAAAAGGGGGGGGGTCATGGAAATAAGGAGGTGTTAGAAACATAGAAACATAGAAAAATGTCGGCAGATAAGAACCTTTCGGCCCATCTAGTCTGCCCAATTACATGGATACTTGACCTGGATTTATCTTTTGTTTAGGATAGTCTTATGCCTATCCCATGCTTGCTTAAATTCAATTACTGTTTTGGCCTCTACCACTTCTACTGGAAGACTGTTCCATGTATCCACCACCCGCTCAGTAAAATAATGCTTCCTGATGTTACTTTTAAACCTTTGCCCCTCTAATCTAAGACTATGTCCTCTTGTTTTGCTATTTTGTCCCTTTTAAATATACTCCCTTCCTCTACCTTGTGGATTCCCTTTACGTATTTAAATGTTTCTATCATATCTCCTCTGTCTCGTCTTTTTTCCAAGCTGTACATGTTAAGATCATTAAGCCTTTCTTGGTAACTTTTCTCCTTCAAGCCGTACACCATTTTAGTAGCCCTTCTCTGAACTCTCTCTAAGATGTCTATATCCTTCTGGAGATACGGTCTCCAGTACTGCACACAGTACTCCAAGTGAGGTCTCACCAGTGCTCTGTACAGTGGCATGAGCACTTCCCTTTTCCTACTGCTAATACCTCTCCCTACACAACCAAGCATTCTGCTAGCATTTCCTGCTGCTCTATTACATTGACTACTTACCCTTAGATCCTCTGAAATAATGACCCCTAAATCCCTTTCCTCAGATGTTGAGGTTAGGACTGTATCAAATATTCTATATTCAGCCCTTGGGTTTTTACGTCCCAGGTGCATTATCTTGCACTTATCCACATTAAAACTCAATTGCCACAACTCCGACCATTTTTTTAGTTTACCTAAATCATTTGTCATTTGGCTGATCCCTCCAGGAACGTCAACCCTGTTGCAAATTTTTGTGTCATCAGCAAAAAGACATACTTTTCCATTAATACCTTCTGCAATATCACTAATAAAAATATTAAAGAGAATGGGTCCAAGTACTGACCCCTGAAGTACCCCACTGGTAACAAGACCTTGCGCCGAATAAACTCCATTTACCACAACCCTCTGTTGTCTGTCACTCAGCCACTGCCTAATCCATTCAACAATATTGGAATCCAAGCTCAAAGATTGCAATTTATTGATAAGCCTTCTATGCGGAACAGTATCAAAAGCCTTACTGAAATCTAAATAAGCAATGTCTACTGCACCACCTGTGTCTATTATTTTTGTTACCCAATCAAAAAAATCAATAAGATTAGTTTGGCATGATCTCCCTGAGGTAAACCCATGTTGTTTCTGATCCTGTAATCTATGTGTTTTTAGATGTTCAACAATCCTTTCCTTTAACATGGTTTCCATTAATTTCCCCACTACTGACGTAAGACTAACTGGCCTATAGTTCCCCGATTCCTCCCTACTACCCTTCTTGTAAATGGGCACAACATTTGCTAATTTCCAGTCTTCTGGACGACTCCTGTTAACAGATTTATTTAACCAATCCTTGTTAACGTTTTGCTATTACATCACTGAGCTTTTTAATAATTTAGGATGGATCCCATCAGGCCCCATTGACTTGTCTTTACTTTAGACAGCTGCTGTAGAACCTCCTCCTCTGTAAACTCATATGTAAATGTCTCTTTAGTGTTCTCTCCTAACTGAGGTCCCTTTCCTTCCTTTTCTTCTGCAAAGACTGAACAAAAATATTCATTGAGGCAGTCAGCGAGACTTTTATCCTCTTCTACATACCTTCCTTCCTTTGTTTTTAATCTAACTAATCCTTGTTTTACTTTTCTTTTCTCGTTTATGTATCTAAAAAATGTTTTGTCCCCCTTTTTTACTGACTGAGCTATTTTCTCTTCTGCGTGTGCTTTGGAAGCTCTTATAAATTGCTTTGCCTCTTTCTGCCTAATCTTATAGGTTTGCCTATCCTCTTCACGCTGAGTTTTTTTATAATTATTGAATGCTATCTTCTTGTTCTTCACTATTTTGGCCACTTCTGCAGAGTACCACAGTGGTTTCTTCCCTTTTTTGTTTTTGCTAACAAGCGAATGCAATTTCCTGTGGCCTTCAATAATGCTTCCTTTAAATAATCCCATTTCTCCTGGACTCCTTTAAACTCCTCCAGTCTGATAATGACTCATTCACACAAAATCTCATTTTAGAAAAATCTGTTTTTTTAAAGTCTAAAACTTTTGTTTTTGTGTGGTGCGGCTCCATCCCTGTTCTTATATTAAACCATACTGATTGGTGATCACTAGATCCCAAATTTTCACCTACAACAACGTCCGATACCAAACCTCCATTTGTGAGTATTAAATCCAATATGGCCTCTTTACGGGTGTTGCTGCCTGTGTCCAGTAAGAGGACAGGTAGGGCTGTTCCGCCCTGCCACGGAAGGCCCCTCAGACAGGCAGATCCACAGAAGCTCTAACCACAGCCAGAGCCATGCCTTGAGGCCAGAGATGGCGCCTCAGCTCTTCAGCGTGGATCTTCCTGGCTCCCAGTCGCTTCCTCTTCACACGCCACTCAGGAGGACGTGCAGCAGGCAACATGAGCTCCGCTGTCCCATCCTCCGTCACGGTGTACCCCAAATCACATGGAGTGGAAGCCCCTCGCGCAGGTTGATGGACCCCCATCGGCTTGTCAAACAGACCACCCTTGGCATGGCAGCCCTCGACATCCTCCGGCGTCAGGCCAGCACAGCAGTCAGGTAAAGCTCCAATCTCTTATTGCCGTGCAGCTCTGATACAGTAATGTGCGCTGTGTATGAGCGTATCACAGAGCTCCACAGTGCAGCATCAATGTTCACTTTATAATTGTGAATGCTAGTGCTGCATGTTTATATTTACATAAACCCTGGTTGTGCTTGTATCATTGGCAAGGCTGTGTTCTCCTCTCCAATGACACCTCAAATGACCCTCTGGCTTCTATGGTTTTGGAGGTAAAAGGTAATTCCTTGCCCAGCTGGCGGGTAACTTAGAGAAGCGTCTGCTCTGCTGGTACTTGCCGGTATGGAGTACTGGCCGGAAAAACCTCAATGCTGCCCCGTTTAGCGGTAGACCCCTATAAGGGATTGCTAGAAGCAAAATTTGGCGAATTGCCTGCTTTCTGAATAGCTGAGTGGCCACAAAAATGCAACGTTTAGAGAATTTTGGGGCCAGATCGGTTCTCTGAATAACCCCTTAAAAAGACACCCACACACCCCAAATACGAAAAGGAGGAGCTCCTACAAAAATACCCATACACCTTGAGCATATCGTTTTCCATAGATGTTAATGTAGGAATGGATCCTGGGTTTTAAGTTCAGTCAGACTAGTACGATCTGTGTACAAATACCTCCCAGCTCACAGCAGTGAAAGAGGCTTCAAACAAAGCATGAAGTAAAATGTGTTTGTAGGAATTTTACTGTACAAAGTTCCCTTAGAATCCACTTGGGGAGCTAGAAACCGCATGCGGTTTGATTTATGGAGAATGAGTCATACAGTTATTGCCAAAAGAGTCCTTGCAAAGAAAAAGAAATACAAGATGTGGTATTTTTCCTTTATCACCATTATATTTAAAGAATGATTAAAGGAAAACTTCTGTTTTTTATTGTTATTAGTAGATACCTAACAAGGCCCCTAAGACTGTTATTTTGTTATGGATACATGCAAGTGTACACCTCTTTCCACTACATCTGCAGGCTTTCCTTTGCTTCCTGGGAGAAAACATGTTCTATGTTTCTCTTTAGGTCACCGTCAACATTTACCAGACCATAAAGCACTTGCATTTTAAATGGCTGAAACCAATGCAGAACCTATTGGTGTTTGAGTTGTCACAGCTTCTGCAAAATGTCAGGAATTTTGAGATTACTAACTCTTGACTAAAGTGGACCTGCAGTAACCAGGTGCACTTTGCCTGTGATATCCCATCAGGGAATGGATGGTCTTAACCCCTTCACTACCAAGTGATTTTCCAAAAAAACATTGTCAGAAACCAGTGGTATTTTTTGTAAAATAATTTTAATACATTAATAAATAGTTATTACAGTAAATAACCTATTTGGCCAGTAGATGGCGCAAAAAGGTTTGAGCAGCAGGTCTAATTTTTTTTCTCTCCCTGCATTGTCTGCTGAAAGCCCGATATTTCAGAGCTTTCATCAACTGATTTTACAGTTTTAGCTCTTTGTGCATTATGCCCACAGGGCTAAAACTTTGGGGGCACCTTCTGCAGCCCAAAAGCAAACAAAATTTGTTTGCAGCAAGCAACGTTCATTTGATTTTGGGCTGCAGATTAGCAAATTGAGATATCTCGATATCAGGGCACCAGATGGTGCCTTTGAAGCCTGAGATATCTCGATATCGGTAGTGAAGAGGTTAAAGACCAATGTGATAGCCCTTCCCTTGATAAGATATCGCCATATGTACAGTTTGTATTAGGGCTGTGCAATTAATCGCAATCGCAAAAAAATTGCGATTTAAGCACATGCAATTTCTAAATCGCATAAGGCTGCAATTTTATCTCTTCATTTTATCGGCTCCCTGTAAGCTTCCGGCGGCATGGAGCTCTGGGCGCTCGCATGGGGAACCACGTGTACAGCCGCGTTCTCACGGCTCGTCACGTGGTTCCCCCAGGCGAGCGCCCAAGCTCCATGCCGCCGGAAGCTCACAGGGAGCCGAACACGCGGCGAAAGAGGTGAGCTGGGGCAGTATCCATGAGCTGGGGCAGTATATCCATGTGCTGGGGCAGTATATCCATGTGCTGGGGCAGTATATCCATGTGTGTGTGTGCTGGGGCAGTATATCCATGTGTGTGTGTGCTGGGGCAGTATATCCATGTGTGTGTGTGCTGGGGCAGTATATCCATGTGTGTGTGTGCTGGGGCAGTATATCTGTGTGTGTGTGTGCTGGGGCAGTATATCCATGTGTGTGTGTGCTGGGGCAGTATATCTGTGTGTGTGTGTGCTGGGGCAGTATATCCATGTGTGTGTGTGCTGGGGCAGTATAGCCATGTGTATGTGTGCTGGGGCAGTATAGCCATGTGCGTGTGCTGGGGCAGTATATCCATGTGTGTGAGCTGGGGCAGTATCCATGAGCTGGGGCAGTATCCATGTGCTGGGGCATATCCATGTGCTTATCGCAAATAAAATCGCAATCGCAATATTCATTAAAAAAAAAAAAATCGCAATATGATTATTTTGTCCATATTGCACAGCCCTAGTTTGTATTCACCCTGATCAACAACAGGCCCACCTTGTAGTCAGCAGCCACCTCACAGCGGTGCACAGTCGGCCCTCAGTGGTGACGTTGACTCACAATCAGGTACATACAGATAGCTGTCCTGTAGGGTGGCTTTCTGCTCAGAGCTGTTTCTGCCCCCTCGTGGCATGCCGTGGTCACATGAGGGATAGTGAAATTTTAACAAGGAGTACCTCCTTATTTCAGTTATATATGTCATCAAAAATGCTAACATACAGTCATGACCGAAATTGTTGGCACCCCAGAAATTTTTCCAGAAAATCAAGTATTTCTCACAGAAAAGTATTGCAGTAACACATGTTTATTCCCTTTGTGTGTATTGGAACAAAACAAAAAAAGGGAGGAAAAATAGCAAATTGGACATAATGTCACACAAAACTCCAAAAATGGACTGGACAAAATTCTTGGCACCCTTAACTTAAAATTTGGTTGCACACCCTTTGGAAAAAATAACTGAAATCAGTCGCTTCCTATAACCATCAATAAGCTTCTTACACCTCTCACCCGGAATTCTGGACCACTCTTCCTTTGCAAACTGCTCCAGGTCTCTCTTATTGGAAGGGCGCCTTTTCTCAACAGCAATTTTAATATCTCTCCACAGGTGTTCAATGGGATTTAGATCTGGACTCATTGCTGGCCACTTCAGAACTGTAAGGATATAGAGTCACCCAGCACGCAGACAAAACCCAGAAAGGCAAGAAAGAACCCTAAACTGAGAAGCTGGTCCTTAGAATGGCCAGGTACTAATCTAAAATATATAGAAGTACAGATCAGGGACAGGAGAGATAACGTAGTAATAAAAAGCCAGAGGTCGGTACACGAGATAAACATATGCCAAGGGATAATGCAGAAAACTCAGAGCACAGACTGTGACTGATATTTAAAGGCCTAGATCCCTGACCAGGTGCGGCATTCAAAGTGGCCTTATTCAGAGACTGGCGCCCTCTCTGTTGGGAAGACAGCACTGCAGGAGCACCAGCAGGCATGACAGTACCCTCCCCTCCACGAGCGACCTCCGGGCGCCGAGATCTCGGGGCAGTGGGATGAGAGCGGTGAAAGGCATGGACCAGACGGGGGGCATGGAGATCAGAAATCGGAACCCATGAGCGTTCCTCCGGGCCATACCCTCTCCAGTGCACCAAATATTGAAGACCACCACGGGAATGACGGGAATCAACAATGGACTGGACCTCAAATTCTTCTTGTCCCTGGACCAGTACAGGACGAGGTCGAGGAATGACAGTGGTGAACCGATTGCACAGAAGGGGCTTCAACAAGGAGGTGTGAAAGGTATTCGGTATACGGAGGGTACGAGGTAGGTCCAGGACATAACTGACTTCGTTGATACGTCTTAGGACCTTGAATGGACCAATGTACCGCGGAGCAAATTTCATCGATGGCACACGTAACTTAATGTTACGGGTAGACAACCAGACTCTCTGGCCTGGAACATAGGAAGGACCCCTCCGCCTATGCCTATCTGCATAGGTCTTCTGTTGGACTGCAGCGTGACAGAGGTTGGAACTAGGGTTGCACCGATACTAGTATCGGTATCGGGGCCGATACTGGGTACTGCAAGAGTACTTGGTACTCGTGCAGTACCCCCCGATATTTTTTCCGATACCGGAAGCCGGCATTGAGCCGGCTTGCCGGCATCCGAGGGGCTGCGGCGGCTGTCCGAATGCTCTATCGGCATTCAGACAGCCGCCCCTGCGATACTTACCTTCCTGGGCGCCGCCGGGAATGTCTCCGCGCGGGCGCTCGTTGGAAGGACCCCAGCCGCGACCATGTGATCACGGCTGGGGTCCTTCCAAGGAGCGCGCGCACGGAAGCTTTCCCGGCGGCGCCCAGGAAGGTAAGTATAAACACACTGAGCAGCTGCAGGGCCTGTCTGAATGCCGATAGGCCCTGCAGCTGCTCTCCACGACGATACTTACCTTCCTGGGCAACGCCGGGAAAGTTTCCCCGCGCGCGCTCCTTGGAAGGACCCCAGCCGTGATGACATGGTCCCACGTGGTCGCGGCTGGGGTCCTTCCAACGAGCACGCGCGGAGACATTCCCGGCGGGGGGGGCATACCCATGAGCTGGGGGGCATATCCATGAGCTGGGGGGCATATCCATGAGCTGGGGGGCATATCAATGTGTGAGCTGGGGGGCATACCCATGAGCTGGGGGGCATAACCATGAGCTGGGGGCATATCAATGTGTGAGCTGGGGGGCATATCCATGAGCTGGGGGGCATATCAATGTGTGAGCTGGGGGGCATATCCATGAGCTGGGGGGCATAACCATGAGCTGGGGCATATCAATGTGTGAGCTGGGGGGCATACCCATGAGCTGGGGGGCATAACCATGAGCTGGGGGGCATAACCATGAGCTGGGGGGCATATCAATGTGTGAGCTGGGGGGCATATCCATGAGCTGGGGGGCATATCAATGTGTGAGCTGGGGGGCATATCAATGTGTGAGCTGGGGGGCATATCCATGAGCTGGGGGGCATAACCATGAGCTGTGGGGGCATAACCATGAGCTGTGGGGGCATAACCATGTGTGAGCTGTGGGGGCATATCCATGAGCTGGGGGGCATATCCATGAGCTGGGGGGCATACCCATGTGTGAACTGGGGGGCAAATCCATAAGCTGGGGGGGCATATCCATGTGTGAGCTGGGGGGCAAATCCATAAGCTGGGGCAGTATGAATATATATATATATATATATTTATATATCGGGGGGATATACATGTGAGCTGGGGGCATTTTTATATGGTCTGTTCTTATTGGAAAGCGTCACATGACATTAAAGAAAAGTATCGGTACTCGGTATCGGTGAGTACTTTTAAAAAGTATCGGTACTCGTACTCGGTCTTAAAAAAGTGGTATCGGTGCATCCCTAGTTGGAACGTACCAAAGTCCACACTTTATGAAGAGACTGAACATAGGAGTCCAAGTCAGGAAGACCAGTGTCAGCACTAGGGGATGGCAAAAAGGTAGGCTGGAAACCATGGGCAACAAAAAACGGGGAGTGACCAGACGAAGCATTCACATTACTGATCAGAGCAAATTCAGCCCAAGGAAGTAAAGAAACCCAATCATCCTGCCCTTGAGAAGAGAAGCTACGAATGTAGTTGTCACTAGACTGATTAGCACGTTCGGCAGCTCCATTGGACTGTGGGTGATAAGCAGAAGAAAATGATACTTTAATGCCCAACTGTGAACAGAAATTTCGCCAAAATCTAGAAATGAACTGGGGACCTCGATCAGATTTCGTGAGGCAAACCATGCAATCTGAATACCTCTTTGGCTAATATGTTGGCTAGACCTTTAGATGTTGGCAATTTCTTGAGAGGAACCAGATGAACCATCTTAGTAAAGCGATCAACAATGGTCAAAATCACAGTATGCCCTTCAGAAGGTGGCAAATCTACTATGAAATCCATGGAGATATGTGACCACGGCTTGTCAGGGATGGCTAGTGGTTGCAATAGCCCTGCAGGACATTGAGTAGAGGCTTTGGATTGTGCACATACCACACATGCCTGTACATATTCCCTCACATCCTTAGCAATGTCTGGCCACCAGTACATCGGTGTAAGGGCTGACAATGTCCTTTTTATACCAGGATGACTGGCTGGTCTGGAGGCATGATATCAAGAGAGTAATTCCTTTCTGTCTGCGTCAGGAACAAACAACTTGTCAGAAGGAGTCTCAGGGGGAGCTGTACCTTGCATAGCTTGGATACGAGTAAGGAGTGTAGAAGTAAGGGTGAGAGGAGTAGCTGCCACTACTCTCTCCAGAGGAACAATCAACTCAATTGGTCTATCTTGCTGTTCTGTGACCTCAAATTGCCTGGAAAGTGTGTCTGCCTTAACATTTCTGTTACCGGGCCTATAGGTGATTATGTAATTGAAGTGACTCAAAAACATAGACCACCGGGCTTGACGGGATGACAGTCTTTTGGCATCGGCAATAAAAGTCAGGTTTTTATGGTCAGTCAGAATCATAGTGGGAGTAGGAGCTCCTTCAAGTAGGTGTCTCCACTCCTTCAAAGCAGAAATGATAGCCAGGAGTTCTCGGTTACCGATATCATAGTTCCTCTCAGCACTAGATAATTTCTTGGAAAAGAAGCCACAAGGCTTGAGTGGTTGGTCAGGGGATTCTCTTTGGGAGAGAACAGCTCCTACTCCTGTCTCCGAAGCATCAACCTCTAAGATGAAGGGCTTCCTTGGATCAGGGTGGACAAGTATAGGGGCTGTAGAAAAAGCCTCTTTAAGAGTCTCAAAGGCTTTAACGGCTTCAGGGGACCAAATACGGGTATTAGCTCCCTTCTTGGTCATATTGGTAATGGGTGCCAGTATTGTGGAGAAATTGAGTATGAATCTGCGGTAATAGTTGGCGAACCCTATGAATCTCTGAATAGCTTTTAGCCCTATAGGACATTGCCAATCAGTAACAGCAGTAAGTTTAGCCGGGTCCATGGAAAATCCTTCTTCGGAAATGACATAACCTAGAAATGCTAACTTAGGTTAGTCAGAGACACTTTTCCAATTTACAGTAAAGGCCATTGTTCAACAACGTCTGAAGAACCTTTTTAACCTGCAAGTGGTGAGTAGCGAGATCAGGTGAGTAAATAAGTATATCATCCAAATACACGATGACACAGTCGTGTATGAAATCACGCGAAACATCATTTATAAAATCCTGGAACACAGCTGGAGCTTAACATAGCCCAAAGGGCATTACAAGGTACTCGTAGTGACCAGATCTGGTATTGAAAGCGGTCTTCCATTCATCACCATCTTTAATGCGCACTAAATTATACGTGCTTCTTAAGTCAAGCTTAGAAAAGATCTGGGAACCTTTTAGCCTGTCAAAGAGTTCTGCAATCAATGGAATGGGATAGGCATTTTTCACAGTTATTTTATTTAATCCCCTATAGTCTATGCAAGGTCTTAAGTCACCGTCTTTCTTAGAGACAAAAAAGAACCCAGCACCAGCAGGAGATGTGGATTTCCTTATGAAGCCCCTGGCAAGGGAATCCTTTATGTACTCCTCCAATATGAGGTTCTCATGTTGAGACAGAGGATACACTCGTCCCTTGGGAGGAAAAGTGCCAGGAAGAAGAGTAATAGCACAATCATAGGGTCTATGCTCAGGTAAAGTCTCAGCCCCTCCTTTGTTGAAAACTTCCCTGACCTCCTCATACTGTATAGGAACCAATACAGATAAAGGAGCAGCAGTGGGTACATTTATGGTGTGCACAGACTTGACAGGAATCATGCATGAATCAAAACAAGACTTGCTCCATGACAGAACAGTGTTTCTTCTCCAGTCTATGACTGGATTGTTTTTTTGTAACCAAGGATACCCCAAAACAACAGGACATGAAGGAGATGATAGGAGTTGGCATACCACAGTCTCTTTATGGAGAACTCCTACAGACATGGAAATAGGACTGGTCCCCTTAGAAATATATGGGTTGAAAAGGGGTCTGCCATCTATAGCATGAATAGCTATAGGTGTTTTTTTTTCCACACAGGGAATCCCTTTCTCTTTTTTTTTTTTTTTTTTTTTTTTTTTTTTTGAATCCCTTTCTCTAATGCAAAATTGGTGTCCATAAAATTTTCCTCTGCCCCTGAATCAAGAAGTGCATCTACCTGAATAATGGAGGAACCCACCTCAATCATAATAGTAAAGTAACATCGCTTTTTATAGACAGAAGGAGACAATGTCATGACCTCTGATACCAGTCCCCTCTCCTCTGACGGTTTAATCTCACCAGACTGCATTGGTTGAGGTACAGGGTTGTCAGATGCAACAGGGTTAAACTCTGGAGACACACAAGGTATTAACCTATTAGGTTGTGATTTTGTTTTACACATGTCTCTGATCTGGTCTTCCATCTCCATACAGAAAGGAATAAGATCATTCAGATTCCCAGGAAGATCTCTTCCTGTAATAGCAAGGGTTAACGAGTCAGACAAATCCTCCAGAAAACAGGACACCAGAGTTTCATTATCCCAATTAACCTCGGCAGCAAGTGTCTGAAAATCAACAGCGGGTATTCCAACACAGTTCTGTTTCCCTGACTTAAACTCATTAACCGTTTAATAGCAGAATTTGTCTTTCTGGAAGGGTTAAACACACTTTTTAAGGTGGTAACAAATTCCTCGTAGTTATTTATTATGGGATTCTTTGACTCCCTTAATGCAGTAGCCCAGTCTAAGGCCTTGTCTCTGAGATGGTTAAAAAGAAAACATACTTTAGCTCAGTCAGTTATACACATATGAGGATTTAACTCAAAACATACATCAATTTGATTCAGAAATCCTCTGCATGCAGCAGCCTCAGCACTGAAAGTAACAGAGGGCAACATTTGCACTGGAACAGTGGATTTAACCATAGAAGTGTCAGAATGGGTTATAGGAGCAGGTGAGGGAGACTGCACGCAATCTGTATTCTCCAAGAGCGTTTCCAGCAACATTGCAAAATGATACATCTTGGCATCAGCCTCCCTTATATGGGTACAGCAAGCAGTAAACTGCTGGGCAATGTCTGCAGGGTCCATGGCCCTGACGTAATGTAAGGATATAGAGTCACCCAGCACGCAGACAAAACCCAGAAAGGCAAGAAAGAACCCTAAACTGAGAAGCTGGTCCTTAGAATGGCCAGGTACTAATCTAAAATATATAGAAGTACAGATCAGGGACAGGAGAGATAACGTAGTAATAACAAGCCAGAGGTCGGTACACGAGATAAACATATGCCAAGGGATAATGCAGAAAACACAGTCAATATACAAGCCAGAGGTCAAACCAGAAAACCAATATGCATAAGCTATAAACACGCGCTGAGGGCTAGAAATAACCACGTCAGGGCTCAGAGCACAGACTGTGACTGATATTTAAAGGCCTAGATCCCTGACCAGGTGCGGCATTCAAAGTGGCCTTATTCAGAGACTGGCGCCCTCTCTGTTGGGAAGGCCGCACTGCAGGAGCACCAGCAGGCATGACAAGAACTCTCCAGCTCTTTGTTGCCATCCATTTCTGGGTGCTTTTTGACATATGTTTGGGGTAATTTTCCTGCTGGAAGCCCCAAGATCTCGGACGCAAACCCAGCTTTCTGACACTGGGCTCTACAGTGCGATCCAAAATCTTTTGGTAATCCTCAGATTTCATGATGCCTTGCACACATTCAAGGCACCCAGTGCCAGAGGCAGCAAAACAACCCCAAAACATCATTGAACCTCCACCATATTTCACTGTAGGTACTGTGTTCTTTTCTTTGTAGGCCTCATTCCGTTTTCAGTAAACAGTAGAATATGTGCTTTACCAAAAAGCTTTATCTTGGTCTCATCTGTCCACAATATGTTTTTCCAGAAGGATTTTGGCTTACTCAAGTACATTTTGGCAAACTGTAGTCTTGCTTTTTTATGTCTCTGTGTCAGCAGTGGGGTCTTCCTGGGTCTCCTGCCATAGCGTTTCATTTAATTTAAATGTCGACGGATAGTTCGTGCTGACACTGATGCTCCCTGAGCCTGCAGGACAGCTTGAATTTCTTTGGAACTTATTTGGGGCGGCTTATCCACCATCCGGACTATCCTGCGTTGCAACCTTTCATCAATTTTTCTCTTCCGTCCACGCCCAGAGAGATTAGCTACAGTGCCATGGGTTGCAAACTTCTTGATAATGTTGCGCACTGTAGACAAAGTTAAATCTAGATCTCTGGAGATGGACTTGTAACCTTGAGATTGTTGATATTTTTCCACAATTTTGGTTCTCAAGTCCTCAGACAGTTCTCTTCACCTCTTTCTGTTGTCCATGCTTAGTGTGGCACACACAGACACACAATGCAAAGACTAAGTGAACTTCTCTCCTTTTTATCTGCTTTCAGGTGTGATTTTTATATTGCCCACACCTGTTACTTGCCCCAGGTGAGTTTACAGGAGCATCACATGCTTGAAACAATCTTATTTATCCACAATTTTGAAAGGGTGCCAAGAATTTTGTCCAGCCCATTTTTGGAGTTTTGTGAGACATTATGTCCAATTTGCTTTTTTTCCTCCCTTTTTTTAGTTTTCTTCCAATACACACAAAGGGAATAAACATGTGTATAGCAAAACATGTGTTACTGCAATACATTTCTGTGAGAAATACTTGATTTTCTGGAAAAATGTCTGGGGTGCCAACAACTTCGGCCATGACTGTATATAAAGGAAGCGATTACCTGTTGAACGAGCCCAGTTTGTTTTGGACAAGACTGGTGTCACTTTCAGCAGCGCTTCAGACCAAACAGGGTTTAGGGAAGCAGGAATAATCCAGAGGATATAATGGGAATAAGTATTTGCATGCATCAAATGTCAGACCCGCCCCAGAATCTACAGTCTCACACCTCCTAAAAGCATCTCCAGGTCCATGTACCTAAAGTCCCAAGTGACTACAGTTACAGGCTTACATCGCATCAAGAAATTGATGTGAGTGTGGGGCAAAATCGAAGCTGCTGTGGCAGTACGTCAGTGGTCAGTTTGTATTAAGAGGACGCACATGTGCCAGAGGAAAATACCTCATACTATAAAATTCCCACATCCTGAACTGTCAATCAACCTGAACAGCTGCATCTGCAAGATGTGCCAGCTGGGTAGAGTAGAGGTAACATCACTGCTCTATAACCGTGGAGAGAAACTGTGGAGACACAGGTTCGATCCCAGCAGGAGCACCTCTCCAGTAAGTGTCCTTGGGCAAGACACCTAACGGTACATAGTCGCCACCCAGGACATACATGAAAACGAGAGTAATCTCAATGTATCCTTCCTGGTAAAATACTTTCTCAAAAAAACAAAATCATGATCGTGAGTATGAGAAATATTATTCTAAATCTTCTACTTTCCAATTTTGGTGGAACTCTGTCCATTTCACACCCTTTCTTGTTCATAGACGTCAAGAGTGGGGCCCATCAGTTTGTATTGCTTCTTTTTACCTTCTTACCTTTAATAAACGTTACAAAAAAAGGGATTTATGTTTTATCCTTGATGTTTCTGAAGATTATTACTATTGTATACCTCAATCCTGTCTTCCTTTATGATCCTGTAAAGAGCAGGAAAGCCTTTAGTCAAATATTTTCACGTGGAGTTGTCCTGCTTTGAGTTCACTCAGAATTATTCATGTTCCTTTCAAAGCCATTTTTCAATCAATACTCAGAGTCTGACCTCTTCTTTGATCCACTAAACTAGAATGTACCTTCCACGGAAATAGGGCTCTCCGTCTCTCCTGTATTTTATTGTCAAATGTCTTGTTTTTCAGATGATTTGTATTTATCCTTTTAACTGTATCAAATATACCCTTGTACAACACTGCAGAATGTGTTGGTGTTTTATGTAAAGTATAATAATAATAATAAATGAACTAAATTGTCTTGAAGTGGTTGTGATACTAAAAACTATCAGGGTTATTCAGAGAGAGCCGATCTGACCCCGAAATTGCACCGAACAGGGAACTTCCCTGTACGGTGCAATTTCGTGGCCATTCGGCTATTTAGAAATCAGACAGTTTGCCAAATTATGGCGAATTGCCAGCAAATACGGTGCCTGTTCGATGGCAGTGAAATCCCCACAGAGAAGCAAAGGTTAATCTATTCAGAGACATCGAACAGCAGAGAAATGTTAGTGAAATGCCCTGATGTTCGGTGGTTTCATTTGCCAGGTTTAATCAGGTGATTTCCATAGGTTCCAATGTTAAAAATATTCCCTGTTTTTATTCAATACCTATTATTAAATCCCGGCCAGAGCACCTCTCCAGTGAGAGTCCTTGGGCAAGACACCTACATACTTGCCTACCAAACAATGGGCCAAATAACATACTTGGTGCTAACTTAACCAGAGCTGTTGTAAACTTAAAACCTCCTTAGGCTATAATGGCTCTGGGAAGTTTACAACAGCTCTGGTTAAGTTAGCACCAACTATGTAATATGGCCCAATATCGTCTGTGGAGTCCAGTGGTAGCATCTATACCCTTCGACTGTGGAGAAGCAACTCAAGGTCCCGTTTGGCACATCCCTCCGGAACAACTGTGGAGAAGTCTAGACTTTACGAGAAGTGGGTTCAACCTAACCACCATGTCGCTGATCATCGCTACAATAATGGAAAGACGACTTGATTCTACTCAGAAGACGCCACCAGTGAGTGTCCTTGGGGAAGACACTTAACGATATGGATGCGCCTACCTCAGAAAAAACTTGTACATCTCATAGATTGTAAGTTCTCTTGGGAACAGGGTCCCCCTGAATCAGATCATCATCCATGTGTGGTATTCTAATGTATCAACTCCTTGTACACTGACCCTGTAAAGCGCTGCGTAATATGTGGCGCTATATAGATAAAGGATAATAATAATAATAAAACCCTTTTTTTTAAATCTGCAACAAAAAGTCAATTTCTTTTTCTTTTTTTAGGATTTTTCAGAAATTTTTCGGCAAATTTTTCTTTCATATTGTTTTTTTGCTCTGTAACAGACCTTTCTATTATTATTTATAGGACCTTATATGTTAATTCCAGACATTTTCGTCCAGTAGGTTTTTTGCAAACAGCGTTTCAAATTTGAAACTTTCAATTGTTTGTTTTTTCTTTTACTCCAGTCGACGGCTTGTCTGCTTTTTCCGACGGCTGGTCGGCCCTGTGTTTGGCAGATCGTCGGCTTTTTTTGGACGGGTCCAGGTTTTTTTGGCGGTTTTGCAACGGATGGTCGGGTTTTTTTTGGAATCGTGCGGTGTTTTTACGTTGTTTTTGGATCTGGAGGTTTTGCAGTGGATTTTCAGATATGGTCGGCGGATTTTCCTTGCACTTTGGGGACCCTTCGGTGAATGCTGAATTCACCGCAGGGTCAGGGAATTTGATTCCCCGAAGTGCAGACAACGAGAGCGCACCGACATGACGGTGACATTTCAGTGCTCTTTGAATAACCCCTTATGAAAGCTTGATGCACATTAAATAACCAAACCTGCCGTCAGGTGTTATTAGTTTAAGATTAAATGCTGTCGTGTACTTTTAGTTTACAGTCAGTCACTAAGTTAGTTGGATGGTTGTCAAATCAAGACAGCCAAAATGTATATAATTTATATAATCAGCAGCATCAAATATATATAGAAGAACACTGGGAACCAGGAAATGGAACAGCTTTTGAATCATTGACATTCTGAGATATGTGGAGAGTTAGAAGGTCCTTTATTTAATGATAGAGATTTAGATCAATAGAATGACCACTGTCCGGTCTTAGTACACCTTAATATAAACATTAATAAATGTTTCTTCATTTAAATGTAAGCTTCAGTCAGACAAGTGAACAGAAAATTCATCAGTCTCTTTAAATCAAACAGCTTTCTGTTCTTGAGAAACTTTTAAAAAGGATACGTAACACAAGGTGCAGTCCTATCTTCTGGTCACCTGATGTTCAGAACACCATGAGCCCTATTCTGACCAAGAAACTTAATGGCTCACTCTTCAATCATAACCTTCCCCCTATCCTTGTCCAGTCAAGCTGCAAATTGGCACAAAAGCCTTTGATCCCTACATGCAGACACTGCCTACCTACACTGCTGGTCTTTAGAATAGCTGGAAAAGCTAAACACAGAACAGACACACAGAATAAACAAAGTCAAAACAACCCAAAGTTAGGAACCAGAGCAGGTTATCACACAAAGCCAGGGGTCAGTACCAGAATGGATAGCCAGACAAAGCCAGGAGTCAGAACCAGAACAGATAAGCAGAGAGAGTCAGGAACCGGAACAGAAGAAAATCAAGGAGAGCAAGGGTTAACGCTAGAGAGTAGTCCGGATACATAGCCAGAGTCCCTTCGTGTTTTACCAGGAGTACAAGAACAGGAATCACACTGATCAGGTTAATCCACGACAGGGCAGGGACCATAACTCACTGCATGATGTTTAAATCCAGCGGGCGTCACATCATCACATTGCGCCCCTCAAGCGTAACTTACCCGCGATCGCTGGCAATATCACTCGGCCAGCGAGCAGCAAAGACGGTGCTGCCAGCCGCTGAGCAACCATCGGGCCAGCCGTGACACAAACGTCCCTTGCTGGGTGTCAGTTGCACCTGCAGTGCCTACTTTAAATTAACACTTTTTAAAAATGCATCTAGTCATTTTTCTCACACTCTATAAGATAGCACTGTTTACAAATGGGCTCCAGAATGTGCCTCCAAATTTTCAGCACCTCGGTCATGTCACCCAAATTAAGCTGTTTGAACAGCTTGGAGGTGCGTTTTTCTTTTACCGAGACACAGAACGTCAGCTTTATTATTGTACATGTAGTAGCTCTTTTTTGCCAGCAGGGGGAGCCTTCTGCTTGTCATATAAACTTACTGTCTTTAAAATGATTATAAAATGTATATTATAAAGGGTACATTCATTTTTACACTCTCTGCAATAGAAATGTGTTTCCATAAAACCACTGCTCCTGGCAGTGGTTTTGTGGAAAAGAGAAATCAGAATTGCAATCTTTTTTAAAAAAAAAACTAGATAATAATTACCACGGCAGATTAAAAAGTCCAAAATCGTGTGGAGTACTTTTGCACTTTTATTTTGCTACACATATAGTTATAAGCATCGTTAGATAGTTAGAATTTCCTATAACAGTCATTTGATGTTAAAAAAACATCCTTAGTTGCCTCTAGCTCTTCAAGCTGTCTGTAATAGTCTAAGCAATGGCTAGTTATTGATCGAGCATTGAAATATTTTTCTGTTTTTGCTTTTTAAGAGATTTCCAGTTTAATTAGAGTTGGTGGTGTTATTCTGGCAGCCCCAAGGATAGGCATATAGTCTCAGCTCAGCCTTTTATCACCCAGGAATGTCACAAAGGAAAACCTACTTTAAAACGTCAGCATATTTGTGTGAACATGTGTGTATGTTGGGCCCTATCACCTGGTGTGAGCTAAAATGCCATCGCTAACAGAAAAATCTAGAGCGAGTCGCTAAAAGGTGGCGCCTGACGACCCACCAACAGATCACCTTGTCCGTGGTAGTCCGTGTATAAGGTCGTTTAGCGCTTGCTAGGGAAACTCTAAGACCCGGGCTGAGACACAGCACTAATTTCAGTTTTTTTTCCAGTGCAGAGTGCCGGGCCATACCTATCCCCTGCCCTCACAAGCTTGTATAAGTATGAACACATCCAGCATTATTAAAATCCTCCAAGGTGGCCGTATCATCCATGTTTATATGCACACATATATTAATGGGCATTGCATGATAAATGCCACCCGACAGCATGGAGGATCATTACACTGCATTTAGTAGATCCAAAAGGAAGGCCAGGTGAGCAATAATAATTTCCCTGCTGCTGCAGCATATCAATAATACGTGTTTCAGGGCAAGACTTATTCACGTGTCCCTTTAAACATGGTAAAGTCACCCTAATAATCAACCGCTTAGATACTATGAATAACCCCCAGCATAAAATGTCTAAAATTAGCCAATATATTAGAATTCGGATACATGTGGATAAAGGATACATATATATCATAATAGAGCCTACTGCAACAGCAGCAACATTGCTGACCAGACCCATTACTGTGGTTTATGGGGCCAAGAGAACACCTGTGCTGCATTCCTGTTAATTGCCTGTTAATTTTGGGTGAGGACCTGTTTTTTTGTGTTTTTTTTGGAGTTAGCACCAAGGTTGAGCTGTAGGTAAATGTTTGTGATTAGCGTACGTGTAGAAATTAGTGCAGGAACCAAGTGATCTGTTGGTTACAATAGCGCAAGTGTTCTCTAGCGCTCCCCATGTTAAGTATAGGACGCAGTCTAAGTGATTTCTCCCGTTTCTAGCGAGAGGCAGATGATCTGTTGGTCCAGCGCTAGACTAATTTTACCTGGCGCTAACGCAAAAACATGCTAACGCTAGGGTTAGCTCACACCGGGTCATAGGTCCCGTTGTCTTTGTTATCAATGTGAAACTAAATCAGTTGTGTATTAATGTATTCCTGTTTGATTGTCTTTTTTATTTCTGCAGGAAGATCTCGCTGCTGAAAGAAGGAAGCAAGCAGTTGTAGAACAAGTCATGATAGACCACCTTTCTAGGTATATTGAGCTTATGGTCCATGCACTGCGTTTCAGGCAAACCAAAGGGGTGGCGAAGGTACGAGCCCAGGATTCAGTGACACACACGGGAGGTGAAGATGCGGTAAAATAGACAGGGGTTTATGTGAGTAATTGCACAGGTTAGAGGGGTGAGGCAGGAATGAGGCTGACTATGGAGGGGACTTTTTTTTTTCTTTTTTGATTTTTATATGGAGGGGAAACAGGCAGGACAGGAAATGGGCTGAGCACAGAACACAGGATAGAAACACAGGGGCAAGGCAGGAAGTGAGCTAGACACAGGTACAAAGGGAACTCACATAAGACATCAGGTAGACAAGACAGAAAAAGGGCTGAGGACCAAGGAGATACTGGGAGGTCTTGATTAACTTGGAATCAGGATACGAGAAGGATACGTGGAGCAGGTAGGCAGCAGAGCAGGAACACGGTGGGCAGCAGGGACACAGTGGGCAGCCAGCGGAGCAGGAACACAGTGGAGCAATCAAAGCGAGGTCTCCAGAAGGGTAATCCAATAAATGCAAATCAGTAAATCAGGGCAGATGGAGAGTAAATAAAGTCCAAAAGAGAAAAACAAGGGTCTGGTACACTGGAATCAGATAAGGGTCAAGGGAAAGCAAGCTTCTTAGTATTCTTACAGACAATGCAGGAGCCTAGTCTGATGGGTGCTCCACCCTCAAGTAGGGCAGGACAGGTAGTAATTAGAAGCACATGGTTGTTGCAGTGCTTGCAGAAGCAGGGCATCCCAGGAAAGGTGCTACCAGGTCAGATGTGAGCACGGTTCTTTCTGTATTTCCTAGGGGGAAGATTTCAGTTTGTTTTTCAATTGAGATGTACAGTTTATTGGTTACATTAAAGGGGGAAAAAGTTCTGAATGATTTATCGTTGCCTTATTGTGTGTAGACTTTTTCTATCCACTGTATTTGTCGAGTGGTAAGTGTGTAGCAGTGATGTTTATGCTGAAAATCGGGTTAAAAGCAACCATCCTGCAGCCAAACATATTACAGGTTGAGTATCCCTTATTGGAAATCCTTGGGAAACTGGGTACTTTGTTCAGAGTTTTTTGCATATAACAATGAGATATCTAGGAGTTTTTGGATGTTAGGACATTTCAGATGCTTTAGTTTTATTTTACGTATTTCTTCCTAAATATGTGCCGCTTTCCAATTGCAAGCTGGAGAATGCTTTCGGAGTTGGAAGCGTGGATGTTTTCATTTGCTGCCTTTCCTTTTGTGCAGGTTCACAAATCTATAATAGCTGCACTAATCCACTACTCCATTTAGTCACTATACCCCACTGCCTGTCATCTTTTTTGGCAATAAAATGGTTAGAATTAATATTCTTTTGACAGTTCTCCAGAGTACAGCTGTCCCACTGTTTATTAAAAGGCTTAAATTATTCAGCAACATTACTCATGGAATTAAATGCTGTTGAATCAGTGATTCCGTGTAGTACCTACCTGCTTTTTTTTTTTTTTTTAGGCAGGTTTCGACCTGCGCAGAAAAAACCCCTCCACTGATCACTTGTACCTTGTTGAACCCATCTCCAAATGGCTATTACCATATTCTTCTTACATCTTTTTCCTTTTATTATGCTTTTCTTCTTTTCTCCTTTCATTTAGTGCCCCTTTCTTCTCTTTCTTATTTTTATGTCTTTCTTTGGTTTTTGATATATTCTTTTTTTCTGTTTTATTTTTGTGTTTTGCATTAAGCTCTCTTTGTTACAAACTTACTAAACTGACTTTGTTCAATTTAAGCGAAGTGTATTGGTTCATATGATGTCATGTGATGTTAATTGCAATAGTATAGAATATGTTTTTTTTTTTTTTTTGCTAAACATAGGATATTATCCAACCTAGATTCGATATAAAACAGAAGGGATTAGAGAAACAAAACTAAACCAGAAGGATTAAACCTCTGTATTGGAACTAAGAAACAAGGAATGAAAGGGACTCATTTGGACAAAAATCCAACGAAATGAGCTGGGTTGGTTATACAAATACAGATTTTTTTTCAGTTAAATACAAAAAGAAACACATGACATAATTAACTGCCCTATGAATTGTTCATTAATTGATTACGTTAAGTATATTAGGGCTGCGGGGTTACTCTTTGCCAAGCGTCATTGACCAAATATTTGAAGGTATCATGTGTGTCTTTTTGTATTTAACAAAAAAAAAACATCTGTATTTGTCTACCTAACCCAGCTCACTTCGTTGGATTTTTGCCCAAGTGAGTCCCATTTATTCCTTGTTTCTATGGATTTTTTTTTGTTGTTGAAAACTTTGGGCCCTATTCCCCTCTTGCCATTAAGATATCAGCTGGATCTGCTCTAGCCGATATTCGAACAGCTGGACAAGCTATTCTGGTCTTGCTGCACGTCTTACTTGCAGTTCGACCATAATGCCTCCTTACTGTAAATTAACGTCTCCTATACACTGTATAGGAGGCATTAATTTGCACCTGGGATTAGAAGAATGAGCTATTCCAGGGTAGCTCATTATTCTATCCTGGAGCCAGTATTACTCAAAGAGATTACGTCTCTTAAAACCTGGTGCTTTTCCAAAATCACTTAACACAATACAATTACATCCCCAAAAACCCCCAAATTTACAGCTCATCCTATGGTGGAGAGGGTGGCGTATATCCGCCGCAAACCGCAAGAGACTTGGAACAAATAGTTCCCAGTGTCTCTCTACACTTCATCACTGCACTCTATGATCCTGCGAGTGCAAGCTCCTATAGACTCCAGGTGCTGGACACTGCTGTTGGTATAAATTTATGCCTGCGTTTCTTTCCAAGGCCAGCTGCTAATAAAGTGGATGGATCAGGATAGGTACATTAAAACGCCGTCGGTAAGGAGAATTGGCACGTGCCAATATTTACCTTTACCTGCTCCCTTTTAACGACAAGAGAGGAAAAGGATCCTTTTTATTCTCCGAAAGTGGGCGGCAACGAGTTTACACAAAGGTAAATCTTGCATTTTCAAGAATATACACAGAGGTTAACTGTTCACAATCAAAAGATTTTCAATTGAGCATTCTTATTTTGTTTTGTTCTGTGTATTGTTTCTTTTAGGGCTGTTATCAGTGACCCGGAACAAAGTTCAAGCACGGCAGTTTTGGATAATCCTGAAAGAGATTTGTCTTCTGCACCTCTGCGCTTCCGAAAAAGAACATTACATGAGACTAAGTAATTTATTTTTAGGGGATAAATGTGCAATTGAGTGACTACAAGGATTGTAATAGTTTTGTTATTCGGATAATTGGTGGCCCAATTGGTAAAAAGTACTACACAATACAAATTACACACTTTATTATTTGTTTTAATCATTAATCTTTGTATCGGAGTTGCCAAAATCTAATTTAATGGACACTTCAGACAGTTCAGTTACTTTGTGATGTAGAATTTATAAATCTAGGGATTAGAAATCCACTCTATATAATGAAAGTCACCGCCGTGACATTAACCAACGATTGAGAGAAGACGTTCCAATGTCATCGTCACTATGACGTTATACTTTATAGCAGACCTCTGTTCCTCAATTGGGTATGTCTGCTAAAGTCAGATTCCTCCACTACTTCGACCACCGAACCTCTTGCTTTGTATTGCCTTTACGCGCAGACATCAGCCTTCAAACTTGATGTAGGGTAAAACAGCTTCACCCAAGAACCAGTCGCGATATGGCTAAGGATGTCAATATGACTGGTAATAGGATGAGTGCACACATATTTATATTGAACCTCCCAACAGTTCAGGTCTCAGGTGAATATTCCATCAACAAATAACAAACAAATGTCTCACAGGACAAGCAGAACAATAGTACAATAGATTCCGATTTTACAGTATCTGACTGATTACTCAGGCCAGGGAGAGATTATCACATTAACCTAATAACCAGTGTAACAGAGTGGCTGTACCCTGAGTACCTCCGTCAGCAGGCTCTTTCCCCCTTTAAAACAGTCCCCACAGTTGCCGGAGCAATCTTCCCCAACAGCCCACCCAAACCTTAACCGCAGCTGAAAGAAGGATGTAGACCATTGAGAATCAAAATGCAGACTCACAGTTTAAAAGAGATTGTACACTATACAGAGAGTGGGTAGTAATACAGAGGTCTACGCTATACAGAGAGAGGATACATAATAGAGGGAATGTACACCATATTCACAACAGGAGACTCTACAATAAATACATAAGGGAATAATACACAGACATCATAACTCTTTAGTTAGCTGGGGGATGTTTAAAACAGTGAAAAACCAAATATTGTATATTTAAAAGGTCCCCCAATTCTCTTAGTCTCTTTCACGAGCCATAGTCGCTGGGCAGGAGGCTAGTCCACAGCCCCCTCCAGATGCCCCAGTGACGGTAGGCTCCATCACAAACAGAAAATACAAACAATAGCTGCAACCAGCAAACCTATGTCTTTCCTGATAGCAGGAGTCCCATACAATAGAATAAAGTCTGCCATAAATATAAACAGGTGCAAACAGTCTGACAAGTTAATCCCTTTGTAAGTCCAGAGCAGATGAAAATGAAAAGCTACTGGAACCCCAAATCCGTTACATACGTGTTCTGTGAAATTATATGCTAGTAGCTTCATGCAGAGGTCTGCTTTCCTAAAATGTCCATTTGAGCACTACATGAACATGTGGATTAAAAGCTTTATTATCTGTTGTGATTGGTAAACAGTAGACAGAGTTTAATATTAACCCCTTCACCACCGTTATCGAGACATCTCGGGTTTCAAACGCATCATCTGGTGCCCCGATATCGAGATATGCTGTTCAGAAGGTGCCCCCAAAATTTTAGCCCTGTGGGCATAATGCCCAGAGAGCTAAAACTGTAAAATCAGCAAACTGAATGTTGGACCGGCATTCAGCAAGCTGATACAGTGTTGCAGTAAAAAATGGCACGGCAACTGTAACTCAATTGGTTCAGTAGATGGCACCATCTACTGGCTAAATATGTTAAGACAGTAAATAAAATTATTGGGAGTATTTTTAAATGTATTTTAAAAGAGTATAATTAATTAAAAATGATATTTTTTACAAAAAAACCTGGTTCCTGACAATGTTTTTTTGGGAACTCACTTGGTAGTGAAGGGGTTAATACCCACTGTCATTATTCCCTCAGATCATGCCCCAAGCCATATATTCCGTAACTCCTCTCTGTCATATTTCTCCATTATTCTCATCATAACTCACTTTACCTCAATTCATTTTCCCAGCTATATCCACCCAAAAATTTATTTCCACCTACACCGCTCTCCCCCCTGCTGTTAATCTCTACCGGTCCCATTCCTTCTCACACTTTTAGTCAATGTCAACATCTGAAAAGACAGTTTCCCTCAATTTTAATGCGTGTTTAAAGATAATTTGTCTTACATGACCTCTTTTTGTAATTAACAGGATTAAAACAACCTCAACTTTTACTGAAACCATGCTGTCAAACAAGCTGCGCTTTGATGCCAGAATAATGTGCAGGTACTCAAACATTGACTAATATGGAATTCAGTTTAATTAATTACATTTTAAATAGATTTGCAGACATATTTCATCAAGTTTCTTTATTGGTTCGACACATGACAGGTTGTGCAGGTAATAAGACAGTGTGATTTACCATTAATAGGCAGCAATATGATCTACACTGTCAGAAATGTAAGCAATGTATTATTCTCATGTTCAGCCGGTCATTCCCCAATGCATTGGTTAATGGTCAGTTTCTTCTTGAGAATGGAGTTAATATCAATGAAGTGCGAAAGTGCTTGTATTTTGGAAGTGGTGGGATTGGTAACAGGACAGGATGCCCGAAGAAGTTCCTTTCCGTGTCCTAAAATTAAGGGGTTTTCCAGAGAGAGACGATCTGGCTCCAAAATGTCACCAAACAGGGAATTTCCCATACAGTGACATTTCGGGGCCATTCGGCTATTCAGCGAGCAGGCAGTTCACAATTTTGTTTGCGAACTGCCAGCCAGTACAGTGCCTGTTTGAAGGCAGTGAATTCCCCCTAGAGAAGCAATGGTTACTCTAATCAGAGACACCAGACAGCAGTGAAAAGTTGCTGAAGTACCCTGCTGTTCGGTGGTTTCATTTGGCAGGTTTAATCAGGCGAATCCCATAGGCTTCAATGTTAAAAATATCCCCTTTTTAATCCCATATCTAATAAACCATTTAATATTTTAATTTGCAGTAAAAAGTCTCTTTATTTATTGAGGTTTTAGGATCTCTTTTTCAGGATTTTTTCCGCAAATTTTTTTTTTTTTAAAAAAAAGCGTCTTTTCTGTAACAGACCTTTTTATTTTCATTCAGAGGATCTTATATGTAAATTCCAGGCATTTTCATTCAGTTGTTTTTTTGTAAACAGCGTTTCAATTTTGAAACTTTCAAGCGTATTGTTTTTTTTTTTACCCTGTTCATCGGCTTTTTCCAGCTGCTGGTCTGTGCTGTGATTGGCGGCTCGTCAGCTTTTTCCTGTGTGTTTGCGGTGAGTTTTCGACAGGATTGCAGCGTTTTTGTGGTGGGTTTTCCCTACAGTCCGTGGACCCTGCGGTGAATGCTGAATTCACCGCAGGGTGGGGAACTTTGATTCCCCAAAGTGCAGGAACTGCAGGGAACGAGAGAGCACCAAAATGTTGGCAACATTTCGGTGCTCTATGAATAACCCCTTTAGAACGTTAATGGGTTTGGGAATGAATGGAATAGGTGGCCCCATTTTCCTGAAAATATGTTGTGCCAACATGTGCTTGTAAAAGGGGTGTCCAGCATAACGAAATTACATACAGCGAGTGGATTCTAAGACCTGAGCAAAAGAAGGGTGCTATGGAGGATATACAAGTCTGGAGCATATTTCTTTACAAACAGCAGGTTTAATTATTTCTGCCAAGTAGCAGATAATATTTTTTTTGTTATCAAGCGATTCAATTGACCATAACCAAAAATCGAAATGTGATCCTGTTATGCCAAAAAGCGGGTTGCTGAAAAGCCTGTAAAGGCACATTTGCGGACGATACTGCAACATTATAACACAATGAAATGTATGTTTTTTTCAAGATTTTTGCATATTGTGTTTGTCTTTACAAAGAGCCACTATGGAAATATTGGTACTATTACACCTTCATAATCTAAGATGGATAAATAGTAATAAACAATGTAATATAATCACACAATGAACAGAGGTATTGAAACCTAAATATACGTGAAAAAACATATCAACTTGAACTAGTCAAGGAGATAATAAATCATCGGTGACAGTAAGGTAAAAAAGAGAAAAACTTTAGGTCATAGTGCCAATATTAAAATCAAAAAGCAACATGAACATACACAGTAAAAAAGTGTTCACTTTGATTGAATGTCTCCAGATAAATCAGATGCTTGTAAAGCAAAAAATCCCATCCAAATTAGCCACCAGTAATTTGTATGCTGGAGAAACAAAGCTCAATTAGCAGTATAACACCAGTGAACACATACATAAAATGTTGTTCAGGGGCAGTAACCCATTAATATTGGTGTATGAATTAATTGCCCATAATAAGACATTCGGTATTAGAGGGCATAGGAACCTCCAAACTCCCTTATTGGCAAATAGAAAAAGTTAATTGTCAATGAATGTTCAAAGGTATATCAATGCAATAAAGGTGAAGGTAGTTGCATCTATGACACTGCAATAAATGAACGCAGTGTTGTAAGTCAATACATAAATGAATGCTATGCGGTGAGCCACCAATGCAGAGAATAACCATGGATACAATGTATCGATTGGAAAACAAAATCACTGATAACAGGGAGATTTGGGGGAAAGGGTTAGGCTGCCCACAGACACAAAGACGCACCCATCATACGTTTCGCCTTACACAGGCTCGTCAGGAGTGCTGGGGATATAAATGGCATTAATGCTCCTTCCCCTACAGTGTCAGAGTCAGACGCTAGTTCAGGGCATGAAGGGATTTCTGCCTCCAATTCTGGGGGGAACCCTGTGGAAACACTTCCCAATGAGGTCCCCAATTGAAAAAGCAAATGCTCTCCTCCGAATGTTTATTAAAATTCTAACTTTACGTCATATAATAGGAAAATTACACAATTTTTAAGTGAGGGTTTAAGTGTCAGTTTAACATACCCACCAGGAAATTACCTACTTGGTCGGAGTTTGTTAGAATTCACATTGCACAACATACCTGGAACAGAATAACATTTTTCTAGTAACATTATATGGTACTGTGGATTTGTTGTGTTCCTTGAGACGTTCCAAGGCCTAGAAGTTGTTAAACATCCCAATGTTTAATGTAAAGCCTATGCATGTCACACCATTTTCACATTGCCAAGGTTCTTCGTATGGGGGGTGATGTAAATCTATACTGTTCGCACATGAGTCACTGCACCAAGGGCACAAACTGCTTTATCATTGACCTTTCAGTGACACTATCAAATGATTGAAATATAACCCAATAAAAAGCTCATTTGATCTTAAAGATCTTCAGCGGACTTTAGTTAGGTGTGATTTATTTTTAAACAAGATGCCTACAAATTTCCTCCCTGCTCTTCTTGAAAGGATTTGGAACAGCTAATTCCTCTGCATATCTCAGTGATTCATACCATTAGCTTGGGGGCATTGCACATTTGCTTTTCTTTCCTCTCGCTTGCTATGCTGGGAGTAAATGACTTGGATATATAGACTCTCGATGGATTGGCTGCATTTCTTTCTGCAGTGCAATTCACAAAATGCACTTTTTTTTCCATTTATTGGTGAAAGGAAATACCAGAATACAGGTAACTAATGAGGGAAATGTTTTTTTTTTTTGTTAGAAAGTATTTTACCAGGAAGGATACATTGAGATTTCTCTTGTTTTCAAGTATGTCCTGGGTGGCGAGTATGTACTATTAGGTGGTTTGCTCAAGGACACTTACTGGAGAGGTGCTCTGGCCGGGATTCAAACCTGTGTCTCCACGGTTATAGAGCAGTGATGTTACCTCTACTCCATCCAATACCTCGGTTTTTATATCATGGAGATATATATGTCAAGTGGCTTTCTCATTTGGCGCCCAGCTGGCGAGTATTTTAAGCTTCTGCAGTTACAGGTGGTATCTTCAAAATTTAATATAACGCTCTACTCACCATGACCACTAAAGCTAATATAAGTGGACATGTTGACGGTATTCTGTCGCTTTGTTTCACCACACCTGGCTGTTTCTACGTCAGTAGTGGGGAAATTAATGGAAACCATGTTAAAGGAAAGGATTGTTGCACATCTAAAAACACATAGATTACAGGATCAGAAACAACATGGGTTTACCTCAGGGAGATCATGCCAAACTAATCTTATTGATTTTTTTGATTGGGTAACAAAAATAATAGACACAGGTGGTGCAGTAGACATTGCTTATTTAGATTTCAGTAAGGCTTTTGATACTGTTCCGCATAGAAGGCTTATCAATAAATTGCAATCTTTGAGCTTGGATTCCAATATTGTTGAATGGATTAGGCAGTGGCTGAGTGACAGGCAACAGAGGGTTGTGGTAAATGGAGTTTACCCGTGGGGTACCTCAGGGGTCAGTACTTGGACCCATTCTCTTTAATATTTTTATTAGTGATATTGCAGAAGGTATAAATGGAAAAGTATGTCTTTTTGCTGATGACACAAAGATTTGCAACAGGGTTGACGTACCTGGAGGGATCAGCCAAATGACAAATGATTTAGGCTGGGGTCAGACGAGCGTAGTGTTCACGTCCGTGATTGCGCCTAAAAGTACGTCCGTGATAGCATGAAAGTAAGTCCATTGGAGCCTGACACATGAAGTACGTCCGCACTGAACTGCGGACGCACAACGGCCGCGGCAACGGACGCAGGTTAGGCAAGAACGTAATACTGCTAGAACGGACGTGCGGAGTGCGCCACGTCCACAACGTCTGCATAGCTTTGTGTGTGAGTGATGGAGCGTGGTCAGATGGACTGCATTTATACGTCCAGCATTTTTGACGGACAGAATGTTTTTTCATTGTAATTTATTTTCCCCTCCTACATCCGTCAAAAAATAACTTCAGTGAAAAAACGGACTGTGTGACCACTACTGCGTCATCCGTACTGACGATGTCCGTACTGCACGGACGTACAGCCCGTAGAAATCACGCTCGTCTGACCCCAGCCTTAGGTAAACTAAAAAAATGCTCGGAGCTGTGGTAATTGAGTTTTAATGTGGATAAGTGCAATATAATGCACCTGGGACGTAAAAACCCAAGGGCTGAATATAGAATATTTGATATAGTCCTAACCTCAACATCTGAGGGTTGGGATTTAGGGGTTATTATTGCAGAGGATCTAAGGGTAAGTAGTCAATGTAATAGAGCAGCAGGAAATGCTGGCAGAATGCTTGGTTGTGTAGGGAGAGGTATTAGCAGTAGGAAAAGGGAAGTGCTCATGTCACTGTACAGAGCACTGGTGAGACCTCACTTGGAGTACTGTGTGCAGTACTGGAGACCGTATCTCCAGAAGGATATAGACATCTTAGAGAGAGTTCAGAGAAGGGCTACTAAAATGGTGTACGGCTTGAAGGAGAAAAGTTACCAGGAAAGGCTGAATGATCTTAACATGTATAGCTTGGAAAAAAGACGAGACAGAGGAGATGTGATAGAAACATTTAAATACGTAAAGGGAATGCACAAGGTAGAGGAAGGGAGTATATTTAAAAGGAAACAAAGTAGCAAAACAAGAGGACATAGTCTTAGATTAGAGGGGCAAAGGTTTAAAAGTAACATCAGGAAGCATTATTTTACTGAGAGGATGCTGGATACAAGGAACAGTCTTCCAGTTGAAGTGGTAGAGGCCAAAACAGTGATTGAGTTTAAGCAGGCATGGGATAGGCATAAGGCTATCCTAAACAAAAGATAAATCCAGGTAAAGTATCCATGTAATTGGGCAGACTAGATGGGCCGAAAGATTCTTATCTGCCGACATTTTTCTATGTTTCTATGTTTCTGGACTCTTAAGACAGGTGTTTATTGACCATGCATTGAGATTTATGAATAGGGTATGGAATATGGAATAAGCATATGGAAGTGTTACAAGCAGGTGGTTAAACAAACTTTCACTGTGAAAACTCACAGCCTACAACAAGGAGCAATAGAACAGCCTTCTCTATCTCGACCTTGGTCATGTTCCTGAAGTTTGGCCTTGGCTTTTCTTTTAGCTACCATCAGTGCTGCTTACCCCTCCTCATTCTATTGTCATGAACCAGTGATATCTTTGCTTATTAAATGCCTATCATGTTCTTTCATTTTCATCTTTCTTTACCTGGGAACCTACTTTTGGGCTCCTGGCTAGCGTTCTCTATTTCACAGGTAGATTGGCATAGATTCTGCAGTACTATAGTTCAGTGATGGCAAACCTTGGCACCCCTGATGGTGACCCCCTCTCCCCCCTACAGTCCATTCTAACTGCCTCCGCCAGGCTGATCCACCTCACCCGCCCTCTCAGTCTCTGCTGTTCCTCTCTGCGAGTCCTTCACTGGCTCCCCATCCACTGCAGAATTAAATTCAAAATCCTCACCCTAACCTACAAAGCTCTCACTAACTCAGTTCCCCACTACCTGTCCTCACTAATCACCAAATACACCCAGCCTGCTCCCTAAGGTCAAACAGTGACCTGCGCCTGGCGTCTCCCCGCATCACCTCTTCCCATGATAGACCTTCCCATCCTCTGGAACGCTCTCCCTCGTACTGTAAGACTTTCCCCTAGTTTCCCTTCTTTCAAACGCTCCCTTAAGACATTCCTATTCAGGCAAGCCTACCACCCGACTCACTAATACACCTCACTGCCCCAACCAGTCCATCACTCTCACCTTGCAGTCCATCACTCTCACCTTGCAGTCCATCGCTCTCACCTTGCAGTCCATCGCTCTCACCTTGCAGTCCATCGCTTTCACCTTGCAGTCCATCGCTCTCACCTTGCAGTCCATCGCTTTCACCTTGCAGTCCATCGCTCTCACCTTGCAGTCCATCGCTCTCACCTTGCAGTCCATCGCTCTCACCTTGCAGTCCATCGCTTTCACCTTGCAGTCCATCATTCTCACCTTGCAGTCCATCACTCTCACCTTGCAGTCCGTCACTCTCACCTTGCAGTCCATCACTCTCATCTTGCAGTTCTCTCCTCCTGTTTCCACTCCCAACCCTTTTAGATTATAAATTCCCACGGGAATAGGTACCTTGTTTCTTCCTGTACTTGTTTGTCAAATGTTGCTCAGTCTCAGTGTATTGTAACCCTGTCTATATTGTGCCCATTGTTCTGCGCTGTGGAATATGTTGGTGCTATATAAATAAAAAATAATAATAATAAAATAATGATGCCTAGCCAGCCTTAAAGCTATCGAGCATCATGGGACATGTGGTTTCAAATAATCTGGGGTGCCAAGGTATGTTCATAGTTTTTTTATCCTGAGGTGCATTAGAGTTCATGAGATTCCAGACATAATAAAGGGGAATATTTCTACTATTTCAACCCCTTAAGGACCGCGTGATTGTGATTGCCAGCATGCAGGTCTCTGCGATAACAACTGTCACGTATCTAAACAACTGTTCTCAGTTGCATGAGTCTCAGAAGATGCTGTTTTCACCCTTGCTGCTTGTATGACTCCTCAGACATCTCAGCAGGGATCTTATGTGACTGGATGATCAACCCGTTGATTGCTGTGGCCCCAATAGGTAGTGAATGATTACCCATTTATTCTGTATCTTCTCTCTGACTCTATGTGCCCTGTTCCACTCTTGCCCATAAAAGGAAGCAGGTAAGGGAAAAATATTGGAAGGATTTTGGGTTTAGATTAACAGATATTAAGTATTCTCTGCGCTCTAATGTATTGTAGCGCATAGTTTTCATCCAGACAGGGCTGGCAGACTCAAGGCGCCACAGAATTCTTCCAATGTGGTAGATGGCTTGGGAATGATGGATGGGAGATGTAGTTCAAAAAATTTCGGTGGGGGGGGTGCAAAGTCAGAGTTTGACAGCCCAATCTAAGATATTCAGTTAAGATAATATAAAACAAAACGAGAGGAGAGCACACCAAACAATACAAAAGAAACCACAGCAGCAGCTAAATACGTTTAAACAGAGTTTCAGATTTAACCCTTTCGATGCTTAAGAACATTTCCTAAACCCCTTCAAACATTGCAGTTCTTAACCCTTGCATACATTTAATACTGGGCTCTGTTGAACAATGGTGGAAGTTTAGTTTGCAATAGATGGCCATGGATTGCGTAAGCCTGCCAACAGCGACAATGTATTCCACCCCTGGCAGGTCCTATCATACTAACCTAATGTCTGCTCTTACGGGATAAACTTACTGTGGACTCAGTCCTTTCTGAAGCTCCCTGCAGATCAAGGTTTAAATAGAACCTGCGGGTGGAGCACCTGTGACAGGGAGGTGTGCTTGCCCAAAAGGGTTGTCAACCCTGTAATATACAAAATACACGAGAGGGGCAGCACTCAACCTTAACTACGCTTTCAGTGCGGGTGCATCTCAAGACAACATAATATAATATATTGGTGTGCTCTCCTCTCGTTTTGTTTTATATTATGTTGTCTTGAGATGCACCCGCACTGAAAGCGTAGTTAAGGTTGAGTGCTGCCCCTCTCGTATATTCAGTTAAGATAATATATTTATATATATCTTATGTGTTACAGAATCCAGTTTGGTCTGAATAAAACCTACACGGGTCTTGCAGTTTGTGTATTAATTAAAAAGACCAATTTGCGTTTATGGAGTCTTGTCCAGGGCCGGTCCGTCCATGGAGCAGGGTGGAGCACCCGCTTCAGGCAGCCCTTTGTCAGAGCGGCATTTTGCTGCCCTGTCAAAGGCCGCGGCATGGACAAGACATGGCCCTGATGCACTCTGGAAAACCCGCTCCTGCTCCCGCTCCTCTCAGCAGGCCAGTGCCTGCCCCCATCACCTAAGCGGCCCGGCACCCGCCCCTATCACCTAACTGGCCCGGCGCCTGCCCCATCAACTAAACGGCCCGCCCCATTTACCATGCCGAAGGCCAGGCCCGCAGACTGGGCGACCAGGCCCGAAGCCTGGGCCTGGCGTCAAGGCCCGAAGACCAGGCCCCGGTGACAAGGCCCGAAGCCTGGGCCCGAAGGCCAGGCCGTGGAGACCAGGCCCCGAAGATCAGGCTCTGGCGACCATGCCCTGGCTACCAGGCCCGAAGCCTGGGCCCGGAGTCCAGGCCCGAAGCCTGGGCCCGGAGTCCAGGCCCGAAGCCTGGGTCCGGAGTCCAGGCCAGAAGCCTGGGTCCGGAGACCGGGCCCGAAGCTTGGGCCCGGAGTCCAGGCCTGAAGCCTGTGCCGCTGGGCCCTGAGGAGACCAGGCCTGAGGCCTTTCCAGCTAGGCCTCGACCAGGGCTGTGTGGGTAAGTTTCAGTTTCTGTGGGTGACTGTGTGTGTGTGGGTGATTGTGTGTGTGGGGGTGACTGTGTGTGTGGGGGTGACTATGTGTAGGTGTGACTGTGTGGGTGTGGGTGACTGTGTGTGGGTGTAGGTGACTGAGTGGGTGTGGGTGACTGTGTGTGTGAGTGACTGTGTGCGTGTGTGTGTGGGTGACTGTGTGAGTGACTGTGTGGGTGGGTGACTGTGTATGTGTGGGTGGGTGACAGTGGGCTGGGGTATGTGGACCTCTGATACGCTGCCACACCACCTGTTACTGTATCACAGAGTGCCACAGCAATAAAACGCACAGTAACAGGTGGTGTGTGAGTTTTATTGCTGTGGAGCAATGCACTCATACACACTGCACATTACTGTATCACAGAGCTCCACAGCAATAAAACTCACACACCACCTGTTACTGTGAGTTTTATTGCTGTGGGGCTCTGTGATACGCTCATACGTGTTACATGGGTTTTTTTTTGAGGGGGGGGCAGCATTTCATTTGTCGCTCCAGGCAGCACAGTGGCTTGGGCCGGCCCTGGTCTTATCACACTACTATGTCTTTTATGTAATTAAATAAGCTTACCTGATGATAAGGTTTTGCAAGTCCTGGTGAGTATCTGAAATCCAAAATGTTCAAATTTTTTTTTTTTGGATCCCCAACATAACACTACAAGTGGAAAATTCCATCTGACCTCATGTGACGAGGAAAAAAATTATTGCGAATATTGTGTAAAATTACCTTCAGGCTGTGTGTACAAAGTGTATATAAAACATAAATTAAATGTGTGTTTAGATCTCCTTTATATATGTAAATATTCCAAAATCCTAAAAACAGCCAAATCCAAAACTCTTCTGGTCTGAAGCATTTTGGATAAGGTATGCTCAACCTGTCATAACAAGAAAAAGAGTGTCGTCTGCGCTTATCCCTATAACACCATGTGAAACAAAACAAAATTAGAGGTTTTAGTTTACTTGAATGGCCATTAACGTTTTAAGCTCACCTGCTGCGTCAAGGCACCTCCAGTAAAGGTGAGTCCTACCTAATGAAACCAAAGGCTGCTTTGTAGCAAGCCACATATGCTCATGCTGCTTCTCAGTCATGAGGAAAACTGGTGGGCTTTCATTTATACCCTCCCAGAAACAGTTCCACCATGGGATCAAAAACAAAACCACGGAACGGAATAGCTGCAAAGACGACCTGGCTGGAAATGCAACAGAATATGCATATTACAGAAAATACGGTGTCACGCCTGATCCCCAACAGGGCGGCTGCAACTACCCGATGTATCCAGCCCAGCAAGATGTATAAAACATAACAAGAAAAAAGTGTCATGCAGATGACACTTTTTTTCTTGTTATGTTTTATACATGTTACTGGGCTGGATACATCTGATAGTTGCAGCCGCCCTGTTGGGGTTCAGGCGTGACACCATTTTCTCTGTATTGCTCAACCTGTCATGAACGCAAAAATGTGATTTTTATTTACATTTTTTTAAAGTACCTTTTATGTTTTCTAATATGGGGGGTATTTTTGCATATTTTTTCTCATAATGTTTTCTAATAAACCAGGATATTTGTTGTGGTACAGATTGTGCTAATGCATTTTACTCTGGTTTAACATTCCCAAGGTTCTTCAGATACGAGGATGATGTAAATCTATACGGTTTGCTTGTGAGTCACTGAATCAAGGACAAACACGAGCCCCTATGAAGTCTTTATCTGACAATATTAAACAGTTTAATTTTAATGCAATAATAAACATGTCTGATCTTAAAGATGCACACCAAGCTGAAAGTGACCTCCATTTGTTTAATGAATCATCTACATAATGCAATAAAGTGTATGCATAAAATACATTATAACAAAAAAGATACATATAACAGTTGAGTATCCCTTTACCAAATCACTTGGGACCAGATGTGTTTAGGATTTATTTTGGATAAATATTTTAATATAATAATGAGATATCTTGAGGATGGGACCAAAGTCTAAATATGAAATTCATTTCTGTTTCCTACACAGAGCCTGAAAGGCATTTTATTCTATATTTTTAATAATTGTGTCCCGATCATATTAGATCAGGGGTGGAATTTTCCACTTGTGACATCATATAGGTGCTCAAAATGAAATGTCCTTTTTTATTTGTTGCTGATATCTTACATGTGTTTTGTTTTACTCTTGTGTGTTTAGTTAAGAAAATATTTTATTCTATGTGTGTCAATGGGTGAATCCATTTTTGACGCACCGTATTACAATCCAAACGCTAACGGGTTAAAAAAACCATTTGCGATTTGGATCTTGCGCTTTTCAGCACAAACTTACTGTACTTTGCGCTCCCCATGTTAAGCATAGGGAGCGCAAAGTGTTAATCAGCGTTTGTATTACAATCTACTAGCGCTGATTAACGTCCGGCTGTGGTTAGCAAAATGTTAACCACAGCCTGGACTTGGTGTTAAAGGATTGCGCTTCTGCAGAATCCATTAACACCAGCCTAAAAAAAAAAAAACAGAAGCGTATACTCACCTCCTGTCCCGCGGCGAGGACCACGGCTCCAACCGCCTCCTCCGTCCGGCGAGAGCAGGGAAAGACTGGGGAAAAAGTCCATCGAGTGGATGCTCGCGGCTACAATACACTAACGCTAATTACCGTCCGACGGCGGTTAAACCAAAAGTTAACCACAGCCAGGACCTGGTGCTAACAGATTCCGCTGCTGCAGAATCCGTCAGCACCAGCAGAAACCCCCCTGAAATAAATTGCATACTCACCTCCTATCCCGCGGCGAGGACCGGGGCTCCAACCGCCTCCTCTGTCCGCAAAGAGCAGAGAGAGACTGGGGGAAAAAGTCCCCCAGTCTCTCTCTGCGGATCACTACGCCGACCTGTCGGATCTTGCGAGGTGAAATCCGGCAGGTCATGTGACCGGCAGAGCAGAAACTCAATGGCGTCCTATGGACTCCATCGAGTGGCTTAGCGCTGCATTACGATGCAGGCAGCTTTTCTAGCGCCTGCATCGTAATATCTCACTAAGGGCCATATTATAATGTTGGTGCTAACTAAGGCTAGGGTCAGACGAGCGTGATTTCTACGGACTGTACGTCCGTGCACACGGACGTACGTCAGTACGGAAGACACAGTAGTGGCCGCACAGTCCGTTTATTCACTGACGTATATATTTTGACGGATGTAGGAGGGAAAATAAATTAAAAAGCAAAACCATTTTGTCCGTGAAAAATGCTGGACGTATAAATGGAGTCCGTCTGACCACGTTCCATCACTCACACACAAAGCTATGCGGACGTTGCGGACGCAGCGCACTTTGTGTGGCCGTTCTAGGGGTTGTACGTTCTTGCCTGCCTTGCGTCCGTGGGCCGCGGCCGTTGTGTGTCCGCAGTTCAGTGCAGACGTACTTCGTGTGTCAGGCTCCAATGGGCTTTCTGTCATGCTATCACGGACGTACTTTTAGGCGCAATCACAGACGTGAACACTACGCTCGTCTGACCCCAGCCTTAACCAGAGCTGTTGTAAACTTAAAACCTCCATAGGCTATAATGGCTCTGGGAAGTTTACAACAGCTCTGGTTAAGTTAGCACCAACATTGTAATACTGCCCTAAAACGGGGACACAAAGGATAAACCTGCAGGCGCAGGTTTTTCTCGCTTGCGTCCCTGTCTTAGCATGAAGAGTGTAATCGTGCCCGAAGTCTTTTAAGCTCCCTGTCTTATTTCATGCAGCAAAAAAAAAAAAAAAAAAAGGAACTGCAGTAAAATAAATACAACCTTTAAAAATTGGTCAATGGTGTAGATGGCACAGCCAGATGAAGAGTGGATTCCAATAGCTAAAACAATAAATGCACTAACATAGCATAATACTGTAAAAACATTTAATAATATAAAAAAACACAAGGAAGCCACTCACAAACAACGTGGCACACGTTCAAAAAGTGTGCATAATAGCATAATTAACCCTTTCGCTGCTGAGGCTTTTCCCGCCCCTATGCTGAGGTCATTTTTACCTGTTTTGCACATCATGTTTAAACGTGTTTTGAAGGCTTATTTTAGTATATGACCCAGACATATTATATATCGTTCTTTCCGTCAGACTCAGTAGATTCATAATATGTCATTATTATATGTATACGTTATGTCATGTCTGTATATTATAACAAAAAATGCAATAAAATATGTATTTTCAATAATTTACAATGTGTAAAGTGTTTTTTTCCACATTTTAACATGCGAGCAATTGCGGTTATATTTTGTATGGGGTGCGCTTGTTAAAAAAATTAGAGATGGGGTCTCGTTACATTTTTTTTTGGGGAAAATGACACTATTTTTAACAAACGCACCGCATACAAAAATCGTTAGTGCAGCATCATTGTTCACATTATAATTGAAATGGGAACAATATTGCTGCATTAACAAACCAAAAAAAATAAACACTTTTTTTTAATTTTTTTTTTTTTAATTTTTTTAATTTTTATTTTTCATTTTTTTTTTTTTTTTTAACAAAATTTTTCACTTTCATGTTTGGTATCGTTGGAACGGCCATGCTCTGGCCGATCCAACGATACCAAAATTTAACCCCTAGCTGCCACGGATCGGGAGATAGGGAGTTCATTGGAACTCCCTATCTCCACAGTTGGTGGCAGGTAGGGGTTAAGTCTAGGACTGGCGTCATCGTGCTACGCACGATGACGCCAGTCCTCTGGGGGAGTTCCCGGAGGCTTGGCCGACATCCAAGATGTCGGCCAGCTCCGGGAAAGGATCGCGAACCGGCGCTTTTCAGCGCCGATTCGCGATCCAGCTCCCCAGGGGTTAATGCCAGGCATCATTTGGAAGGGCAGGCTGTGCCCTTCCAAATGATGCCTGGGTTAACCCCCTGTGCGCCGCCGATCGGGAGGGAGAGAGGTCCGAAGGACCTCCCCCCCTCCCTTTCAGGCGCCTCCTCCGCACATGCGGGGGGGGGCGCCTGAATTAGGTGTCATCGCGCCCCCGCGATGACACCTAATTCTGGCGGCTGCTGGTCCGGATGCCGGGCTGACATCCAGGATGTCAGCCCGAACCGGAGGGGCCAGCGATCGGCCGGAACCCGGCCGAACGCTGACCCCGATGGGAGGACGCGCTCAGCGCGTCCTCCGCATACCAGCGGGACTGCTGAGGACGCGCTGAGCGCGTCCTCAGCAGTGAAGTGGTTAACACATCCTTATAGTCACCGCCACCGGAAAGCGTTCAGTCCACAGAATGGAGACTCCTGGCCAGGGTAGACTCCAAGGAAGCCGATGTTTGTGGTCCAATATAGTTAGGCAGAAAAGTTCTTGCGGACCACCCAGTTTCAACGACCGGAAAATCCAGCTCCTCTTCAAACGATGGACAGCAAGGCGGCAGGCAGTAGACACAAATTAAAGCACAGATCAGCTCGACATGTTTCGTCCGTAGGACTTACTCATGAGCTCATGAGTAAGTCCTACGGACGAAACATGTCGAGCTGATCTGTGCTTTAATTTGTGTCTACTGCCTGCCGCCTTGCTGTCCATCGTTTGAAGAGGAGCTGGATTTTCCGGTCGTTGAAACTGGGTGGTCCGCAAGAACTTTTCTGCCTAACTATATTGGACACAAACATCGGCTTCCTTGGAGTCTACCCTGGCCAGGAGTCTCCATTCTGTGGACTGAACGCTTTCCGGTGGCGGTGACTATAAGGATGTGTTAATTATGCTATTATGCACACTTTTTGAACGTGTGCCACGTTGTTTGTGAGTGGCTTCCTTGTGTTTTTTTATATTATTAAATGTTTTTACAGTATTATGCTATGTTAGTGCATTTATTGTTTTAGCTATTGGAATCCACTCTTCATCTGGCTGTGCCATCTACACCATTGACCAATTTTTAAAGGTTGTATTTATTTTACTGCAGTTCCTTTTGTTTTTTGTTTCTGATTTATTTAGCACGTTGTGGTGGAGAGTGCTGTGAACTGCTGTATGTACATTTATTGGGTATACTTTCACTCCTTTATTCATATATTATCTCATGCAGCTACCGGCTCTTCTCACAAACTGGACAACAATAGACTCCGGCTACCATATTTAAACATTCCCTCCTACACCTCATTAACTGTTAAATACTGTAGATTACAGGACCAGCACCTTACTTGCAATACCGCAATACAAAAAGAAAGTGGCTCGGTCCTCATTTTCTTACAGAGCAACACAATTATGAAATAACCTCCCAGACGCCATCAAATCTTCCCCCAGTCTAAGGTCACTCAAGAGCTCCTTACTAACATACCTCAATACAGAATGCACCTGTAAACATGTAACATAGTGACTATTTCCTACATATTTATTTTCTGTTAATATGTATATTTGTGTTGTTTTTTATATCTTGCATTTATTACTTTGTATTTCTGTAACAACTGTAAAATTTTAATGTTCTTTAACCCAGGACGTACTTGAAAACGAGAGAAATCTCAATGTATCCTTCCTGGTAAAATCCTTTATAAATAAATAAATAATAAATAAATAACAGTAGTAAATTAAAACTTTTGCATAAATTTTGATAAATGTTGCATCATGGGAAAAATCGACAACATGGAAACAGGGGGTTAAAAAACCCCTTTATTTTTCTTCTTTAAATGCAATCACTTCAAACATAGAGAAAGAAACAGCAGCGTGTGTTCTATAAGGTGGTTTTGTTTGTAATGCACAAATAATCTAGTTGCAGTTTATGTAAGTGGTAGGGTCCCTTTAAGTGAGGTAGCCACTGTAGTTTCTGAGGTAGTAGTTTAGCATTGTTGTCACTGTAGTTTCAGTCGAAGTTGTCCAGAGTTGTTCTCGTCATAGTTTGTATGGGAGGTGTATGTAGATCACTTCTTTAAAAATCGGTGTTTGGAAACACCATTGAAATATCGTTAATTTTAGGATAGGTGCAGCTTGTGCTTTTTATCGGAGAATAATCATGGTATTTATAAAGATCAAAAATGTCTATTTATACTGGATTTATAACTACATGACAGATGAGTCTTGGAAAAATCCATAGTTTTAATGGATTACATTGGAGTTTGTGAACTGATAGTAGGAGGGGAAAGATACTAAAACACCTTGGGCTCTATTACATTCCTTGTGCAAAAACGCTCGCGCAGCGCAATTTGTTTTGCGCGCAGCATTAAACGTTAACGCATGTAAATTAACGCTGGTATTACAATCCGAGTGCATTTTTTCATCCGTCCGAAAATGTCGCGTGTAAAATTACGCGCGAAACACGCGCGCATTAATGTTGCGTGCAGAAATCGGTGGGCAGACTTTTTTTTCACGCAATTCAGCCAATCCCAATTAAGAACCACAATTGTCTCCCGTTAAGTTTTTGCGCCTGTCAAAGTCAATCTGCGCATATAAAGCTGCATGAATAAAAAAAACACGCACAACCTCTCCATTTTATTGTTTGGGTGTGCGTAGAATGTGTAACTATACGTTGCTGTATTTTTTTTTTTCGGGCTGGTGTATTTGGGTTCGGCCAGGACGTTCAGATTTACCGTTACCACCAGCTTTTCAAATATGTTAAAATTATGCACGCAAACGCTGTGCGTTAAAATTTGCGCATCGATTGTAATACCATCTGCGTACCAGCGCACAAACGCATTTGTGCTCACAATGTTAAGTATGGGATGCGCGCACGAACTCGGGTTCGCGCAGGGTCACTTGCGTTAGACGTTAACGTGCATTTTGTGCGCGAATGTCGTAATACGACGTTCAGCACGAAGGGTTTTTCCCCTCGCGTTAATGCGTTTTTGCGCACACGCAAAATTGTGAGCGAAGGGTGTAATATTGCCCCTTGATAAATAAGTGAAACAAGATTTAGGCTAGGGTCAAATGAACGCATTATTTGCAGCGACCGTCAAAAAGTGCGTCCGAACGCATTGCCGTATTCTTTCACGGAATGTGCGAAAACGGTCATACGATGCGTATTTTCGGGCGTGATTTTTTACGGATCGTCAATAAAACACTTTTTGCGTCTGGACGTTATATTGGCCGGACATTAGCAGCGTCTGACATCTCCTAATCACGCACACATGCCGCTAGCGGACGCAGCGCACTCTGTACGTCAGTACTAGCGGTTCTGCATTCTCGAAAAAATGCGTTCATTTTCCACTTGCGCTGCGCGGCCGGACTTTTGTGTGGCCATACTTCGTATATTGGCCGTCATTGCCCGTCATTTTCTGCTAGTGCGGCCGTGATTAAGTGCGCCTAAACACTCGTTAAAAATGCTCTAGTCTGACCCCAGCCTAATTGCACAGGAATTCCATGACCCTTTTAGTGTTTCCTTATGATATATAAAATTAACAACCTCCAATGGTATAAACGACCAATAGTACATCTCACCCAGATATGAATAATTTTTACCATTTAAAATTTGAATTCTATTTTATTTAAAAGTCTAATTTAAAAAATATTCTGCTTTCCTAAGAAGTCATTGGCCAAGAAAAAAAAATCTTGATGCCGCCTAATCTGTCGTTCCTTATCCATCATGTCAAACCTCAGCCAGTGTGTCGCTCTTCATCCTTTGCATTGCTCCTTGTACATCAGTCCCGCCACAGCGTCTGAATTCAGCGGGTAGGAGCTACCAGTTACACATCAACTCGTCATTATCAGGGTTATTCAGAGAGAGGTGAAAACCAGGAGAATGACTGGAGAAGTGAAAATTCTAGGTCAAAATAACCAAACCAGAAAAATTCTCCCATTTATCTCACTTTCCAAATCGGGTTTCTGGTCTAGATTTTTCATTCTCCTGCCAATTCTCCAGGTTTTCACCTCTCTCTGAATAACCCTGTATATGTTTTATAAGCACAGTGAGACTGGATACAGATGCTTGGTAATATTATTTATTTCCTACAAGCAAGTCTGTTGTTTAGTGAATCGTGTGAAAATATTAATATCTGAAAACCTCTCTCTTTCCCCAGAAATGGACGGGACGCATGCAGGGAACTTATCGGTTTCTTTTTTTCCCACGACAAATCTATCACAATTTATGAGTATCGTCAGTTTGGAAAAAATAGGTAAAGTGTTATTTTTTCTTAAATAAGTTGCTACGCGTTCATGATTAGTTTATGCTTTATCCACTGGAAAGACTTTGAGCCCTAGTACATAGTTAACGCTAACGTTAACGCACTGCTGTGTGATCGTTAACGTTATGTTAAGTGGCCCTAGCGCGGGCCGACCAGCTTACAATCTGGTTGTAGTTAAAAAAAAACTGTTAGTGATTCGGATCTTGCTCTTTTCAGCACGAGGTTACTGTACTTTGCGCTCCCTATGCTTAACATGGGGAGCACAAAGTGTTAATTAGCGTCAGGATTACAAAGTCCTAACGCTAGTTACGTCCAGCTGCGGTTACTGAAACGTTAACCACAGCTTGGAGCTGGTGCTAACTGATACAGCTTCTGCTAATCTCCTCTTAGGCTGGGTTCACACTTTACCGTTTTACAGCGCGTTCCTGCGCGCTGTAAAACGCCGAGACACGTAAATCCCATGATTTCCTATGGGACCCGTTCACACCTGGGCGTTTTACAGAGCGCAGGAACGCCCAAAGAAGTACGGGAGCTTCTTTTGGGCGTATTTGCAGTGCGTTCACTCTGCAGTCTATGGCCGTGAACGTGCTGCAATGCACGTTCGTGCGCTTTTTTACGTTTGCGCGATACAAGCGTTAAAAAAACACGTGTATTGCGCTCGTAAAAAAAGTGCAGGTGTGAACCCAGCCTTAGTGTCCACGTTTTACCTGTAGATTATGGGGCAGGTGCTGAGTCCAGCAGCCTGCCCTGTAGCGGCCGCTAGGATCCAGGATGCTCGGGGCAGTGGGAGATTAGTTAATTTTTCCCCTTAGTCTCTCCGTTTTAGCTGTAGGGAGCTGATAGGGCCCTCGGTCTCCCGTTCTTAGCAGTCCGGACATCTTTTTGAGAAGGAGCAATTGTGCCTTAACAACTCCCACACAACTGGTGCCATAGTGAATAACATTAGGAATCCAAAACATTGAGGGAATATTGAGGCATGTAAGCAACAATATGCAGTGTTGGATCAACGTGTGCGTAACAGAAAACTGCGGCCTCTTCCAGGACTTGCTGTGATCAGATGTGCTCAACACAAGAGGAGATACATTTTCTGAATCTTCCATTATTTTCCTTTCTTTCATTAAAGATAGAGAAAAAAAACTTTGGGCTCGGTCTGTATGAATCACACTGTACTTTAGTGAACATTTCAGAGATTTTCCTGCTGAATGATTTTTATGTGGAATGTTCTTTTTGTTCATACATACTGTATATTTATTCATTTATTTGTAGATGCTTACTCAAAATTGTCTTTTATTCTTAAAGGACAAATGCACTGCCATTCATACAGAAAGGAGTTTATAGCCATCAGTGTGGGACGAGAAGTGGAAAGCCGTATGAATTACGAGACTTTTATGTTGTAAGTAGATGCTGCAGAGCTCTTTTCTAAATTGAGGGTTAACAGTGAAAATAATGCTATTCTGGCTGGGCATGGCTGGCCGGCCTCATCAATTGTGTCCACTTACTGCCTTCTAGTTCCTGAAGTCAGACACTTTGAGCTATTTATGTGAACCCCCCCCCACATTCACAGACTACAGAACCAAGGCTTAACATGTAGTGCAAGACCAGTCCATAAATGGCTGCAGTTGCACAGGTTGTCCATCCTTAGTTCAGGAAATGGCATCTTATTTTATCAGGACTGGACAGGTAGAGCGCAGCGCCGTGACTGTGTCGGATTGTGTGGCTGGCGTGAGGTTGTGGGCAAATGATTGGTAGGTTTAGTGGGTCCTGTAAGTTGGTTAAACCTCTGCACAACTCACATTTCGGGCCAGACACATCAAATGTTAGATCTCCCATTGGCTCGTGTTAATTAAAGAGATGGGGCCATATTACATTCCTAACGCTAACGTTGGTGCTCAGCTGTGTAAGCGTTAACGTTAGCTTTGGTGGCCATAGCGCGGACGGACCATATTACAATCCAAACGCTAACGGGTTAAAAAACATACTGGTTTCTCTTTAGCATCCCCATTTTAGCTGCATATTATTGGGCAGGTGCTAATTCGGCAGCCTGCCCCGTAACGCGGCGCTAAGCCTGAGGATACTCGAGGCAGCAGTAAGCGTGAGTATGTGATTTTTGGGGGGTTTTGAAGCTGGTGATCACTGATTCCACAGAAGTGGTATTAGTTAGCACCAGGTCCTAGCTATGATTAACTTTTCAGTTAACCGCAGCGGGACGTAATTAGCGTTAGGATTTTGTAATCCTAATGCTAATTAACACTTTGCGCTCCCCATGTTAAGCATAGGGAGCGCAAAGTACAGTAAACTCGCTCAATCTCTGAATCGCTAACGTGTTTTTTAACATGGTCAGCCCGCACTAGGGCCACTTAACCTAACGTTAATGCTCACATAGCTGAGCACTAACATTAGCGTTAAGTATGTAAGCCCCGTGGTAAGAAAGCAGATTGTACAGCAAATACTTATGTCAGCTTTTGAATATGGAGATGTAGTGTATGCAGCCACCCCGCAAACGCACCTTCATAAACTTACTACATTGTATAACTCATTCTGCCGCTTTGTGCTACAGTGTAACTACATGACCCACCATTGTGATATGTTAAAAGAGCTACACTGGCCGTCACTGGAATCTAGACGCACTCTTCACCTTTCCAACCTGGTGTTTAAGAGCTTTTCTGGGAAGCTACCCACCCTACTTGAATAGGCTTCTTCCCCCAGCAGTTCCCTCATCCTATAACCTCAGATCTAGGACCTGCAACTTACTTGCAATACCGCAATACAAAAAGACAGTGGCTCGATCCTCCTTTTCCTACCGAGCACCACAATTATGGAATAATCTCCCAGACACCATCAAATCTTCCCCCAGTCTAAAGTCACTTAAAAGCTCCCTATTAACATACCTCAATATGGAATGCACCTGTAAACATGTAACATAGTGACTATATACAGAATGCACCTGTAAACATGTAACATAGTGACTATATACAGAATGCACCTGTAATCATGTAACATAGTGGCTATATACATAATGCACCTGTAAACATGTAACATAGTGACTATATACATAATGCACCTGTAAACATGTAACATAGTGACTATATACATAATGCACCTGTAAACATGTAACATAGTGACCAGTGGCGTAGCGTGGGTTGTCAGCACCCGGGGCCAGCCAAGAATTGTGCGCCCCCCCCCCCCAACCTGTGGACACGTTATCGATATTGCCCCAGCTCTCACATGGATATTGCCCCAGCTCATGGATTTGCCCCCAGCTCATGGATTTGCCCCCAGCTCATGGATTTGCCCCAGCTCACTCATGGATTTGCCCCAGCTCATGGATTTGCCCCAGCTCACTCATGGATTTGCCCCCAGCTCATGGATTTGCCCCCCAGCTCACTCATGGATTTGCCCCAGCTCATGGATTTGCCCCAGCTCACTCATGGATTTGCCCCCAGCTCATGGATTTGCCCCCCAGCTCACTCATGGATTTGCCCCAGCTCATGGATTTGCCCCAGCTCACTCATGGATTTGCCCACAGCTCATGGATTTGCCCCCCAGCTCACTCATGGATTTGCCCCCAGCTCATGGATTTGCCCCCAGCTCATGGATTTGCCCCAGCTCACTCATGGATTTGCCCCCAGCTCATGGATTTGCCCCAGCTCACTCATGGATTTGCCCCCAGCTCACTCATGGATTTTCCCCAGCTCACTCATGGATTTGCCCCAGCTCATGGATTTGCCCCAGCTCACTCATGGATTTGCCCCAGCTCATGGATTTGACCCAGCTCACTCATGGATTTGCCCCAGCTCACGGATTTGCCCCCAGCTCATGGATTTGCCCCCCAGCTCATGGATTTGCCCCCTCCAGCTCATGGATTGCCCCAGCTCATGGATTTGCCCCCAGCTCATGGATTTGCCCCCCAGCTCATGGATACTGCCCCCAGCTCATGGATTTGCCCCAGCTCATGGATTTGCCCCTAGCTCATGGATTTGCCCCAGCTCATTCATGGATTTGCGCCCAGCTCATGGATTTGCCCCCAGGTCACACATGGATTTGCCCCCAGGTCATGGATTTGCCCCAGCTCTCACCTGGATTGTTGCCCCAGCTCCGGCAGGGGGTTGAGGGACCCAGATGCCGGGCAGCGCGGGAGCGCCTGCCCGGTCTTGAACAGTCCGTCCTGTGAAGTGGATGCGGCTGTGTGCGTGCGCAGCCGGTCACGCGGTCCGGCCAGTCAGGTGGTACAGAGACTCAGTACCACCTGATTAGCCGGACCACGTGACCGGCTGCGCACGCACACAGCCGCATCCACTTCACAGGACGGACTGTTCAAGACCGGGCAGGCGCTCTCGCGCTGCCCGGCATCTGGGTCCCTCAACCCCCGGGCCAGTTTTAGGGGCGCGAATGCGCCCCTAACAAAACTGCGCCCGGGGCCACGGCCCCCCCAGCCCCCCCACGCTACGCCACTGATAGTGACTATATACAGAATGCACCTGTAAACATGTAACATAGTGACTATATACAGAATGCACCTGTAATCATGTAACATAGTGACTATATACATAATGCACCTGTAAACATGTAACATAGTGACTATATACAGAATGCACCTGTAAACATGTAACATAGTGACTATATACAGAATGCACCTGTAAACATGTAACATAGTGACTATATACAGAATGCACCTGTAAACATGTAACATAGTTAATATATTTATTTTCTGTTAATCTGTATATTTGTGCAATTTCTTTTTAATATTTTGCATTGTATTACTTTGTATTTCTGTAATGACTGTAACAATTCAATGTTCTTGAACCCAGGACATACTTGAAAACAAGAGAAATCTCAATGTATCCTTCCTGGTAAAATCCTTTATAAATAAAATAAATAAATAGGGCCCTAAATATCTCAAAACCTTACGCTGTGGGTTTCACATAAGGAAAACATCTGAGAAATCATCTTTTAGCACTGTCTCAGATATATAGATAAGGCCACAGTACGTACATGAACTCCGGCAGAATGAACAGATTGCTCTCATAACAGTGTTTTATTTCAGAGCTCAATCTAGATTTAACAATACAAAATGCCGATGATACATATATCTTTAACATCAGAAATGGCATTAGGCAAAATAAAGCTGATTTCATTCTGAACATGTTTCAGTAGCAGCACAGTGTTTACTTTGTATCTGGTATCTGCAGGGCATCCTTACTGTCAGACGAGCAGTAATTCCTTTATCTCCACACGCAGTTATACATAATAAAACAGAAAAGGGATCTGATCGCCTAACAGAAAGGAAGAAGTCTTTGCTTTGGATGCAAGGGATTAAAGTTTAGGAATACATCAATAGTACTAATTTAGCAGAATCTCGAGTGCTGTCATGCTTTCATGCCCCTTCTCCATTACCCCAAGCATAAATAATTTTGTACGCCCAGAAGAAGAGAAATTCATTATGGGTCATAATGCCTTGACTGGACACAAATAAATGAGACAGATCGTGATCATTTTCAGTCCTTGTAAGATAGGGCCATTGCAGGCAGACATATTGATGGAGGTTTTAGGTGATCTATTCTTTTGTAGATAGCAATCATGGGACACAGTCTGAGGCTTTGTATTCTGGATTCATGTTTTTTATTGATTCGTGCGCAACCTTTACCTTCTGTCCAAATATATGACTGTTTTTAACCACACCACATATAAATAAACAAATCCCAAAAGATACGAATTTTAATAATGTAGACATAATCATTCCCAATCAGTTACACAGGGTCTTTCACCGTGAGGTTATCACAATCTGACTGGTAGCTCAATATAAAAAAGCTTTTAGTACCAATATATTGCAGTTATAATTCCTAACAAGTAAACCTTATATATAGAGTGTGTGATTGTGTGTGTATATATGTTTGTATATATAATTTGGCTATTGAAAAACAGACGAGCAATATAAAAAAGTCCAAAAAAGTCACCAATTGTTCATCCATGTCTAGGTGAACGCTAACGTCCAACTGAAACACTTCGTCAACTGAATAAACCTTGGCTGTTTATTTATACGAAGCCCCAGTCATGCTGGTCTTTCTTGCTGGGTTGGGTAAACCCCGACTGAAGTACTGACATTGAGAAATTTTGGTAGTCTTCTAGTGCAGTGGTTCCCAACCACGGTCCTCAAGTACCCCCAACAGGCAGGTTTGCCAGATATCTGAAGCACAGCACAGGTGAGATGATTTGCTGCTCAGTGATTGCAGGATTCAGTCTGCATTTCCCCAAGGTGATCCTTAAAACCTGGCCTGTTAGTGGGCCCTGAGGACCAGGATTGGGAACCACTGCTCTAGTGCAAGACTTATAAATTTACTGTAATATATATATTTTTTTTCTTTCAAGTTGTCATGATCTTATCACGATCTTGTCAGTTGTTTTATGGGCCTAAGCTCTCTCATGTGTTTATTTGCCCTTGTTGACCATACTATTTTACTCTCACTATTTATCTATTCCCACCCTTGTGCCCCTTAATGTTCAGTGCTATGGTTTTGCTCAGTATAGCTTCCAAACCTAAAGAAGAGAGGTTACACTCTCGAAGGTTTGTCTTTTAAATGTAATGTTAGTCCAATAAAAAGGGTATCACTACATACTGCTATACTCGATATATATATGTTACTGGTAAAGCCCGAAGTGCGGTTAATCCTAGGATTACCCGGTTAATCCTGACATCACCCAAAACCGCTGGGTAAAGCTGCAAAAAAATGAAAATTCCGGATTTTACCCGGGTGATTTTAAGACTAACCAACTGCCCTTGGGTAACGGTCTGGAAAAGCTGAAAAATCCGCACTTTACCCGGATAATGTGCAAGTCCGAAGCTTCACCCGGGTAATTTGAGGACTATCCGCAGCTTCGCCTGGGTAATCTGCAGAGCATCCAACCCCGCTTGGGTAACAGTCAATTTTTTGCTATTATCTATGGATATTATCAACGAAAATGGCAAAAGACAAACATTAAAACCGTATTGAGGATAGAACGAATATACAGAGCGACGGGATGTGTTTCTTACATGAATGTGAAGACAGTTACGTGATCTTTATTACGTGTCATGTGTGCTAATATATCGTTTGTAAAACATAACAACCGTCAGGTTACTCTTTATATTCCATTAAATTGCGTTTTCCTCGGAATTCAGTCACCTGTAACCTGCTAAAAACCCAAGAAAAGCGGAGTACCCAGAGGCATTTGGATACTTTGCAGATTACCCGGATGAAGTGCGGATATTTCGTTGCACACCACACTTTATCCATCCAGCAGCACTCGGGTAATGTGCGAATTACCCGGTTAAAACAGTGCAGAAAACCGGGGTATCCAGAGGCCTCTGGAAACTTTGCAGATTACCCGGGTAAAGTCCAAAATTTCATTTCACTTCGGACTTTTGCTAATGACGCCTGGGTAATGCTAGGATTAACCGCACTCCTGGCTTTACCCGTAACATATATATATGTACAACGGTTGTGGTGGACAAAAAGTGAGAAAAAAAACCTTCATGCTATAATGGATATATATTGTAGTATAGCAACAGCTCGGGATCCTTGGTTCCAGCCAAACAACACGGTCCTCTAGGGAGGAAACAGCTGCAGACTTGAAACTTGTGCAAATTGGAGGTCTTTTATTCCAGCATATACTGTAGCAGCAAACCGCAGGCAAGGCTTTGGAATCACTATTGCTGGTGATTCAGCGAAAAAAAAAACTACAAAAGAAAACCTAGCTCAAATGAGAGTTCTTACTAAACATCCAGCACTCCTAACTATCACAAAACCATAATCTCAAACAAAAGAAAAAAACACAGCATCTATTTAGAAGTGCAACTGCTCCACACCCTGCTCTGAGCAGTCTGATTAAACACACTTCTATCTAGCATTCAGCAGCCTGAGACTTTACCTGTGGCTTTAATTGATTAATTGGCAACATGTGTGTGAGAGGGTAGAGGCTGTTCAGGATTCTGGGTCATATATACCTTCCCTTCGATTACTCTCCCAGACATCCTGTTACCCAACCCCTGCACACCGTCACAATATATATATATATATACATATACACACTATATTGCCAAAAGTATTCGCTCACCTGCCTTGACTCGCATATGAACTTAAGTGACATCCCATTCCTAATCCATAGGGTTCAATATGACGTCGGTCCACCCTTTGCAGCTATAACAGCTTCAACTCTTCTGGGAAGGCTGTCCACAAGGTTTAGGAGTGTGTTTATGGGAATTTTTGACGATTCTTCCAGAAGCGCATTTGTGAGGTCACACACTGATGTTGGACGAGAAGGCCTGGCTCTCAGTCTCCGCTCTAATTCATCCCAAAGGTGTTCTATCGGGTTGAGGTCAGGACTCTGTGCAGGCCAGTCAAGTTCATCCACACCAGACTCTGTCATCCATGTCTTTATGGACCTTGCTTTGTGCACTGGTGCACAGTCATGTTGGAAGAGGAAGGGGCCAGCTCCAAACTGTTCCCACAAAGTTGGGAGAATGGAATTGTCCAAAATGTCTTGGTATGCTGAAAAATTCAGAGTTCCTTTCACTGGAGAAGCGCGATTTGTCACTCCAGAGAACGCGTCTCCACTGCTCTAGAGTCCAGTGGCGGCGTGCTTTACACCACTGCATCCGACGCTTTACATTGCACTTGGTGATGTATGGCTTGGATGCAGCTGCTTGGCCTTGGAAACCCATTCCATGAAGCTCTCTGTGCACTGTTCTTGAGCTAATCTGAAGGCCACATGAAGTTTGGAGGTCTGTAGCGATTGACTCTGCAGAAAGTTGGCGACCTCTTCGCACTATGCGCCTCAGCATCCGCTGACCCCGCTCCGTCAATTTACGAGTTGCTGTCGTTCCCAAACACTTCCACGTTCTTATAATACAGCTGACAGTTGACTGTGGAATATTTAGGAGCGAGGAAATTTCACGACTGCATTTGTTGCACAGGTGGCATCCTATCACAGTTCCACGCTGGAATTCACTAAGCTCCTGAGAGCGACCCATTCTTTCACAAATGTTTGTAAAAACAGTCTGCATGCCTAGGTGCTTGATTTTATATACCTGTGGCCATGGAAGTGATTGGAACACCTGATTATGATTATTTGGATGGGTGAGCGAATACGTTTGGCAATATAGTGTATATATACAGTACAGTGCAAAAGTTTTAGGCAGGTGTGAAAAAATGCTGTAAACAAAGAATGCTTTCAGAAATAGAAGTGTTAAACATTTATGTTCATAAATGAACAAAATGCAGTGAATGAACAAAAGAGAAATCTAAATCAAATCAATATTTGGTGTTACCATCCTTTGCCTTCAAAACAGCAGCAATTCTTCTAGGTACACTTGGACACAGTTTTTGAAGGAAATCGACTGGTAGGTTGTTCCAAACATCTTGGAGAACTAAGCACAGATCTTCTGTGGATGTGGCTTTCTCACATCCTTCTGTCTCTTCATGTAATCCCAGACACACTTGATGATGTTGAGATCAGGGCTCTGTGGGGGCCATGCCATCACTTCCAGTACTTCTTGTTCTTCTTTACGCTGAAGAATGACGCTTCTTAATGACTTTGGCTGTATGTTTGGGGTCGTTGTCCTGCTGCAGAGTAAATTTGGGGCCAATCATACGCCTCCCTGATGGTATTGCATGATGGATAAGTATCTGCCTGTATTTCTCAGCATTGAGACCACCATTAATCCTGACCAAATCTCCAACTACATTTGCAGAAATGCAGCCCCAAACGTTCAAGGAACCTCCACCATGCTTCACTGTTGCCTGCATACACTTATTATTGTACCGCTCTCCAGCCCTTCGACGAACAAACTGCCTTCTGCTACAGCCAAATATTTCAAATTTTGACTCATCAGTCCAGAGCACCTGCTGCCATTGTTCTGCACCCCAGTTCCTATGTTTTTCTGCATACTTTAGTCGCTTGGCCTTGTTCCCACGTCGGAGGTATGGCTTTTTGACTGCAACTTTTCCATGAAGACCACTTGTGGCCAGACTTCTCTGGACAGTAGATGGGTGTACCTGGGTCCCACTGGTTTCTGCCAGTTCTGAGCTGATGGCACTGCTGGACATCTTCCGATTTCGAAGGGCAATAAGCTTGATGTGTCTTTCATCTGCTGCACTAAGTTTCCTTGGCCGACCACTGCGTCTACGATCCTCAACGTTGCCCGTTTCTTTGTGCTTCTTCAAAAGAGCTTGAACAGCACATCTTGAAATCCCAGCCTGCTTTGAAATCTTTGTCTGGGAGAGACCTTGTTGATGCAGTATAACTGCCATGTGTCTTGTTGCTGTGCTCAATCTTGCCATGACATGAAACGGTCTTTCACAACCTCACCTTGGTAGCAGAGTTTGGCTGTTCCTCACCCAGTTTTAAGCCTCCTACACAGCTGTTTCTGTTTCAGTACATGACTTGGTTTCAACCTACGTGTGACATTGATGATCATTAGCACCTGTTTGGTATAATTGGTTGATCATACACCTGACTATAATCCTACACAATCCCTGATTTTTTGCAAGTGTACCTATGAGAATTGATGCTGGTTTGAAGGCAAAAGGTAGTAACGCCAAATATTGATTTGATTTCGATTTTTATTTTGTTCGCTCACTTTGCATGTTGAAAATTGACAAATATAAACAATCATTATTTATATTTCTGAAAGCATTCTTTGTTTACAGCATTTTTTCACACCTGCCTAAAAATTTTGCACAGTACTGTATAAATAAAACAAAACACCAGAAAAGAGCACTCCATATCAATGACCACCTTCTTCCATCATTTTCTGCAGCAAAAAAAACAGTTTAACAAAAATTCTAAAAACCTGACTGAGGTAAAATGATGGGGATTCAGTTCACAAAGTATGATCATAATTTGCTTAAGCCTGTCACAGTCTCCAATGTACCCCATGGTTGACGGGTCCTATCTAATTTAACCGACTCTGCATTTAAAGAATCACCTCACCCTAGAGCTCCCCGGCAGCTCAAGGCCTTTAAAGGTGGCACCGGGGGAACACACCCATGAACAGGGAGGGGTGCATACCAAATGAGAGTTGTCAGCTCTCGAGGCCTCGAGTTGCCGAGGAGCTCTAGGGTGAGTTGATCCTGTAAATGCAGACTCGGTCAAGTTAGATAGGAACCTGTCAACGATGGGGTACATTGGCGACTGTGACAGGATTAAGCAAACTATGATCATATTTTATGAACTGAATCCCCATCATTTATTACCTCGGTAGGGTTTTTTGAAACTGGGTTTTTTTTGCTGCAGAGAATGATGGAAGAAGGGGGTCATTGATATGGAGTGCTCTTTCCTTGTGATTTGTATTATATGTCTTAGACCGGTGTCAGACGAACGCAGTAATCACGTCCGTGTCGCTGCACAGTTTAACGTCTGTCGTAGCATAGAATCATGATCAATAGAGACCCACACACTAAGTGCGTCCACACCGAACTGCGCATACACAATGCACGTGGCAAACAGACGCAAGTTAGGCAACAACGTAAAACCGCTAAAACGGATGCGCAGAGTGCGCCACGTCCACCACGTTCGCGTAGCGTTCTGTGTGCGTAATGAGGAGACGTCAGACGCAGCGCATTTGCGACGTCCAGCACCTTGACGCACAAAATGCCTTTTCATATCCTTTTTCATATAAATTTTGTTTCCTATATTAGCCTTTTTTTCTACGTCCGTCATAAAAAACAGACCGTGTGGTGTCTACAGTATCTTCCGTCAGAACGTCCGTCCGTTGTGCATGTATGCAGAGTGCGCTCAGACTGCGTTCGTCTGACTCCAGACTTAGATGCACCCGCTGTTGTTGCTAGTTTAGGTTGAGTGCAACCCCCCTGTGGTTTGTATAATATATATTGTCACTGGGGGGGCGCTATAGCGCAGTCCTCTAGGGCAATTATGGCATGGAAACAGTCTCTTTATATATCTCAGAGTTTATTTCTTCACTCCAGCAAACAAACAAAATATAACAGAAACCAAAGCCTAACTCGTCTGAGTACTGACTAAACAATATAATGTCCCTCACTACCTTGAGAAAATAACCAAAAGTAAATCCTTGCCAACCTCAGAGCTTCACCGTGTTTGCTGCTGCTGATGATCTCTCAGTCTGTCTGTGTCTCTCTCAATCAATCTCCTTACTTCCTTCTCACTGGTTCCTCACACCCAGGAAACATTTAAGGGCATTTAATTAGCAGGTGGGGAAACCTTGCAGCGCAGGGGAACAATTTTAAACACATTTTTTCCTCCTGGATTCAAACATCCCAATGCCCGCTCAAAAGCACAGGGTCTATGTACACACCATTGCACACAATTCCCCTCACCTTATCACCATATATATATATTTATATATATAACTGAATGGCCAAAAAAAGTCACCACCTGGATTTACCTAAGCAGGTAGGTATGAGCCTTCTATTGGATGATTACTGCAGTGATTAATATGTTTCAGCATAAAAAGAGGTCATGTGACTCCCTGAATATACTATATGGGTTATTCAGAGCACCAAAATTCGACCTGAATTTTGGTGCTGTTTCGTTCTCCGCACTTCGGGAAGTCAAATTCGCCAAACCTGCCGTGAATTCAGTATTATTATTATTCATTATTTATAAAGCGCCAGCATATTCCGCAGCGCTGGAATTATTATGGAATATGGAAGTATTCACTGCAGGGTCCCCGAAGTGCAGGGAACAAGCCGCCAAACGTATCTAAAAAACTGCTGCAAAACCACCGAATCGATGGGGAAAAGCACCAAATTGAGCTGAAAAAATCCACTGACCTTTTGAACAAAGTGCCGGCTAGCCGCCAGAAAAAGCAGACAAGCTGACAAACGGGTAAAAAAAAAACCAAAAAACGCTATAACTTTTAAAAGCTGTTTGCAAAAAACTACTGAACAAAAATGCCTGAAAATGACATATAAAGTCCTATGAATAATAATAAAATGATCTGTTACAGAAAAAAAACGCTATTTTTAGAAAAAAATCTGCAAGTGAAAAGAAAAACCGTTGAATATATATTTAAGAAAAACAGGAATATCTTTTACATTGAAACCTTTGCCTGATTACTTTCAAATGAAACCACTGAAAATCAGGGCATTTCACTGACATTTCTCTGCTGTTCAGTGTTCTCTGAATAGATTAACTATTACTTCTCTATGAGTATTTCACTACTGTCGAAGATCACCGTGTTTCGCTGGCAATTCGGCAATATTTTGCGAACTGCCTGCATTTTGAATAGCTGAATGGCCCCGAAATTGAAACGTTCGGGGAAATTCACTGTTAGTTGCAATTTCAAAGTCAATTCAACGCTCTTGGAATAACCCTGTAAATGAGCAGGTTTTTCCATCAATGTTTTTTTCTCCCCTGATGGCACAGCGGGCATATTCCAAGATGGCAATGCCAGGATTCATTGGGATCAAATTGTGCAAGAGTGGTTCAGGGAGCATGAGGCATAATTTTCAACATGGATTGGCCACGACACAGTCCATACCTTAACCCCATTGAGAATCTTTGGGATAATGTGCTGGAGAAGACTTTATGCAGCGTCAGACTCTCCCATCATCAATACAAGATCTTGCCCACAAATTAATGCGACTCTGGATGGAAATAAATGTTGTCACATTGTCTAAGCTTGCCAAAATGCTGTTCTGGTGAATATTGGCGTAATCAAAGCAAAACGTTGTAATTAAAGCGGCCAGCAGAATATTAGATTATGTGACTTTTGGCCAGGAAGTGTATATCGGAGTTTAAAACAATTAACGCCTCCAGGCTTGCTATACTGTCCTGGTGGCAGGTGGGCCTCAACATCGAGGGATAGCATAGCACGCCTTGCGGCTCTCTGGCTAATTCCCTTCCCCGCCTTCCTTGCCGGTGGTCGATCGTCACAAATTGGGGGGCTGCTCTCGTTCAGGCAGTTGTGATCGGCCGCAATGAAGGGAGGCAGGCCGGGTGATTGCCGGAGAGCCACAGGGCCTGCTATGCCGCACTGCGGCATCCAGGCCCGCCTGCCTCACACGCTGCCCCTGCGCTATATATAGAAACGCACTTATAAATGAATATAAGAACACATTTAGCTCTCTGTTCCAAGTAAGCATTTGGAGTGATCTGTTACTCTCACTAATCCACCTGGAATTGTTTGTACCCTAGCTACTATTACAAATTTTGTTGCAGCCTTTATACTTTATATAGGAGTTGCAAATGTGGAGGAAATTGATGAATAAATAGTGATTCCCACACTCTCCTTATTCAAGTGAGAATCCAAAACAAAATAATAACACCATCTTTCAGGACATGGTAATTTAAGTGATTTTGCAACTCGAAAAGAGATGGAAACATTTAAAAAAATACAGTGAGCAAATAGTTCCATGATGTCCTTCCACTAGAGTGATCCTGTGTGAGTCCTGCTTCCTGGACATCTTGACAAATAATCAGTCTTTGTGTCCTCTTATTATTATTGTCATCATTTATATAGCACCAACAGTTTCTGCAGCACGTTACAATAACCACAGGGAACAAGATACAGATAAACGGACATAGGATGGAAACTAGAGGTGTAGAGGGCCCTGCTCATAGGAGTTTACAGTCTAGAGGGGTTGGGATTTGAGGAAGACATGGAGAATTTTACTGGACGGAGGCATCATTGGTGCCAGTGGTTCAAGAATGGTGGGGCCATTGAAGTAGCTTCAATCATGTGTGAGTAGGTGAGCAGAGGGATGAGTTGCGTCAGTGATGTGGTACGCTAATCTGAATTGATGGGTTTTGAGAGATTTCTTGAAGGCCTGAAGATCAGGGGAGAGTTTGATAGGACGAGGCAAGTCATTCCACAGGACCGGTGCTGCCCTTGAGAAGTCTTGGAAGCGAGAGTTGGCCATGCGGGTGTAGGCAGATAACAGGTGGAGATCGCTCGCCGACTGGAGTTGTCCAGACGGGACGTGTTTGCGTAGTAACAAAGATCTACAGGGAAGGGGTTGCGTTATTGAGTGATTTGAACGTGATCGTCAGTATTTTAAACTGTATCCTGGAACGTACAGGAAGCCAATGGAGGGACTGGCAGAGGGGGGAGGTACGCGAGGTGCGTCTGGTGAGAAAAATAAACCTGGCCCCTGAATTCATTACAGATTGCAAAGGGACAATATGGGAGTTGGGGAGACCAATAAGGAGCGAGTTGCAGTAATCGTGAAATGATAAGAGCATGGACCAGCACCTTCACGGTATCTTGCGTATTCTTGTACAGTTCTCCCCCTCACCCTGCGTGTAATTTTCCCTCTCACTCTCCCTGTCACTTGCATGTCCTGCCATCCTTCCTGCCTCATCCTCACACTCCCTCCTCATGTCACTTGAACTTTATTAACACATAACCTTGGCACGCTTAATCAAGAGTCCATAATGAGGTATTGTGACGGACTAATGGAAAGGGCAGGATGGCCCCTCTTTGTCCTCATTCAGGAACAAAGTCTGCGTTCACCCTTGGTAAAACAAAGTGGAAAATGAGAAACAAAACAAGAAATAATCTGCCAAATAGAACTGTTTGAGACGTGTGAGTTTTCTATATTTTATTTTTGTTTTTTTGTTTCATAGGTGCTTGCTCGCTGCCTCCAGGTACTCCCTCGTCTATGATCCTGAACAGTTACTCAATTATATTGTCACATAGCATTACTGTAACATACTAGAGAGATATGGGTGTTTAGATGCAAACAATTCGGGGACATGAATTAAGACGCAGCTGGTGAAGATTGATGGCTTTCTGTGCTGAAGTTGTATTAGCTATTGACCAAGCATGAAGGTTATTTATTTAAACGTGGCCTTTCTGTTAGTTGTCGCTGAAAGAATAGACGTAAATCCACTTTGATTAAGTTTAAAAATACAACTTTATCCCCTGTATATTTATTGATAGGTTTTGCTTTGATTCAGGTCATTTTTATGGACATTTAATCCAATTTCAAATGAAATTTACACCTATAAGGCCCCTGGTCACTTACACTATACTTCCACATATAAGCCGAGTGCGCGATCTGTTATCAATATTATTTTTCTGAAAGCACCACCTTCCAAAAAAGAATTTTCCCTAGAATTTACTCTAGGGTGGCCAGACCCTACATGGTTTCCTGGACGGATACAATTTATTCATGTTGATGAACAGTGCCTGAAAAATTCAACCCTGTAACATGTAGAACTCAGAAACTGCAGATGAGCGATCACAGATAACCCCTTAACGACAATATGGATTATACATGTTACAGGGCGGCACCTTCCCTGCACTTTCCCTCTGCATGAAATAGTAATACTGTAAATACTCGAGTATACCACTAGATTTTGGTGACAAAAATTTACCTTAAAATTGGAGGGGTCTCGTTATATTCGAGACATCTGCATCACGTGTGTGGGGGAAAAAAAGGAAAAAAAAACAACCTTGCCAACCTCTGGATTCCAAGTCTCCTAGAAGTTCCAATAGTCTCGCTGAAGTGAATGCGGGCTCCCTGATTCTTGCAAACACTTGAGGAACTCCTGGATTCGGAAAGAGGTGGGATCCATCACGGCCAGAGGGCACGCTCGATTTAAGCCAATCATTAACCTCGATCGCCTCCGCCGGCCATCTAATCGCTAGTAAATAAGACGGGTGGGCGGTGGCTTCATACTTAGTAGCAACTGCAATCATTCTAGAGCAGAGCACCCTGGCCTGAGGGGGAGCCTGACTGTGTTAAGAGAACCTGGCAGGATTTTAATTGTTTACTGGTACAGTAAAATTTTGCTCCTCACGTTATATTCGAGTCTTGAGTATTCTCTCATTTCCATAATAAATCTCTATCCATCACGTTATATTCGGGTCACGCTATACTCGAGTATCTACGGTAAGTGTCCAGGAAAACATGGCGGCTCTGGCAACCCTGTTATACTCTCATTATTCACAACAGTGAGGGGTGGGCAAGGTAGGATATACTAGTAATTTATAAGAGATTGAAATAGCTGAATTTGAAAATGTTCTTCAACGCTAGCATTCCTTCGGCTGATCTGTTTATGATCTATGTTAAGCAAGTTTCCAGAAATTCAATTATTTACTTCTTTTATTTCACAAATAGAAAATGTAGATAATGGTTATTCAATGAGAGCCGAATTGGCTCCGAAATTGCACCGAACAGTGAATTTCCCCATACGGTGCAATTTCGTGGCCATTCAACTATTCCAAAGCTGGCAGTTCGCCAAATATTAGCAAATTGCCAGTGAAATACGGTGCCTGTTTGAAGGCAGTGAAATCCCTATAGAGAAGCAATGGTTAATCTATTCAGAGAACAGGGAACAGCACCGAAATGCCCTTATTTTCGGTGGTTTCATTCGGCTGGTTTAATCAGGCGAATCCCATAAGGTGTTATTCGAAGAGCACTGAAATTCCCCCTGATCTTCGGCGCTCCTTCGTTCCTGCACTTCGGGGAATCAAATTCTCCAACCCTGCGGCGGCTAATAGTCATGTTTAACACCTTGCTGCCGGGCCGGTTGTGCCTGGCAGCGAGGCTTTATAGCCAGCTGTGTGTAATAGTATAGTAGGCCACACTTGCGGCCGCAGATGACGCGTGTCATTGTCTGCAGGGGGACGGCATGTGTTCAGGCCGTCCCACAGCAGCCAATGGTACGTGGTCCGCGCCAACTGTTGGGCGCGTGATGGAGGCAAAATTTACATCAGCGGGGGCTGCTATGCCACCCCACGGCTTCAAGGTCCACCCGCTGCAGGGATGTCATAGTACGCCCTGCAGCGGGAATGGGTTAAAGGCACAAATCTGTGTGATGCTGGCAAAAAATAAACTTTTCCAGGAGGTTTACCGTCCAGCTTTTTTTATTTGAACCATCAGCATTTTTTCTAATTATCGGCTCCAGACAATTTTTTTTTTTCTCAAATGAATCAGCTGATATTTTGGAAAAAGTATTTTTGTAATAAATATTGGCAATGAGTTGCCGATATATATATATATATATTTTTAAAAAAATTACTGATCTAGTGAAATCGAGCCCTTTACTCAGGATTGAAGAGAAAAAATAAATTGTCTGGTTATTATCCCAATGTCCAACTGTCAGATCCTGGTTTTATGTTTTTTCATAACTATTGTCTTGAAATAAAAAATAAAAAAAATGATTTTTCAGTAACAGAGATACTTCAGTATCTGCACGTATTTATTATATTATATTTTTTGCTTGGGGCCTTTATAATTAAAGGCTTTTTTCAATGATGATTACATGGATGGTATAGCAGACTCGCGTAAGGCTAGGGTCAGACTAACGCATTTTCACGTTGTCTGTGAAAAAGTGCGTTCGAACGAATGGACGCATTTTTTCACGGAGTACGCGATAGCGGTCATACGATGCGCATTTGCATCCGTGATTTTGTACGGATCATCAATAAAACACTTTGTGCATCTGGACGTTATGTTGGCCGGACATTAGCAGTGTCTGACATCTCCAATTCACGCACACACGCGGCTAGCGGGCGCAGCGCACTCTGTACAACCATACTAGAGGTTTTACGTTCTCGACAAAATGCGTTCATTTTCCACTTGCGTTGCGCAGCCGGACTTTTGTGCGACCGTACTTCGTATATTGGCCGTCATTGCCTGGCACTTGCTGCTACTACGGCCGTGATTAAGTGCGCCTGCACGCGCGTTCGCACTGCGCTCGTCTGACCCTAGCCTAAAACCAATATGTTACAGATATAATCCAATTATATCCTCCATTTGCAATGCATACATTACATTGTGCAGCATTTTTTGCGTGTACATTGTACTGTCAGTTGTCAGCAGCCCTTATTATTGTAATTTTGGATCAATAGAAAAGCTTAATAAAGAAATGAGGAATGCTACATACCTGTCAGTGCGGCCAGACAGGCTGAAAAAGCAGGCATTATGGGAGAAGCGCCGAACCATTTTAATACTCTCTTTTCCCAAGAGATGGTTTAGTGCACTTCAACCTGATGATGATGGTAATTGAATATAATTCAATGTGTTGGACAATGCACCCTGTCTAGACAAAAAAGATAAATACCATGGTCTGCGGCTCACAATATCCAATTTACCATCATATAAAATATAATTTTGTTTTTTTTAGAAAGTCCTCCAGTCCTTCTCCAGGCAGTTTTTTAAATTATCTCTTTTGTAATTTTTTTATTCAAATTTTATTAAGTTATATATATACTGTGTATATATATATATATATATATGTGTGTGTGTGATTGCACAATCAATTAAGTACACATGAATCTCAAACAGAGGCAAAATCAAATGGAAGGCGATACATAGCATGTGAAACGTTGCCTATGTAGAGGCATAGCAGTGGTACTTAACCCCTTCACTACCAAGTGATTTTCCAAAAAAAATAATGTCAGAAGCCAGTGATTTTTTTTTTTTGTAAAATCATCTTTAATAAGTTATAAAGTAAGAAATATTTGAGCTTATACCTATTATATTTCTTATTGTAAATAACTTATTTTTGGCCAGTAGAGGGCGCCATCTACTGCCAAATTGAGTTAGAGGTTTGAGCGGCTGGTCTATTTTCTTCTTTTTTTCCCTGCATCGGCTGCTGAAAGCCCGATATTTCAGAGCTTTCAGCAGCTGATTTTACAGTTTCAGCTCTCTGGGCATTATGCCCACAGGGCTAAAACTTTGCGGGCACCTTCTGCAGCCCGAAAGCAAACAAAATTAGCTTGCAGCAAACAAATTTAATTTGCATTTGGGCTGCAGATTAGCAAACCGAGATATCTCGATATCAGGGCACCAGATTGTGCCTTTTAAAGCCCGAGATATCTCAATATCGGTAGTGAAGGGGAGGTTAATGGGCTAACCACCTGTGAACCAGGTGAGGAAGATAAAGTAGGAGAAACATCAGAGTCGGATAAAAGGGAAACTGACCAATAGGAAGGGGGAAGAAATAAAAGGAGAGGGGAGAGAGAAGAGAAAAAAAATGGGGGTAGGATCAGCCATAGCCCCCACCACCATTCCCCTCACAATATCGTACACCCAGTTATGTAGCACAGGAGAACTAAAGGCCAATGTGCAGGCAATTCGGAAAACCAACGCTCACGATCCTGCCTGTGTATTAATCAGAGGCATGGATCCACAGCCATCTCAACCCCCCCCCCCCCCGGCCACCACACCTGCAACCAAGAGCTGCTGCGAAAAAGAGTTTGAGACTGTATATTGTTGACAATAGAACCAGAGCCGCTATCATACTGTGTGGCTTGTAGTCAAGGTGGTTATATGGATCTGCTAATTCATAAAGCAGGGATCTCAAACACTGCCCCCCCCCAGATGTTTCTGAACTAGATCTCTCATGATTCTCTTGCCATTTATTGAATTCAAAGAATTCTGGGATTTGAAGGCAATAAACACCTGGGGGGGGGACAAAGTTTGAGATCCCTGACATAAAGGCTTGCAACAACGTTTTCTATTAGCAGATCCCTATTACTGGCTGAGCTGGAAAAAATGTTGACAGATTTTATAACTTGCAGTTACGAGAAAATAGAAAGTGCTATTAAGAATAAACTAGCAAAAAATCATTTTCCCTTTCAAAAAATGTTTAATCTCTGGGCAGTTTTCACTCTATTGTCTCTTGTCTATCTTATTGTCTCCTCTCTACTATCCTGCTATTCCTCTCCTGTTTATCAAACTGTCCCACATATCTCTCCCTTACTCTTTGTGCTACTCAAACCTGTGTACTCGCTCCAACCCTTTGTTTTTTGCCAGCCTCGTCCTTGAATTTTCAGTACCTTTCCCCCTGTCATTCCCCTCCCTTTGCTGTTGTTTTCCTTCTCTAAGCTTGCAGAACGTCTGGTCTCCATGGGTGACAAAATCTATGTTGTTGTCTGTGAGTATATGAATCATGTTTTTTTTACTGTTTCTCTCATTGTGTGATGAGACATTATTTTATTCCGACTCTCCACAACTCGCTATACACTTCTCAAATTCTAGTTTATACCAATCTTAACCTATTCACCTGCTTGTGATAAGTCTTTCCTCTGTGCCCGGTCATTTCTGTGTTCCCCAATTTTTCAAAATTCCTCGCAGTGCCTCCTTCCTATATCCCCTTCTTCCTCTGCTTAATGCATCCATGGCCTTCTTTATTACTGGATCACCTCCCTCAATACCTCCTTTTCCATGTGCTTTTTATACACAGTGTTATTCAGAGAGAGGTGAAAACCAGGAGAATGACTGGAGAAGTGAAAATTCTAGCTCAAAATAGCCAAACTAGAAAAATTCGCCCATTTATCTCCCTTTCCAAATCGGCTATTTTGACCTAGAATTTTCACTTCTCCAAAAATTCTCCTGGTTTTTACCTCTCTCTGAATAACCCTGACAGTTATTTCCTTTTCATTATACTGGAGTCCTATATACTTAACCTCACAACTCCCCCCCCCCTTTCTTTTATTCTAGATACATCCTTCTTTCCCTGGTCATTCCAATCCTTCTTTGTCAGATCCTTTCTACTGCACCCTTTCCTTATGTTCTAGCTTTCCCTATCCTACCTCTGTTTCTACTCCCGTTTATCACTGCCTATATTCTAAATTATTTATCAATAAACAGGTCTATTCAAAGAAAGGTGAAACACAGGAGAATTGGCAGGAGAAGTGAATATTCTAGGTCAAAATAACCAAACCAGAAAAATTCGCCCAATTATCTGATTTTCAAAATCGGCTATTTGGTCTAGATTTATTCTCTTCTCTTGCCAGTTCTCCTGAGTTTCACCTCTCTCTGAATAACCCTGAACGTATTTTACCAGGAAGGATACATTGAGATTTCTCTTGTTTTCATGTATGTCCTGGGTTCAAGAACATTGAATTTTTACAGTAGGTACAGAAATCCAAAGTAATAAATGCAAGATATTAAAAACAAAACACAAATATACAGATTAACACAGAAAATAAATATGTAGGAAATGTATTCACTATGTAACATGTTTACAGGTGCATTCTGTATTGAGGTATACTATATTGCCAAACGTATTCGCTCACCCATCCATATAAACAGAATCCGGTATTCCAATCACTTCCATGGCCACAGGTATATAAAATCAAGCACCTAGGCATGCAGACTGTTTTTACAAACATTTGTGAAAGAATGGGTCGCCCTCAGGAGTTCAGTGAATTGCAGCGTCGAACTGTGATAGGATGCCACCTGTGCAACAAATCCAGTCGTGAAATTTCCTCGCTCCTAAATATTCCACAGTCAACTGTCAACTGTATTATAAGAATGTGGAAGTGTTTGGGAACGACAGAAACTCAGCCACGAAGTGGTAGGCCCCGTAAACTGACAGAGTGGGGTCAGCGGATGCTGAGGCGCATAGTGCGAGGAGGTCGCCAACTTTCTGCAGAGTCAATCGCTACAGACCTCCAAACTTGAGCTAATCTGAAGGCCACATGAAGAACAGTGCGCCGAGAGCTTCATGGAATGTGTTTCCATGGCCGAGCAGCTGCATCCAAGCCATACATCACCAAGTGCAATGCAAAGCGTCGGATGCAGTGGTGTAAAGCACGCCGCAACTGGACTCTAGAGCAGTGGAGATGCGTTCTCTGTAGTGACGAATCTCGCTTCTCCATCTGGCAATCTGCTGGACGAGTCTGGGTTTGGTGGTTGCCAGGAGAACGGTACTTGTCTGACTGCATTGTGCCAAGTGTAAAGTTTGGCGGAGGGGAAATTATGGTGTGGGGTTGTTTTTCAGGAGCTGGGCTTGGCCCCTTAGTTCCAGTGAAAGGAAGTCTGAATGCTTCAGCATACCAAGACATTTTGGACAATTCCATGCTCCCAACTAAGTGGGAACAGTTTGGAGCTGGCCCCTTCCTCTTCCAACATGACTGTGCACCAGTGCACAAAGCAAGGTCCATAAAGACATGTATGACATATTTTGTGGATGAACTTGTCTGGCCTGCACAGAGTCCTGATCTCAACCCGATGGAACACTTTTGTGATGAATTAGGCTAGGGTCAGACTAGCGCAGTTTTAACGTGCGTTTAGCCGCACGAAATCACGGCCGTACTAGCAGTAAATGACGTCCAATGCCGGGGAACATACGACAAACGGCCGCACGAAAGTTCGTCCGCGCAACGCAAGTGGCCAACGAACGCATTTTTTCGAGAACGTCAAACCGCTACTACTGACGTACAGAATGCGCTGCGTCCGCATAGCGGCGTGTGTGTGTGATTAGGAGACGTCAGACGCTGCTAATGTCCGGCTAACATAACGTCCAGACTCAAAAAGTGTTTTATTGAGGATCCGTACAAAATCACGGACGAAAAAGCGCATCGTATGACCGCTATCGCGTATTCCGTGAAAAAATACGTACGTTCGTTCGACCGTACTTTTTCACGGGCAACGTGAAAAATGCGTTCGTCTGACCCTAGCCTTAGAGCGGAGACTGAGAGCCAGGCCTTCTCGTCCAACATCAGTGTGTGACCTCACAAATGCGCTTCTGGAAGAATGGTGAAAAATTCCCATAAACACAATCCTAAACCTTGTGGACAGCCTTCCCAAAAGAGTTAAAGCTGTTATAGCTGCAAAGGGTGGACCGACGTCATATTGAACCCTATGGATTATGAATGGGATGTCACTTAAGTTCATATACGAGTCAAGGCAGGTGAGCGAATACTTTTGGCAATATAGTGTATGTTAATAAAGATCTCTTAAGTGACTTTAGACTGGGGGAAGATTTGGTGGCGTCTGGGAGGTTATTCCATATTTGTTGTACCCTGTAGGAAAATGAGGATTGAGCCACTTTCTTTTTGTATTGTGCTATTGCAAGGGATGACAACCAGTTATATCATGTTTCTTCTCTTTCCTTAACTGGATTTCTTTCAGTCACTGTATCTTCCAGGAAAATGTTCCTACCTGTCTTGTCCTCCCATTATGGACCTTTCTGTGGCTGTTCCAATACTATGTGAGGTCGTTCTGTTTTGTGTCTGGATTTTAGACTATTTCTGCTTTTCTTTTAAGTAGCTTCTAAAATGAGTTTGGAAAACATATTATAAAACTGAGCATTTTTCCTCCCTATAGCTCCCCGCCCCATTTCGCCGGCCACTCGCTGGCCTCGCGCCTTTTTCCTGTCATTCTGCACAAATTGCTTCTTCAATAAATACTTTTGTTTGTTATATCTTTTATGATGCTGTGTGTAGCAACATTCGAGATGGTTATTCTCCGTCTTAGCTTCTGGATGTGTTGGCTTTTTATTCTTTACCGTTTGTGATATTATTCCCTACGTAATTATCAACAAACTGATCTACTATTTCTGTTTGGACAGTAACTAGTCCTAGAGCTTTCAAGCTATGACCACCAAACTTGACAGCACTGCGTGCTCACAGCATCCTCTCTCAGCGTTCACATTAGTGAGTGTCTTGAGAGAAGGCATCTGGTGGATTTGTTCTTTTTTTTTTTGAGAAAGTATTTTACCAGGAAGGATACATTGAGATTTCTCTCGTTTTCAAGTATGTTCTGGGTGGCGAGTATGTACCGTTAGGTGTCTTGCCTAAAGGCACTTACTGGAGAGGTGCTCTTGCCAGGATCGAACCTGTGTCTCCACAGTCTCTCTCCGCGGTTATAGAGCAGTGATGTTACCTCTACTCCACCCAGCCGGTGCTCGTGCAACTCATATCCATCCTTCGGCATTGGCGCTACAGATCTTGTGTGCTAAAGTTTGCAAATTCTGAGCGATGCGCAATTTGTGCATTGTATGCAAATAATGTAAAAAATCTGCAGGGACTTCTGCATTTCGGAAGATCTGAGCTGGAAAAAATGTATTTTCACATAAAAAAAAAGGGGGGCAGGTGCTGTCAGCACCATCTGCCCAACTTAATCTATTGAAGATACTGGTTTCTTTTTTTTCCCTTAAAGGGACACTCTACAAAAAAAATCACCCCCCGTTTTTTAATCCTAACCTATCCCTATTCCCTTAATAAATAGTTATTTTTTGTTTATGTTTTTGTAACTGTAATACTTACCCTAAAATCCTCTTGTTTCCAGCGGTGTCTTTTTTTTTTTTCATACTCACCTCCCTCCTCTTCCGCTCCCGTCCTTCTTCCATCCGACTTGCCTTCTGGTTTACGTGAGAAGCGCGCATGCGCACCTCTCACGTAAGCCAGCCAATCGGCAGGCTTCCTCCCGGCTCCCTCTGAGGATTAGTGTTGCGCGCAAGAGGATGCGCGCAACACTAACCCTCAGAGGGAGCCGTCAGCTTCTGCGGTGAGTTGGAGACGTCATCGCGCTGAAAGCGCGATGACGTCTCCTACTCTGCAAAAGTCGGCAGAAGCGGGAAATATGATTCCCGCTCTGCTGACTGACAGCTGGGAGGGCGGAGTAAACTCCTCCGCCTCTCTCAGCTGTTTTCAGTATTTTCTACTGAACCGCTGAGCGGAGGGAGGGGGACAGAGGGCAGGATACTCCGGGCATCATGACCACCTAAAATAGCTTAGGTGGTCATGTTGCCTAGAGTGTCCCTTTAAGTAATGGGGCAGAGGCTGCCGACAACCTCTGCCTGATAATTATTATTTTATTATTTGTTTTTGGGGTGAATTTCCTCACCTTTTGTCACTCACCACATGCAGCTCCTCTTTTTTTTCTATGCAATTTGTGCTACTTCACAACTTGTGTAGCGCAGGAGACGCAATTGCACACCACTACAGGACTTTCACACTTCACATGCGCAGGTTCCGTAGCGCCTATGTAGAAAGATGGATCGGAGCTGCACGCGCTTTCACAGATCCGATCCATCGGCTGCCTCTCTGAGACCGCTCACTACAGCTGGTGGCCTCATAGAGGATGACGTCAGCATGTGTAGCGCTCACTCCCGGAGGAGCCGCTGAAAATTGAACCACGGGTCAGTCTCCCCGCACTAGGGAATAAATATACTCCAACACCGTTGTGAGTTTTTATAATTTAAATAGTTTACTAAATAATAAGCAGATGTTGAGACACGGTATTCACAGGTATTTTATACTTTCGTATCGCGGTAAAAACGCGTTGCGGAAAAGAACCGAAACACGAGGCGTCGTATTTCGGAAAATAAAATATTCGTAACCGAACAGAAAAGAAATGCAGTTGCACGAATATTCGAAAAAGGGACACGTAGCGGAACCCAAGAATACAATCTCTTCGTATTACGATAAACGCGCAGCGGAAAAGAGAAAAATATATTCGGAACGTATCTTTAACCCCTGTTCCGATTCGTAACAAAAATGAGTCCTGCACAGGTTAAGTCCCGGAATGTAAAAGGTGTGTATGTGTGTGTATGGTACCCGGGTACTGTTCAACTGGCCAGTGAATTTACAGTGCGCCTGCTTTCTCTCGTTCCCTGGCGCGCTCTGGCGCGTTCTCCACGAGGTGGAGGATGTAAGTGTCCAGTCCCCACCCACTTCCTGTCTCCTTGCAAAGCATGCCGGGAAATGTAGTCCCAATGTCCAGTGTCTCTAATCGCGACTGTCTCCATCTTGTGGCAAAAATAGGTAATGCCACAGCAAGATTTTAACACAGCGCTACACTCTCCCCTCCTAGAACTCTTGGGTCTCTCCAAGGAGGTACAACAGTTACATTACATTTCCACAATTTTGAATACAGTTTACATAACATGCACAGGTTCAGCAGCATACATATAGTGAGTTAGGAACACTTCCTCAAGTTGACTCATATTTTGGGCTACCTCAGCTAGCATAGCAGACACTTCGGGCAACCTCTGCACTGTGGTGATGGCCTCTTCAGTGCTATGTCCTGGTGAGTCGTAGGTGAGTCGTTGGGGCGGTCGAACAGAGCGTTTTGGTTCTGGCTCAATCAGTTCCTCTTCAGGTGGAAGTACTATAGGGGTTGGCTCAGTCCTTCTCTCTATCACTGGAGCAGACGTCTCTTCCGAGTATGATCCCTCCAGTGAAGGCATAGAACTATAATCGCCTGAATAAGCTTCAACTTCCGGAGCTACCGGGATCCCAACAGCCTCAGGGACTTCTAGCTGAAATTCAGAAGCTTCAGGGATTTCAGCAGTCTCAGGGACTTCTAGCAGAAATTCAGGAGCTTCAGGCCTCAAGTTACTCTCCCACCGTTCAGGAACAACGACAACCTCTTCAGGCTCCGGCGAGCACATCCAATCTAGACAATAACTCTCTTCTTCACTGTCTCTTTCGCTCTCTTCGGCAACCCGGGTCTGTTGAGACCGAGTAACAGGAGGCAAACATGGAACAGGCGGATTTGGCAGAGGCAATTCGTCCCCAACTGGCATCCTCACAGCCTCTCTTAAAGGTAACAAATGATTCCGGTGCCAGTTCTTGAGAGGCCCAGCCTTTCCATCCGGGCGAATCTGATACACTGGTAGACCCGGCAGTTGTTTGCAGACAATGTAAACCTGGGAACTCCACCTATCCGCCAACTTGTGTCTCGCAGCAGCACCCAAGTTCTTCAATAGAACCCTATCACCGGGTTGTAGATCTTGTATTCGGACCTTCAAGTCATAGTTCCTTTTGTTTCTTTGCTCCCTGTTTCCTGAGGTCAACCGGGCCTGTTCAAATGCAGAAGCCAAATTCTTTCGAAGTCTGTCCACGTAGTTTCTATGGGAAGCTACTGACGTCTGGTCTAGAGATAACCCAAATGCCAAATCAACCGGCAGTCGAGCCTCTCTTCCGAACATAAGACGGTACGGTGAGTATCCAGTTTGCATCACTCTCCGTACTGTTATATGCATGCACCAGAGTAGCTATGTGCCGACTCCAACTCTGCTTCTCCACATTCGACAAGGTCCCCAGCATGTTTAGCAGTGTGCGATTAAACCTTTCAGGCTGAGCATCACCTTGAGGGTGATATGGTGTAGTTCGGGTCTTTTGGATTCCCAACAGCTCTAACAATTGCCCCACCAGTCTGCTTTCAAAGTCTCTACCCTGATCAGAGTGTATCCTCCTTGGCAGTCCGTAATGAACAATGAACTTTTCCATCAACACCTTGGCCACTGTCGGAGCACGTTGATCTTTTGTGGAAAATGCTTGGGCGTAACGAGTGAAATGATCAGTCACTATTAGAATGTTCCCTTGCCCACTAGCATCCGGCTCTAAGCACAAGAAGTCAATGCACACCAATCCATGGGTCCCTGACTCTGCAGATGGCTCATTGGAGCAGTTCGGGTCGGTAGAGTCTTTCTCTGAATACACCTCAAACAGGAATGACAATAACTTTCTACTTCAGCCCTCATGCAAGGCCAATAAAGCCTATCTCGCACCAGCTTAAAAGTTCTCTCTGCACCTAAATGTCCATGCTCATCATGTAGTGATCGCAGCACACTCTCCCTATGTTTAGTGGGGAGGAATAACTGTTGAATCTCTTCAGCGTTGGTTGAGGGGCCCCTTCGGTAGACCACCCCATCCAACATCTTTAACCGCTCCCACTCTTTATAGACCAATCTGGCTCCACTCGGGGAGTTAGTTAACAAAATCTCTCGCTGGTTTGCAGTCAGGGCCTTTTATGGTCAAGGCAATTAAAGGGTCTCTGGCCTGATCCGCTTTCAGGTCCTGTCTCGAAAAGGTAGGTAAATTTTCATCCCTTAACTGCGTAGGGTTACAGTAAAACTCAGGAACAGCCGCAGCCATGACTCCTATGGCCTCCACTTCAATCCCTCCTTTGACCCGGCGCTCTGTTCCTTGACACAAAGCTTGCACCCCGTCTGGAGTCAACTGAGTCCATTCTGTAGTGTAGGGTCTTCTCGATAACGCATCAGCATCTCGATTATTCACCCCAGGGCGTACTTCAGGCTGAACCGAAACCCTGACAGAGCGGCCAACCACTGATGTCCCGTTGCGTCCAGTTTTGCGGTAGTAAGGATGTAGGTAAGAGGATTGTTATCCGTCTTGATCACAAACTCAGCTCCATACAGATAGTCTTTTAACTTGTCTACCACTGCCCACTTTAAGGCTAGGAACTCCAACTTGTGAGTAGGGTAGTTCTTCTCTGAAGGCGTAAGGCTCCGGCTCACGTACGCTACAGGCCTCAGCAATCCGCCATACTCCTGATACAGGACTCCTCCCAGACCTTCTCGGCTGGCATCCACATGTAACTCATACGGCTTGTGAGGGTCCGCATAGGCCAAAACAGGAGCTCGGGTTAGACTCTCTTTCAGTTTCACGAAAGCTCCCTCACATTGACTGGTCCATTCACCTTGTATAGACTCTCGAGCTTTCCTTGGCCCTGGAGCTGACGGGTTCTTATCAGAGACCTTGCAGCCTTCTTCTGTGGTTCCCTTCTGCAGGAGTTTGTTCAGTGGTTGAGCGATTTTCGCGAATCCTCCCACAAATCTTCGATAGTATGAACAGAATCCCAAGAAAGATCTAAGTTCAGTGACGTTTCGGGGTCTAGGCCAAGAAGCTACGGCCTCCAACTTCCGAGGGTCTGTCGAAACACCTTCTGCTGAGACCACATGTCCTAGATACGTAACAGACGGTAGACAGAATTGGCATTTCTCCAGAGACAGTTTCAGCCCCTCTTCATGGAGCCTCTTCAAGACCTTCTCCAGACGTCGCTCATGTTCTTCCAGAAGTCTTCCCAAACACAATTATGTCATCCAGGTACACTAATACTTCGATTAGATTCATATCCCCGACTGTCTTCTCCATCAACCGTTGGAACGTGGCTGGAGCCCCCGTAAGGCCTTGAGGCATTCTGTTGAATTCAAAGAACCCCAGTGGACAGATGAACGCAGTTTTCTCCTTGTCTTCAGGATGCATTGGTATCTGGGTGATACCCGCTTCGCAGGTCTAGTACACTAAACCACTTTGCTCCAGACAAACACTGTAGGGCATCTTCTATCCGAGGAGTGCATATTGATCGGGATGGTTCTCCGGTTCAACGTGCGGTAGTCTATGCATAGGCGGACAGAACCATTTTTCTTCCAGACCAACACTATGGGAGATGCGTATGGACTCCTGGACTCTTGAATCACCTTGGTTCTTTGCAATTCATTCAGCTGCTCTCGCAGATCATCTAAGTCTCTAGCGAACTCGCCTTGAGACGAAACGGCTTGTCTTCATGTAACCGAATGCGGTGCTCAGTACTCTTAGCTAGGCCCACATCGAACTCATCTTTCGAGAACAATTCCTTCCACTTTAGGACTTGGGACTGAAGACGTTTCTTCCACTCAGGTGAAATGGGAGCGTCCTTGGGATAGAATCTTTCATCTGGAATCTCTTTATCCACTCCCCTCCTAAATCGGTAGAGAGGGGTGTAGCAGAGACTCTACTTGCCCGATAGGCATTTGTGCTTTAAGGACTACTGGAGAATCCGTCACATTGCACACGCTGACCGAGACTCTTCCTCGTGTTCTCTTCAGAGCTTTGGTGGAGATTATTTCAGGATTACTTCGACTCCGGTTTCACTCCCATGATTAAAATCGGTTCCCAGCACCACATAGGGACCTGGTTGCGATCCGTTCAACTTGACTGAAGCCCGGAAGCTCGCTACTTTCTCTGCTTGCAGAACCTTCTCTGTTCCACCCAGTCTCCACAGTCTTCCCACCTCGGCAGGTGCCTTTCGTTCTTTGACCATCCTCTGATAGACCGGACGTAACATTGGGTGTACTCCTTGAGTCGAACCTTCTTCCAACACGATAGGCGTCAGGAGACGCCGCACTAGGTCAGTATTCGTCCCCACTATCAGGGAGCTTCTGTTCGCACCCGAGGGTCGAGGACACACAATAGCCAATGCATCACAACCCCCAGACTGCCCGATGACTTCAGATCCGATCTCCAACTTCACTTGCAGGTACCCGTCATAAGGGAGTTTCTCAGTGCCGATACCCCATATTTCCAAATCCTTCAATTCTTGCAGAGGAATGTGCTTTAAGTGTTTCTCGTAGAAGTCTCTGTAGATCAATGTCACTTGAGCCCCTGAATCTAACAGGGCTTTGGTGTAGACTCCTTCCACTTGAATTGGCACAATAGGAGAAGGACCTATCAGTTGGTCAGGAAACTTGGTGGCGGTATCCGGACACTTAGACCCAGTTTGCTGTACCCTGGCCTTTTTCTTGGCCCGTGCAGGTTTTGGGTGTGCATTGCCTCCCCATGACGTAGACCCGGATGCTAAGGGAGTGACTCTTTCAGTCCTGGCAGGCTCCACAGTTGGCTCGGCTTTGGGCCTTCTCGCCCTCTTAGTCTTGGCTTGGTTTCTGGAGCGGGGTTCAACCTTCGGGCACTTAGGTTGCTCCTTCACTTGTGCCTCTGGCGTTTCCCGCCGGTGAGGTAGATAACAGTCCTAGGGCTTTCAACAGTCCCTCGACTCTATCCTTCTCAGGCTTTTGGCCTTTGCACTGTGCGCGGAAATGGCCCATTTCTCCACAACCAAAACATCTCTTCTTAGAGAGCGGAGACGTAGTTGCTTGTTGGGATTTTGTTAAGGACTTGGACCAGACGCCACAGCAGCTCCCGTCGTCTGCATATCTGTGAGGAATTTCTGCATTTCTGCCTGCATTTCGGTCACCTTCATCAACACTCGGCACAGTTCCGCGTGCGCTTGTTGCAATTCAGCTTGAGCTTCCTGTACTTTCTTGACGGTCTTGGACAATTCACCACGTTCAGAGAGGTTCGATTCTTTGGCAGCCCTCTCTGTAGATTTAAAAACAACTAGGTGTTCTTGTTCGTCCTCGTCAGATCCATAAGTATCTAGAGAGTCGCTTTCAGGCTGCAGGCCGTCGTTATGTCTCACAGGTTGTGCATAAGCCCTTTCCCCCCGCCTGAAGGATTTCTCTTCCAGTAAAGCCTCTTCCTCTCGTACAACTCGGATCAGTTCCAGGTACTTCAACTCTTGGTTACCTGCTCTGCTCCTCAGCTGCATCATTACCGGATCTAGAGGTTGAGAGCCCCTCAGGATCTGTTTTATTCGGATCTTATCTACTTCGGCCGGTTCGGCCCCTTTCTTCAAGAGTATCTGGTGTAGAATCTTATCTAGGCGCCTCATGTATTCGGTCATCCTTTCGCCTCTTCTCTGATAGGTGTGTTCGTACTGATACACCAGTTCGGCCGCCTTTTCGGTTCGCCCAAAAACTTCTTCAAGAACGTTTAAGTAATCTAAAGCAGTACAATCTTTTCTACTCAGTTTTAGGTTTCTCACCGCTTCCGACGCAGGTCCTTTAAGCTCTCGGTGATCCTTTGCTTCTTCTGGGCCTCAGGGACGTCCCACTCATCCAGAGCCTGCATCGCCTGTTCCACCCATTCTTCAAAGGTTTCTTCTCCCGCCGGAGTTGGTACGTTTCCTGTAAAATTTCTTAACCGTCGATAACCGAAGTTAGTGTGAGGAGGGCTTGTTTTCTGACATTTAGCCAGTAGATCTCCAATAGCCACGATAAATTCAGGCCCGATCATTGCCAACGGACTAGGCGCGGGAACACTTGCGGATTCGCCACGTGGCGCACTTGGCTGAATTAGTTGGACTTCCACCTCATCGGCCAGTTTCACGCTCGCACCCTGAAAACATGGTGGAACACCCTTTCTCCACTCGAGAAGAACATACGTGTGAGAAGTATCTGGGTTTTTTTTTAATGTCCAGTATTAACCCCCGATGATCTGGTGCTAGCGTGGCCACGGCCTGGCGGATCTGCTCTTCGGCCCAAGTGTCTGCGGGAATATCCATGACTATACAACATTCTAACTGACTACTATGCTCCTCACACCATTCGGCAACAGTGTCTGGATCCATATTTAACCCTTTAGATGCGGTTTTTCCAGAGACTGAATCCCGGAAACGAGCCCCCACGTGTAGCGCTCACTCCCGGAGGAGCCGCTGAAAATTGAACCACGGGTCAGTCTCCCCGCACTAGGGAATAAATATACTCCAACACCGTTGTGAGTTTTTATAATTTAAATAGTTTACTAAATAATAAGCAGATGTTGAGACACGGTATTCACAGGTATTTTACAGTACTTTCGTATCGCGGTAAAAACGCGTTGCGGAAAAGAACCGAAACACGAGGCGTCGTATTTCGGAAAATAAAATATTCGTAACCGAACAGAAAAGAAATGCAGTTGCACGAATATTCGAAAAAGGGACACGTAGCGGAACCCAAGAATACAATCTCTTCGTATTACGATAAACGCGCAGCGGAAAAGAGAAAAATATATTCGGAACGTATCTTTAACCCCTGTTCCGATTCGTAACAAAAATGAGTCCTGCACAGGTTAAGTCCCGGAATGTAAAAGGTGTGTATGTGTGTGTATGGTACCCGGTACTGTTCAACTGGCCAGTGAATTTACTTAAGGAATGTCTTCGACTAGTCAAGTTGGGGCCCTGTGGACTTTAAAGAGAAAACAGCAGCGTGTCCTTTAATCACAAAACAGCCTTGGAGGCCTCTCACCCATCCGACGATTGCTTTAGGCTCCGCTGACCCAGGACGTCTCTCCGCTCGATTTTGACTGGGGATACTAGCGGCCGGATCCGTTGTCTGACTTTATGCAGCTTGTCCAGCTCACAGCCTGCTCTCCGTACCCGATCAACTCGCGGTGACTCCTCACTCGAGGTCTTCGGTTCCTCCGGTCTGCAGCAATTCCTGGATTCTGGCAAGTCTCCTTCTCCTCAGGTTGAGCGACCCAATAAGGACTGACAGGTCTCACTCGGGCTCTGGCCTAGGCCCTCTCGCGATCTCTTCAGTGCGTCTGCTTTCTCTCGTTCCCTGGCGCGCTCTGGCGCGTTCTCCACGAGGTGGAGGATGTAAGTGTCCAGTCCCCACCCACTTCCTGTCTCCTTGCAAAGCATGCCGGGAAATGTAGTCCCAATGTCCAGTGTCTCTAATCGCGACTGTCTCCATCTTGTGGCCAAAAATAGGTAATGCCACAGCAAGATTTTAACACAGCGCTACACATGCAATAGTGACCGATCTGGTGACTGGCAGCCAGGAAATTAAAAAATCCCAGCTGCTGTGTGGGGTGCAGGAAACTCCTCCACTTTGCCCTGCGATTTCACCAGTTTGGCGGAGCTGCAAGGGGGTAGAAGGGGTGAAACTCTATACATCCTGGCTCCTTTAAGACAATAAAGTGGTTAGAATGAGTAGAGTGCTCCTTTAAGGACATAAAAAGGGGTGTAAAACTGCATCTGTGCCCCTTTCAGGGCAACACTTGACTTTTGTCAGCTTTTACGAAACGACACTGTTTAGCAACCAACGAATAGAGTAAGGGCTATATTACAATCTTCGCGCAAAAACCCTCGCGCAAAGCGCCAATTTTTGTGCCAAGCGTTAAACTTTTGCGCGTGCAAATCACTGCTGAAATTACAATCCTCACGGCTTTTTTCATCCGCCGATCAATTGCGCGCGCAAAGAGTACGCGCAGAAATGCAGGCGCAGTGCCGTCTCGCGCAAAAATCTTTGCGCGCCCAGTTTTTTGCATCCATACAGCCAATCAAAATGAAGAAACACACCTATCAAACGCAACGGAATTGCACCTGGCAGAGGCATCAGAGATGGTTTCTGCGTCTATGATGCAAAATGAGCACATATGCTACAATAATAATACACACACACCTGCCATCATCCATTATATTGTTGCTGCATTCCTTTTTATGTGTTGTGGTTTTTTTTTCGGGTTAGCCAGGTTGTTCAGATTTGCAGTTAGCACCAGCTCTAAGGAGTTGCTAAAATTATGCGCGCAAAGGCTATGCGGTAATTACCGCAAAATAGATTGTAATACCATCCTCGTACCAGCGCACATTCGCATTTGTGCTCACAATGTTAAGTATAGGACGCGCACAGTACAGTAAGCTCGCGCAGGGTTCGCGCAGGTTCACCCGCTGTAGACGTTTGCGCGCGTTTGTTGCACTGACAATGTAATATGGAATTTGGCGCAAAGGATTTTACCCCTCGCTTTAATGCGTTTTTGCGCCGGCGCAAACATTTGCGTGAAGAATGAAATTTGGCCCTAAATCTTTTATACAAGTTATATTTGCATGTTCAGTGTGCAGTAAATACTTGATAAAGGTTTTCTTTCATTATATTAAATACCTAATCTACATTCCAGGGATCAAACCTAACCTTCTTGACAAAAGAACACCATAGCCTTGCAGACAGTTTAAAGCAGAATCCAATGGTTACCACACGGATCACGTCCATCGATGAAGATGCAATGAACTCTTTAAGGTAATGTCACTGCTTTTATTATTGTTCTACTTTATTTATTATATAAATATTACTTATTTTGTACAACAGTTATTACAGAGGTGGTGCTGTTATAATACAAAACACAAAATTGAAATTAAAATAAAGAAATAGCTGGCTGGCAACACTCTTCTTATATTTTTGAATTCCTGCTTTGAAAATACCCATATGACCAAACTAATCAGACTGATTAAAAGAAAGCGCTTTGATTTAGTGCTCTTCAGTTCATGCCTTTAATAAAAGTGAAATTAATGTCTGTGAAATCATAGCACACTTGGCGAAAATTAGCTCATCAATAAGGCATGATAATGATTAATTATGGTATTTAACGACTTCCAAGATTTAAAATATGCAAAATATACAGAAATAGGTTTTCTAGGAATAAAGGGCAAAACGATTATGCTAAAAGATAATTCCATGTTGACCCTCAGTGGTGGCTACCTGAATAAAATACTGTGGTGTTATGATGTTACAATCATGCAGTGACGTGTTGTTATCTTCAAGGAGCATGACACTAGAAGCCATGTATGGATGTATGTGTTTTTTTAAATTATATATACACTGAGTGGGCAGATTATTATGATCACCTGACTTTTTAGGCAAATTAGCTATAATTTGGCGCTGAAGTTGCTAGAGGGCCAGACCATTATAAATAGGGAAGCAGGTTGTTTACCACGACCGTAGAAGTGATTTTGTTTTTCTGAAGATATTGATAAACAACGCGATTTAACAGCTGGGATGATTGTTGGCGCTCGGAGCCATGGAGCGAGTATCAGCAAAACAGCAAAATTCATTAAATGTTCAAGAGCAGCTGTTGTTAAAGTGTTTAAAGACTAGACTGTCAGCCGAAAATCTGGGTCTGACCGTGCGAATTGTGGCTGTCAGCGACTAGTCAATGTTAGGGCAGAACGGAGAGTGGCAAGACTGGTACAAGACAACAGAAGGGCAACAGTGCATCAAATTACTGCAGATCTTAATCAGGGATCCTCTCAAATGATCTCTGAACGCACTGTTCGCCGACAGAACTGGACAGTGCTATTCATCAGGCATGGTGTCAGATTCCTCACATCACCTTTCAACATCTTGTGGAGTCAATGCCAAGAAGAATCGCCGCAGTATTGAAGGCAAAAAGTGGCCCAACGAAGTACTGATGGGGTGGTCATAATTATCTGGCCACTCAGTTTATATATCATGGCACTATCATCTGCTCTGAGCTAAAACGGAGAGGATAAGGGGAAAAATTGGTGCACGCAAATCTCCCTTTAGCGTCCCCATTTTACCTGTAGACTTCGGTGAAGGTGCTGAATCCAGCAGCCTGCCCCATAGCAGCCGCTAGGCTCCAGGATGCTCGAGGCAGCACTAATGCACTGTCGCAAGCTTCCCCTCCATGGAGTCCATAGGCGTCCATGGAGGTTTCTCCTGCCAGGTCACATGACCGGCAGGATCTTGCCTCTCGCAAGATCCTGCAGGTCAGCGGAGTGAACGCAGAGGGAGACTGGAGACTTGCACCTGCAGGTTTCTCCTTAGCATCCTCGTTTTAGCTCCATATTATGGGGCAGGTGCTAATTCAGCAGACTGCCCCGTAACGCAGCGCTAAGCCTGAGAATACTCGAGGCAGCATTAAGCGATGCCGCGAGTATCCCCTACATGGAGTCCATAGGACCCCATAGAGGCATTGACTGCCGGGTCACATGACCTGCAGGATCTCACCTCTCGCGAGATCCTGCAGGTCAGCAGAGTGATCGCGGAGTGAGACTGGGGACTTTTTCCCCAAGCCTCACTCTGCTCCTGGCGGCCAGGAGCGGCGGAACGCGCCACCAATCTCGCTGTGGGATGGGAGATGAGTATTTAATCTTTTTTGGGGGGGGGATTCCAGCTCCTAACGCTAATTACTGTTTGCTTACACTTTACACTCCCTACGTTAAGTATATCGAGAGCAAAGTACAGTAAGCTCGTGCTAAAAAGTGCTAATACTGATGCGCTGACAGGTTTTTTAACCCATTTGCGATTGGGAAGTGATCTTTGCGGCGCGCTATCACCTCAATTAACCTAGCGCTAACACTCATTTATGTGACCGCTAGCACTAGCATTAAGGAGGTGATAGGGCCCATTGTATATACACCGCAAACCAAGGGGGGAGGACTCCGTTACACAAACTACACCATCACATTGCTCACAAAATGTAAAGGCATTCACAGCTTTCACAGACTTGACAAGATTTTAAATTTTTTTGTAGACGTTTCCACAACTTAAATAGTAAATTATGCATACTGTTTGTTCCCATATTCTGTATGGGGAATGAGAGCAAGTACATAGAGGTATTCCGTATCCAAAAATCAGAATGGTCCAAACCGTTTGAAGCACCAGCATGATCAGGGCCGCCATCAGGGCATTCCCGCCGGGACCCCACCGTCAGCAGCCACGCGCCCTTCTTATCAGCTCCGGTATCGGACTGTAGGAGTCCGAATCCGGAGCTGTACTGGCTGTCTGGGCGGCCCTACAGCAGCATGCGAAGCACGCTGCTTTGGCGCCGCCCTCCAGTCACGTGTGACGCACTCGTCACACATAGCGACGGTGCAGAGAGAAGAAGACGTCGAGCGGAGAGGTGAGTCCACCAGCCTCAGGGGCGCAGCCAAACCCCAGCATGGCTCGGCCCAGACCCCAAGGCCCAGGGACCAGACCCCAAGGCCTAGACCCCAAGGCCCAGACACAGGGCCCAGACCCCAAGGCCCAGACCAGGGCCCAGACCCCAAGGCCCAGTGCCCAAGGCCCAGACCCAGGGACCAGACCCCGGACCCAGGGCCCAGACCAGACCCCAGGGCCCAGGCTAGACTCAGGGCCCAGAGCCCAGACCAGGGACCAGGCCCAGACCCCAAGGCCCAAACCAGGGCCCAGCCCAGACCCCAGGTACCTGACCCAGGGCCCAGCCCAGACTCAGGGACCAGGCCCAGATCCAGGGACCAGGCCAGACCCCGGGCCCAGCCAAGACCCAGGGCCCAGCCCATACCCAAAGGCCATCATATACAGCCCGTTACTGTGAGTTTTATTGCTGTGGAGCTCTGTGATGCTCTCATACACACCACACATTGCTGTGAGTTTTATTGCTGTTGATTCTGTGATACACTCATACACACTGCACACTACTGGGAGTTTTTTTGCTGTGGTGCTATGTATGTCCTTTTTTTTTTTTGGAAGGGGGAGAAAAGCTGTTAGAGGTTGAGGGAGTGCTGGGGGCACCGTGAGGTACCCATCATTTCTGATGGCTGCCCTGAGCATGATACCACATGTAGAAAATTCCTCATCTGACCACATGTGACGGGAGAAACTGATTACAAATATTGTAAAATATTCCCTTCAGGCTGTGTTTATAAGGTTTATATGAGACACAAGGGAATTTCCTGTTTAGATTTGGTTTCCATCCATAAGATATCTCTTTATTATATGCAAATATCTTAAAACTCCCAAATCCAAAACACTTTTGGTTCCGAGTATTTCGGATAAGAGGTGCTCAATATGTATTTAAATACATTGCATATTATCGTCTAGAAAATTGCTTCTCATCTGGTCCTCAAGTCCCCCTAACAGGCCAGGTTTTAAGGATTCCTTTGGGGAAATACAAACTGAATCCTGCAATCACTGAGCGACAAATCATCATATCACCTGTGCTGTGCTTCAGATATCTGCAAACCTGGCCTGTTAGGGTAACCTGAGGACCAGGATTGTGAAACACTGCTATAGGGAAAGTTCAAAAACAGTAGCAATGATTCTTTAAAGATACAGTCAGGTCCTGAAATATTGGGACATCGACATAATTCTAACATCTTTGGCTCTACACACCACCACAATGGAGTTGGAATGAAACAAACACAATGTGCTTTAACTGCAGACTGTCAACTTTAATTTGAGGGTATGTACATCCAACTCAGGTGAAGTAGGACTTACAGCAGTTTGCAGATGTGCCTCCCACTTGTTAAGGGACTAAAGGTAATGGGACAGAATAATAATCATAAATCAAACTTTCCCTTCTTAATACTTGGCTGCAAATCCTTTGCAGTCAATCACAGCCTGAAGTCTGGAATGCATAGACATCACCAGACGCTGGGTTTCATCCCTGGTGATGCTCTGCCAGGCCTCTACTGCAACTGTCTTCAGTTCCTGCTTGTTCTTGGGGCATTTTCCCTTCAGTTTTGTCTTCAGCAAGTGAAATGCATGCTCAATGGGATTCAGGTCAGGTGATTGACTTGGCCATTGCATAACATTCCACTTCTGTCCCTTCAAAAACTCTTTGGTTGCTTTTGCAGTATGCTTTGGGTCATTGTCCATCTGCACTGTGAAGCGCCATCCAATGAGTTCTGCAGCATTTGGCTGAATGGGAGCAGATAATATTGCCCGAAACACTTCATCCTGCTGCTTTTGTCAGCAGTCACATCATCAATTAATACAAGAGAACCAGTTCCATTGGCAGCCATACATGCCCACGCCATGACATGCTTCACTGATGAGGTGGTATGCTTAGGATGATGAGCAGTTCCTTTCCTTCTCTTTACGCTTCTCTTCCCATCACTCTGGTACAAGTTGATCTTGGTCTCATCTGTACATAGGATAGAAACATAGAAAAATTTCGGCAGATAAGAACCTTTTCGGCCCATCTAGTCTGCCCAATTACATGGATACTTTACCTGGATTTATCTTTTGTTTTCCAGAACTGTGAAGGCTTTGTTAGGTGTTGTTTGGCAAACTCTAATCTGGCCTTCCTGTTTTTGAGGCTCATCAATGGTTTACATCTTGTGGTGAACCCTCTGTATTCACTCTGGTGAAGTCTTCTCTTGATTGTTGACTTTGACACACATACACCTACCTCCTGGAGAGTGTTCTTGATCTGGCCAACTGTTGTGAAGGGTGTTTTCTTCACCAGGGAAAGAATTCTTCAGTCATCCACCACAGTTGTTTTCCGTGGTCTCCCGGGTCTTTTGGTGTTGCTGAGCTCACTGGTGCGTTCCTTCTTTTTGAGAATGTTCCAAACAATTGTTTTGGCCATTCCTAATGTTCTTGCTATCTCTCTGATGGGTTTGTTTTGTTTCTTCAGCCTAATGATGGCTTGCTTCACTGATAGTGACAGCTCTTTGGATCTCATCTTATGAGCTGACAGCAACAGATTCCAAATGCAAATAACACACTTGAAATGAACTCTGGGCCTTTTATCTGCACATTGTACTTGGGGTAATGAGGGAATATCACACACCTGGCCATGGAACAGCTGAGAAGCCAATTGCCCCATTACCTTTGGTCCCTTAACAAGTGGGAGGCACATCTGCAAACTGCTGTAAGTCCCACACCGTTCACCTGAGTTGGATGTACATACCCTCAAATTAAAGCTGACAGTCTGCAGTTAAAGCAGATTGTGTTTGTCTCATTCCAACTCCATTGTGGTGGTGTATAGAGCCAAAGATGTTAGAATTGTGTCAATGTCCCAATATTTCTGGACCTGACTGTATATGGCTGAAAGAAATGGCACTGACTGAGCAACATCATGTAAAGAATTCAGAGAACAGCCTTGATTAATATTTTATGTATATACAGCACGTTATATATACCTGATAATATATATATTATTATATAGGGTTGGGAATCACTGTTCTATAATAAATGGGAATGTTAATTTCTGCTCAAATGTTATTCCTAGTGTTCCTAAGTGATGGTAAGAGTTTACTAAAGGGTCTATTCACTAAAAGGTGAAACTCGGGAGAACAGCAGGAGAAGAGAACAATCTAGACCAAATAGCCAATTTGGAGAGTGAGATACATAGGAGAACTGTCAGGAGAAGTGAAAATTATAGGTCAAAATAGCAAAACCAGAAAAATTCTCCCGAGTTTCACCCTTAAGTGAATAGACCCCTTTTTTTTCTATGAAAATACCAGCTTCGGTATGGTTTACCGTAACACGGTGTCCAGTCATCTGGTGATAGTACCTTAAGCGGTTTTCCAAGCACGTATGAGTTGTATTAATCACTTTCATGTGAAAATGTGTAATGTTGAGTTAATTGTATGGCTGATCGCTATTTGTATCAGCGATAACTGTTTTTCCGGACATTTTTCTAATAGTTTGTATATTACTCATTAAAACCAAAAACAACCTGATACATCTTTGTGCTGTGCTTCCATATGGAGATGCCATCTTATACCGTGTGTCTATGGTAATATTGATTTCCCGTGTTCTGATTATTTTCTATGTAGATATATTATTACAGCAGTTTTATGCTCTTCTTTTTATCTACTTGATTTAGGGTAATTTGTGGGGAAAGCAAAGTCGATTTTGGTGTTAAGGCAAATGATGACAGCGGCATTTTCTCCGCAATACAAGGTAAGCAGTATCTTTTGTTGTATGCAATGGAGCCGACTGTTATATTACTTACACTTGCCCTGCTATACTGGAAGTTTGACCAAAGAGATGCAGGAGTGATCCACCAATCAATGGGTTGGCAGAGAATTGTAAGGCAAGTTCACATTATTCAATATATACCAAAAATTGGGATGTCTAAGGAATAATGACTCAGAAATCCAATCATCGTGCATTTTATCTACGTTAAAAAAAGTGTAATACCCCCTTTACTGGTCGCACTCACAAGATGCATAATCTTTACAGCATATAATGGAATATGCTCACTGTTACCCCACTGTTACGTCCACTGGAAAGTCTGGATACTCAGCTCGATAGCTCCCACCTCCACAGGAACACAAGCGAGGCTTTTTCGTGGATAGTAGAAATTTAACCCCTTAAGGGCCGCTGACGTACCCTGTACGTCCTGTTCTCGGGTCTCCCTTAGACCCGCGGACGTACAGGGTACGTCAGCGGCGCCTAATCCCCCTCCCGCCTGATACTCACCTCCCTCGCTGGATCCCACGTGATCTGGCAGGGAGGAAGCCTGCCCATGTGATTTACATGGGCAGGCGAGGCTGATGACGTCGCCACGCTGCGTGGTGACGTCATCAGCAGGCGTCCCCATGCAATTCAATGGAGGGGAGGTGGGGGCTCCTTCGGAGCCCTCTATCTCCCCAACCATTGAAGCTAGGGAGATGCCGTTTGCACTGCTGGAGAGGGGAGAGTCTCCCCTTTTCAGCGGTGTATGGAATTAACCCGATCGCTGCCGAATCGCTTTTCGGTGCTAATTGGCGCCAAAACGCGATTCGAACCTGGAGGGGGGCTGACATCTTGGATGTCAGCCAAGCCTCCAGGTCCCCTCCACCCACTGACAACCTCACCATATGTGTGAGGATGTCAGTGGGCCAGTTAACCCTCTAGCTGCCATGTAGAGGTGAGGGGATCCTAAGGATCCCTTTATCTCCCGATCCATGGCAGCTAGATGGTCATATTTGACATCATTTGAAAGGCCTGATAATGGCCTTTCCAATGATACCAAACATGACCAGGTTTGGTTTTAAAAAAAAATTAAAACAAATAAAATAAATAAAAAAAAAATAATAAAGTTTTTTTTGTCTGGGGGGGGTTTAATTAAATAGGACCTAGGCTTTCATCTAAAAATAATTAGCACAAAATGGTCATAATGAGCGCAGCGCACATAGGTGAACTGTCTCAGCAGTGAAGGGGTTAAAAAGCAAACGCATGTAAATATTGGGTATTTCTAGTCTCGGGACAAAATTTTGAACTTATTTAGGTGGGGGTTTTTTTGGGTGGTTGTAGATTTTGGGGATTAAATTACGAAAAAGTGTGTTTTTACCATTTTTTTCATCATATTTTTTTTATAGTAAATTATTGGATATGATGGAAATAATGGTATTTCTAGAAAGTCCATTTAATGGCGGGAAAAAGGGTGTATAATATGTGTGCGTTGAATAAACGAGTAAGAGGAAAATTTGACCTAAACACTAACAGCGCAGAAACGTAAAAACAGCATCGGTCACTAAAAGACGGATTTGTGTAAAACCGCCCGGTCACTAAGGGGTTAATAAAAGGGTACAAACAGGTAATCCAAAGCGTTTCGTGCATAAACTGCACTTCCTCAGCTATTAATACATTAAAAAATACATATAATAGATCAAATTGGAATCTGTCCTTCTGAATGCTGCTTGCCATCTTTATAGTCCTCTTCGAATGCCGCCGGATTAGACACTTCCGTTCCCATTCATCGGCGTGCGTGTCACCTTGAAGCGCACCAGACTTTCCCCTTCCGCCCTCTCTCATCGGCGTTCTGGTTCGTCTCTCATCGTCACTGGTTCTTTCCGCCGGAAGTGACGTATCGCATTCTCCCCGTTTTGGCATTGAGCATGGCAGCCTAAAAACACTGCAGATCGACTGCAAATGTTGGCGGTTTCTTTCTACTTCGATAGAGTCCATATCTAGGGTCCCCCCATGACAGAGGGATCACACAATAAAAATAAAAACATAACAAACACTATAAAGCAACACTAAAAAACCATGATGCAATACAGCCTAAAAACAATATGAAGTTCTTAGTAAGAGATACAGTGATCAGGTAAACTAATTTATAGACACCCCTTAATGTCCAAATCGACATTAAGGCCACCATCCTTCTAAGTTCCCAATTTATAAATCCACTCTAGCTCTTTTTTAGCCAACTGCCTTAGATGGTTACCTCCTCTCCAATCTTTTTTCACCACATCTATACCTGGCCATTTTAGTCGATCTAATGCAAACAAGGGACAGTTGTTACAGTGAATGGGGACACTGTGATCTTCTTTTTTCCTTGTAATATTCCCTATATGTTCCAATATTCTGACTTTTAACTCCCATGTGGTCTTCCCTACATACTGCGCCCCGCAAGGACACTCTAGAAGATAAAATAACCCCTTTACAGTTAATGAAGGGTTTAATATTGTATTCTTTTCCTGATAGATTACTTTTGAATTTCTTGGTATTCCTCTCTTGATGTATACAGGCTCTGCATCTACCGCATTTATGAAAACCCTCCGGCTTAGTGGAATTAAAAATCCCCCCATCGTTCTTAATTCTAGGCAATAAACCTGGAGCCAAACAGTTCTTTAAATTTTGAGCTTTTCTAAAGATTACCACTGGAGAATTGGGGATATCATTTTTCAGAATAGGGTCTGCCTTTAAAATATGCCAATGTCATTTTAGAATTTTCCTCACCTTTTTGGCATGAGGATTATATTGTGCAAAGAACGTGCGGTGGCTTTTCGATTCTCTTTGAATAACCCTGTTAGTTTAATAAATAATGAGTTAAATATAATTGTTTTCAAACGAGTTGGAAATTGTGTATGCGACCCCCATAGGATATGAAAACGTGTCCAGTGGCCCTCGGGTAATTTGAGTTTGAGACTCCTGGTATATACAGTATATGCCTTTTTATGATTTTTTTATTTCCTTCATTAAATGTTTGAGCTCTGTATTGCTTTTCCATTTCCAGATATGATGAAAGAGAAACTGAAAAGTCGAGGTGTCAGGACGTTAACAGGTTTGGGGAAATACTTCCGACAGCTCGACAAGACAGAAAGTGGACTTTTGAGTAAATCAGAGTTCAAGCAGGCTCTCAAAACCTTTCACTTAGATGTGTCTGAAAACGTAAGTCCCCATATTGGTAGGATATGGTCAACTTCGATTATACAGAAAATCACTATTGTTCAATTCTAATGGGAGATTAAGGGGGTTATCCACGAAGCGCCGGCTTTTGCTGGTGTTGTAAATTCCGCCAACAAATTGCCAGTATTGCAGTGCTGATAAACGCTGGCGTTTCTCAAAACTAAATACCAGTAAAAGGAGGGATTCTGCTAAAAAGCTTCTCCTTTTGCGGTTTGAATTCTACGCTTGCGAAACGCTGGTGTTTGTTGGCACGGCAATACCAACTATGTTTTCTGATATTTGCATTGATGGCAAGCCCTGGCGTCTAGTGGATAACCCCACAAAAAAAGAGTTCTTGACAGCATAATGCCAAAATAAAGCCAAATTGGATTTTTCTGTTCTCATGTATTTTATAGTTTATATAAATTATCTTTTCATTCAAAAAGAAATATTATGTTTATAATTGTAGAGGAAACAAAATAAACTTTTTGTATATGGCACTTCTTGCAGTTTATCTGTACCTCCTTATTATATTTTTGTTTTTTCTTTTAGGTGTTTGAATCCTTTTGGCTGTTATTGAATGAAAACAATGAGGAGAAGATGGACTACATGCTTTTTATCAATGCTTTAATTGGCGAGATGAACGAGCACAGAAAGTCTTTTGTTATAAAAGTAAATATGTTAACTGCAATCTATGTATCTGTTTCTTTTGCGACTGATTTCAATGTACACGTCTTTATTTCAGGGAAGAGCAATTTCTACATTTCTTAAACCTCTTTCTGTTATATTCAAACAATGAAAAACAGGCAGAGCGATAAATTAAACCTTTCATTACCAGCAAAAGAACATTTTTCCAATGCAAATAAAATTTTAAAAAAAATATATATATATATATATACATATTGTACATAGATCAGAACACTCCACCAAATAATAGTTGCACAGATTTTATATTTTATAGAATTCTAAACTCCAGCAGACTCAGAAATCTGGAATTTTCCTGAGCCTTTCAAATTCAGCTATACTCACATCCCTGGCGTCCGAATGGGTCCTGCTTGTCTGAAACGCAGTTCCGATCTCTGCAGCAAAGCGCAGCACACACTGGGGGCCTCTGTGCAAACCCAGTGTGTGACATGCTGCACAGAGGCACGCTGGCTCTATGCAGCACGTCTGTGGGAAATGGCAGCACAGTGCACCCAGTCTGTGTAACACTGTTACTGCAGCAGGAAGGGGATTGTGGCACCCCTCCTACAATCCCCTTTCTCTCAGACATCAGAGTCTCCCAAATTCTGAAATCTGGAAGAATCCAAAATCCGAAATGCTTAGGGTCCCAAGCGTTCTTGATTAGGGATACTCTATCTGTATTGCCATCATGCAATGCATGCGTGTGTTTTATTCCTGCAACCCTCTAAGTGGATCGCCAGAAATAAGCTGAGAGCAGGAAATCAACCCTGTTAACAGTACAGTCCTATTAAAATCAAAGGGCTGTGACATACTTGGTGCTAACTTAGCCAGAGCTGTTGTAAACGAATAACCTCCATAGGCTATAATGGCTCTGGGAAGTTTACAACAGCTCTGGTTAAGTTAGCACCAAGTATGTAATATGGCCCAAAATGTTTACATAGTATGCATATGTAAAGATGGCTGAAAAGGTGAAAAAAAGGAACGTGAGGAATTGACTGCTCTGTTGGAGACATTAGATTTTCTTCGAACTAAATTATTGAAAATGATTCACACATACTAAGGGCAATATTCTACAGTTGGTGCTAACTTAACCAGAGCTATTGTAAACTTAGCAACTCCATAGACTATGGGCTCTATGCACTACTGAACACTAACTGCAGCGTTCGGGTGAGTAAATGTTAATGTCAGGATAAGTGATTTTAACGCATGCCACCAGTATTACCTTCCTAACGCTAAACAGTTAAAAAATCTGTTAGTGCATCATTGATTGCACTGGCTCGCGTGAGCTTACTGTACTCTGCGCACCCTATACGTAACATGGGGAGCGCAAATCGTAATTAGCGTCAGGATAAGTTAGGTATTACAAAGTCCTAGCGCTAATTACCGCACTGATGGGTAAACTATTTTTTTCCCGTCACCTAAAAGCTGGTGCTAACTGATTCCACATTTGCAGAATCATTTAGCACCTGCTAAAACCCCCCAAAGAATCAGATATTCACCTCTCATCCCGCGGTGCAAGCTAGCCTGATACGCTGCTTCCTGCCACCGGGAGCAAAGTGAGACCGGGGACAATCTGCTATGCAATCTTGCGTGAGTGAGTCCTATGGGCTCCAGGAGGTGATACTCCTGGCGGAGCGGAAGAGCTACCACGAGCATCACCGAGGGTAGTGCTTGGTAATTCAGCACCTTGCCCCGGAATCTCCCACTAAAATGGGGAGTGGGATGCTACGGGGAAATCTGCAGGCGCAGGTTTTCCCCGTTAGCATCCTCATTTTAGTTGGCGGTAGTTTATAGGGTCCATTAATGGCTCTTGTAAGTTTACAACAGCTCTGGTTAAGTTAGGGCTTTATTCCATAGTTGGTGCTAAGAGAGGAAAGAAAAACCCAAATATCGCTTGGTACAGTGGCGTAACTAGAAACCTGAGGGCCCCGGTGCAAGAATCCACGAAGGGCCCCCCCCAAAAAAATCTATGTATTTTTACTTATTTTTCACTGCAAAATAAAACAAAGATAGCATTGCCTAGGGATGCACCGATACCACTTTTTTAAGACCGAGTACGAGTACCGATACTTTTTAAAAGTACTCACCGATACCGAGTACCGATACTTTTCTTTAATGTCATGTGACGCTTTCCAATAAAAACAGACCATATAAAAATGCCCCCAGCTCACATGTATATCCCCCCGATATATATATATTCATACTGCCCCAGCTCATGGATTTACCCCAGCTCACACATGGATATTGCCCCAGCTCACACATGGATTTGCCCCAGCTCACACATGGATTTGCCCCAGCTCATGGATATGCCCCAGCTCACACATGGATATTGCCCCAGCTCACACATGGATTTGCCCCAGCTCACACATGGATTTGCCCCAGCTCATGGATATGCCCCAGCTCACACATGGATATTGCCCCCCAGCTCATGGATATGCCCCCCAGCTCATGGTTATGCACCCCAGCTCATGGATATGCACCCCCAGCTCATGGATACGCCCCCCAGCTCATGGATATGCACCCCCAGCTCATGGATATGCACCCCCAGCTCATGGATATGCCCCAGCTCATGGATATGCACCCCAGCTCATGGATATGCACCCCCAGCTCATGGATACTGCCCCCCAGCTCATGGATATGCCCCCCAGCTCATGGATATGCCCCCCAGCTCATGGATATGCACCCCAGCTCATGGATATGCCCCCCAGCTCATGGATATGCCCCCCAGCTCTCACATGGGTATGCCCCCCAGCTCATGGATATGCCCCCAGCTCATGGATATGCCCCCAGCTCATGGGTATGCCCCCCAGCTCATGGATATGCACCCCAGCTCATGGATATGCACCCCCAGCTCATGGATATGCCCCCCCAACTCATGGATATGCACCCCCAGCTCATGGGTATGCCCCCCAGCTCATGGGTATGCCCCCCAGCTCATGGATATGCCCCCCAGCTCATGGATATGCCCCCAGCTCATGGATATGCACCCCCAGCTCATGGATATGCCCCCCAGCTCTCACATGGGTATGCCCCCCAGCTCATGGATATGCCCCCAGCTCATGGGTATGCCCCCCAGCTCATGGGTATAAGGGCCCCCCAGCTCATGGTATAAGGGCCCCCCAGCTCATGGGTATAAGGGCCCCCCAGCTCTTACCTCTGCTGGCCCCAGGTGTTCTTCTCCTTGGCGAGCGGCCGCTGGAAACATGCGTCTTGGCCGCTCGCCGGAAACCACCTGATCAGCGCAGAGGTCTCGCGAGAGGATCTCGTGCGCTGGTCAGGTGGTTCCTATCCCACGTGAGCGGCCAAGCTGCATGTCAGCGGCCGCTCGCAGGGAGAGGGACGGCCAGCGCGCGGCTCCCAGATTCCGGCGCTGATTGGCGGAATCTGGCGGGCGGCGCCGGGCCCCCCTCCAGTGGCGGAATGCCAGGGCCCGGTCGCAACTGCGACCGCTGCGACCCTGGTACTTCCGCCACTGGCTTGGTACGAATGTCTGAGAAACTGACAGCTGATTGGGTGTATTGGACTGGGCATAATGGAGGGGAATGTAATAATTTTGGGTTTGCACGCTCTCATGGTCGAAAACATCATCAATCCTTGCTACATATACAGGGTTATTCAGAGAAAGGTGAAAACCTTGAGAATGACTGGAGAATTGAAAATTCTAGGTCAAAATAGTCAAACCAGAAAAATTCTCCTATTTATCTCACTTTTCAAATTGGCTATTTGATCTAGATTGTTCATTCTCCTGCCAATTCTCAAGGCTTTCACCTCTCTCTGAATAGCCCTGATAATATCACTTTTATGCATAATATAATGTATATATTAATGTATATGCACATTCTATTCATCCCGTACTTTGTGAGATTAATTATTTTCAAGCACATCAATGAAAACAACAGTGTCATAAAGAATGCAGATATTGAGATTGAAATGAACCAAAAATGGAGCTTGCCATCAGTGTAAGAGTATTTATGCTACTGCTGAGAATAATATTTCCCGAGGCCAACTTTTTAAATTTATTGTAGATTTCACATACAGACCTATGTATAATACTTTTATGTTTCCTGTTCATAGGCTTTCATGAAACTAGATCCCAATAAATCTGGCATGGTGTCTATGGTAGACCTGCGAAAGTTCTACTGTGCCAAGAAGCACCCCCGAGTATTGGAAGGTTAGTAAAATGAACACATAATCTATTTTATTCTTTTTATTGCTATTTTTGCTTAGTTCTTACTTATGATGTTTGCAAGTTATAAAAAGGCCACTTAACATCGTAATTTATATCTCTCAGTGTAAATTCTTTAAGTATATGATTCAATTAAATTACCGCAACAGCATTATGCTAATTATTTGCCAGGAATTTCTATGATCTAGTTGTTTATCAGCAATATATAACGTGCTGTATATTCCATAAAATATTAATCAAGGCTGTCCTCTGGATTATTTACATGATGTTGCTAAGCCAGTGCCTTTTTTTTCCAGCCATATATCTTTAAAGAAACATTGCTGTTTTTTGTTTTAACTTTCCCTTAATCCATTATGTTAAAACAAGTGTTTCACACCCATTATTCATTTCCTACCTTCAGCGTGTTCAAAGAGTCTGCAGACTTCACCTTCTTGAACAAATGCATGTGCTTTAGATACTAGCTATTCATTGCATTATTCTTGTTTCCAAAAAAGGTATAATATAACTTGTACAAGTTGATTATCACTTTTCCATAATGTTCAGGAGCAAAAGTGTTTCGGATTTTTTCCGATGAATATTTGCATGTAATAATGAAATATCTTGTGGATGGGACCCAAGTCTAAAGAGGAAATTCATGTATGTTTCATACACTCCTTACACACACACATCATGAAGGGTATTTTATACAATATTTTTAATAATTTTGTCCATAGATAAAAGAATGGACGGACAGATAGTCAAACAGGTAGATAGTTCGATAAATAGATAAAAGAATGGACGGACAGATTGTCAAATATGTAGATAGTTAGATAAATAGATAAAAGAATGGGTGGACAGATTGTTCGTCAGATAAATAGATAAACGAATGGATGGACAGAATGTTCGTCAGATAGGTATGTAGTCAGATAAAAGAATTGATGGACAGATTGTTAGTCAGATAAATAGATAAAAGAATGGATGGACAGATTGTTCGTCAGATAAATAGATAAAAGAATGGATGGACAGATTGTTCGTCAGATAGGTATGTAGTCAGATAAAAGAATTGATGGACAGATTGTTCGTCAGATAAATAGATAAAAGAATGGATGGACAGATTGTTCGTCAGATAGGTATGTAGTCAGATAAAAGAATGGATGGACAGATTGTTAGATAAATAGATAAAAGAATGGACGGACAGATTGTTAGTCAAATAGTGTCACGGTGGCTCCCGCACCCCGGCGCCTGGCAGCAGCTTCCTCGCTGCTCGCTGGCCAGGCGCCGAATGATATTGCGGTCGCTTCCGCACACGTGGGGAAGCCGGGGGGCGGGGCCTGGCGGGCTGACGCGGACCCGCCGGGTTTAAAGCCCAGGCTCTCAGAAATGCCGGTGCCCTGACGTGGTAGTTACTTCCCGCAGAGCTCTTGTATATTTGGCAAACGACTATACTGTGTATTGACCCCTTGGCATTGGCAAACGACTATTCTGTGTATTGACCCCTTGGCATTGGCAAACGACTATTCTGTGTATTGACCCCTTGGCATTGGCAAACGACTATTCTGTGTATTGACCCCTTGGCATTGGCAAACGACTATTCTGTGTATTGACCCCTTGGCATTGGCAAAATACCATTCTGTGTATGACCCCTGGCATTGGCGAACGAACCACTCTGTGTATGATCCCTGGCATTGGCGAACGAACCATTCTGTGCATAACCCCTGGTATTGGCATCAACCTTTCTAATTCTGGTATTGAGGTCAGTCTGTGTGGCACCCTAAGCACACATCAGACTACCCCTTGTGTTGTTAGGGTCTTGGGAAGAGCTAATTATTCTAATTTCTTGGTATCATTCTGTGTCTGTCTAGTCGTGCCGACCACTCTAAGGATCGGAAGGGTAGAGAGTGTCCTGCGTATAGGGACCACACTCTAGTATCAGGGATCCGTGACATTACGTCAGGGCCATGGATCCCGCAGACCTCTCTAATCAATTGACACGTATTGCAGCCAGACAAGAAGAGCAGGACCATAGAATGGACCAGATTGCTCTTGCCCTGCAAACCCTGCTAAACCGATCCAGTTCTGGTACTGCAAGCCCGCCAGACCCAGTAGTGCCTAGGGTCAGTTCGGCCGCTCTCGAGGGTTGTAGGCTCAGTATGAAAGCACCCGTACGTTATGACGGAACACCGAACTTATGCCGGGGCTTTCTGACCCAACTCGAGATCTTATTCGAAAACAATCCCGGGTCCTGTATGTCTGATAAAGCCAAAGTAGGCTATCTGATTAATCACTTGACCGAAAAAGCTTTATTATGGGCCACGCCCTTGTGGGAGAACAAGAAACCATCATATATGACTATGAGGGTTTTACCTCCGAGTTAAAGCGTACTTTTGATCCCTCTAGACGGGCTACCAATGCGGGTAGATCCCTGTTTCACATCAAACAAGGTAATAGGAGGGTTTCCGACTATGCCATAGAATTAAGACTTTGTCTTCTGAGGTACACTGGCCGAACGCGACGTTTTAACCCTGGCCTTTACCGAAGGTCTGAACGAGGCGTTTATGTTTGAATTGGCTCCCCTAAAATTACCAGAACATCTGGATCATTTGGTTGATTTCTGCATCGCCATGGACGATCAAATCAGGGAAAGGAGACACACCAGAGACAGACCCAGAAGGGTCCTACCTCCTTTACCCTTAGTACCAGGCATACCACTGCATCAGGTAACCTGGAGACCGTTAAGACCGATGTACCGGCCATTGAACCTATGCAGATAGGTAAAACGGGTATTTCAGAGGCAGAGAGAGCTCACCGGAGAGAAAGGGGGCTCTGTTTTTATTGTGCCGGGGCAGATCATTTCCGCCTTCAATGTCCTCAGAGACCCAGGGGTAGCAGGGGTGAGAGTGGCAAATCAGGTCAAAAGACAAGTAATACCCAGGTTATTGGTTCTCTGTATGCCTCCTTTGTGGATGATGAAAAAAAAAAAACTCGGATTCTGTTACCCATCTCCCTCACCTGGGAGGGGTTCACCTCGAGACTGAGGCATTCCTAGACTCTGGAGCCTCAGGTAATTTTATGGATAGATGTTTTGCTGCCAACCACCTCTTACCTCTGGTTCTAAAGGAGAGGCCTCTTATGGTAGAAGCCATAGACGGGAAACCCCTGTCATGTCCCCATATCACACACGACACTATCGATGTGTGCATGACTACAGGAGTTCTGCACTGTGAAACCATACGATTCCAGGTTATCGACTCTCCCTCATGTCCTGTCGTTCTAGGGTTCCCATGGTTGACAGAACATAACCCGGTGATTGACTGGGCCCAGCGAGATATAATGTGTTGGGGTCCTAGTTGCCAGTCAAAGTGCCTGGGCAGGGTTAATGTGATTGGTAGTCTCAACATTGCCACAGCACCTCCTTTGTCCACTGAAGTCCCAGAATGTTATATGGCGCTAAAGGAGGTGTTCTCTAAAACCAGGACTGAGGTCCTACCACCGCATCGTCTTATGACTGTGCTATAGAGTTACTCCCTGGTACTATGCCTCCTAGAGGACACGTATACCCCTTGTCTCAAAGGGAAAATGACATTATGGAGGAATATATAAGGGAGAATCTAGAGCGAGGATTCATCAGACGATCCTCCTCTCCAGCAGGAGCAGGTTTCTTTTTCGTTTCCAAAAAAGAGGGTGACCTGCGACCTTGCATCGATTATAGAGGTTTAAATAGGATTACCATAAGAAATGCATACCCAATACCTCTTATAACAGAATTGTTCGACCGTTTAAAAGGGGCCCGTATTTATACGAAACTTGATTTACGCGGAGCGTACAACCTGGTCAGGGTTAAGAAGGGGCACGAATGGAAAACGGCTTTTAATACACGTAGCGGCGGCATTATGAATACCTGGTGATGCCCTTTGGGTTATGCAATGCGCCAGCCGTTTTCCAGGACCTCATAAACGACACCCTAAGGGATTTTCTGCAAACGTTCGTTATAGTATATCTGGACGACATCCTGATATACTCTCCTGATAAGGAGACTCATCACGCCCACGTGAGACAAGTGTTGAAGAGACTATTGAGGGCTGGGTTATATTGTAAGCTAGAGAAATGCTTATTCGACATAGAGACAGTGCACTTCCTTGGGTATATAATAACCCCTGAAGGTTTCCAAATGGATCCTAAAAAACTCTCAGCGATTCTTGACTGGCCTTTACCCCAAGGGCTTAAAGCCATCCAGAGGTCTTTGGGTTTACTAACTACTACCGGAGGTTCATTAAAATTTTTCGGCCTTGATAGCTCCCCTCACGGCTATGACTAAAAAGGGGGTGGTGAATCAGAAGTGGACACCCCAGGCCAGTCAAGCCTTTGAGGCACTTAAACAGGCTTTCACCACTGCCCCTGTTCTCCGACATCCTGATCCGGCTCTGCCTTTCCAGGTTGAAGTTGACGCCTCCGAGCTAGGTCTTGGTGCAGTCTTGTCCCAAAGGGAGGCACCCGACAAGCCCTTGCATCCATGCGGCTTCTATTCCCGAAAGTTGTCCCCGGCAGAGAGGAACTATGATATCGGAAACAGAGAATTGTTAGCAGTTATTGCAGCCTTGACGGAATGGAGATACTTATTAGAGGGGTCTAGGGACCCCATTGTCATCATAACCGATCATAAGAATCTCACGTACATTGGAGACGCTAAACGGTTGAATGCCAGGCAAGCGAGATGGTCATTGTTTCTTTCCAGCTTTAATTTCGTCCTCACATACAGACCTGGGTCGAGAAACATTAAAGCAGACGCATTGTCAAGACAGTACGAGTCATACGAACATAACATCCAAGATCAACATCCCATTGTACCCCAGGAAAGGATTATAGCACTTACCACGATTAGTGTCTCGTCTCCTCTAATGTTAAGATTGCAGACCGCCCAGGGCACAGCTCCTGGGGGAGACCTCCTGCGAAACTCTTTGTACCTGAGAACGAAAGGGAAGAGGTATTAAAACTGTATCATGATAACAAAATCTCTGGGCACATGGGGATCACCAAAACAGTGTCTAGTATACGTAAACTCCTTTGGTGGCCCACGGTGCGCCGTGACGTTAAAGATTACATAACCGTGTGTGAAGTGTGCACAAGACATAAAAGTCCCAAAACAGCGCCTATTGGTTTACTCCAGCCTCTGCCAATCCCGAACGACCATGGTCGCATTTAGCTATGGATTTTATAGTAGAGTTACCTGAGTCTAGAGGGAATACTGTAATACTCACGGTCATAGATCGATTCTCCAAAATGGGTCACTATGTTCCTCTTCGGAAACTTCCTTCGGCAGCCGAACTGGTGCCCATTTTTGTTTCCAATGTGGTCCGCTTACACGGTATTCCTCTTGGGATTGTCTCGGATAGGGGGACCCAATTCGTCTCCAGATTCTGGAAAGGGTTTTGCAAGAGTGTGGGGATAGACCTATCCTTCTCTTCGGCCTATCACCCCCAGACCAACGGGGCGGCGGAACGAGCCAACAAAATATAGAAAAATATCTCAGGTGCTTTATATCCGAACGACAAGATAACTGGTCAGACCTGATACCGTGGGCAGAGTATGCCTTGAACAGTGCAGTAAGCGAAGCCACAGGACGTTCCCCCTTCTTCACTGTTTACGGTTTTGATCCTCCCGTGCTCCCTGCTACGTTTCCTGATACCGCGATTCCTGCTCTGGATGAGCATTTAGTGTCATTGAAAGAAACCTGGGGAAGGGTTAAACGGGCACTGGAGGATAGTAGTGTTACCCAGAAGATCAAAGCCGACAGACACAGGAGGCCGGCACCCGTGTATCAAGTTGGGGACAGGGTTGGCTTTCTTCACGCAACATTAAGCTTTTAGTACCCTCCATGAAACTGGCACCCAGGTACATAGGCCCCTATAAGGTTCTGCGGCGAATCAATCCGGTCTCCTATGCTCTGGCTCTGCCCTCCCATATCAAGATACACATGTGTTTCACGTGAGCCTTTTGAAACCACTTTTGTGTAATCGGTACACCAGGGCCCGTGTCCCCCCTCCTCCGGTCTCTGTGGAGGGCGAGGAGGAGTTTGAAGTTGAGGCCATTCTGGACGCCAGGGTTTCTAGGGGGTCCTTCAGTACTTGGTTGACTGGTGGGCTACGGCCCAGAGGATCGCTCTTGGCTTCCGGCTACTGAGGTTCATGCTCCTCGGTTGGTGAGGGCTTTCTATTTGGCTCATCCCCGCGCCGCTGGGGTCGTCCAGTGGCCGCCCGTAGAGGGGGGGGTTCTGTCACGGTGGCTCCCGCACCCCGGCGCCTGGCAGCAGCTTCCTCGCTGCTCGCTGGCCAGGCGCCGAATGATATTGCGGTCGCTTCCGCACACGTGGGGAAGCCGGGGGGCGGGGCTGGCGGGCTGACGCGGACCCGCCGGGTTTAAAGCCCAGGCTCTCAGAAATGCCGGTGCCCTGACGTGGTAGTTACTTCCCGCAGAGCTCTTGTATATTTGGCAAACGACTATACTGTGTATTGACCCCTTGGCATTGGCAAACGACTATTCTGTGTATTGACCCCTTGGCATTGGCAAACGACTATTCTGTGTATTGACCCCTTGGCATTGGCAAACGACTATTCTGTGTATTGACCCCTTGGCATTGGCAAACGACTATTCTGTGTATTGACCCCTTGGCATTGGGCAATACCATTCTGTGTATGACCCCTGGCATTGGCGAACGAACCACTCTGTGTATGATCCCTGGCATTGCGAAACGAACCATTCTGTGCATAACCCCTGGTATTGGCATCAACTCTTCTAATTCTGGTATTGAGGTCAGTCTGTGTGGCACCCTAAGCACACATCAGACTACCCCTTGTGTTGTTAGGGTCTTGGGAAGAGCTAATTATTCTAATTTCTTGTGTATCATTCTGTGTCTGTCTAGTCGTGCCGACCACTCTAAGGATCGGAAGGGTAGAGAGTGTCCTGCGTATAGGGACCACCACTCTAGTATCAGGGGGATCCGTGACAAATAGGTAAAAGAATGGATGGACAGATTGTTAGTCAGATAAATAGATAAAAGAATGGATGGACAGATTGTTAGTCAGATAAATAGATAAAAGAATGGATGGACAGATTGTTTGTCAGATAGGTGTGTAGTCAGATAAAAGAATGGATGGACAGATTGTTAGATAAATAGATAAAAGAATGGATGGACAGATTGTTAGTCAAATAGGTAAAAGAATGGATGGACAGATTGTTAGTCAAATAGGTAAAAGAATGGATGGACAGATTGTTAGTCAGATAAATAGATAAAAGAATGGATGGACAGATTGTTTGTCAGATAGGTATGTAGTCAGATAAAACAATGGATGGACAGATTGTCAGATAAATAGATAAAAGAATGGACGGACAGATTGTTAGTCAGATAAATAGATAAAAGAATGTTTGTCAGATAGGTATGTAGTCAGATAAAAGAATCAATGGAGAGATTGTTAGATAAATAGATAAAAGAATGGACGGACAGATTGTTAGATAAATAGATAAAAGAATGGATTGACAGATTGTTAGATAAATAGATAAAAGAATGGATGGACAGATTGTTAGATAAATAGATAAAAGAATGGATGGACAGATTGTTAGTCAGATAAATAGCTAAAAGAATGGACGGACAGATTGTTAGTCAGATAAATAGATAAAAGAATGGATGGACAGATTGTTTGTCAGATAGGTATGTAGTCAGATAAAAGAATGGATGGACAGATTGTTAGATAAATAGATAAAAGAATGGACGGACAGATTGTTAGATAAATAGATAAAAGAATGGACGGACAGATTGTTAGTCAAATAGGTAAAAGAATGGACGGACAGATTGTTAGTCAAATAGGTAAAAGAATGGATGGACAAATTGTTAGTCAGATAGGTATGTAGTCAGTTAAATAGATAGAAGAATGGACGGACAAATAGTTAGTCAGATAGGTAGTCCAATACATAGTTAGATAGTCAGAAAGTCAGAAAGGTGGATAGTCCAGTAGATAGTCAAATAGTCATGTAGATAGATGGATGGATAGACTGGATGGACAGATAGTGAGATAGGAAGATAGATTGTTAGGTAGATAGTCAGATACATAGATAGTCAGGTAGACATGTAGTCAGATAGGTAGATACATAGGTAGATAGTTAGGTAGCTAGATGGATGGACGGAGAGATAGTCAGATAGTTAGGTAAATAGATGTATGGACGTACGGACAGATAGATAGTCATATAGGTTGGTGGTCAGATAGATCTGGATGCTGAATAAATGAAAGCAACAAGGGGAATTAAAGCTGGAAAATCAAAGCTTATTTTATTATTAAAATTACTATTATTAATATCATCATTATAGATGGTGGATCGATCAAGAAAATCTATATATTTTCAATATATTTGCCAACTAGTTTAGAAAAGTAACACCACAAAGTTAAGGATAAACAAATCTATACATTGCATAATACCATATTAATTATGAAAAGGATATTGAAATGGATAAATAAGTAATAGTACCAGCTATCCAGCCTCAAGGAGAACTCTGCATGTTACCTTGAAGTGAGCTAGAACGCTTCAGAAACCTAAGCTGAGGGTTATGCTTTTGAAATAACAGACCCAAGCGTGTGTATTTTTTAACCCCTTTCACGCTGAGTGATGTGCCATGACAAAAAAAACTGTCCCTAGAGGACAAGAGACTATCATGGCACGTCATCATCAGATGAACAGGCTAATACTTTCTTCTCCTCACTGGAGCTTCTCCAGGACTTCCACTGCCTCCAATGTGTCCGATCTATATCACCACAGCTATATAAACCAGGTTATTGATATTAATAACAAACATCTTACGGCCTTTACCTCGGTAGCTAGTTGCTCCGACCCAAGAGTAGATATGTACATAGATGCACAGATGTGCTCCATAACTGATTGCATAAGCCATTCGTTGAACATGGTTTCAATTAAATTCTGTGCTAATCGTTAATTGCAAAATTGTAACAAAACAGGTTAGCTTATTGTCTGTGGCTTGGAAACGAGTGAGTGCAGAATCCAAAGGGCAAGACATTTATTAGATATTCAACCCAGACTGGACTAGGTCTGTCAAATGGCCTGTTCAACAGATGGACAGACCGTGGGGGCTATTGGCAAATCGTGGAAGGACCAAAAGGTTGCAGCAGAAAGCCATCACAAGAGAGGAATCTTTCAATCCCTCCTCTGTTTCATGGACTAACTGGATCAATCCTTTGATTAACCAAGTCAGCCTGTAGTCCATAGCCATTGATTCCCACCAGGGATTTGCTCTATATGCCTGATGGGAAGCCCAAATTTGCATTGTGCACGCAGACGGACATGCAAATAAGTAGCTATTTAAATATTCAGCAATTATTAAAACTAACACAGCATACATATAAATCACAGAATTTCAACATCATGAGGAATCTCCCGCCCCTGGTGCCGTGCATGAATATAAAAATGAAGTTACCTTGCTTAATATGCATAACGTTAGTTGTACACATTTTTGCTAAATAAATTATGCAGGAAAAACCTGCAGAGTAACATTTTACCGTCGGCTTCAGTTCTCAAAGGGAACAGACTGCTGAAAACAGAAATTCCCAGGTAATACCATGCGCAGCAGTGCCGGGAGCTCTCAGCATCGGCCCGTATCTGCTTGAGGTCGGTCAGCTGCTTCCTTCTGCTGAGTTACCACAAAGTAGTAAATTGGAAAATGAATAAATGTTGTTGTTTGTTTTTTTTTGTTTGTAACCTTTTTTTTTTCTTGCATTATTTTAACAGATTGTAACATGATAGAAATGAGGTTCCACTGTCCTGCTGGGTTGTCCTTAAATGGGGAATCAAACCCATTTCTACATTTCTGTTGTAATTTCAGACGTTTTACTAATTATTTCTTAAAGAGAATGAATAATACAAAGTTAGCAATTTAATAAATCCGAACGATGCGCAGAGGAAGTTCTGTTTAATGGTTTTCATATCTAGGAGACGCTTAAATACCATCCATCCAGTTCTATGAACAAACAGTGGTTAGTGAATATCCCCTTTAGTGTCTTTATGATGGCAGAAATATGGCAGAGCATCAGTCGTTCTCTGCTGTTAGGAGACCAGTTATCTCATCCATAACACCACCCCATGCAATGTCCCAGGCAGCCTGCCACAGTAACTGGATGCCTATCAGTATGAGGCACCATTGGAGGTTGTTGGCTAATCTCAGGACATGTTAGACGTGGTATATATCTGGGGCCATATTACATTCCTAACGTGAGCGCTCACCTGTTTGAGAGTTAACGTTAGCCTTAGTTGCCCTAGCGCGGGCGCACCATATTATAATCCGAACACTAGCGGGTTAAAATACCCGATAGCGATTCGGATCTTGCGCTTTTCAGCGCGAGCTTACCGTACTTTGCACTCCATATGCTTAACAGGGGGAGCGCAAACTGTTAATTAGCATTAGGATTACAAAGTCCTAACGGTAATTTCCGTCCTGCTGCGGCTAACTGAAAAGTTAACCACAACTAGGACCTGGTGCTAACTGATTCCGCTTCTGTGGAATCAGTCAGCACCAGCTGAAAAAAAAACCAAAAAAACAGATACTCAACTCTCATCCTGTGGTAAGAACTGGTGGCCTGATCCACTTCTTGCCGCCGGGATCAGAGGGAGACTAGGGGAAAAAAGTCCCCCAGTCTCCCTCCGCGAATCACTCCACCGACCTGCCAGATCTCGTGAAGCGAGATCCTGCAGGTCATGCAACGGGCAGCGTTAGCCTCCTATGGACTCCATGCAGGGGATGCTCACAGCGGCTCTTAGCGCTGCCTCGAGCATCCCGAGGCTTAGCGCCGCGTTACGGGGCAGTCTGCTGAATTAGCGCCTGCCCAGTAATAGCAAGCTAAAACAGGGACGCTAAGCAGAAACCTGCAGGCGCATGTTTTCCTCCTTAGCATCCCCGTTTTAGCGTGAAGTATTTGATATGGCCCCTGGTATATAGTATAAAAAAATGACAGTGGATGCACTCAAGGGTATGATTTTTTTTTTTTTTTTTATAAAACGAATTTATTATAGCATGGTTAAAAATGATCAACCAGTTTTTATTTTTGTTTGTGGATGCACTCGAGGGTAAAGCAATCATTTTTGTTATGGCGTATCTAGGACAGTACACCAAGCAATATATAAAAAAGTGCATAAGGCTTCTGCAAAGAGAGAGCAGGTTATCGGTTTTCTAAGTACATAGTGGGCTCTATTACATTGTTCGCGCAAACGTTAACGCGTGCGCAAAAACGCATTAACGCCAGGGGCAAAACCCTTTGCGCTGAACATCGTAATACAATGTCCACGCAAAAAATGCACGTTAACGTCTACCGCGGGTGAACTTGCGTGAACGAAGTAACCTGCGTGAGCTTACTGTACTGCGCGGGTCCTATATTTACCATTGCGAGCGCAAATGCGTTTGTGCGCTGGTACGCGGATGGTATTACAATCTATGCGCAAAATTTAACACACAGAGTTTGCACGCATAATTTTAACATCTTTGAAAAGCTGGTGGTAACGGCAAATCTGAACGTCCTGGCAGAAACCAAATACACCAGCCCAAAATTAAAAATGCAGCAAAGTATAGTTACACATTCTACTCCTACCCAAACAATAAAATTGAGAAGTTGTGCATTTATTATTGATGCAGCATATATGCTCAGATTGACTTTGACAGGCGCAAAAACCTAACGGGAGACAATTGTGGTTCTTACTGTAATTCTGATTGGCTGAATCGTGTGAAAAAACAGTCCGCACACGGTTTTCTGCACGCAACGTTGCTGGCCGCGCGTTTTTGTGCGTCCGTTTTACGCGCGTTATTTTTTGACGGATGAAGAAATGTGCGAGGATTGTAATACCAGCGTTGTTTTACGCGCGTTAAAGTTTAACGCTGCGTGCAAAAATTCACACGTTCTGCGTGCGTTTTTGCGTGAAGAATTTAATAGAGCCCAGTATATTTTTACTGTGTGGGTATTGAAAAGTGAATTTCTTCACTACCAAGTGATTTTTCATAAAACCGCTGGCATAACCAAATTAACTGGTAGTGAAGGAGTTAAGGGATTCAAAAGTTTCCATTTACACAGTAGAAAAGTTGCTTGTCTCATCCTGTGTCTCTCGAGGAGCTTTACATTCCTAAGATTTTTCATGCTTAAAATTGAGAATAAGCAGCTTTGCGGATACAATGCATAAACATGGACATGACCTTCTATGTAAAGACCATCAGGTTAGCAATAAATTGAATGTAGTACTTCTTTACGGCACCTTCAAGACACCTCTGTGAATGCTCATTAACAAGCATGTCAATCCAAATAACAAAGTTTATTTCATGCTAATCCTTTGGGGTAACACAAAGGCCAAATTTTTAACATTTCTCCCCATGTTTCTATTTTGCATAAATTCATTGCTAATTACATTTAATTGGTGGAGATTTGCATATGCTTTAGATGCCTGGAAGCCTCTTTCACACTCAGGAGAAATGATAGGAAGAATTCTGCAAGTTATATTGTGCAACAACATGTGTCATCTATATAAACGTGAAGAAAAGTGTCCAATTTTTAAAAAAAAAAAAATTCCCCTTTCCAGGCATTTCGACGGAGGATGAAATTAAATCGGCTTTTTTGGAGACCATGACAGATGCTTGCAAGGATCCCAAAGACGTCTCATATGGCGAATTTGAAGATTACTACGAAGGCCTTAGCATTGGGATTTTGAGAGACGAAGATTTTGTTAATATTCTAAGAAATTCTTGGGGAATATAGACGCGTACAAGTGGTCCTGTGTTATAATAAGGATTAAGCAGTTTAAGGATAACAGAACGAAAATGACTTATATTGGCGCTTTAACCATGCGTTTTTATTACTTGCTGTCCTGATTACTGCCAACTAGCTCGTTTTACAATTACTGTTTGTATTTTATGTATTTTTCTAGGATGGGTTCACCTTTCAGCTTATTCAAATGCCTTTTGTATTCCAGTCTTTTTTGGGTGTTTTTATTATCTTCTTAAACTCCTTAATACACTGCCTGGCCAAAACCAGTCACACACTCTAATATTAGGTTGGGCTGCCTTTTGCTGTCATTACAGCACACATTCGCCGTGACATCATTTCGATAAGCTCATGCAATGTCACAGCATTAATTTGTGGCCAAGATCTTGTATTGATGATGGGAGAGTCGCAGCGCTGCGTAAAGTCTTCTCCAGCACATTATCCCAAAGATTCTCAATGGGGTCAAGGTCTGGACTGTGCGGTGGCCAATCCATATGTGGAAATGATGTTTCATGCTCCCTGAACCACTCTTGCACAATTTGAGCCTGATGAATCCTGGCATTGCCATCTTGGAATAAGCCCGCTGTGCTATCAGGGAAGATAAACCCATTGATGGATAAACCTGCTCATTCAGTATATTCAGGGAGTCACATGACCTCATTTACTGCAGCTGAAACCTATTGATCACTGCAGTAATTATCCAATGGAAGGCTCACACCTATCTGCTGAGCTAAATCCAAGTTGTGACTTGTTTTTGGCCAGGCAGTGTATCTCATCAGAAGGATTTTTCACCATGTGGTAATGTAAAAATAAATTAAATTTCTGTTGTAATTTCAGACATTTTACTAATTATTTCTTAAAGAGAATGAATAATACAAAGTTAGCAATTTAATAAATCCGAACGATGTGCAGAGGGAGTTCTGTTTAATGGTTTTCATATCTAGGAGACGCTTAAATACCATCCATCCAGTTCTATGAATAAACAGTGGTTAGTGAATATCCCCTTTAGTGTCTTTATGATGGCAGAAATATGGCAGAGCATCAGTCGTTCTCTGCTGTTAGGAGACCAGTTATCTCAGCCATAATACCACCCCATGCAATGTCCCAGGCAGCCTGCCACAGTAACTGCCACAGTATGAGGCACCATTGGAGGTTGTTGGCTAAACTCCGGACATGACAGTTTTGGTATATAACTGGATTTTGAAGGCATTGGTTGATGTTCATAGATTTGCAGGTCTATTCAAAGAAAGGTGAAACTCAGGAGAATGACCGGAGAACTGAAAAATTCTAGGTCAAAATAGCCAAACCAGAAAGATTCTCCCATTTATCTCACTTTCCAAATCAGCTATTTGGTCTAGATTGTTCTCTTCTACTGCCAATTCTCCTGGTTTTCACCTTTCTTTGAATAGACCTGGTAGTGCTAATTCCTCTTCTTCCTCTCCGCTTCACCCATTATCCTCTTATAGAGCGTCCTTGGATAATGGGAATAGGTGAGGACTGCTTGAACCTATGAGGCTGGCAGAACCTAGGAGCCAACCAATCCTACTGCTTGAGTGATGGCAATAAGGAGCAGATGAGCTTCTAAGGCTTCCTATTGCTATATTTTTTAACCTCTCACTCTTAGCCCACAGTCACCCTTATTTATTTATTGATTGATTATCTCCCAAGTTCTAAAAAGAAGGAAGCCATGTCTACCACCTCTGCATGCCCTCATCCTTATATTTATCACTTTGACATCCATCCCACGGTATACAGGATGGATGATGGAGCAGATGAGCTGCGAGGCACTCCATCCTTTCATATCCAGATGCTGCAGTAATACTTTCCATATGTGATATCTGTGCTTTAGTGATTCTACCGCGATATACAATAGTGCTTGTGGAATTCTCGCACGTCCTTAACCCCTTCACTACCAAGACTATACTCAAGGGGTTATTCACTATGCGGTGAACTTGCCCTCGAATTGCACCAAACTGTGAATTTCACCGTACGGTACAATTGCGTGGCAGTTCGTTTATTCACTAAACTCTCAATTCGCCAAATACTGGCAAATTGACAGCAAAAAACGGTGTAGTTTGCCACCGATCAGCGATCTTCGGCGACAGCAAAGTTGTGTTACCCTCACCTAGTGTGTCACCCCTCTCCTCTTAGACTGCAAGCTCTTGAGCAGGGTCCTCTCTCCTACTGTTCTGTGTGTTTAACCTGTATGTATATTTGTGGTTCTAACTCCCATTGTACAGTGCTATGGAACTTGTTAGCACTTTATAAAAGCCTGTAAATGTAATTAACTGTGCCATAGAGAAGTAATGGTTAATCTATTCACAGAACGCCGAACTGCACCAAAATGTCAGTGAAATGCCCAGATTTTCGGTTGCTCAATTCGACAGGTTTAAACAGGCGAATCCCATAGAATTCGATATAAAAAAATATTATCGTTTTTATTCAACCGATTTTTTTTTATTCTCATTTTCTGCAAACTGTCTTTTTATTTATTTTCTAGAACACCTTTTTGTACTTTTGGTATTTTTGATGCTCAACCTCGGCAGTCTTTGGCGACTACCTCTTCGCTGCACTTTGGTGACCCAGTGGTCAGTGGCGTCACTAGGGTTGTGTCACCTGGAGCGGTAACTCATGGTGTCACGCCCCTCCCCCCGTATCTCCTTCATAGGGAATAACCTGCCTGGTGGGCGATACGTAGAGGGATAGACAGACAGGTATAGAAAGATACACAAGGGCTAGACAGACATGTATAGAAAGATACACAGAGAGACAGATGAATAGGCAGTGGCATGAATGGAAAGAGGGATTGATATGCTAATTTATTAGAGATGGATGGATAGATAGACAGTGTGATAGATGGACAGATGGGTGAATACACAGACTGTGGGATGGATGGATATATACGCAGACAGGGATGGATGGATAGATAGACAGGGATGGACGGACAGACAGTGGAATGTATGTATTGTTTGGACAGACTGGGATGGATGTATAGACAGACAGGCTTGGAAGCATGGATGGATGGACAGACTGGGATGTATGGATAGACAGACAAGGATAGATGGAGAGACAGGGATGGACAGACAGACTGATGGATTGGTGGACAGACAGTGGGGATGGATGGATGGAGAGACAGGGATGGATGGATGGATGGAGAGACAGGGGTGGATGGATGGATGGAGAGACAGGGATGGATGGATGGATGGATAGACAGACTTAGATGGATGTATAGACAGTGGGCCATATTACAAAGCTGGTGCTAACTTAACCAGAGCTGTTGTAAACTTCCCAGAGCCATTATAGCCTATGGAGGTTTTCAGTTTACAACAGCTCTGGTTAAGTTAGCACCAACATTGTAACACTGCCCAGTGTGTCCTAGGTCATCCTCCACAGCCCCTGGTGTGCCTTCTGTCACCCTCTGCAGCATGCCCGCTGTCACCTTCCCTAGTCCCCAGTGTGCCTTGTCACCCTCCCCAGCCCCCAGTGTTCCATCTGTCACCCTCCCCAGCCCCCAGTGTGCCCTCTGTCACCCTCCCCAGCCCCCAGTGTGCCCTCTGTCACACTCTGAAGTGTGTCCTCTGTCACCCTCTTCAGCCCCTAGTGTTACCTCTGTCACCCTCCCCATCCTCCAGTGTTCCCTCTGTCACCCTCCCCAGCCCCCAGTGTGCCCTCTGTCACCCTCCGAAGTGTGTCCTCTGTCACCCTCTTCAGTCCCCAGTGTTTCCCCCAGTGTTCTGTCATCCTCCACAGCTCCCAGAGTGCCCTCTGTCACCCTCTGCAGCGTGCCTTCTGTCAACCTCCCCAGCCCCCCAGTGTGTCCAGTTACCCGCCCCAGCCCTCAGTGTTCCCTCTGTCAACCTCCGCAGTGTGCACTCTGTCACCTTCCCCAGCCCCGGTGTTCCCTCTGTCACCCTCCTAGCCCCAGTGTGCCCTGTCACTTTCCCCAGCCCCCAGTGCTCCATCTGTCACCCTCCCCAGCCACAGTATTCCCTGTCACCCTCCCAACCCCCAGTGTGCCCTCTGTCACCATCTGCAGCATGCCCTCTGTCACCCTCCCCAGCCCCCAGTGTACCCTCTGTCACCCTCCTTAGCCTCTTCTTTTACCCTTCCCAGTGCAGCCCCTGTTACCTGCCTTTCTCCAGATCCAGCATACCAAGATATGCAGGGAGTCGGGGCAGCTGCTCGTGCTCCTGGGCCTGGTTCCTCTCCTTCTCACTTCCACAGGTACATGCTGCTGGTGCTTTGTGAGGAAGGGGTGGGGAAGTCACTGTGTTTTAGGCTCCCCAGACTCTCAGAAACGGGGCAGCCCTGATGGTGGGAGGGCTGCTCCCCTTCCTCTCCCCAGCCACAGCCATCACACGGAGGGGGCTTCTCTCCCCGTAGAGAGACAGCGCTAAGAGGATTACATGCCAAAGCACAGCTCCCGAACACAACAAAGCCTGGCCTTGGGTGGTATCACCCCCAAGAGGGTGTCACCCAGTGCAGTCTGCCCCCCCTTGTGACGCCACTGCCTGTGGCGAGTAGTGAATTCACTGCAGGGCCGGGAAATGGAATCACCGAAGCACACCAAAGTGCGCCAAACTACAAACCATCAAAATTTTGCTGAAATTTCAGTGCTTTGTGAATAACCCCTATAACTGTAAGGCACCTTCTGATAGATATTGAGTATAGTCGATATGTTGTTCTACTGGAGCAGTGCAACAGAGTTTTGTTTATTGCAAAGGAAATTTGTTTCTAATTTGGCCCCAGAACATGCCCCCAAAGTTTTATCACCTTGACCATGAGACCCGAAGTGCTGACATGTTTTAAAACCAGCTGGAATTCCGTGTCTGAAACACAGCTCCCCATCTGGTCCAGCACGGAGCCCAGTGCTGCTGTAGCTCTTTTTGGACAGGAGATGGCGACATCTGCCTGCCAAATAGGTTATTACAGTAAGGAATAAAGTTGGAATATTTCTGAATATTTCTTTCTGTACAATTCATTAAAAGTGATTTTCCAAAAAACAATGGTTCATAACAGTGGTTTTCTGGAAAGCCTCTTGGCAGTGAAGAGGTTAAAAACAGCTGGTTATAAGGTTCAAGGCCATCATAGCTTCTAAATAGAATACATTTCTGTTACTGGGCTTTGCTATTTTCTTGCAAATTTTGCATTAAATTATTTTTGAATCAATGATTTGAGACTGAACCAGTTATGCGTTGTACTCGGATTCAATATATTTTTCTATATCCCTCATAATTCCCGCAACAAATCTACTCAAATGCATTTTGTTTTCCGTTCTCTACTAAGAGGCTCAAAAGTCTACACACTTTTTTATTTCTGAAACTCAAAAAGAAATTATCAGTTTGCTGAGGCTTTTATCCTTCTAATTTGTTTATTTTATAATCAATATGTGTATTTTGTATCAATAATATATACAGAAAATGTCTATTTCATCATAATCTGTCATTTACCAGCCGTGGTGAATTTGGCAACCAGGGTATATGTAGGAAATGCTGCTTCTGATGTTCCCTTTGACAACATCGTGACGCTTTCACCCTGGTTCATGAGCAGTTGGCCTATGTTCGAATGTTGTCCGATGCCAAAATGTATGAGTCACTTGCTAATATCATCTGTTACCCCATTTGCATTTGATAGGGCTTCCGACTCACCGCGGCCTCTCGAGAAGCTATTTCATTTATCTTTTATGCCATATTGAATTACTGTATATTTAGATTATGTACATCTTTCAAAATTACTTATAGGGAATTCTCGTCAAACAGCTGTGCAAATGTTTAAAATAGCACGGTGATATACACACTGATATAAATATATCACCTAAATAGGATTATGATACATTTTTGCATATAAATATAGCATTTAGCATTTTTTTCCTCCTAAAATACATGTCTCAGCATCCAGTACCGCTATTTGGTAGTTTTTGTGAACCTTGTGACCTCACTTTAACATCAATGCCTAGAGCAGTGGTTCCCAACTCCGGTCCTCAGGTCCCCCAACAGGTCATGATTTCCAGATATCTGAAGCACAGTACAGGTGATATGATTTGCTGCTCAGTGACTGCGGGATTCAGTCTGCATTTCCCCAAGGTGATCCTTAAAACCTGGCCTGTTAGGGGTACTTGAGGACCTCGGTTGGGAACCACTGGCCTACAGTCGTGTTTCCCAAACCTGTCCTCAGGACCCGCTGACAGGCCAGGTTTGCCGGATATCTGAAGCACAGCACAGGTGATATGACTTGCTGCTCAGTGATTGCAGGGTTCAGTCTGCATTTCCCCAAGGCGATCTTTAAAATCTGGCCTGGTTGAGGGTCCTGAGGACAGGTTTGCGAAACACTGGCTTAGAGTTTCACAAAATTGTTTATCAGCTTTCATTGCTGAGTTATGGATGTTTAAAGCCCATTCATAAATACGGAACCTCTTTAGTATGTGATGGACACCTCACTACAGTTCCAGGTTCTTCCACATAACTTTGCTCCTTTTGGGAATCTAATTACATCAGGCTCTATTACTTTCAGGGTTATCCAACGAGATTCGAAAAGTCACCGCACGTTCGGTGACTTTTCGTTCTCTTCAATTCGGTTCCTTTTGCCGATTGCATTTCGGTGACCCTGCGGTGTATTCAGCAAGCACCACAGGGTCCCCGAATTGCAGGAAAAAGATGCCGTAAACCCACCGAAAACTAACCGCAAAACCCACCGAATGCACGCCGAAAACAAGCAAAAACATCTGGATTAACCTTCGAAAAACCCGAGCAGGAGCCGAATCACACAGAGCCGAAGCAGCTGAGAGGCAGAGGAGGCAGTGAATAAATTAGCAAAACCATTTGTATGAATCTGTGAAAATGAAATGCTGTTTGCAAAGAAACTACTGAGCGAAAATGTCTGAAATTTACACAGGAGGTCCAGGAAATGATAATAAAGAGGGCTGTTACAGAAGAAATAAGTAAACTTAAAAAAAAAAAAAAAATCAGAAAAATGCTTAAAGTATCCTAAAAAATATATAAATAAAGAGACTTTTTGCTGCAGAATTTTATAATGAACGGTTTATTAGATATTGAATTAAATCGGGAATATTTTTAACATTGAAGTCTATGGGATTCTCCTGAATAAATTTGCCGAATTAAACCACCGAATGGCATGGCATTTTGGGAACCTTTCACTGCTGGTTTGTGTTCTCTGAATAGCCGAAGCAGTGCTTTTTTATGGGGATTTCACTGCCCTCGAACAGGCACCGAACAGGCACCGAACAGGCACCGTATGTGCAGGCAATTCGCCAGGATTTGGCGAATTGCCTGCTCTCTGGATAGCCGAATGGCCAGGAAAGGTAACCGAACGCTGATTTTCAGCGTTAGGTTACCTTTCTCAAGCAATTCGGATCTCTTTGGATAACCCTGATAGTTAACACTAACATTAGCGCTCAGCTGTGTGAGCGTTTGCTTCGGTAGCCCCATTCGTGGGCCGACCATATTGCATTTCGAACACTAACGGGTTAAAAAACTCATTAGCGAATTGGAGATTGCACTCCCAATGCTTAGCATGGGGTGCGCAAAGAGTTAATTAGCGTTAGGATTACAAAGTCCTAACTCTAATTACGTCCCGCTGCGGTTAACTGAAAAGTTACCCACAGCAGTGGTGTCACAAGGGGGCAGAGGGTGCTGCCCGCACCAGGTGACACCACCCCTAGGGTGACACCCTGAAAAAAATTTCTCTACAATGTATTCCAGGAAAAATACATTGAGATTCATCTCATTTTCAAGTATGTCCTGGGTAGCCTAGGCCAGCACTTTCCAGGGGGCGGCAAAAAAAACACCACTAAAGGGTATTCTGCTTCCCTAAGCAAAGCTGTGAGGTGTGGGTACTTTAGACTAGCTGTCTGTATTTGACCAGTACTCACACGATGAAGTTCAGCAAAACTGACACGTGGAAAGATGAATCCAGTTGAGTTTAATGATAAGACTAACAATCTTGTTAATGTACAGCTTGCAGGTAAAATGTCATTAATTTTGTCTAGCAGTGAGAACAGAATGGCTGCTATGTAACCAGGAAGTCCCTTAGAACAAGACACTAAGCAAAGGGGTGGAACTAGCTGAATGCAGAAAGCTAAGGAAGCTCAGCAGGGACAAAATAGCTGTGAAATCAATAGCATGTAAGCAGCAAAGGCAGATTCAACACAAAACAGAAAATATAAAATAAATCCTAGATCATGGGGCGTGACAAAGGGGTTATTCACAGAGCACCAAAATGACGCCGACATCGGTGTTCTGTTGTTCCCTGCACTTCAGGGAATCAAATTTCCATACCCTGCAATGAATTCACCGTTCATAGCAGGGTCCCAGATGTGCCGGGAATCGGCCAATGATTGCTGCCGTCGCCCGCTGCCGCCAACCCGCTGGACAGCCACCGCAAACACACAGGACAGCCACCAAACACAGCCGACGAGCCGCCAGACACAGCGCTGACCAGCCGCAATTAAAAGCCGCCAAGCCAACGGACGGGTAAAAAAAAAAATATGATTGAAAGTGTCAAGATTGAAATGCTGTTTTAAAAAAAAAACTACTGAAAGGAAATGTCTGGAATTAACATATAAGGTTCTATGAATGATAATAAAAAAGTCTGTTACAGAAAAAGAAAATCCGCTATAAAAAAAAATGGATAAAAAATTTGCCCAAAAAAAAATTTGAAAAATGCCTAAAAGATACAAAAAAAATCTATATATAAAGAGACTTTTTTACTGCAAATTAAAATAATATACGGTTTATTAGATATTGGATAATAACTGGAGTATTTTTAACATTGAAACCTATGGGGTTCGCCTGAATAAACCTGCCGAATAAAACCACTGAACAGCAGGGCACTTCACTGATGTTCGTTGTTCTCTGAATAGATTAACAATTGCTTCTCTATGAGGAGTTTCAATGGCTTCGAACAGGCACCGTACTTGCTGGCAGTTTGCCAAAATTTGTGTGTGAGCATATCACAGAGCTCCACAGCAATAAACCTCACAGTAATGTGAGCATTCAGTGTTATATGGGAGTACTGATTTATGAGTAAGAGTAGTTAAAAAAAGAAATCGTAAACCTTGGGGGGGTGACACCATGAATTACCGCACCGAGTGACACCAACCCTAGTGACGCCACTGACCCAAAGCTAGGAGTTGGTGCTAACTAATACCGCTTCTGCAGAATCAGCACCAGCTAAAAATAAACAAAATATCAAATACTCACCTCTCATCCCGCGGTGAGAACAGCGTCTCGATTCGCTTCTTCTTGCTGCCGGGAGCAGAGAGAGACTGGGGGGAAAAAGTCCCTCAGCCCCCCCCCCCCGCGATCACTCCGCAGACCGGCCGGATCTCGCGAGAGGCGAGATCTTGCAGGTCATGTGACCGGGCAGTGGAAGCCTCAATGGAGCATCCCGAGGCTTAGCGCCGCATTACGGGACAGGCTGCTGGGTTAGCGCCTGCCCCGTAATATCACGCTAAAATGGGGATGCTACGGAGAAACCTGGAGGAGTAGGTTTTCCTCCTTAGTCCCTGTTTTAGTAAGTTTGTAATATGGCCCCTCATGTTCTCCCCAACCGTTCCTAAGTGAGCACTAACAGGTCAGTTTTTAAGGATCACCTTGGGAAAATGCAGACTGAATCCTGCAATCACTGAGCAGCAAATGAGATCACCTGTGCTGTGCTTCTGATATCTGCAAACCTGGCCTGTTAGTGCTACCTGAGGACCAAGGTTGGGAAACACTGAATTAGCTCATAAATTTTAATTTTTTTTATCAAATACTAAGGGCCATATTACATACTTGGTGCTGACTTAACCAGAGCTGTTGTAAACTGAAAACCTCCTTAGGCTATAATGGCTCTGGGAAGTTTACAACAGCTCTGGTTAAGTTAGCACCAACTATGTAATATGGCCCTAAACCTTTAACCCCTTCGCTGCTAAGGATGCGCTCAGCGCGTCCAACCGCATGTCACTTTCCATGCGGTGGACGTGCTGAGAGCGTCCTCTCTTTGGGGTCAGCGTTCGGCCAGGTTCCGGCCGATCGCTGGCCCCCCCAGTGCGGGCTGACATCCTCGATGTCAGCCCAGCATCCGGAACCGCCGCCGGAGTAATTAGGTGTCATCGCGGGGGCGCAATGACACCTAATTCAGGCGCCCCCCCCCCGCATGTGCGGAGGAGGCGCCTGAAAGGGAGGGGGGGAGGTCCTTCGGACCTCTCTCCCTCCCGATCGGCGGCATTGCGGGGGTTAACCCAGGCACCGTTTGGAAGGGCACAGCCTGCCCTTCCAAATGGTACCTGGCATTAACCCCATGGGGGCCGGATCACGAATCGGCGCTGAAAAGTTCGTGATCCTTTCCCGGAGCTGGCCGACATCTTGGATGTCGGCCAAGCTTCCGGGAATGCCCCCTGAGGACTGGCGTCATCGTGCATAGCACGATGACGCCAGTCCTGGAGTTAACCCCTAACTGCCACCAATGGTGGAGATAGGGGGTTCCAATGAACCCTCTATCTCCCGATCCGTGGCAGTTAGGGGTTAATGTTTGGTATTGTTGGATCGGCCAGAGCATGGCCGTTCCAACGATACCAAACATGAGTATAAAAAAAATTAAAATTAAAAATAAAAATAAAAAAATATTTAAAACAAAAATTATAAAAAAAAATAAACAAGTTTTTTTTCTTTTTTTTGGTTTGTTAATGCAGCAATATTGTTCCCATTTCAATTATAATGTGAACAATGATGCTGCACTAACGATTTTTGGATGCGGTGCGTTTGTTAAAAATCGTGTAATTTTCCCCAAAAGAAAATGTAACGAGACCCCATCTCTAACTTTTTTAACAAGCGCACCCCATACAAAATATAACCGCAATTGCTCGCATGTTAAAATGTGAAAAAAAACACTTTACACGTTATAAATTATTGGAAATTCATATTTTATTGCATTTTTTGTTATAATATACAGACAGGTCATGACGTATACATATAATAATGACATATTATGAATCTGCCGAGTCTGACGGAAAGAACGATATATAATATGTCTAGGTCATATAATAAAATAAGCCTTCAAAACGCGTTTAAACATGATGAGCAAAACCGGTAAAAATGACCTCAGCACAGAGGCGGGAAAAGCCTCAGCAGCGAAAGGGTTAAAGAGTCTATCTTTCTAAGATAATTATTCGATTTATATACACAATGCCAGCGCAGATACACTACCCAGGCTGGGGAGACTGGTGATTTGACTGGCATATAGTACTACTGAGCAGGCTATAGTAAATCAGAAGGTTCAATAATACACCTATATAGGCTCAGACTTAGGCTCGGGTCAGACGAGCGCAGTGATCACGTCCGTGTTGCCTCACATTTTAACGTCTGTGGTAGCATACAATTATGATCAATAGAGACCCACACACGAAGTGCGTCCACACAGAAGTGCGGACACAACGGACGTGGAAACGGACGCAAGTTAGGCAAGAATGTAAAACCGCTAGAATGGACGTGCGGAATGCACCACGTCTGCAGCGTCCGCATAACTTTGTGTGTGAGTGATGGAGCGTGGTCAGACGGACTGCATTTATACGTCCAGCATTTTTGACGGACAAAATGTTTGTTTTCATTGTAATTTATTTTCCCTGCTACATCAGTCAAAAAATACGTCAGTGAATAAAACAGACTGTGTGGCCACTTCCTTGTTGTCAGTCAGTAAGTACGTCTGTACTGCACGGACGCACAGTCCGTACAAAATGCGCTCGTCTGACCCTAGCCTTAAACCTATACTCAGTATTGATACGGAATTAAATCTAATCAATAGAAACAGGTGATTTCAAGATAATCTACCTGTTGGCCAAAGCTCGGTCTTGGTAACCCCTTTTTTTTACTACTCTGTATACTCCTGCATTTTTTTTTGATGTATGTGGAAAATATTTTCCCTCAGATTTGTCCATAACTATTTCTTTAGTCTTTAACAATCTTTTTATTTAGATTTATGTAATAAAGATGATCATTTTATTTTTAAATCTTCATTGTGTCAGTGTTCTTGCAGTGGCGTTGTGTCTGTTGTTCTCATTATGGTTATTCCCTAGTTTTTTGAGCGTTTTTCCTTATCCTATTCTCTGCCAAGTGGTTTTCCGTAAATCCACTGTCAGTACCCAGTGGATTAATGGCAAACCACTTTCCATTAACCTTACAGTGAAATATCCTGAAGTGTTTGCTGGCCATTTTCACTGTAGGTAATCCCTATGTGACAGACAGAAGGCTCCTTCTGCTGTCCAAAAAGCACTACTATATCATGTACATTACTATTTGGGCTCCTTTTTTCCTTGAAGGAGAAACGGAGGTCAAAGCTTCTCAAACAATTTCACAATTTCAACAAGTCTGCTGGCACGTTCGATAGGTTAAAACTTTAGGTGCACATTCTGAAGCTCGTTTGCAAACTAATTTAGTTTTCAATAAATGAAAATCTTTTGCGTTGCTGCAGAATAAGACCAGGTCGAGTTTATTCCATCGCAGGGCACCTGCTTTGAAGATCAAATGTGCTTAACCGCTTCACTACCGAGTGATTTTCCAAACAGTCCGTTTTCAGGAACCAGTGGTTTTTGGAAAATAATTTTTTAGTTAGTTACACAGTAAGGCTAGGGTCAGACGAACGCATTTTCGCGTTGTCTGTGAAAAAGTGCGTTCGAACGAATGGACGCATTTTTTCACGGAGTACGCGATAGCGGTCATACGATGCGCATTTGCGTTCGTGATTTTGTACGGATCATCAATAAAACACTTTTTGCATCTGGACGTTATGTTGGCCGGACATTAGCAGTGTCTGACATCTCCAAATCACGCACACACGCCGCTAGCGGACGCAGCGCACTCTGTACGACCGTACTAGCGGTTTGACGTTCTCGACAAAATGCGTTCGTTTGCCACTTGCGTTGCGCAGCCGGACTTTCGTGCGACTGTACTTCGTATATTGGCCGTCATTGTCCGTCATTTGCTGCTAGTGCGGCCGTAATTAAGTGCGCCAGGACGCACGTTTAAAGTGCGCTAGTCTGACCCTAGCCTGACCCTAGCCTTAGACATATTTGGGAATATTACCAGTGTATTCCTTACTGCAATAACCTATTTGGCAGGCAGATGGCGCCATTTACTGGCCAATAGAGATGTGCATTCGTTTCGTAAAAATTTGGAATTTGGAACGAAATTTGATAATTCGTATTCGGAATTACTTCCGAATAACGAATCGATATGATACGAATTTGAAACGAAACTGTATAAAACTAATTTATTTTGTTTACACTGTGTCATCATCATAAAAGAAAAATTTGAATAACTGATATCAACTATCGAATTTGAAATGAACTATCAAATCGATATCAACTATTGAATTGATCTTATCTTAAAATACAAGTAATAGTCAGCAAAGGACTTTATGAAACAAATTCATTTTGTTTCACCGTTTAATTTGACTCAAATACTGAATCTGTGACACAGCTTAAAATTTAACCCTAGCTTTTCTATTAACAGCAAAGTTTGATCAATTGTGGTTTTATTTAGTGATCCAAAATTCGAATTGATATCAACTATCAAATTGATATATGAAATTCGAATCGATTCGAAATTTCAAATCGATTCGAAACTAAACGAAATACGAAACAAAATTATTTACGATATTCTGAAAATGAAATGATTTAAAAACGTAACGAAACTAAGGCTAGGGTCAGACTGAGGCAGTGCGAACGCGCGTTCTGGCGCACTTAATCACGGCCGTGCTAGCAGCAGATGCCGGGCAATGACAGCCAATATACGAAGTACGGTCGCACAAAAGTCCGGCTGCACAACGCAAGTGGAAAATGAACGCATTTTTTCGAGAACGTTAAACCACTAGTACTGACGTACAGAGTGCACTGCGTCCGCTAGCGGCGTGTGTGGGTGAATTGGAGACATCAGACGCTGCTAATGTCCGGCCAACATAACGTCCAGATGCAAGAAGTGTTTTATTGATGATCCGTACAAAATCACGGATGAAACTGCGCATAGTATGACCGCTATTGCGTATTCCGTGAAAAAATACGTCCATTCTTCGAACGCACATTTTCACGGACAACGTGAAAAATGCGTTAGTCTGACCCTAGCCTTAACAAAACAAATTTTTCAGCCTTGCACATCCCTACTGGCTAAATGTAGTTACTGCAGTGAGAACTGCAACTCCTATCTCCTTACCTTGTCAGCTGGGGAATATCTGATAATGAACATTCCTTAGATGATTTTAACCAGTTTTAGCACCTTGAGCATCATGCCCACAGGGCTAAAACTTTGGGGGCACCTTCTGCGGCTCAAAAACAAACAAAGTTTGTTTGTAACAAATGAATTTCATTTGCAATCATACAGCACAGTCCCAGATGCTTAACACGATCTCGGGCTGATGTGTCTGCTACTGCTGAGCACGTATACACGATCAAGGTATTGAAGGGGTTTATAATGTAGTGAATGGGTTAATGTTGTATTCTTGTTTGGGGGATTTCAGTTATCTTATCTTTCTTTGCCTATTTGTTTTGTCTTTGTTTTATAATTATTAGATGTGACTGTTTATCTTGCTTGAAATGTTTCCTATTGTGCACAAAATGTGTCTTTAGCTGAAACCAGACATTATTATTGATTGCCACCAGGGGTGCCCATAATGACATATCTCCATGTCTGTCCTTAATGGAGCAGAGGCGATTAATCAATTTTATAAATAGACACAAAAACAAGTTTTATATGATTGTATATTTAAAATCATGTAAGGAACTAAACATATGGATATGCCTAAAAATATGCTTTAAAAAAAGAAGAGAAAACCCACAGACTGTGTAAATGTGACTCATACCTTATGTAACTACTTAGGATCTGAAAACGGCTTCAAATGTAACGCCGCTTAATAGAATAAATAAAATCTGATGATCAAATGATGGTTTCTTCAGATGTATGTTACGTAACATGGTCTTTGTTTTATGAATGTACTATATTTTAGAGTTATGATTAAAAACCTTGAGAACATATTGGGACAGATCTGTATCAAAACTTCATTGCCAAAAAATTAGGACAAGGAGGGACTAACCAAGACTTGCTTGTGTGACCTGCACGGGTACAGAGACTGGTAAAACGCACTTTTGTGCAGGGCTAAACTGACATTCATTGACGGTATAAGGAAGAATATAATGGTTTCAAAATATGTCATTTTTGTGACGTGTAAATTTGTATTATTTTATTTTTCGCTATGCCTTCCAGTATTACTTTTGATTTGTTTTATATTTCTTTCCTTGGTTTTGTAACAACTTTTCTAGCTCTTCTACTAGATGGCCAAAAGTATCTACTAATAGTTACAGTTCCAAGTTTTTATAAAGCGCTAACAAGTTCCGTAGCGCTCTACGGTTCAGGTGGTTCAGACTCAGCCCCTGCTGATAGGTCCAAATAACCCAGCATATTGCCAGGAAATCAAACAATGACCGCACAATGGGTCGAACTGAAGAGCTCACTGACTGGAGTACTAGATCTGCCGTGGTTACTGTAGGTCATGTTATTGTGAAGTGTAAGTATCTAGAGCAGTGATGGCCAAATTTGGCACCCCAGATGTTTGCAGAGTATATGTCTCATGATGCTCAAACCAGCTTCAGGGGTGATTAAGCATCGTGGGATATGTAGTTCAGAAACAACTGGGGTCCCTAGGTTTGCCATCACTGTTCTAGAAGAAACAACACACCAACCTTGAAGTGGTACTACACAAACTCAGAGAAGGTATGCCAAGTGCTGAAGCAATAAGTAAAAACCTCCGGTCATTTGTTGCTTCAAGACAGAGCACCCCAATGCCCCTGAGAGCAACATCAACACAAAATATGTGTCACTAGCTTTATGAAATGTGTTTCCATTTCCCAATAAATGTACATAGGGGAAGGGGGAATGTGTGGGGATGCAGTTTCTCCACTATTTTTGCAGAGGGTACCGAGTTCCCATTGGTTACACGCGATATAAAGCTTGCAAACAGGTGTTCAATCCTATCTCTCCTTGTTAAGTCCCTTTATTAGTAGGCTATGTCACCTGCAGTTGCTGTTCCTCACACTGACCTCAAAGCCGAAGACCTAGAATGCTTTTTCACAGCAAAAATTGAACAGATAAGACTGAACAAAAATATTTATTGAGGCAGACTTTTTTTTTTTTTTTTTTATTTTAAATTTTTTTATTTCTGAAAGAAAAGAGGTCACAAATTGACCGACAATAGTGGACTCGCAGGGCCACATCAATAGAGCTTCGTAGTAGTAAATAGGCAGAGTCCACTTTAAGCTGTACACTCATAAACTGTAAAAAACCGAAGGGGGAAAGAAGAGGGAGAAACATGGAAGGAGGGGATGTGCCGAGCTTCTCTGTGAGGAGGGGGTAGATGGCTCCGTTAAAAAAAAAAAAAAAAAAAAAGGGGGGGGGTGGGGTGGACCACCTCCAACAAGGAGGAGAAGGAAGAAGTGACAAAAGCCATGTCCGTGACTCTCCTGGCGCACTCCCGGAGGAGGCCATGGAGGTGTACTGTCACGTGGCCCGGGTACACGAGGGCCAGGCAAGGCAAAAGTACCATGATGGCGCGCCCCGTGGTCACCCGGTTAAAATAAAAAAAAAAAAAAAAGGGGGGGGGGAGACGGGGAGGACATCAACCTCAATGGAACGCATATCTTATAGAAAACACAAACAGGATAGAAGGGGAGAAAGGCAGTATGCCATAACGAGTCGGGATAGTAGCCACATCATGATAACAAGTCCCAGTCTCAATCCAGGTTGTCCGGGGACGGTGTGGAGCCTGCAGGTGAGCGTGTGGCAGTCTGACACGATGGAGCAGGAGGTAAACCGAGGGAGCGCAGGTGACCTTCAGCCTCGGCCGACGAAGTGGCCACGAGAGCCCGTCCATCGCCCGTGGTGATGATGAGAGAACCAGAGGCACCCCATTTATAACTGATATCGTGCATGCGTAGGAGGGTGGTAATAGGCCGGAATTGCCGGCGGGCGGCAAGTAACATAAAAGGCAGGTCTCGGAATACAGCGATTGAGGCCCCCTCAAACAGGACCGCGGGCACATTCCGCACTGCACGGAAAACCGAGTGGTGCACGGCCATGTCTCTGAGTGTGACGATTACATCGCGCGTCGCTTTTGCTGGAGCCAGTGCTGCCTTCCGCACACGGAGTGCCGTGAGGACAGAGTCCCGCAGGTGTTCCGTAGAGTGGAGAACCGACTCCAGAAATCGAGTGGTATAGGGTAATATGTCCGAGTCTGCTACCGTTTCCGGAACCCCCCGGAGCTTCAGGTTTCGGCGTCTGTGCCTCGTCTCTATCGCCATCACTGCGGATTGTAGGCCGCTGACCTGCCGCTGCAGTGCGTGTAAGGAGGAGGAGGAAATGGCCTGTGAGCTCTCTATCGCTCTGGTGCGGTTCTGGAGATCCCCCACCTGCGTCTGAGTGTCCGCGACCTCCGCACCGAGGGCTTGGAAATCCGCTTGCCAGGATTTCCTGGCATCCTCCAGGAGAGCGCGAATATCGCCCTTGGTGGCGGGGAGAGCGTCTTCCCCCCGTTTCGGCGTCGCCACGTGGGGAGCAGGCGGAGCATCCTCGGTCTCCAAAATCGGTAGGCCCTCTACTTCAGGCAGAGCAGGGCGTTGATGTCGCCGCACCGGGCCACCCGTCAATGAGAGACGGATATCAGGGGTACGGGTGCCCTCCGCCGCCTCACCTGTCTTGGATTTCTTCCCCATCCAGGCTTAGGATATCTCCTCGCAGCGCGAGGGAAGGTGTCCGTCTCCTCAGGCCCCAAAATGGCCGCCACGAGACAGGGGATGCGGCAACACAGCTCGTCAGCGAGACTTTTATCCTCTTCTACATACCTTCCTTCCTTTGTTTTTAATCTAACTAATCCTTGTTTTACTTTTCTTTTCTCGTTTATGTATCTAAAAAATGTTTTGTCCCCCTTTTTTACTGACTGAGCTATTTTCTCTTCTGTGTGTGCTTTGGAAGCTCTTATAAATTGCTTTGCCTCTTTCTGCCTAATCTTATAGGTTTGCCTATCTTCTTCACTCTGAGTTTTTTTATAATTATTGAATGCTGTCTTTTTGTTCTTCACTATTTTGGCCACTTCTGCAGAGTACCACAGTGGTTTCTTCCTTTTTTGTTTTTGCTAACAAGCCGAATGCAATTGCCTGTGGCCTTCAATAATGTTTCCTTTAAATAATCCCATTTCTCCTGGACTCCCTTTAAACTCCTCCAGTCTGATAATGACTCCTTCACACAAAATCTCATTTTCGAAAAATCTGTTTTTTTAAAGTCTAAAACTTTTGTTTTTGTGTGGTGCGGCTCCATCCCTGTTCTTATATTAAACCATACTGACTGGTGATCTAGATCCCAAATTTTCACCTACAACAACGTCCGATACCAAACCTCCATTTGTGAGTATTAAATCCAATATGGCCTCTTTACGGGTCGGCTCCTCAACTACTTGTGTTAGAGATAATCCCAGTAGGGAGTTTAGAATATTAAAAAGAAAATTACATTTATATAGTAAAGATGTAGCTAGACCTCATAAGCCCCAGGACAAAGTCTGTGCCCTGCTTCCTCTTTGTCCCATGAATCTTGCAAGAGGTACACACAGCCATATAGATAAATACATACAGTAGAGACAGATCTTCAGATACAGACAGTCATACAGATAGTTGCACACTGTCCTACAGATAGACACACATGTTTATTCAGAGAGAATCGAAAAGACGTTCGTGACCTTCCGTTCCCCGCACTTCAGGGCGATTCGGCGATTCTAGTTTGCCAACCCTGCGGTGCATTCGGCAAGCACCGCAGGCCCCCCCCCGTAGTGCAGGGAGAACCCGCCGAACACTCACCGAAATCCCGCAGAAACCGCCGCTAACACCCCGCCTGAAAACCTAACGAGCTGCCGATCACAACGCAGAGAAGCCGCCGGAAAAACCCGACAAACAGACGAACGTGTTAAAAAAACCAGTACGCCTGAAAGTTTGAAAATTGAAACGCTGTTTGCAAAAACACTACAGAATGAAAATGTCTGGAATTTACATATAAGATCCAATGAATGATAATAAAAAGGTCTGTTACAGAAAAAAGCAAATACGATCAAAAAAAAAACCGGGAAAAACATTTTTGCCCAAAAATTCCCGAAAAATGCCTAAAAGATCTTAAAAAATCTATGAATAAAGAGACTTTTTACAGCAGAATAAAATAATAAACTGTTTATTTGTAGGGATGAGCCGAACACTCCCCGAGTTCGGTTCGAGCCCAAACCCAAACTTCCCATTTGTTCGGGACCGAACCCGAACCCCCATGCAAGTCAATGGGGCTGAAAATTCGGTTTTTTAGAGTGCCCTCCAAGAGGGCATATATGCTACATATTTGCCATAAAAGGTGTATGGGGGTCCGGGTAGTGCCCTGGGGGACAGGAAACAAGGACAAAAAGTTTAAAAAAAAACACGTTTTTAAAGGGACAGTGAGTTTTCCATGAAATAAGGGTTAAAAATAAAAACAAAAAATTCCTTCAAATATTGTGCCTAGGAGGTCCCCATAACCTGCCCGTGAAGCGGCGGATTTCTAGGATGTATAGAAACACTTAAAAACAAAAAAATGACGTTTCATATGATGGTAAATGCTTTTCCTTTAATCTATCCATAAACAACTGCTTGGGGCGGCAGCCTGTATGAAAAGACATTTTAGGACGCGCAGAAAAAGTTTAGTGGTTTTTTTGGCTAAATTATTGTGAAACTTATGCAGGCTTTGGATGAAAGTAACAATAGGTGCTTTAAAATTGGGCTTTTAGCGTCGGCAACAGTGCCGTCACACTGTAACCCCTCTGAGGATATGAATCTGATACAGGCGTCAATGGCAGTGCACCCAGATATTGTGCCTTTAGTACCAGGCATGCAAGTACTATCATACAGTAACCCCTCTGTGGTATTGTGGAAGAGTGCAGGGGTGGACCATGCGGTCCTATATTAAAAAGATATGAATCTGGTAATGGGCGTCAGTGCACCCAGATATTCTGCCTTTGGTGCAAGACTGCCAGGCCAGCAAGTATCATCATACAGTAACCCCTCTGTGGTATGGTGGAAGAGTGCAGGGGTGGACCATGTGGTTCTATATTGAAAAGTTTTTTTATCTGTTAATGGGCGTCAGTGCACCCAGATATTTTGCCTTTAATGCCAGGCCAGCAAGTATCATCATACAGTAACCCCTCTGTGGTATTGTGGAAGAGTGCAGGGGTGGACCTTGCGGTCCTATATTAAAAAGATATGCATCTGGTTAAGGCATCAGTGCACCCAGATATTCTGCCTTTGGTGCAAGACTGCCAGGGCAGCAAGTATCATCATACAGTAAGGCTGGGGTCAGACGAACGCAGTGTTAACGTTCGTGTTGCCCGCACATAAGTACAGTCATGGCCGAAATTGTTGGCACCCCAGACATTTTTCCAGAAAATCAAGTATTTCTCACAGAAAAGTATTGCAGTAACACATGTTTTGCTATACACATGTTTATTCCCTTTTGTGTGTATTGGAACAAAACAAAAAAAGGGAGGAAAAAAAGCAAATTGGACATAAGGTGACACAAAACTCCAAAAATGGGCTGGACAAAATTCTTGGCACCCTTAACTAAATATTTGGTTGCACACCCTTTGGAAAAAATAACTGAAATCAGTCGCTTCCTATAACCATCAATAAGCTTCTTACACCTCTCACACGGAATTTTGGACCACTCTTCCTTTGCAAACTGCTCCAGGTCTCTCTTATTGGAAGGGCGCCTTTTCCCAACAGCACTTTTAAGATCTCTCCACAGGTGTTCAATGGGATTTAGATCTGGACTCATTGCTAGCCACTTCAGAACTCTCCAGCGCTTTGTTGCCATCCATTTCTTGCTGCTTTTTGACATATGTTTGGGGTCATTATCCTGCTGGAAGACCCAAGATCTCGGACGCAAACCCAGCTTTCTGACACTGGGCTCTACAGTGCGAGCCAAAATCCTTTGGTAATCCTCAGATTTCATGATGTCTTGCACACATTCAAGGCACCCAGTGCCAGAGTCAGCAAAACAACCCCAAAACATCATTGAACCTCCACCATATTTCACTGTAGGTACTGTGTTCTTTTCTTTGTAGGCCTCATTCTGTTTTCGGTAAGCAGTAGAATGATGTGCTTTACCAAAAAGCTATCTTGTTCTCATCTGTCCACAATACGTTTTCCCAGAAGGATTTTGGCTTACTCAAGTACATTTTGGCAAACTGTAGTCTTGCTTTTTTATGCCTCTGTGTCAGCAGTGGGGAACGTCTGGGTCTCCTGCCATAGCGTTTCATTGCATTTAAATGTCGACGGATAGTTCGCGCTGACACTGATGCTCCCTGAGCCTGCACGACAGCTTGAATTTCTTTGGAACTTGTTTGGGTCAGCTTATCCACCATCCGGACTATCCTGCTTTGCAACCTTTCATCAATTTTTCTCTTCCGTCCACGCCCAGAGAGATTAGCTACAGTGCCATGGGTTGCAAACTTCTTGATAATGTTTCACACTGTGGACAAAGGCAAATCTAGATCTCTGGAGATGGACTTGTAACCTTGAGATTGTTGATATTTTTCCACAATTTTGGTTCTCAAGTCCTCAGACATTTCTCTTCTCCTCTTTCTATTGTCCATGCTTAGTGTGGCACACACAGACACACAATGCAAAGACTAAGTGAACTTCTCTCCTTTTTATCGGCTTTCAGGTGTGATTTTTATATTGCCCACACCTGTTACTTGTCCCAGGTGAGTTTACAGGAGCATCACATGATTGAAACAATCTTATTTATCCACAATTTTGAAAAGGTGCAAACGGACGCAGGTTAGGCAAGAACGTAATACTGCTAGAACGGACGTGCAGATTGCGCCACGTCCACAACGTCCACATAGCTTTGTGTGTGAGTGATGCAACAAGGTCAGACGGACTGCATTTATACGTCCAGCATTTTTGACAGACAGAATGTTCTTTCATTGCAATCTATTTTCCCTGCTACATCAGTTAAAAAATACGTCAGTGAAAAAAACCGACTGTGTGGCCACTACCTTGTCGTCAGTCAGTAAGTACGTCCGTACTGCACGGACGCACAGTCCGTAGAAAATGCGCTCATCTGACCCTAGCCTAACCCCTCTGTGGTATTGTGGAAGAGTGCAGAGGTGGACCATGTGGTCCTATATTGAAAAGTGATTTTTTTTATCTGTTAATGGGCGTCAGTGCACCCAGATATTGTGCCTTTAATGCCAGGCCAGCAAGTATCATCATACAGTAACCCCTCTGTGGTATTGTGGAAGAGTGCAGAGGGGGGACCATGTGGTCCTATATTGAAAAGTTTTTGATCTGGTAATGGGCGTCAGTGCACCCAGATATTGTGCCTTTGGTGCAAGACTACCAGGCCAGCAAGTATCATCATACAGTAAGGCTGGGGTCAGACGAACGCAGTGTTAACGTCCGTGTTGCCCGCACATAAGTACGTCTGTGATAGCATCCAATTGTGTTAAATGGAGCCCCACACACGAAGTACGTCCGCACAGAAGTGCGGGGGCTGACGGATGCTGCAAACGGATGCAGGTTAGGCAAGAACGTAATACTGCTAGAACGGACGTGCAGAGTGCGCCACGTCTGCAACGTCCGCATAGCTTTGTGTGTGAGTGATGCAACAAGGTCAGACGGACTGCATTTATACGTCCAGCATTTTTGACGGACAGAATGTTCTTTCATTGTAATTTATTTTCCCTGCTACATCAGTGAAAAAAATGGACTGTGTGGCACTGGCCACTACCTTGTCGTCACAGTCAGTAAGTACGTCCGTACTGCACAAACGCACAGTCCGTAGAAAATGCGCTCATCTGACCTTAGCCTAACCCCTCTGTGGTATTGTGTAAGAGTGCAGGGGTGGACCATGTGGTCCTATATTGAAAAGTGTTTTTTTTTTATCTGTTAATGGGCGTCAGTGCTCCCAGATATTGTGCCTTTTATGCCAGGTCAGCAAGTATCATCATACAGTAACCCCTCTGTGGTATTGTGGAAGAGTGCAGGGTTGGACCCTGAGGTTCAAAAAAATAAAATGATATAAATCTGGCACAGGCGTCAGTGCAGCCAAATATTGTGCCTTTCATGGCAGCAAGTGCCTTCACACCGTAACCCTTTTGTGGTATTGTGGAAGAGTTCAGTGCTGGAGGTTTTGTGAATGCAGAAGAGGACATCCCCGATCTATTCCATTACTTCAGCATCAGGGGATTGATAACTGCTGATCCAGGACTGATTCATTTTTATAAATGTCAGCTGGTCTACAGAGTCGGTGGACAGACGCACTCTTTTGTCTGTGACAAAACCTCCAGCGGCACTGAACGTCCTTTCGGAAAGCACACTGAAGGGCAACCTAGTAGCTGCATAGCATATTGGCTAAATTCTGGCCAGTGATCCAATCTCAACACCCAGTAAGCCAGTGGATCATCTGCTGGAAAGGTATCCAGGTCTGCCCTTGCCCCTAGGTAGTCCTGCACCATATGGTGAAGACGCTGGCAATGGGTGCCTACATTTGACGTCCTTGGGCGTCGTGGACTTAAAAAAATTAAAAAAGCATTAGTCAAGCGGCCCTGGCCTTCACCGCTATTCCTCTGATCACCCGCAGCCTCAGAAGCACGTGTGTCAGCACTTGGTAATCTACCAGTGCCTGGAAAGGTGTTACACAAGTGTCGCTTTAGAGCGTCCTCAAGTTTTGTCATCCTGTGTTCCCTCTGTGCGGGCAGGATGAACTCTACAACTTTCCCCTTGTATCGTGGATCAAGAAGGGTTGCCAACCAGTAATGATCCCTCTCCTTGATAGCACGAATCCTGGGGTCATTTAGCAGGCTTTGCATCATTAAGGAGCCCATGCAGTGTAGGTTGGAGGTGACAGTAGCTGCCGAGTCTTCCTGGTCAATGAGGATGACCGTATCATGCACTTCCTCCTCCCAGCCACGCACAAGCCCTTCTGTTTCTGGGCACACAAAACCCTCCCTTGAGGAATCCCCACCTTCAATGCCCCCACTACTTAAATAGTCCTCCTCCTCCTCCTCCTCATCCTCCTCCTGTCTGATCTGAGTAGGACCCGCTGGAATGCTGTCTGCGGAAAGACTGGGGCCTTGAGAGCAAGGGAAGGCCTCCTCTTCCTCCCGCTGCTCTGCCTCTAGAGCCACATCTATAATTCCCTGCAGAGTGTGCTCCAGCAGGAACACTAAAGGAATTGTGTCACTGGTGCGTGCACTGTCCCTGCTCACCATTCTCGTTGCCTCCTCAAATGGTGACAGTACAGTGCATGCATCCTTGATCATCAGCCAGTGCGGGGGGAAAAAAAAACAAGTTGACCTGAACCTGTCCTTGTGCCATACTCACACAGGTACTCGTTGATGGCCCTCTGCTGCTTGTGCAGACGCTGCAGCATTGCTAATGTCGAGTTCCACCTGGTGGGCATGTCACAGATCAGACTGTTTGTGGGAAGGTGGAATTCTCTTTGAATTTCTGCCAGGCGAATGCTTGCTGGGAATGACTGTCTGAAGTGGCTGCAGACCTTTCTGGCCTGGATGAGAAGCTCTGGCAGCCCTGGGTACTTGGTTAGGAAACGCTGTACCACCAGCTTTAGGACGTGTGCTAGGCATGGTACATGGGTCAATTTACCCTTGCGTAGGGCGGAGAGAAGGTTGCTGCCATTATCGCAGACGATCATTCCCAGCTCAAGCTGGCATGGTGTTAACCATCTCTGCACCTGCCCCTGCAGAGCTGACAAAATTTCTGACCCTGTGTGGCTCCTGTCCCCTAAACAAACCAGCTCAAGCACAGTATGGCATCTTTTTGCTTGAGCCATTGCGTAGACCCTGTCAGGCGTCGGTTTAACTGCCACTTCACCAGAAACAGAGAAGGAGGAGGAGGAAGAGGGAGAGGTGGTGGTGGTGGAGCAGACAGACCTCATAAAAGCAGCTTTCTGGAGGCGTGGTGGATGAACAAGCTCCAGCACAGAGCCCCATCTTGGATCCCTCCCAGCTGCAATCAGAGTTACCCAGTGTGCCGTGAAGGAAATGTAACGACCCTGTCCATGCTTTCTGGACCATGTGTCTAAAGTGACATGCACCTTGCTGCTGACTGCCTTTCCCACTGATTGGATAACATTGTCTTCCACGTACTGGTATAGTGCTGGAATGGCCTTGCGTGAATAGTAATGATGTTTTGGAACCTGCCACTGTGGTACAGCACATTCAACAAATTCACGGAAGGGAGCAGATTCCACCAGCTGGAAAGGCAGCAGCTGCAATGCGAGTAATTTTGCTAAACTGGCATTTAAACGCTGTGCTTGGGGATGGTTGGGACTATATTTTTTCTTTCGCTGCAGCAGCTGCGGCAACGTAATCTGACTGCATAAATCTTCAGCTACTGGGATGATGTCACATTGTGAGGAAGGACCTGCTGGTACATCCATTACTGTAGCATCATCCCTGTCGGTGGAGGTTGTAGGCAATGACATGGCAGGACATACAGTGTGGGTAGAGACAGATGAGGAGGAGGAGGACGTACGCAAAGTTTTGCGCCAACGGGATGTGTGACACTTGTTCATATGTCGCCTCAAGCACGTGGTACCCAAGTGTCCAGTGTTTATCCCACGCGTCAGCCTCCTCTGACATAGATTACAAATAGCAACGGTGGGGTCTGCTGCACATTTCTTAAAGAACTCCCAGACAGCAGAGTTCCTGCATGTGTTCTTTGAGACAACAGCGCTCTGCACCGGAGCAGCTCTGACATGTGATGCCTTGGACTGGCTAGTGCTACGGTTGGTCACAGAGGATGTTGTGCCTCGTGTTTGCTGTGCCTCCTCCTCCTCCTCCCCCTCCTCCTCACTTGATTCCTCAGTTTGATCTGGCACCCAGGTGGAGTCAATGACCTCATCATCATCAATGTCATCTTCACCCCCTATCTCCTCGTCACTGGAGCCAACTTGGCAGTATGCTGCAGCTGCTGGGGCAACAAGAGTGCCAGTTATTTGTGTGTCATCACTAGCACCCCCTTCCTCTAGGTTGATTATACTCCCTTGCTCAACCTCAGAGATTGAATCAGAACACTGTACTTGCTGTGCATCCTCAAGCAGCATGTCACTCTCATTGTAGTCAAACAATTCAGCTGACTGTGAGCCCCAAAAAAACTTGCTGGCTGTGTGAAGAGACACAGAAGATCACCTCAATTCACAAATTTTTTAAATAAATTAGTGAGCCCCAAAATACAGTGTGGTACTGTTTGTGTGACGAGACCCAGATCAACTTAATTCACAAGTGTTTTAAAGAAATTAGTGAGCCCCAAAATACAACGTGGTACTGTTTGTATGATGAGACACAGATCACCTTAATTCACAAGTGTTTTAAAGAAATTAGTGAGCCCCAAAAAAAATTGCTGGCTGTGTGACGAGACACAGAAGATCACCTCAATTCACAAATGTTTTAAATAAATTAGTGAGCCCCAAAATACCGCGTGGTACTGTTTGTGTGACGAGACACAGATCACCTTAATTCACAAGTGTTTTAAAGAAATTAGTGAGCCCCAAAATACAGCGTGATACTGTTTGTATGACGAGACACAGATCACCTTAATTCACAAATGTTTTAAATAAAGTTGTAAACCCCAAAAAAACTTGCTGGCACAGTGACAAGACACACATCACCTAAATTCCCTGATATTTGGTCGAAATGAGACCCCCCCAGACCCCCCCCAGTAGCGTGGCAGACCGGCAGTAACAACACACACAACTATCTCCTTTGAAATCTCCTCTGAAATGCGTGCAGAAGCGCTGCGTGGAAACCTTATATAGTGTGCTGCGGGACTTAGCTCTGTGAGCCCATGATTGGGCAAAATTTGCCCAATCAGGACTTTGAGCGGTGATTGGCATAGTGTTGAACCAGTCTTGCACCAGACCTGTGGTCAGGTGCAAGGCTGTAGCCAATTACGAGCTTCAGGCCAGTGGGAAAATGCATTGTGGTCCATTGTGGTCGAACATGCGGCGAACACCTGGAAATTAGGCTTGTGCACCGATTTTTTTTTTCGGTTCGGTTCTATTTTTCGGATTTTTAAACTTTTCGATTCAGCTCGTTTCGACCGATTTCTGTTTCTATTCGGTTCGGCTCGATTCGTTTTTCGGGTACTTTTTTTTCGGAATATCGACCATTTTTCATATTTTCGTGTCACTTAGCTCGTTTTTTGTATCGACTTTTCGTGATTTCGAAAATTTTCGTTTTTCGGAATTGTACATGTTTTCGGAATTTCGACCATTTTTCGTATTTTCGTGTCAGCTCGTTTTTTGTATCGACTTTTCGTAAGTTCGGAAATTTTTTGTTTTTTCGGAACGTCTGTTCTTGTTTCAAAGCAATAAATTTCGATTTGACACATTTCAAGTCCATTCGAAAATTCCGAAAATATTTCGTTTCGGCTCGGAAAACTCTTCGGATCTGCCATTTTCGGATCTAAACATTTTCGGAAATTCGGCCGCATCCGAAAACACGAATCGGGAAATTTCGTGAAATTCCGAAATTCCGAAACCCGAAACGCACATCCCTACTGGAAATGTTCGGTGTTCGCGATCTGCTCGAACAGGCTAAGTTCGGGTCGAACCCCGAACCGTCCGAAACCGAACAGCTCATCCCTATTTATTAGATATTGAATTAAACCGACAATATTTTTAACATTGAAACCTACGGGATTCGCCTGAATAAACCTGCTGAATGAAACCACCGAACAGCAGGGCATTTCGGCAACTTTTCACTGCTGTTTGGTGTCTCTGAATAGACTAAGCATTGCTTCTCTATGGGGGATTTCACTGCCCTCGAACATCCACCGTACGTGCAGGCAATTCGCCAGAATTTGGCAAACTGCCTGCTCTCTGAATAGCCGAATTGCCCCGAAATGTCACCGTTCCGGTTACATTTCGGCCACATTTCGGATCTCTCTGAATAACCCAGAGAAAGACATTACATAGATAAGTGGGGAAGCAGGGCACAGACTTTGTCCAGGGGCATAGTAAGGTCTAGCTACAACTTATTTCACTATATAAATGGGAATCATATTTTACGATCTAAAAAAACAGTGCGTGATACAAGCGTTTAAACCTCTGCACAATATAACACATCTCCTGAATAAAAGTGCTACTATTGTGAGAGATATGTTAACAATCTTCAAAAACGTGATACAAATATCTAAAAAAAACACGTCAGTCGCTCAGTGCACCCCTAAAATGTGGCATTTAAAATATATTAAGTATATATTCCTTATTAATACATGCACTTATCATGCCCTGTGATAAAACACATAAAATAGATACTTATATTGGAATCAATATGAGCAATCTTCTCGTTCTGTAACTCCAAAAACGTTTTCCTTGCAGACTGGTGTATTATCATAAATCTCACAAAAAGAAAGAGAAGGGGGAAAATAATAATTGCGCAGCGCAATCTTTGTGATGCAGTTATTCTCAATATTTCTCTCTGCCGAAATATCACTCACTTCTTATAGAGCCTTATTACCACAGAGACCAGTAGGGGTGGTCTATCCCCTCTTACTTCTGAAGAAACACTGGTTCTATATACCCCATCAGGAGGGAAAACAAACAGAGGCTCATAGGCCAAAACAACTGTTTATATGTAGTAATGATGTATATGTATCCTGTCCAATATGGACCTTACTTACAGTCTTTTGAGCCCCTTATGGCTTCTGTTCCATGCTTGTATTCACACCCAAAAACAAGTTACAAGAAATACAGTGCAATTCGGTAGCAGAGAAATTCCCCATAGAGAAGTATTGTTAATCTAGTCAGAGAACGCCAAACAGCCCGAAAAATTGGCAAAATGCCCAGATTTCCAGGTTTAAGCAGACGAAACCCATTAGGTTTCAATGTAAAATAAAATTCCCGTTATTAAGTTTTTTTATCCAACCGTTTATTCTTTCATTTGCATCAAGAAGTATTTTTATTAATTTATTTTTTAGAATTTTTTCGGCTAATTTTTTTATTCCAATTTTTTTTATTGGCTTTTTTTTTCTATTCTGTAACAGACCTTTTTATTGTTATCCATAGGACCTTATATATTATTTCCAGGCATTTTCATGCATTATTTTTGTTTATAGCGTCAGTGAGCAATATAAAAACTTACACAGCTACAGTGGCAAGAAAAAGTATGTGAACCCTTTGGGATTACGTGGAGTTTTGCATGAATTGGTCATAAAATGTTCTCTGATCTTCATCTAAGTCACAACAATTTGAAAAACACAGTCTGCTTAAAATAATACAACACAAACATTATATGTTTTCATGTTTTTATTGAACAGAACATGTAAACATTCACAATGCAGGGTGGAAAAAGTATGTGAACCTTTGGACTTAATAACTGGTTGACCCTCCTTTGGCAGCAATAACTTCAACCAAACGTTTCCTGTAGTTGCAGATCAGACCTGCACAACGATCTGGAGTAGTTTTGGACCACTCCTCTTCACAAAACTGTTTCAGTGTAGCAATATTCTTGGGATGTCTGGTGTGAATTGCTCTCTTAAGGTCATGCCACAGCATTTCAATCGGGTTGAGGTCAGGACTCTGACTGGGCCACTCCAGAAGGCATATTTTGTTTTGTTGAAGCCATTCTTTTGTTGAATTACTTGTATGCTTTGGGTCATTGTCCTGTTGCATCACCCATCCTCTGCGGAGTTTCAGTTGGCGGACAGATAGTCTTACGTTTTCCTGCAAAATGTCTTGATAAACTCTGGAATTCATTTTTCCATCAATGACAACAATCCGTCCAGACCCTGAGGCAGCAAAGCAGCCTCAAACCATGATGCTCCCTCCGCCATGTTTTACAGTGGGGATGAGGTTTTGATGTTGGTGTGCTGTGCCTTTTTTTCTCCACACATAGTGTTGTGTGTTTTTTCCAAACAACTCAATTTTGGTTTCATCCGTCCACAGAATATTTTGCCAATAGTGCTGTGGAACATCCAGGTGCTCTTTTGCAAACTTCAAACGTGCTGCAATATTCTTTTTGGACAGCAATGGCTTCCTCCGTGGTGTCCTCCCATGTACTCCATTCTTGTTTAATGTTTTCCTTATTGTAGATGTGTCAACAAAAATGTTAACATGTACCAGAGATTTCTGTAAGTCTTTAGCTGACACTCTAGGATTCTTCTTTACCTTATTAAGCATTCTGCACTGTGCTCTTGCAGTCATCTTTACAGGATGACCACGCCTAGGGAGAGTAGCAACAGTGCTGAACTTTCTCCATTTGTAGACAGTCTGTCTTACCATGGACACATGAACATCAAGGCTTTTGGAGATACTTTTGTAACCCTTTCCAGCTTCATGCAAGTCAACTGTCTCTTGATCATAGGTCTTCTGAGAGCTCTTTTCTGCAAGGCATGGTTCACATCAGGCAGTGCTTCTTGAAACCAGTAAACCCAAAACTGGTGTGTGTTTTTAAAGGGCAGGACAGCTTTCAGCAACACATCCAATAATATCACACTGATTGGACTCAAGGTTGGCTCACTCCTGGCTCCAATTAGCTCTTGGAGAAGTCATTAGGCTAGGAGTTCACATACTTTTTCCACCCTGCACTGTGAATGTTTACATGTTTTGTTCAATAAACACATGAAAACATATAATGTTTGTGTTGTATTATTTTAAGCAGACTCTGTTTTTCAAATTGTTGTGACTTAGATGAAGATCATAGCACATTTTATGACCAATTCATGCAAAACTCCATGTAATCCAAAAGGGTTCACATACTTTTTCTTGCCACTGTATATATCCGCACAGCTATAGCCGCAGCACTGAAAGAGTTAAACCTAGGTATGCTAATTGGGGAACTACAAAATCCTTCTGATGAGGATGAATAAGGTGTCACCTGTGAGGGGTGTGCTGTCACAGAGAGACTGGAAGCCTGCCAGGGAGGCAACAAGATCTGGACAGTGAGTCTGTTTACAAAAAATGTTTATTTTTGAATTGTTAAAACTACTGGGATCTGGTTAGCTGACCAGTGGGATAGGAAGGGACATTCCTGTAAGTTAGTCTCCTAAGAGGAGTAGGAGTTTATTTGTTATTGCCTTACGTTGTTTTGTAATACCGCTTTAAGGCCTATATGCTAATAAAGCATATTTTATTTTTTAAATATTGCGGTGCCTGAAGAGAAACTTGGTCATCCTATCTGCTCATTTCTATGAATTAAAATGTTTTTTTATTGTAAAATAATAATTAAAAAAAATAAAATCAGTTTTCCTATTTTATAATTACCATAACAGGAATTCCAAAAACCTCTGCAAGTTCCTTCTCAAATAAGAAATTGAAGAAAGACGCACGCTTACGCTATAGCGAAGACATTAAAATCAACTACACACAATGTATAGCTTTCATCATGTCTGACTATTCTTTGTTAGATTTATTTATTAGATTTCAAACAACTTATAGCCAATCAGTGTACAGATATATTTCCACGTCAGAGCTTAGCCAGCAAATTTAGCACAGAGAAACTTATTACTACCATATATGTGTAGCGCTACTCCCACCAGAGAGCCGCTGAATTTGACGGGCCTTCTGTCTCACTCCAGTGATTACCCACCTACACCTTCGGCGCCAAGTAATACCAGGACAAGATTACTTTAAATAAAAAGGGGTTTATTAGGACTAGCGAGCAAACCCTTTGTAGGACAAAGTAATCAACAGTATAACAGTATTGAAAGAGTTAATTTAGCATTACTATTCAACTCAATATTGAATGAACAAGACGGCAATCTTTACCATACTTCAGTGCAGTTCGATTATCAACTATAATCAATGTAACCAATATCAGTAAGCTGTCTAAACCTTATACACTCTGCCTAACCACTGGCCAGTGGAAATTATACAAGCGTTAAAGACTGCTAGCGTTGGGGCCCTTTACTTCTATTGTTGGGTACCTTTAACATGAAACCATATTTGTATTCCACAAAGTGAGAAAGAAATCTTCGCAAAGTGTCACAGAACAACAAGATTTGTAACTGCAGCGATCCTCCTTTTAGCTGCAACTGCGCGGGCAGTAGAACTAGGCCAGACAATAAAGTTAGCAATATCAACTCACGCAGGATGGCCGAATACTCTCTCCATTTGTTACGCTCACCCCTTCCTTGCTGGACGGTAGCTCAATCGCTATCTCTTAGCGCTGGAATCACTCAAGGACAGCTGGATTTCTTCTCCGCTGAATGTACTCGGTCGCTCCCTCTGTCACTGGAACACACACGAAGGCAGACGGACCCCTTCTTCACTGGATGCACAAGGAAAGCCGGACTCACGATACGCTGGTACTGGCAACACATGAGGGCAACTGGATCTCTCCTTCGCTGAACGCACGAGGGCAGCTGCATGCACAATCTGCCACACAGGACCATTCATTTCAAGAGTCTCGCCCTCTCTCCCTTCTCCTTGCTCTGCACATGCACTTCCACTCTTGGAAAACGCCCCTTCCCTTAGGCACTGCTGGGAGGTGTAGTTCTCTTCCTGACAAATTGCATAGGCCCTCTGTAATTGAAACTACATGTTCCAGAATCCTTTGCATCTTCCTGTCTTAAACAACTTCCTTTGCCAGTGAAGAGAAAGGGAAAAAGGGAGGAGGGGGGAAGTCCTCCGCAGCTGTGACAGGCTGCATGTCTCTGTCCAAGCCTAGGACACAGCAAAAGACAATAATACACACACAGTTCAAGTAACCTGCACTACATATGGTTCAGAGATGTTTTTTCTGGCTTACAACTTTCGCCTTTCCTAACATTCCTAACAGGATCACGTGCCATAAAAAGGGAAGGGGAAAGGGGGGGGCCACAGCCCATCTGGATTAGAACATGCTACTCAAACTAATACATATTAACGTAAGGTACGTATTTGAATTACAGGATATTTATATTCATACATTATACATTATATTCATTTATTTCATGCAATTCCATAAATAGGCCCTCCATAACCTTCAGCTCCAGGCCCATAAGGATCTTAATCCTGCCCAGAGTTTAATTTGGTAGAATAACCCTGACAATTGAAAAGTTAGCTCTCCCAGGAATTATTTTTTGTATCCTACGCCCATGTGAGCAGTAACTAAATAACAAAAGATTAATATGGAATGAAGGGAAAGTGTAGGATGGACCCAAGCAGAGCAGCCTAAATGACAAGCATTATAACGAATGCTTAATCTATTAGAAAGAAGTGAATGCAATGAATTTAATTGCATGTTATGTTAGTGTCACAGACCACGACGGCTTTGGAAGTTGAATTATATAACACATTGTTACAAGACTAACCTTCCCTGCAGTCACAAAGAGAGGAAGTCTTTCATCATAGCTTCAGGGAAAAGCATAAGAAGCAATCATAAGAGTTCTAGACTCATGTCTGCCCGAAGTCTTTCTCTTTCACGCTGAATATTGCTGAGGTCACATTCCTTTTGCATTATGTAGCTTAAATAAAAAATTCACGGACTTCGTCTTTCTGATGAAATGCAGTGACATTTTCCTGGTGTAATGTACCTGTGCGGCACATTGATTTTTACGGTTTGTAAAACTTTATTCTGACACTACTTTATTAGGTTTCCTGGAATTTTAGCACTTAATATTACAGCATTATACATAGTATAACGGTGATTCACAAAGTGCCGGTGCTCAACGTTGTTGCAACTATGGTGAACTGTGGCAATCCTCAGAAGGAACATCTAAAAACAGCAGGCAAAGTTGCTGCAAATTACTGTGAACAACGTTCCCTCCATTATTGTTGCATTAAAAAGCAGCTATTTTCAATGTAACATTATTTCACCAGTGTTTGCAACACCGTTGAACATACTTCGTTGATTTTAAAGTGAAGATCTCCATAGACCTCCCATACAAACAACGGTAAGAACAATGGTAGAAAACAACACTGGACAGCTTCAACTGAATCTATGTTGGAAACTACAGTGAAATCTAAGCAGAAACCCATATGAACCTACGCTGAGGTCTACGCTTGGCAACTTCACCAAACGCTACGGTTGAATGACCAGAATAGTCGGTAACAGGGAGCCATTAAGGGTTATCGGCTCGTGATGATATTTTCCCTTAGTGGGTTCCTTTTGGCAAAAGAGGCCTTATTCCAACAGAGCTGTTAATGGAGAGCCATCGATGGAAAAGTCCCAGACAAACCTTTTTCCATTTGTGTCTCGCCATTAATGCCTGTATTTACGACCGAGCTGGGGCATTGTCGGCTCGAGTCAGAATATTTGGCTGGCTGATTACGTTAAGGCTAGGGTCAAACGAAAGCATTTTTACACGCGAACGTAAAAAAGTGCTTCCGAACGCATTGACGTACTTTTTCACGGAATAGGCGAAAACGGTCATACGATGCGCATTTTCGTGCGTGATGTTTTACGGATCCAAACCAGGAAACTTTGGGTGTCTGGACGTTATGTTGGCCGGACACGAGCAGGGTCTGACGTCTCCAAATCTCACACACACACCGCTATGCCGCTGCAGCGCACTCTGTACGTCCGTACTAGCGGTTCAGCGTTCTCGAAAAAATGCGTTCATTTTCCACTTGCGTTGCGCGGCCGGACTTTCGTGCGACCGTACTTCGTATATTGGCTGTCATTGCCCGTCATTTGCTGCTAGTGCGGCCGTGATTAAGTGCGCCAGAACGCACGTTAAAAGTGCGCTGGTCTGACCCCAGCCTTAAAAGCAAAATCACTTAACACCAGGGTTTAAGAGTCATTTACCAAGTACTCGTGCAAATGGCAGTATTGGCACCGATACCGATACTAGTATCCCTAATAATTACGTATATCTATCGTGGCAGGATGATTAGGGGATATATATTCACAAACTCATACAATTTTGTTGAATATTAGGGTTATTCTCCCGTTTTTCGCACTTCGGCGAGTTCAATTTGCCGACCCTGCCGTGAATTCAGCATTCACCGCAAGGTCCTCGAAGTGCAGCAAATCAACCCACTGGACAGACCGCCAACCAGCCACTGGAAAAAGCCAACAAGCCGCCAAACAGGGGTAAAAAAAACTAAAAAAAAACACTGCAACATTTAATAGGCTTTTTAAAAAAATATATACTGCATGAAAATGACTGGAAATAATAAATAAGGTCCTATGCATAATAATAAAAAGAAAAAACCACGCCATTTAAAAAAAAATTGGAAAAAACATTTTGCCGTAAAAAGTCTGAAAAATGGCAAAGAAATCCTAAAAATAAATAAAGAGAATTTTTGCTGCAAATGAAAAGAATAAATGTTCGAATAAATATTTAAGAGAAAAAGGGATTTTTTATTACATTGAAACCTATAGGATTCGCCTGATTAAACCTGTCGCATGAAACTACTGAACATCAGGGCATTTCACTGATATTTCTCTGCTGTTTGTTGTTCTCTGAATAGCTTAACCATTGCTTCTCTATGGGGATTTCACTGCCGCCAAAGATCAACGTATTTCACTGGCAATTCGCCAATATTTGGCTAATTGCCAGCTTTTGAATAGCCGAAAGGCCACGAAATTGCACCGTATGGCAGGGGTCAAGTCCTGGGAAAAAAAGTGAGGGAACTCACTGAAGATTTCCACAATGAGCATGCGTGTCACACCTCAGCCACATATTGCACATGCGCAGGATACGTCACACTAACACGTCACTCTGGAAGTGCAAACCTCCAGCTGTGGCGACTCTAGGAGCAATATATAGAGAGGGCACATAAGATGCCACAGTCAAACCGTGGGGAGGGGGGCACTAATAATTTTCACCACTAAACCATACCACTGTAAAAAAACTAAGTATGTATATATCTCCAAAATCCCAGAGTAATGTGGTGCAATGATACCTTTTTATTGTACTGACCTGATACTTAAAATACAAGCTTTCAAGAGTTTTACTTTCTTTCTCAGGTTTTGCTTCAGACCCGAGAAAGAGAAAAACTCTCAAAAGCTTATGTTTATAGCTTAAAGCAGTCTCAGCCAACACCAGGGCCGTGTAAATAATTCCCTATGTTAAATATGTCCCATACCCAAGACACCCAGCCATCCATTAGGTGAGAGGTAGAAACTAGAAAGCCATGGACCTCTAGATGTTCTGGAAATACATCTCCCATGATGCTCAGCCCCTCATCAGGTTAGCTGAACCTCAAGGAAAACATAGTTCCAAAACATATGGAGGGCCCTGATTCTGGTGATCCTAGCAGACCCAGCAGGTAAAAATTAATGGCGTGCCAATCAGAAATAGCTGGCAACCTACAGGCTGCAACTCTGCACCTCTAGCCAGCCAAGAATGGGAGCGAGTGTCCAACAGGTTAATGAAGATCCACAGGAAGTCCTAAAAATGAGCACAATCCACACACTGTGGAGGCGTACAAAGTGCTTAGAAGTACAAAGCACAAGCTTTGTGACCCCTGTAGTGTATGATACAATAAAGCTGCTCTCAGGCATCACTCTCAGGCAGCTCTGTGTCCATGTATCTGTGGCCACTGTAGATAAAGGACATCACTTTTTACATTTGTAAAAACCTTTAACACACATGAGGGGAAGAAGCCCGATTCGTTTGATAAATAGATTACTGCCAAGCCATTTCTAATAGAGGCCCCAGATAGTAGGTGCAATTTGTGTCCAAGAGCTAGCAATCCACAAATAGTTTAGGAATCGCTAAAGACCACGTTCAGACGAAGAATTCTTTTTTTTCTAGCCAACATTAGAGCAGTGTTTCCTAAACCTGTCCTCAGGTCCCCCAAACAGGCCAGGTTTTGCAGATCACCTTGGGGAAATACAGACTGAACCCTGCAATCCCTGAGCAGCAAATCATATCACCTGTGCTTCACATATCTGGAAAACCTGGCCTGTTAGGGGAACTTGAGGAACAGGTCTGGGAAACATTGCGTTAGAGGAACACAAAAGATGAAAATGTAATTTTCCAAAAATGAAAACCTCCAGAAAAGCACAACACAGGCCACTCTGGCCACAGCCAAAAATTACTTTATACAGTCTTTGGTGGGAGGTTATAAAAAAAAAAAAACCTTAGCCACACACTCAAAGTTTGCTCAATTTTTATGGCAAATATAACCACACACAATGCTATCACCATGTGCTCTATAAAATGTCACTATAGCCCCTGCAAGGAATCAATTGATGCACTAACATAGCCTCTGTGAACATCACCAAGTACACCCAGGGCTCATTCTCCCTGGATAACTCCTATGGGAGAGCTGGATCAATCATTTAAATTCAGATTGCTTTATAAGTTTCTAACCTCTACCTGCTCCTTGGGAGGGGGGGGGGTGTGGATTTAGCTCAGCATCAATGCTTTGCCCTGTCAATGACTGGTAGGGAGGGGAGGGGGAGAGGGGCTGCTGAAGTCACAGCTTTGTCATGAAGGAGAAGGGGGAGGGAATCCCAGTGATAATTATCTGGATTGTGCCAGGCTGTAAATCCTCAACCAGACAAAGTGTAAACAAAAAAAAGAGCCTTACAACAGGTCTGGCCGCTGCCTGTGTGAGGCTCCCTCGAGGATTCCAGTGCAGGCTGTGAGCACAGAGCGGGATAGAGACCAGCATAAATCATGTGCTGGGTCACAAATGATGCGCCTGCGTTCCACCTGAGTTCCTTCTGTGGGGGAACTTCATTCCCACGCGTTCCTGCAGGACTCGAGCCCTGCGGGGAAATTCACTGTTCGGTGCAATTTCATGACCAATTTGGTGCTCTTTGAATAACCCCTTATATTTGACATAGGCGTGCACAGAAGGATGGGTCCATATTCCGGGGTTTGATCTTTTAGGTCCCAAGCTACAATTTGGGGGATCATGATTTTGGTTCATTATTTTCAACATGAAAAATTAGCAGTTTTTGATTATTTAGGCCGGGCTTGTAAGTAATAAAATCTGATATGTGTACATACAGGGTTATTCAGAGAAAGGTGAAACTCTGGAGAACTTTTGTGAAAATTCTAGGTCAAAATAGCTGATTTGGAAGGTGAGATTAATGGGAGAAATTTTCTGGTTTGGCTATTTTGACCTAGAATTTTCACTTCTCCAAAAGTTCTCCAGAGTTTCACCTTTCTCTGAAAAACCCTGATAGCCTAAAATATGAAATGATGAGCTGTGCCCATCCATGATATATGACTGCTACTCCCAGAATTCTCAGGCAGCTCCAGGCAAACTGCAGCTGTAACAAAAAAAGAGTGATGTGACCGAATTTAGGTTTGTTGGAAATGTGTCATTACTGATAATTTTACAGTACAATGGGAGGATCCAAACCCCTTTTTTGTGTCTATGAAGCAGATTTATAAAGCAGAGCTCCATTCATGTAATCAATTCTCCTACACAATAAGCACCAAACACAGTTGATTATGAGATTTTTGTGCAATTAACACAGATGTTCAAAGCCAGGACAGCTGTGTTTTGGAATTGGTTACATTTCCTTCCAAATGAATGATACTTCAGACATCATTTCTTTATTTCTCTCCAGCATTGAAGCAAAGAAAAGAGCTTTTATTTTTTTTGACAAATTAGGAGACTTGTGTACATCTGCCCTATTTATTACGTATTGTTTCCCTGGAAGCTAGAAATTACCTTGATTTATCATTATTTTAAGAGTCGCCACGAAAAACAGAACACGTCAAACCCAATATAAAAATAACAGCAGATGTCTGCACAAAACATTTCACTCGTAACGCAAAGAATCAGAAAGAGGATCTTATTTTTAGAAATTCAGTCTCAAAGGGACGTTCCGAGCTCAATAACCACTTCAGGTTTTTGAATGGTTTATAACAGAAGGACTCTTCCCTTGCAGGGATTTTAATGTAGAGATTTCCCATATCCTTGAATTTATTAAAATTGAGAGTGTATCTTTCTGACAAGCGTAACAGAGCGGGCTTCTATGGACTATGGATAAATTGGAGCTTTGGAGGCCCCTTTAAATCTAAAACATACAACATAAACTATAACAACCATAACAGAAGAGGTATATGTGTCCTATCCATTAATTTAATGCTCTGCAATGAATTATATCTGAAAATAAATTAAAAGATGCCTCCAAAAATATACTAATGATGACAAACAGGTACCGGCTGGGTGGAGTAGAGGTAACATCACTGCTCTGCATGGAGAGAGCCTGTGGAGACATGGGTTCAATCCTGACGAGCACCTCTCCAGTAAGTGTCCTTGGGCAAGACACCTAACAGTACATACTCGCCACCCAGGACATACTTGAAAACGAGAGAAATCTCAATGTACCCTTCCTGGTAAAATCCTTTCTAAAAAAAATTATTCAAAGAGAATTGAAAAGTCACAGCACGTTCGGTGACTTTTCGTTCTCTTCAATTCGGTGCCGTTTGGCGACCCTGCAGTGTATTCAGCAAGCACCACAGGGCCGTCGTAGTGCAAGGAAAAGCCGTTGCAAACTCACCGCAAAACCCGGCGAACTCACACCGAAACCTGCAAAAACATCTGGATTAACCCCGCCGAACACGCCGGAGAAACCCAAGCAGGAGCCGATCAGAACGCAGAGCAGCCGCTGGAAAAACCCGACACCGCAGACGAATGGAGTAAAAAAAAAAAAAAAACAGTACGCTTGAAAAGTAAAACGCTGTTTGCAAAGAAACTACAGAACGAAAATGTCTGAAATTTACATATAAGATCCAATGAATGATAATTAAAAGGGCTGTTACAGAAAAAAGAAAAAACGATTTTAAAAAAAATGAAAACTTTTTTGCAAAAAAATCCCGAAAAATGCCTAAAAGATCTATAAATAAAGGGACTTTATACTGCAGAATATTATAATCAACCGTTTACTAGATATTGAATTAAAAGGGGAATATTTTTATTATTGAAGCTTATGGGAATCGCCTGAATAAACCTGTCGAATGAAACCACCGAACAGCAGGGCGATTCGGCAACTTTCACTGCTGGTTTTTGTTCTCTGAATAGATGAAGCATTGCTTCTCTATGGGGATTTCACTGCCCTCGAACAGGCACCGTATGTGCAGGCAATTCGCCAGGATTTGGCGAACTGCCTGCTCTCTGAATAGCCGAATGGCCAGGAAAGGTAACCGTACGCTGAATTTCACTGTTCGGTTACCTTTCACCAGCAATTCGGATCTCTTCAAATAACCCTGAGTGAGGTCCTGCTTGAAATCCCTGCATTTGCTGTACATTCATCTCCTGCGATGGGCTCTTCTCAGGCCAAGAGAAGGCTCAGCCAGTTATCACCATAAACCCGTTATTGTCAATGGTTTCTAATTAGCTCTGAGATTGATTGAAAATGTGTAGATTATGTAACAGGCCTCTCTTTAAATGTAATAAAGGCCTCCTTAGCATGCACCTAAAACAGGTTACCGGGATTTAAGGGATTGAGTCTATCCATTGAGCCGATATTGTGTATTGATAGAAAATGATTAATCTTTCCAGCATAGAGATTAGACTTTAGTGGATTGGAAGGTGATCCTTGTTAATCCACAAAGATAGCCTTGCTGCAATTAATCGAGAATACAATTTTAAAAGTATCTGTGTAAAACGCACATGGACCCACTAGTAAGAGCACATACGTTTATTTATTCACAGTCTACATCACATTGCTTTATTAAAAAAAGTACAATTTCACGACTTCTGAATAGGGATGAGCTGTTCGGGTTCGGACGGTTCGGGGTTCGACCCAAACTTAGCCTGTTCGGGCGGATCGCGAACCCCGAACATTTCCGGGTGTTCGCCGCATGTTCGACCACAATGGACCACAATGCATTTTCCCACTGCCTGAAGCTCGTAATTGGCTACAGCCTTGCACCTGACCACAGGTCTGGTGCAAGACTGGTTGAACACTATGCCAATCACCGCTCAGAGTCCTGATTGGGCAAATTTTGCCCAATCATGGGCTCACAGAGCTAAGTCCTGCAGCACACTATATAAGGTTTCAACGCGCCGATTCTGCACACATTTCAGAGGAGATTTCAAAGAAGATAGTTGTGTGTGTTGTTACTGCCGGTCTGCCACGCTACTGGGGGGGTCTGGGGGGGTCTCATTTCGACCAAATATCAGGGAATTTAGGTGATGTGTGTCTTGTCACTATGCCAGCAAGTTTTTTTGGGTCTCATTTATACCAAATATCATTGAATTTAGGTGATGTGTGTCTTGACACTGTGCCAGCAAGTTTTTTTGGGGTTTACAAATTTATTTAAAACATTTGTGAATTGAGGTGATTTTCTGGGTCTTGTCACTGTGCCAGCAAATCTTTTTGGGGCTCACTAATTTCTTTAAAACACTTGTGAATTAAGGTGATCTTCTGTGTCTCGTCACACAGCCAGCAATTTGTTTTGGGGCTCACTAATTTCTTTAAAACACTTGGGAATTAAGGTGATCTGTGTCTCGTCATACAAAAAGTACCACGCTGTATTTTGGGGCTCACTAATTTCTTTAAAACACTTGGGAATTAAGGTGATCTGTGTCTCGATATACAAAAAGTACCACGCTGTATTTTGGGGCTCACTAATTTCTTTAAAACACTTGGGAATTAAGGTGATCTGTTCTCGTCAATACATAGAGTACCACGCTGTATTTTGGGGCTCACTCATTTCTTTAAAACACTTGGGAATTAAGGTGATCTGTGTCTCGTCATACAAAAAGTACCACGCTGTATTTTGGGGCTCACTAATTTCTTTAAAACACTTGGGAATTAAGGTGATCTTCTTTGTCTCGTCATACAAACAGTACCACGCTGTATTTTGGGGCTCACTAATTTCTTTAAAACACTTGGGAATTAAGGTGATCTTCTGTGTCTCGTCATACAAAAAGTACCACGCTGTATTTTGGGCTCACTAATTTCTTTAAAACACTTGGGAATTAAGGTGATCTGTGTCTCGTCATACAAAAAGTACCACGCTGTATTTTGGGGCTCACTAATTTCTTTAAAACACTTGGGAATTAAGGGGATCTTCTGTGTCTCGTCACACAGCCAGCAATTTTTTTTGGGGCTCACTAATTTCTTTAAAACACTTGGGAATTAAGGTGATCTTCTGTGTCTCGTCATACAAAAAGTACCACGCTTGTATTTTGGGGCTCACTAATTTCTTAAAACACTTGGGAATTAAGGTGATCTGTGTCTCGTCATACAAAAAGTACCACGCTGTATTTTGGGGCTCACTAATTTCTTTAAAACACTTGGGAATTAAGGTGATCTGTGTCTCGTCATACAAAAAGTACCACGCTGTATTTTGGGGCTCACTAATTTCTACAAAACATTTGTGAATTAAGGTGATCTGTCTCTTGTCACTGGGTGCCAGCTATCAGTGTGTCTCACTGAGTTATACCAGAGTTATTTAAATCTTTTTACCAGAGTTGAATCAGAGTTCTGTATATATTAATCTATATATCACTCACCATGTCTGAAAGAACAAAAAGGACAGGCAGACGCTCCCAGCCACAGATAAGAGGGCAAGCAGCCCCTGTGTCGGGAGGCTGTGTCTCTGGTCGTGGTGGACGTGGTGCATCCTCTGCAGGGGCACGTTTGTCCTTTCTAACTGGTGCTGGCCGTCTTAAGCAGCAGCAACATACAGAGGACTTGGTGGATTGGCTAACCAGGCCATCCTCATCCTCCGAGTCCTCTGCCAGCCAGGCTTCTAGTGCTTTACAGTCCACCTCAGCTGCCAAAGCATCTAATGCAGCCTCCATGTCCACAGCTACTCCTGCCGTAGCCTCGCTATCACACACGGAGGAGTCAGCTGAATTGAGGATGCGCAGCAAGTACAGTGCTCTGATTCAATCTCTGAGGTTGAGCAAGGGAGTATAATCAACCTAGAGGAAGGGGGTGCCAGTGATGACACACAAATAACTGGCACTCATGTTGCCCCAGCAGCTGCAGCATACTGCCAAGTTGGCTCCAGTGACGAGGAGATAGGGGGTGAAGATGACATTGATGATGATGAGGTCACTGACTCCACCTGGGTGCCAGATCGAACTGAGGAATCAAGTGAGGAGGAGGGGGAGGAGGAGGAGGCACAGCAAACACGAGGCACAACATCCTCTGTGACCAACCGTAGCACTAGCCAGTCCAAGGCATCACATGTCAGAGCTGCTCCGGTGCAGAGCGCTGTTGTCTCAAAGAACACATGTAGGAAATCTGCTGTCTGGGAGTTCTTTAAGAACTGTGCAGCAGACCCCACCGTTGCTATTTGTAATCTATGTCAGAGGAGGCTGAAGCGTGGGATAAACACCGGACACTTGGGTACCACGTGCTTGATGCGACATATGAACAAGTGCCACACATCCCATTGGGGCAAAACTTTGCGTAGGTCCTCCTCCTCCTCATCTGTCTCTACCCACACTGTATGTCCTGCCATGCAATTGCCTACAACCTCCACCGACAGGGATGATGCTACAGTAATGGATGTACCAGCAGGTCCTTCCTCACAATGTGACATCATCCCAGTAGCTGAAGATTTACGCAGTCAGATTACGTTGCGCAGCTGCTACAGCGAAAGAAAAAATATAGTCCCAACCATCCCCAAGCACAGCGTCTAAATGCCAGTTTAGCAAAATTACTCGCATTGCAGCTGCTGCCTTTCCAGTTGGTGGACTCTGCTCCCTTCCGTGAATTTGCTGAATGCGCTGTACCACTGTGGCAGGTTCCAAAACGCCATTACTTTTCACGCAAGGCCATTCCAGCACTATACCAGCACGTGAAAGACAATGTTATCCAGTCATTGGGAAAGGCAGTCAGCAGCAAGGTGCATGTCACTTTAGACACGTGGTCCAGCAAGCATGGACAGGGTCGTTACATTTCCTTCACGGCACACTGGGTAACTCTGATTGCAGCTGGGAGGGATCCAAGATGGGGCTCTGTGCTGGAGCTTGTTCATCCACCACGCCTCCAGAAAGCTGCTTGTATGAGGTCTGTCTGCTCCACCACCACCACCTCTTCCTCCTCCTCCTCCTTCTCTGTCTCTGGCGAAGTGGCAGTTAAACCCACGCCTGACAGGGTGTACGCAATGGCTCAAGCAAAAAGATGCCATACTGTGCTTGAGCTTGTTTGTTTAGGGGACAGGAGCCACACCGGGTCAGAAATTTTGTCAGCTCTGCAGGGGCAGGTGCAGAGATGGTTAACACCACGCCAGCTTGAGCTGGGAATGATCGTCTGCGATAATGGCAGCAACCTTCTCTCCGCCCTACGCAAGGGTAAATTGACGCATGTACCATGCCTAGCACACGTCCTAAATCTGGTGGTACAGCGTTTCCTAACCAAGTATCCAGGGCTGCCAGAGCTTCTCATCCAGGCCAGAAAAGTCTGCAGCCACTTCAGACGGTCATTCCCAGCAAGCGTTCGCCTGGCAGAAATTCAAAGAGAATTCCACCTTCCCACAAACCGTCTGATCTGTGACATGCCCACCAGGTGGAACTTGACATTAGCAATGCTGCAGCATCTGCACAGCATTGGGCCATCAACGAGTACCTGTGTGAGTATGGCACAAGGACAGGTTCAGGTCAACTTGTTTTTTTCCCCCCCGCAGTGGTTGATGATCAAGGATGCATGCACTGTACTGTCACCATTTGAGGAGGCAACAAGGATGGTGAGCAGGGACAGTGTGTGCATCAGTGACACAATTCCTTTAGTGTTCCTGCTGGAGCACACTCTGCGGGGAATTATAGATGTGGCTCTAGAGGCAGAGCAGCGGGAGGAAGAGGAGGCCTTCCCTAGCTCTCAAGGCCCCAGTCTTTCCGCAGACAGCATTCCAGTGGGTCCTACTCAGATCAGAAAGGAGGAGGATGAGGAGGACTATTTAAGTAGTGGGGGCATTGAAGGTGGGGATTCCTCAAGGCAGGGGTTTGTGTGCCCAGAAACAGAAGGGCTTGTGCGTGGCTGGGAGGAGGAAGTGCACGATACGGTCATCCTCATTGACCAGGAAGACTCGGCAGCTAATGCCACCTCCAACCTACGCTGCATGGGCTCCCTAATGATGCAAAGCCTGCTAAAGGACCCCAGGATTCGTGCTATCAAGTAGAGGGATCATTACTGGTTGGCAACCCTTCTTGATCCACGATACAAGGGGAAAGTTGCAGAACTCATCCTGCCGCACAGAGGGAGCACAGGATGACAAAACTTGAGGACGCTCTAAAAGCAAAACTTGTGTAACACCTTTCCAGGCACTGTTAGATTACCAAGTGCTACTGCTGACACACGTGCTTCTGAGGCTGCAGGTGATCAGAGGAATAGCGGTGAAGGCCAGGGCCGCTTGACTGATGCATTTTTTAATTTTTTTAGTCCTCGACACCCAGGGACGTCAAATGTAGGCACCCATTGCCAGCGTCTTCACCATATGGTGCAGGACTACCTAGGGGCAAGGGCAGACCTGGATACCTTTCCAGCAGATGATCCACTGGCTTACTGGGTGTTGAGATTGGATCACTGGCCAGAACTTAGCCTATATGCTATGCAGCTACTAGGTAGCCCTTCATCTAACGTGCTTTCCGAAAGGACGTTCAGTGCCGCTGGAGGTTTTGTCACAGACAAAAGAGTGCGTCTGTCCACCGACTCTGTAGACCGGCTGACATTTATAAAAATGAATCAGTCCTGGATCAGCAGCTATCAATCCCCTGATGCCGAAGTAACGGAATAGATTGGGTATGTCTTCTGCATGCACAAAACCTCCAGCACTGAACTCTTCCACAATACCACAAAAGGGTTACGGTGTGAATGCACTTGCTGCCATGAAAGGCACAATATTTGGCTGCACTGACGCCTGTGCCAGATTTATATCATTTTAATTTTTTGAACAGCAGGGTCCAACCCTGCACTCTTCCACAATACCACAGAGGAGTTACTGTATGATGATACTTGATGGCCTGGCACCAAAGGCACAATATCTGGGTGCACTGACGCCCATTACCAGATTCATATCTTTTTAATATAGGACCGCATGGTCCAACCCTGCACTCTTCCACAATACTACAGAGGGGTTACTGTATGATGATACTTGCTGGCCTGGCATTAAAGGCACAATATCTGGGTGCACTGACGCCCATTACCAGATAAAAAAAAATAAATTCAATATAGGACCAACCACATGGTCCACCCCTGAACTCTTCCACAATACTACAGAGGGGTTACTGTATGATGATACTTGCTGGCCTGGCATTAAAGGCACAATATCTGGGTGCACTGACGCCTTAACCAGATGCATATCTTTTTAATATAGGACCGCATGGTCCACCCCTGCACTCTTCCACAATACCACAGAGGGGTTACTGTATGATAGTACTTGCAGGCCTGGCACTAAAGGCACAATATCTGGGTGCACTGCCACTGACACCTGTATTAGATTCATATCCTCAGAGGGGTTACGGTGTGACGGCACTGTTGCCGACGCTAAAAGCCCAATTTTAAAGCACCTATTGTTACTTTCATCCAAAGCCTGCATAAGTTTCACAATAATTTAGCCCAAAAAAACACTAAACTTTTTCTGCGCGTCCTAAAATGTCTTTTCATACAGGCTGCCGCCCCAAGCAGTTGTTTATGGATATATTAAAGGAAAAGCATTTACCGTCATATGAAACGTCATTTATTTGTTTTTAAGTGTTTCTATACATCCTAGAAATCCGCCACTTCACGGGCAGGTTATGGGGACCTCCTAGGCACGATATTTGAAGGAATTTTTTGTTTTTATTTTTAACCCTTATTTCATGGAAAACTCACTGTCCCTTTAAAAACGTTTTTTTTTTTAACTTTTTGTCCTTGTTTCCTGTCCCTCAGGGCACTACCCGGACCCCCATACACCTTTTATGGCAAATATGTAGCATATATGCCCTCTTAGAGGGCACTCTAAAAAACCGAATTTTCAGCCCCATTGACTTGCATGGGGGTTCGTGTTCGGGTTCGGTCCCGAACAATTAGAAAGTTCAGGTTCGGCCTCGAACCGAACTCGGGGGGTGTACAGCTCATCCCTACTTCTGAAAGGAGGGCTTAGGAGATATGATATCACTAAACTCCTTCTGATAAGTGGGGCATGAACTCCCTCTTAGTTATCTGCATTCCTTTCAATTCAAATTTATTCCGTGATTCGGGAGCATCCAAAATGCCAACTGCTGAAATTCCAAATCGGTCACAAAAAAAAAGTATCAGATGAATCCTAAGATTTTCAGATCAATTCAAAATCATTTTTCTAACTGAACAACAATTCCACTCTTTCTGCAATAGTAACCCTAACCCTAAACCTAACCCTAAAACAAATATAAACCCTAAAGGGGTTATTCAGAGAGTACCGAATTGGCCACCGAATTACACTGAACGGTGAATTTCTCCGTACGTTGCAAATTCGTGGTCATTCAGCTATTCAAAAAGCTGGCAATTCACCAAATATTGGCAAATTGCCGGCAAAATATGGTGACCTTCGGCACCAGTAAAATTCCCGCAGAGAAGTAATGATTAATCTATTCAGAGAATACCGAACAGCACCGAAATGCCAATGAAATGCCCTGATTTTCGGTGGTTTTATTTGACAGGTTTAGGCAGGCGAATCCCATAGGTTTCAATGTAAAAAAAAATTCCCTGTTTTTCTTAAATATTTATTCAACCATGTATTCTTTTTATTTGCAACAAAAACTCTATTTATTTATTTTAGGATTTTTTTAGGCATTGTTCAGGATTTTTTCAGCAAAATTTTTGATTCAGATTTTTTTTTCTGCATGGCATTTCTTTTTATTCTTAAACAGACCATTTTATTATTATTCATAGGACCGTATATATTATTTCCAGGCATTTTCATGAACTAGTTTTTTTTAAAAGGCCTTTTAAAAGTTGCGTTTTTGTTTTACCCCTGTTCGGTGGCTGGTCGCCAGTCTGTTCGGCAGGTCGTCTGCATTTTTCGGCGGGCTTGCGGCTGCGTTCAGCAGCTTTTCAAATCGATTGGGTGGTTTTGCGGCTGTTTTTCGAATCATTTTGGCGGTTTTAGGATGCATTCGGTGGGTGGAATCGCCACAATTCGGGGACCCTGCGGTGAGTTCTAAATTCACTGCAGGGTCGGTGAATTTAACTCACCGAAGTGCGACGAACGAGAGCGCACCGAAAAATTGGTGACATCTCGGTGCTCTCTGAATAACCCCTTAACTGTATCTCTAACACAAACAGAACAAGAAACCTATCAGTAACCCTAACCTTAACAGTATCCCAACATTAGAAGTAACCCCTAGCACTAATGCTTGGAGGTGTAGAGGACGTTATAGAGGGCAACATAAAAGGGGGGAAGGGTTGGAGGTAGTAAAGATTGAAGTTTAGGAGGCATAGAGGGTATTAACAGGGCTATTCAGAAAGAGGTGAAAACCTTGAGAATGACTGGAGAATTGAAAATTCTAGGTCAAAATAGTCAAACCAGAAAAATTCTCCCATTTATCTCACGTTCCAAATTGTCTATTTGGTCTAGATTGTTCATTCTCCTGCCAATTCTCAAGGTTTTCACCTCTCTCTGAATAGCCCTGATAGTGGCTAAAAACGTGTTCCTACAAAATTTCAGACATTTCTGACAATGTTCAGATTTGTTTGGAATGTCAGCAAATTCAAAAACACCCGCAATCCGAAAATATAGATTAACCCTTTCGCTGCTGAGGCTTTTCACACCTCTGTGCTGAGGTCATTTTTACCAGTTTTGCTCATCATGTTTAAACGTGTTTTGAAGGCTTATTTTAGTATATGACCCAGACATATTATATATCGTTCTTTCCGTCAGACTCGGTAGATTCATAATATGTCATTATTATATGTATACGTTATGTCATGTCTGTATATTATAACAAAAAATGCAATAAAATATGTATTTTCAATAATTTACAACGTGTAAAGTGTTTTTTTTCACATTTTAACATGCGAGCAATTGCGGTTATATTTTGTATGGGGTGCGCTTGTTAAAAAAATTAGAGATGGGGTCTCGTTACATTTTTTTTTGGGGAAAATTACACGATTTTTAACAAACGCACCGCATACAAAAATCGTTAGTGCAGCATCATTGTTCATATTATAATTGAAATGGGAACAATATTGCTGCATTAACGAACCAAAAAAAAGAAAAAAAAAAATATTTTTTTTATAATTTTTTTAAATATATTTTTATTTTTATTTTTAATTTTTATTTTTTTTAAAAAACTTTTTTCACAGTAGTGTTTGGTATCGTTGGAACGGCCGATCCAACCATACCAAACTTTAACCCCTAGCTGCCACGGATCGGGAGATAGGGAGTTCATTGGAACTCCCTATCTCCACCGTTGGTGGCAGTTAGGGGTTAACTCTAGGACTGGCGTCATCGTGCTATGCACGATGACGCCAGTCCTCAGGGGGAGTTCCCGGAGGCTTGGCCGACATCCAAGATGTTGGCCAGCTCCGGGAAAGGATCATGAACCGGCGCTTTTCAGCGCCGATTCGCGATCCAGCTCCCCAGGGGTTAATGCCAGGCACCATTTGGAAGGGCAGGCTGTGCCCTTCCAAATGGTGCCTGGGTTAACCCCCGCAACGCCGCCGATCGGGAGGGAGAGAGGTCCGAAGGACCTCCCCCCCTCCCTTTCAGGCGCCTCCTCCGCACATGCGGGGGGGGGCGCCTGAATTAGGTGTCATCACGCCCCCGCGATGACACCTAATTTCATCGGCGGCGGTTCCGGATGCTGGGCTGACATCGAGGATGTCAGCCCGCACCGGGGGGGCCAGCGATCGGCCGGAACCCGGCCGAACGCTGACCCCAAATGGAGGACGCGCTGAGCGCGTCCTCCACACACCAGCAGCCATGCGGAGGACGCGCTGAGCGCGTCCTCCGCATGGAAGTGGTTAAAAAAAAATGCCAAGACAATGCAAACTGAAATTTTGGGCTGTGCACATATCTTTATGTATTTCCTAGATATTTCATTAATTGATTCCTTCCATACCGTGGGTTTACCCAATGCTCCTCTCAAACACATCTGAGCATTTCAATGAGATGAGGTCATCCTGTTTCACTTGCCTCAATGGTGCTTTGTCTGACTAAACTCATAGAAACATAGAAACATAGAAAAATGTCGGCAGATAAGAACCTTTCGACCCATCTAGTCTGCCCAATTACATGGATACTTTACCTGGATTTATCTTTTATTTAGGATAGCCTTATGCCTATCCCATGCCTGCTTAAATTCAATTACTGTCTTGGCCTCTACCACTTCAACTGGAAGGCTGTTCCATGTATCCACCACCCTCTCAGTAAAATAATGCTTCCTGATGTTACTTTTAAACCTTTGCCCCTCTAATCTAAGACTATGTCCTCTTGTTTTGCTACTTTGTTTCCTTTTAAATATACTCTCTTTCTCTACCTTGTGGATTCCCTTTACGTATTTAAATGTTTCTATCATGTCTCGTCTTTTTTCCAAGCTATACATGTTAAGATCATTAAGCCTTTCCTGGTAACTTTTCTCCTTCAAGCCGTACACCATTTTAGTAGCCCTTCTCTGAACTCTCTCTAAGATGTCTATATCCTTCTGGAGATACGGTCTCCAGTACTGCACACAGTACTCCAAGTGAGGTCTCACCAGTGCTCTGTACAGTGGCATGAGCACTTCCCTTTTCCTACTGCTGATACCTCTCCCTACACAACCAAGCATTCTGCCAGCATTTCCTGCTGCTCTATTACATTGACTACTTACCCTTAGATCCTCTGCAATAATAACCCCTAAATCCCAACCCTCAGATGTTGAGGTTAGGACTGTATCAAATATTCTATATTCAGCCCTTGGGTTTTTACGTCCCAGGTGCATTATATTGCACTTATCCACATTAAAACTCAATTGCCACAGCTCCGACCATTTTTTTAGTTTACCTAAATCATTTGTCATTTGGCTGATCCCTCCAGGTACGTCAACCCTGTTGCAAATCTTTGTGTCATCAGCAAAAATACATACTTTTCCATTAATACCTTCTGCAATATCACTAATAAAAATATTAAAGAGAATGGGTCCAAGTACTGACCCCTGAGGTACTCCACTGGTAACAAAACCTTGCGCCGAATAAACTCCATTTACCAGAACCCTCTGTTGCCTGTCACTCAACCACTGCCTAATCCATTCAACAATATTGGAATCCAAGCTCAAAGATTGCAATTTAGACAGCTGCTGCAGAACCTCCTCCTCTGTAAACTCATATGTAAATGTCTCGTTAGTGTTTCCTCCTAACTGAGGTCCCTTTCCTTCCTATTCTTCTGCAAAGACGTAACAAAAACGGAACTCAGTGGCGAGTGGGAGACCCCTGGATTCCCAGACTTCCTTTCATTAGAACCACACCACATTCTGTTAACTAGTGATGGACCGAACACCCCCGTGTTCGGTTCGCATTCGAACGCGAATACCCGAAAAAGTTTGACCGCAAACTCGAACACAATGCGAACACCTTGCAAGTCAATGGGGCACGAACGTTCGAAAATTAAGGTCCTCTCCAAGAGGGCATATATATAAGATATTGGCCATAAAAGGTGTATGGGGGTCCGGGTACTGCTCTGGGGGACAGGAAACAATGAATTCTTTTTAAAAAAAATTAACCCTTTCACTGCTGAGTGCTGAGCCATTTCACCGCTGTGCGCTGAGCAAATTTTTACTGCTTATGCTCATGTTTAAACGTGATTTGAAGAATGTGACATTTTTATCACCAACGAGTGGGAAATGTTTGACCAACAACGAGTGGGAAATGTTTGACCAACAACGGAGTGGGAAATATTCCCGTTTTAATCCAATATCTAATGAACCCTTTATTATTATATTCTGCAGTAAAGAATCTCTTTATTTTTTGATTTTTTAGGATCTTTTAAGCATTTTTTGGAATTTTTTTTAAAAGTTTTTCTTTCGAACTTTCTGCGAACATCCTGAAAAGTTCAAAGCTCGCGAATTTTCGAACAGCCGATGTTCGAATCGAACTTCGAACCGATTCAAACAGGCAGCCCATCCCTACGTCTATTTATGTCTATTTTGTTCACCTCTTTTATTTCTTGTAATATGGTGAGCCAGGCGAAGAGACCTGAAGTGAGTTACCATTCTTTATGAGCATGGACCGATAACATTCTGTGTACCATGAGACTAAAGTATTTCATATTTAGCATATACCTGCGCATTTGGATATTTTTGTTTTTCTATATCTTATCTTTTATACTGAGATCACCTTGCGTAGACAGAAAGCTGCACGAAACAAGCAGCAGCTGCAGATATTCTACTATAAAGGCAATAAAATGTCATTATTTGTAAAGACTCAATACAGAAAATGGTCAGCGCCCAAATAAGTTCCACCACCAGTATACCAATGCCAGACCAGATATATAGAGGTCTCCCCCAAACCAATGTGACAACAGGTATAATTATACGTATCTGGCGGCGCGATTGCAGTCGCTTCTTGGTATTCAGATGGTCCTCACGGTGTGAATCATAAATGTCCAATATGGATTATATATAAAAAAACACAAATGGCAGAATAATAGTGCAGGGTGTATAAGCAATGTTGGAATAGATGACAATAAATTGTTCCACTCACAGACAAAGAGCCCCGTCACTGGCTCTGAGTGGTTCCAAACATCTGGGTCCTTTATCTTCTTAGTAATATTTAAAGGAGACCCACTCCCTTTAAAGTTGGTATTTTCTTTATCTCATCAAATATGGAAGAAAACATAAAAACAAGGACCTTCTTGTGTAGATCTACCACAGTATTGATAATATATATAATAGTGGTATCAACTCACATTGGGTGGAGCTTATAACCAAGCTCTAGGTGGGAATGCCGGTGGATTTATTGAGTAGGTTAAATCCACGAATACCTCTGAATTCCAAAACAGCAGGGACCAGACTTTTCTTTATAAAAGAAAAATCTTTAATTTAAAACATAAAGTAAAATTGAACATGTTAAAATTAACACAAAGATGCTCTGTAAGTCGCCAGAACGCGTTTCGCCATAGGATTAGGCTTCTTCAGCTGGTTTACAGAGATACTCTCCAGTGTACCATATATATAGTCCCTTAATTGGGTATTAAAAGGTCCCATGTGTTTGGAATGTCCGAAAATAGGTTGGCGTGCGTGTCACGCCTCCATCTATCTGCTCCCGTTGTTCGCTGCCATCTTGCGCATGCGCGGTAGTGACCCATGCGTTCCATGTGCTTTAGCTTGATGTTTCCGGTATTTCCCATTTGATTGATGGATAAAGAGCAACTTCCATGCGGAGATCGCGAACATATACATAATTGAGATCTCCCTGCAGAACACCATACATTTATGGGGGTTATATAACTTAGTATAATTCAGATCAAATAGACAAAGTAAACTAACTCCCTCCTGGTGTAATCGGCACAACTATGGCAATTATAACATAATCTAAAGCGATATAAAGAAAAATTGAATATAAATTGTAGATGTGTAGATGGGGAGATTTCCCCTATAGTATCATATGGCATAGGGATAGTATCCTCTACCTATGGACAGTCACTATAAGGAAATAATTATGTCCTGGAGGCATATATATGATAATGTAATATTGAATTTTTTAAATTAAATTAGTAGAAACTATTATTGAAAGTGATGTGGAAAATGTATGTGTTTATTCCCTAACTATTTATATAAGTAATAAAAATATATAAATTGAGGGTGGACAACCCAATATATGTGTATTATTCAATATATTTTATGTGACGTAATGATCTCAATAATATAATGTTACCATAAAGATAACTTATCTAATAATAATGGAGTGTAATGCAAAAGAGATCTAGTAAAAATAAGATCTGATAATAATCCAAATATAGTGTGAATAGTGGCCAATAGAAATAAAATTTATCAAATTCAAAAGATTTTTTTTTTATATATTTATGATATATCAATAGTGGTGCCAAATTGCCTACCATACCTAAAAAAATTCAATAATATTATAAGTTGTAATGATGTAATAATGTAAGGATTAGCGAACATGTGCGCAATATTAAGAATGGTTTTGAGAAACACTCTGTCTCTCTTCACTTTAAAAATAAACATAATAGCTCCCCTATGGGTATAAAATTTTGGGCTATTAAACAGATCAAGAAAAGGGATGTTGAAGAAAATGTATTGAATAGGCTGGGGAAAGAAGAGATGAGGCTTATCTTTGATAATGGCACGCTGACACCCAATGGTTTAAATGATGATTTTGAGTTAGTTCATTTTTTGTAATAGGTATACTTACTCCTTTTTTGTGCACTCATTACAACTTATAATATTATTGAATTTTTTTAGGTATGGTAGGCAATTTGGCACCACTATTGATATATCATAAATATATAAAAAAAAAAAAAAAAAATCTTTTGAATTCGATAAATTTTATTTCTATTGGCCACTATTCACACTATATTTGGATTATTATCAGATCTTATTTTTACTAGATCTCTTTTGCATTACACTCCATTATTATTAGATAAGTTATCTTTATGGTAACATTATATTATTGAGATCATTACGTCACATAAAATATATTGAATAATACACATATATTGGGTTGTCCACCCTCAATTTATATATTTTTATACTTATATAAATAGTTAGGGAATACACATACATTTTCCACATCACTTTCAATAATAGTTTCTACTAATTTAATTTAAAATTTTTTCAATATTACATTATCATATATATGCCTCCAGGACATAATTATTTCCTTATAGTGACTGTCCATAGGTAGAGGATACTATCCCTATGCCATATGATACTATAGGGGAAATCTCCCCATCTACACAGCTACAATTTATATTCAATTTTTCTCTATATCGCTTTAGATTATGTTATAATTGCCATAGTTGTGCCGATTACACCAGGAGGGAGTTAGTTTACTTTGTCTATTTTATCTGAATTATACTAAGTTATATAACCCCCATAAATGTATGGTGTTCTGCAGGGAGATCTCAATTATGTATATGTTCGCGATCTCCGCACGGAAGTTGCTCTTTATCCATCAATCAAATGGGAAATACCGGAAACATCAAGCTAAAGCACATGGAACGCATGGGTCACTACCGCGCATGCGCAAGATGGCGGCGAACAACGGGAGCAGATAGATGGAGGCGTGACACGCACGCCAACCTATTTTCGGACATTCCAAACACATGGGACCTTTTAATACCCAATTAAGGGACTATATATATGGTACACTGGAGAGTATCTCTGTAAACCAGCTGAAGAAGCCTAATCCTATGGCGAAACGCGTTCTGGCGACTTACAGAGCATCTTTGTGTTAATTTTAACATGTTCAATTTTACTTTATGTTTTAAATTAAAGATTTTTCTTTTATAAAAGAAAAGTCTGGTCCCTGCTGTTTTGGAATTCAGAGGTATTCGTGGATTTAACCTACTCAATAAATCCACCGGCATTCCCACCTAGAGCTTGGTTATAAGCTCCACCCAATGTGAGTTGATACCACTATTATATATATTATCAATACTGTGGTAGATCTACACAAGAAGGTCCTTGTTTTTATGTTTTCTTCCATATTTGATGAGATAAAGAAAATACCAACTTTAAAGGGAGTGGGTCTCCTTTAAATATTACTAAGAAGATAAAGGACCCAGATGTTTGGAACCACTCAGAGCCAGTGACGGGCTCTTTGTCTGTGAGTGGAACAATTTATTGTCATCTATTCCAACATTGCTTATACACCCTGCACTATTATTCTGCCATTTGTGTTTTTTTATATATAATCCATATTGGACATTTATGATTCACACCGTGAGGACCATCTGAATACCAAGAAGCGACTGCAATCGCGCCGCCAGATACGTATAATTATACCATTTGTAAAGACTTACCAAAGATTTAAAGGCAGTTGTGATTAGGGATGAGCCGAACACCCCCGTGTTCGGTTCGCATTCGAACTCGAACAATTTCAAAAGTTCGAGTTCGAACACGAACCAAACTCAATGCAAGTCAATGGGACTCAAAAATTTGAGTTTTAGAGTGCCCTCCAAGAGGGCATATATGCAAGATATTTGCCATAAAAGGTGTATGGGGGTCCGAGTAGTGCCCTGAGGGACAAGAAACAAGGACAAAAAGTTTAGAAAAAGACGTTTTTAAAGGAACAGTGAGTTTTCCATAAAATAAGGGTTAAAAATAAAAATGAAAAATTCCTTCAAATATCGTGCCTAGGAGGTCCCCATAACCTGCCCGTGAAGTGGCGGATTTGTAGGATGTATAGAAACATCGCTATCAGAGACCCACACACGACACCTAGCCACCCTTAAGGCTGGGGTCAGACCAGCGCATTTTTAACGTGCGTTCTGGCGCACATAATTACGGCCGCACTAGCAGCAGATGACGGGCAATGACGGCCAATATACGATGTACGGCCGCACAAAAGTCCGGCCGTGCAACGCAAGTGGAATTTGAACGCATTTTTTTGAGAACGCTGAACCGCTAGTACTGCCGTACTGAGTGCGCGGCTGCGGACGCAAAAGACGCAAAAAGAGTTTTATTGACGATCCGTACAAAATCACGACTGACAATGCGCGTCGTCTGACCGTTTTTGCGCATTCCGTGAAAAAATACATCAATGCGTTCGGACGCACTTTTTCACGTTCGTGGGGTAAAATGCTTTCGTCTGACCCTAGCCTAAGGGGTTAAAATGCACAGGGACTGGCTACTATCCTGTTAGATGAGGGAATGTATTATATGTATAAAGCAAGGTATATATGATAATGGATAGTCAGAGACTCTAGGGACTCAGCTTGTACGCTTTATGATAGACATTTTCACGTTGTGTTGTGTTACTAATGCAGAAGCAGCAAGCCCTTCCACCACGCTTGCACAAAAACTATAGATCTAACACAATAATAATTGTATGCTCACATAGGCCCATCGGGAGAGGTACATGACATACAAATACTGGAATATTACGTTTAAATCTAAGGAGTGTGATAAAGATTTTATTAAGCCCTTGATGACAAATGACGTAACATCTACATCATTAATGATTGGCTTTACAGAGCCCTGGTCCTTAAGGGGTTAAACAGCATATCAGAGGAACATGTAGTAGAAATGAACACTTCTTAGAATTCAGAAGCACAGTGTTCATACATGTGCAGGAGCCACACCCAGTCAGCAGGCAATGTATCAAATTCATGAGACCAGACTAATTAGAAGCACATGTTATTTCCAAACACTAATTAACACCTGTTGTTTACGCCATTTGAGAGCCCTGCTGTAAGCACATGTCATTTAGAGGTGAGAATCTTTGCACCTAGACATTAGGCAGACTGTAAAGCATGCTTTCCTTGTAAGCTAGAAAATCCATATCACCTATTGCAGCATTTTAAAGATGAAACACACAGGCGGCGCAAAAAATCCTATGCAAGCCCCATGCACAGTATGCCAGGGATCTCAAACTCATGGCCCCCCAACATGATTTGGACTACAAGTCCCAGGATGATTTCAATGCAATACATGTCGAGGGAATCCTGGGAGTTGTAGTTCAAAAACATCAGGGGCACCAGAGTTTGAGAGCCCTGCTGAGAGCACATGTCATTTAGGGGTGAGAATCTTTTCACCTAGACATTAGGCAGACTGTAAAGCATGCTTTCCTTGTAAGCTAGAAAATCCACATCACCCATTGCAGCATTTTAAAAATGAAACACCCAGGCGGCGCAAAAAATCCTATGCAAGCCTCCTGCACTCTAAGCACATGTAATTTTGAGGTGTGAAAGTTTCAGAAAAATGTACACGTGTGCAAATATTTTAAATAAATCCAGAATAATTTTATGACAGTCACATTTGTCTGACAAACAGATAATACATTACGCTGCAGCATGTGTTGACATATGTTGGTAGATGTATGTAATGTGTGTTATGTGTATGTAACATATTTATGCTATTATACATACCGCTTCTTGATGACGTACACAGGCCGTCCATTGCTAATCATCGCCCACATGCGTGCCTTCTTGCCCTGGGTAGTTTTTTTAATTCAATATCTAATAAACCGTTGCTTATAATATTCTGCAGTAAAGAGTCTCTTTATTTCTAGATTTTTTTAGTATTTTTTAAGCATTTTTTATACTTTTTTCAAAATGTTTTTTTTTTAACTCGAACCGACACGCCAAAAAGTTCGAAGTTCGTGAACTTTCGAACTGCAAATGTTCGAGTCGAACTCCGAACTGATCGAACCGAACAGCTCATCCCTAGTTGTGATACATTTGGTAATATATAGAATATAATTTGTGTGCAATTGAACACTACAAGAATAGCCTTCTTTGGGAATATATGAACAAGATCTACTATGGTTAGAGTGGGGAAAGACACCTTCTACACGTATAAAAGTCAATGCGAATGGGTGATACTTAAATATATCATAAGGCAATGATGGCAAACCTTGGCACTCCAGATGTTTGTAAACTACATTTCCCATGATGCTAAATTAGCCTTATGTGTGGCAAAGCATCATGGGAAATGTAGTTTTAAAACATCTGGGGTGCCAAGCTTTGCCATCACTGTCGTAGGGTTTCAGATATTTATCGTGTTCTTCCATGCAAATAAAGAAATTGTTTGAGCTCCTGGCAATCGACCAGCTGGCGGCACCATGCGTCCAGGGTCCCCCCGATCGCCACCCGGGGCCCTGGATGTCACAATATTACAATCCAAACACAAACGGGTTAAGTAACCAAATTTGTAAGAAGAAGAATTAATGCAGCATATGAATCCTCACACTGCCGGGCAGCACCTTAAGGCCCGGTTCACACCTAAGCGTTTTACAGCGTGTTCCTGCACGCTGTAAAATGCATAAACAGGGAAATCCCATTATTTGCTATGGGACCCGTTCATACCTGGGCGTTTTACAGCGTGCAGGAACGCGCTGTAAAACGTCCAAAAAAGTACAGGAGCTTCTTTGGGGCGTATTGCAGCGCGTTCACTCTGCAGTCTATGGCCGTGAACGCGCTGCAATGCGCGTTCGCATGTTTTTTACGTTTGTGCGATACGCTCGTTAAAAAACGCACATATTGAGCGCGTAAAAAAAACACATGTGTGAACCCAGCCTCACAGAATAATTAGTGCAGCATATGATTCCGCACACTGCCAGGCAGCAACTCTACAGTTTGTGGATCCAGGAATCAGGTTAGTATTAGAACGAAAAAAAATGTTTTATTTTATGTTGCTGGGGACATTTAAAAATGTCCTCGGATTTTATTTTTTTTAAAAATGTGTCGCCTTACCTTAGCCTGGTGGTCAGTGGGGGCTCCCTGGATCCTGGTTGTGGGGAAGGGGGTCTGCCGTGGCTCCCTCCCTGGAGTCCCTGCGCTACCTCTCTGCCACATGCACCGGCTGGCCAGCCCGCACAGTCGCAGCTCTGTCATCCTGCACCTGCATGCTCCTCAAGAGGTCCTTGGGAGGGAGGCTGTGGCGGGTTGCCCTCTACAGTGCCTGATTAGAGGGCCTCGTCTGCCTGATGTTTTAGCAACAAGAATGTTTTATCCCATAGGCTTCAATATTAAAAATATTCCCGTTTTAATGCAATATCTAATAAACCGTTGCTTATAATAATATAATTAGTTTTAGATTTTTTTAGGATATTTTTAAGCATTTTTAAAAAAAAAAAAAAAAAAAAAAATCGAACTTTTGGCGAACATCCCTTTCGAACGGCAAATGTTAGAATCGAACTCGATTCGAACCGATCGAACCGAACAGCTCATCCCTACTCACTACTGCATCCAAGTACAGGACTTATTGCCAAAATGTATCAAAACCCTAAACATACACAGGAAGTGAAGTGTATGATACAAATCGCATGAATGATTCCTTAATCCACAATCTTTCCAATTCGCTGCTGCTCTAAACACAAATCTAAATCTTCCAGCACTTAATGCTAATGAGAAAGGCACCCACTGGCAGTCGTTGGTGATTTTTCCTTTTTATCCATTTGGTTATTAAGCTGCGAAACTTAAAGGCAGACTAATTAATGATTAGTATTTATTACATCCCTCCAGGTCTGAACGCCAAGTCCACCCACCATGTCTGCTTGACTTACTCCAGAGGAGGACTATCATCATCCTTGGAGATTCATCACAAATGTGTTTCATTCACGATCTTAGTAGCCAGACAGTGAATACGTGATCCACGAACAGCAATATTTGTTTCAATAGATATGTAATCATTACATTTTTAATTATGTATTTGTACTGAATTAGATCATCTAAGATGCTGCAAATACACCTTGAATACTTTGTATCCCATGTTTGTTAAAAAAAAAAAAAAGGAGCATTTGAAATATGGACATCCATGCTAGTCCCAAAGCAGCATTTTGCTCTGTGCCGGTATGAATATTTTGATGTTTATAGTAGTGGTGATCATGTCGCATTCAGATAGCTATTGACTGGCTGAATATCATGTGAAATGTTACACTAGTGAAGATGTATTTCTATCTCATGCGATCAATGCCATTTTCTTTTCTTGAATATATCTTTGATGTCGTTATAAAGGGTTATTTTAAATCTCTGATAATGGGTCAGAGCTCTAATAACAAAGCCAAACCGATGGATAATGGGTCAAAGCTCTAATAACAAAGCCAAACCGATGGATAATGGGTCAAAGCTCTAATAACAAAGCCAAACCGATGGATAATGGGTCACAGCTTAAGGCTAGGGTCAGACGAGCATGATTTCTACAGACTGTACGTCCGTGAACACGGACGTACGTCAGTACGGAAGACGCACTGACGTATATTTTGCCGGATGTAGGAGAGAAAATAAAATAAAAAGCAAAACCATTTTGTCTGTGAAAAATGCTGGACGTATAAATGCAGTCCGTCTGACCACGTTCCATCACTCAAACACAAAGCTATGCGGACGTTGCGGAAGCAGCGCACTTTGTGCGGCCGTTCTAGGGGTTGTACGTTCTTGCCTGCCTTGCGTCCGTGGGCAGCGGCCGTTGTGCGTCCGCAGTTCAATGCGGACGTACTTCGTGTAACGGGCTCCGATGGGCTTTCTGTCATGCTATCACGGGCGTACTTTTAGGTGCAATCACGGACGTGAACACTCGCTCGTCTGACACCAGCCTTAATAACAAAGCCAAACCGATGGATAAGGCTAGGGTCAGACTAGCGAATTTTTAACGTGCGTTTAGGCGCACTTAATCACGGCCACACTAGCAGCAAATGACGGGCAATGATGGCCAATATACGAAGTACGGTTGCACGAAAGTCCGGCTGTGTAACGCAAGTGGAAAATGAACGCATTTTTTTGAGAACGCAGAACCGCTAGTACGGACGTACAGAGTGTGCTGCGTCCACTAGCGGCGTTTGTGCGTGATTTGGAGACGTCAGACCCTGCTCATGTCCGGCCAACATAACGTCCAGACACCCAAAGTTTCCTGGTTTGGATCCGTAAAAAATCACGCACAAAAATGCGCATCGTATGACTGTCTTCGCGCAATCCGTGAAAAAATACGGCAATGCGTTCGGACGCACTTTTTGACGGTCGCTGCGAAAAATGCGTTAGTCTGATCCTAGCCTTAAGGGTCAAAGCTCTAATAACGAAGCCAAGCCGATGGATAATGGGTCAAAGCTCTAATAACAAAGCCAAACCGATGGATAATGGGTCAAAGCTCTAATAACGAAGCCAAACCGATGGAAAATGGGTCAAAGCTTTAAGAACAAAGCCAATCCGATGGATAATGGGTCAAAGCTCTAATAACAAAGCCAAACCGATGGATAATGGGTCAAAGCTCTAATAACGAAGCCAAACCGATGGAAAATGGGTCAAAGCTCTAAGAACGAAGCCAATCCGATGGATAATGGGTCAAAGCTCTAATAATGAAGCCAAACTGATGGAAAATGGGTCAAAGCTCTAATAACTGGCTGGATGGAGTAGAGGTAACATCACTGCTCTGCATGGAGAGAGCCTGTGGAGACATGGGATCGATCCCAGCAAGAGCACCTCTCCAGTAAGTGTCCTTGGGCAAGACACCTAACGGTACATACTCGCCACCCAGGACATACTTGAAAACAAGAGAAATCTCAATATATCCTTCCTGGTAAAATCCTTTCTCAAAAAACGACGAAGCCGAGCCTATGTATAATGGGTCAAAGCTTTAATAACAAAGCCAAGCCGATGGATAATGGGTCACAGCTTTAATAAGGAAGCCAAACCCATGGAAAATTGGTCAAAGCTCTAATAACGAAGCCGAGCTGATGGATAATGGGTCGAAGCTATAATAACGAAGCCAAACCGATGGATAATGGGTCACAGCTTTAATAACGAAGCCAAGCTGATGGGTAATGGGTCAAAGCTCCATTAACGAAGCCAAACCGATGGAATGCCACAACATGTTTCACCAATTCATTTTGCCCCACTGTTCTATATTCCACAAGCCTTAGCCTAAAATTTAGTCCTATTTTCAGTGGGTAACACTTATACAAACCATGCATTATTGGGATTTTTATTGCTTTGCAGCTTACGCACCACCCCATTCTGTGAGTTTTATTGCTGTGGAGCTCTGTGATACACTCTGCACATTACTGTGAGTTTTATTGCTGCGAAGCTCTGTGACACACTCATACACACTGCATATTATTTTGATATTTATTGCTGTGGAGCTCTGTGAAAGTGACTCACCCCAACCATCACATATTTCTGTGAATTTTATTGCTGTGGAGCTCTGTGATACGCTTATACTTACCACACATTATTGTGAGTTTTTTTTTTTGTTTATGAAATTCTTTATTTATGATTAAGCAAATCACAAGTGAATGCAATAAAGCCAGAGAAACAAAAACAAAGACCCCGTAGGGCCATGCCATAGACAATGCAAGGGAATCAAACCATTAACAGTGTATGGCAGGTGGCAACGGGGAAGGTAAGCAAGTACAATCAACGTAATACAGGACAGCTATTATCGTAATTGGTCTCAGGACATAGTAAAGGGGAAGAAAAGGGGGAATGGGGAAGAATGGGAGAAGAAGAGGGGTGGGGGAAGCAGAAAAAAGAGAGGGAGAGGAGGAAAAAAAAAAAAAAAGGAAAATAATAATTCCTAAAATTGGAAAAGGCAGCCCAAAAAAAGTGGTACTCAGCAGCGCTCCTCTGAGACCCCGCAGGGAGACAGAGGGCCACAGAGGGAACCACAGGGCAAAGGTCACTGAATGGCCAAGGGAACAGTGAGAGCCTAGGTGACTGTCCCACGGCTCGCCCTCAATAAAACCATGCCTCTAGTCCAAAAAAAAAAAAGGGGGGGTTAATTAGTGGGGAAGATAGAATAATATGAGAAGGGGAACAGAAGGAAGAAAGGAAGAGCAAAAAGGGGGGGCATGAAGTCAGCATACAGTCGATCAGAGAATAGCCAAGGTCAGGAAGCGACCGGTGTCGGTCTCGATCTTAGGAGAGTGGAGTACGTATGAGTACCACAGACTAGTCCGGACCATAAGGTCGCCCATCCGAAGGGGACCACAACTGCTCCCTACAAGCAGTAACCACATGATGGGGTAGACCCAGAGTCAATAAGTGAGTCTGTGCTTCATCCAGCATCGAGGCTACCAAAATCGCAGAGCCATGGGGAATGAGCAGGGAGTCCGAGACTCCCCAGCGATAACGAACCTCGTGGGTTCGAAGCATGGTCGTAATCGGCCGAAACTGTCGCCGCGCTGCCAGGGCCAAAAACGGGAGGTCACGAAACACTGTGACATCCAGTCCCTCAAATCAGATTGGGGGCGCTCGAATCGTCGCCCCCAGAAAGCGTTCCCGTACAAGGACATCTCCGAACACCACAATGACGTCCTTCGTGGCAGTCTGAGGGGCCGCCGCTGCCTTGCGGATTCTATGCGCTGATATCACCGGATCTGGGGCTTCGGCAGGGAGAGAGAGGACGGTCTTTACCAACCGGTTGACCATGTGCAGGAGATCAGAGGTAGGAACAGCGTCCGAGATACCCCTCAGCTTCAGATTCCGTTTCCTATGTCGGGCCTCCAGGGCTAGTAAGGCAGATTGCAGTCCAGTGACCTGGGTCTGGAGTGCCCGAACCTGGGAAGAGGCCTCGGCTTGTGTAGTCGCTAAGGTTCCAGTTCGGGAGCCAATATCTGCCACCTCTGTGCGTAGGGAGGAGAGATCACAGCGCACCTCTGCCAGCTCCGATGCCCACGAGAAGCGGGCGTCCGCCAGAAGGGCTCTGATATCCCGCCTCGTCGCTGGAAGATCCTCAGAGTCCTGCGTCATCAGTTGTGGGGCTTGCAGGGAAGCAGCAGGGCCCACCTCCCCGGGTGCCGTTTCCGCCGGTGGTCGGGGCAAGGCATTCGCCTCCTTCGGGCCCGCCAGCGCGACCCTAATATCCGGAAGATTAGGGCACTCCGCCGCACCGATCCTCTTTTTTCCCATAGCCGTTAGACGTACCGGTATCTCGGAGGAAGGGGGTAAACAGCAGCCCTAGGCAGCAAAGATGGCGGTCTGCCTCACTCCGCACCCAGGCCGAAAACCAACAGCCAAGTCAGTCTAAGCCAGGGAACTTCTCTTTGTCAATATTTGACACCACCCGTTCCTGGGTATGTCGCTGTGTGAGGGGAAAGCAGGGAAAGTCCGATGGCAGCGTTAAAGTAGATTAAATCAGGGTGATTCTGTGAGTTTTATTGCTGTGGATCTCTGTGATACGCTCATACATCTTGCACTTTACGATGAGTTTTATTACTGTGGAGCTGTTCGATATGCTCATAAACACCACACATTGCTGGGAGTTTTATTGCTGTGGAACTGTGTGATATGAGTACTGTGAGTTTTATTGCTGTGGAGCTCTGTGATACACTCATATACCCTGCACTTTATGGTAAATTTTATTGCTGTGGAGCTCTGTGATACACTCATATACCCTGCACTTTATGGTAAGTTTTATTGCTGTGGAGCTCTGTGATACGCTCATACACCCTGCACTTTACGGTGAGTTTTATTGCTGTGGAGCTCTGTGATACGCTCATACACCCTGCACTTTACGGTGAGTTTTATTGCTGTGGAGCTGTTCGATATGCTCATACACACCGCACATTGCTGGGAGTTTTATTGCTGTGGAACTGTGTGATATGAGTACTGTGAGTTTTAATATTGTGGAGCTCAGTGATACGGTCGCACAAACTGCACACTACTGTGAGTTTTAATACTGTGGAGCTCAGTGATACGGTCGAACATACTGCACATTACTGTGAGTTTTATTGCTGCGGAGCTCTGTGGTTGATTAACTAGTGCTGATAATAGTTCAATTTAGTTTTTAGAGTTGAAAAAGAAAGCGGGGGGGGCTTCATGCTGCCAAGAGGGTGACACACCATGGGCTTTTGTGGATTAGCAGCAGCAGCAGCTGTAGATACAAAGTAATAAAGACAAAGATGCAAGAAGTACCTGTGTGATCCCCCCCTCCAGGGCCGGATTAACACAGGGGCTGATGGAGCAGCAGCTCCAGGTCCATGCCCCAGAATAGGCCCAGAGAAAGGACAACTATGTCTGCATTGGTGGGCATTTGGACCCCTGTATCTCCACCTCCATAGCAGCTAAAGGGTCACGTGGGGTATCACTGGAAAGGACAGAGCATGACCTTTCAACGATGCCAAATATGACCAGGTTTTATGTAACAATAAAAATAAAATAATAAATATTTCTTTTTTCTTTTTGTTTCTAACAGCAAAATTTTTCACTTTTCAATTATAAAGTGAACAACGATGCTGCACCAACTCACCACCTCATTTCTCATGTCACCAACAAGTGCGGAGATGATGGCACAATCCGTTATTACGAATTGTTACTTCAAAAACCTAAACCGCCGCTCTGCAGTGAAGAGCACTGGGGGGGAAAACTTTGGAACCCTGCATCTCTAATCTTTTAATCTTTACACCCCAGAAGGTCAAGTGAGGTATCCTTGGACAGGTCAGAGTCTGGCCTTTGCATTGATACTAAACATAACCATGTAAACTCTAACAGAAAAGAAAACAAAAAAAAACTTTATTTTTGCTCCAAAGCGATGGCATTGTCCATTTGTCACGTATAAAACGAGCAATAACACTGCCATTACTCACCTTTTCATTTCCCATGCTGGGAGCAAGGTCAGTGATTTATATATAGTCATATTATTCAGCAAACACCATCCTCTAAAACACAAGGGAAATTTGTATCATATTTATTTTTAATTTCTTGGTTAAAATTGTATATTTTCTCAGAAAAATGCAGTAACAGGATCCCATTTCAATATTTTAACAAGAATTCCCCATAGAATATATAACAACAAAAGTTGGATGATAAAATGTGAAATATTATTTTACGCGCTGTAAATGATTGAAATCTGAATGGAAATTTCCTCACACAGTATCTGCAATATTAAATAACCTATAATATGTTGTCAATTCACTAAATTCCAAAAAAAAGCCCACACAGAATCTTCAGCTCCAGGCCCATAGAGATCTTAAACCGACCCTGCCCTCCACCATTATGTGTATAAAGTTATTTATATCCCTGGTTATCCTACCCTAATAATAGAGATGGCAACAGCAGCCCTAACTGTATGTGGAGTCCCTAAAACAGGGGTCAAGACGAGGAATAACTCATGGCAACGCAGTTCCTCCACTATTTTTGCAGAGGGAACAGAGCTCCCATTAGTCTCAAACCCTATTAGGCTAGGGTCAGACGAGCGTGATTTCTACGGACTGTACGTCCGTGCACACGGACGTACGTCAGTACGGAAGACGCAGTAGTGGCCACACAGTCTGTTTTTTTCACTGACGTATATTTTGACGGATGTAGGAGGGAAAATAAATTAAAAAGCAAAACCATTTTGTCCGTGAAAAATGCTGGACGTATAAATGCAGTCCGTCTGACCACGTTCCATCACTCACACACAAAGCTATGCGGACGTTGCGGACGCAGCGCACTTTGTGCGGCCGTTCTAGGGGTTGTACGTTCTTGCCTGCCTTGCGTCCGTTTGCCGCGGCCGTGGTGCGTCCGTAGTTCAGTGCGGACGTACTTTGTGTAACAGGCTCCAATGGACTTTCTTTCATGCTATCACGGACGGACTTTTAGGCGCAATCACGGACTTGAACACTACGCTCGTCTGACCCCAGCCTGAAAGGAGGTCATTGTTCAATCATAGGTTTCCCTTTTAAGTCACAATAATTAAAGAATTTCTCATATATTTTGCTAAAATACCCATCCATACATAAATAAAGCAAATTTGTGTTTGCATTAAGCGCGCGATGATAAATTGCTATTTGGGGGGCAGAAATCTTGATGCGTTCCCATACTTCTTTCTTTAGGACTTGACGCCTGCCCTAAGGCTAAGGTCAGACTAACGCAGTATTAGGCTAGGGTCAGACTAACGCATTTTTCGCGTTGTCCGTGAAAAAGTGTGTTCGAACGAAAGGACGCATTTTTTCACGGAATACGCGATAGCGGTCATACGATGCGCATTATCGTCCGTGATTTTGTACGGATCATCAATAAAACACTTTTTGTGTCTGGACGTTATGTTGGCCGGACATCACGTTCTCGAAAAAATGCGTTCGTTTGCCACTTGCGTTGCGCAGCCGCACTTTTGTGCGGCCGTTCTTTGTATGCTGTCCGGCATTGGACGTCATTTGCTGCTAGCGCGGCCGTGATTTAGTGCTGCTAAACGCACGTTGATACTGCGTTAGTCTGACCCTAGCCTTAACGTGCGTTTAGCAGCACTAAGGCTAGGGTCAGACGAAAGCAGTTTTAACGTGCGTTTAGACGCACGAAATCACGGTCGTGCTAGCAGCAAATGACGTCCAATGCCGGGGAACACACGAAGTACGGCCGCACGAAAGTTCGTCCGCGCAACGCAAGTGGCAAACGAACGCATTTTTTATAGAACGTCAAACCGCTAGTACGGACATACAGAGTGCGCTGCGTCCGCTAGAGGCGTGTGTGCGTGATTGGGAGACGTCAGACGCTGCTAATGTCCGGCCAACATAACGTCCAGACACAAAAAGTGTTTTATTGATGATCCGTACAAAATCACGGACGAAAAGGCGCATCGTATGACCGCTATTGCGTATTCCGTGAAAAAATGCGTCCATTCGTTCGAACGCACTTTTTCACAGACAACGCGAAAAATGCGTTAGTCTGACCCTAGCCTTAATCACGGCCGTGCTAGCAGCAAATGACGTCCAATGCCGGGCAGCATACGAAGAACGGCCGCACAAAAGTGCGGCTGCGTAACGCAAGTGGCAAACGAACGCATTTTTTCGAGAACGTCAAACCGCTAGTACTGACGTACAGAGTGCGCTGCGTCCGCATAGCGGCGTGTTTGCGTGATTGGGAGACGTCAGACGCTGCTATTGTCCGGCCACCATAACGTCCAGACACAAAAAAGGTTTTTATTGATGATCCGTACAAAATCACGGACGAAAATGCGCATCGTATGACCGCTATCGCGTATTCCGTGAAAAAATACGTCCATTCGTTCGAACGCACTTTTTCACGGACAACGCGAAAAATGCGTTAGTCTGACCCTAGCCTAAAAGCACACATCCCTTGTTTTTATGATCTTTGTTGTTGTGTCTGTAAGAAGTATGTGAGGGTAACAGTTGCTGACGCAGAGCTTGGGTATCTCACCGCTTATTATTGTTTATGTTGCCGTAATAATAATATTATTGTTATTCTCATCATGTTTCATGCAGATCTGAGAATAGTGAATAAGACATGCAAGTTGAGGTGGGTGTGATCACTGCAGTCACATGGAGTGTGATGTCAGATGTGGTCCTTCTGGATGGGAATGTATCCTCCGCTGTATCTTCCCATCCTCAGCTCTGAACTGACTGCATTCAACAAGAGGCATCACCATCACACAAAGCATTGCACTTTTACCCTCAGACATCTGGAGCACAGCATGCTCAAACCTTGGTCCTGGAGGATCACTGCCAAAGGAGAGATCTCAAGGTAAGTTTATTTAACTTACAATAATCAGTGTTTATTGCAGAAAATGAGACAGAGAGATGACAGCTCCTTGAATTAGTCAGTGTACACAGCCCCATGCTGGATTGTACAGAGGAGAGAGCAGCAGGTTGCCATGCACTGATTACACTCCTAACACAGGCAGCATTCATTCCCCACAGCCAGCTCTCACAGGGTTAATAGCACTCAGTGATCAAACTAGTAACCTAGTCAGCAATTACAAGGTTAATGCTTTGTATTCATACAGATTTTTCAACATCAGGCAGAAAGTGTACGACCCGACGACATGTACTGATTTACCAGCAGCGAAAGGGTTAACCTTCCCCATTCACGTCCTGATTTTTACAACCACCAGTAGCAGTGTGAATGTAACAGCCTCAACTCAAGTTTATTTAACTTCTGGAACCGGTAAAAGGGAGCAGGGATTCAGCGTTGGAATAAATGCTAGTATAACATGTCAGTATTTACAGGGCTATTAGTATTAAACAGTTAAACTCGGCGTATGATTCTGTTCAATCCCCTCTCCCCTATCTCTTGTTCTATACAATACACCATGGCAGGTTGTCATTGTTTTTATATTGTTTTTCCATTCATCAGTGATAGGTTTATAACTTCGCATTCACGCCTGGCATCCTGTCCATCAGTTATAGGGTTAATGCCGTAATGTTAAATACTGATGCACAACCGATCTCTTTTTTGTGATTAATTTCCAGCAGTTACAAAGAGACTTAAAAACCCAAAAACGGTGGTTACAGGGTTCATTACCCATATTCACAGACTGATAACATCCCCCAGCAGTGACAGTGTTAATGCCCTGCAGCCATAACCCAATTACCCAGCCAGTAGTTGTGTGGTCATTCTTTACAGCGCTGACCGATTTACTCAATCCAGCAGTTGTTGGGTTAATAACACCACCCAGTGATTATTCAGTCAGCATGGATGATGCCACACCGCCATGAAACCGCTGCCGTGCAATACGTTCGAGAATAATTTCTCACAGCTATGAATAGTTTACCCATCCAGCAACTGTAGGGTTAAAGCTACACGATCATTAACTGATTACCTATCCAGCATTGGTAGGGTTAATGCCACAAAATAAAGCGGATTACCCACCCAGTAGCTATAGGGTTATTCGATACACGATCATTAACTGACAAGCGGTCCAGCAATGGCAAGGTTAATGCCACCCAATAAGATGATTACCTATCCAGCATAGGTAGGGTTAATGCCACACAATAAAGCGGATTACCCACCCAGTAGCTATAGGGTTAATTGATACACAATTATTAACTGACAAGCGGTCCAGCAATGGCAAGGTTAATGCCACACAATAAAATGATTCCCTATCCAGCAGCATCAGGGTTAAAGGCACACAGTCATTGATTACTGATCCAACAATGGTAGGATTACGATAACATAAAAACGCTGATTACTCATCCGGCAGGAATAGGGTTAATAGCCATTACCTGCTGATCACTTAATTGAGCAGTGGGGTTAATGTAACAAAATCTTTAGCTAGTTATCAGCAGTGGTAGGGTTAACAGAATATCTGACCCTGGGTGTGAAGGAGCAGTGAGAATGATACTTTAACTTCTGAAATTGGTCTCTTTGCAGATACTTTGATGGAGAGAAAATGCAACATTCAGTTACATAATACTCCATTACTGTACATCGCCATCGCTCGGCGCTAAATCGTGTCAGGCCAAGGTTAAGTGTAAACTTTCAGTCCAGCAGTGAAAAGGTTACAGTATTCTGTTACACACTGAGCCACCCAGGAATGAAAGGGTTAAAGCTCCAAATGAACATTGATGTAGCACATTATTTTGCCTTACAATCCTGCATTATAAGAGCATCGTCCCTGACTCGTGTTCGTCACCTTTTATTTTGCAAAATAGTTTTACTGCCCTTGCCCCACTGAGTTGCCTCGGTGTCTGTTGCACCCCCTCCTGGTGAGTGGGTATAACCCTTTCGGCGTGTGCCCACCCAACCTTGGTCGTCTCTGTATACTGCCCCCTACATGTATGTGACTGTGTTCTGTCATATCGTTCCTGTGTCCGTGTTACGTTCAGTGTGTCTGGAATGCCCAGCTTGTTTATTATTATTTTGCTGTGTTTTCCTTAGTATGTGCATTTATCTATCACCCAAGGCATATGTTGCTTCTGTGTACACATATCGTATCCAGTGTCTCCAGCAAATCCATGGGTGCTTCTGACCCCACGCCAGCCTGTGCAGGTGTGTCTGTGGTACCCCTGCCTTGCGTGTGGGTGTGATAGATCTGCTTTGATAATATCAGACATACACGATCAACACATCAACATTCTATTCTCACACATTGCAAAATTGCACACGCCTATACTGTGTGTGTATATGAGTTGCTTAGCAACCACATGTGTGTCTGTTACAGCTGGCAGAGCGAGCGCAGACAGCAGAGCTTTTCACCATCTAGATATCTGTAAATAAAAGCGATTATAACAGAAGATGGCATCTAACCATGTCTTGTGCTGCCCGATGTGTACCAACACATACCTTACCCCATGCTGTCTTCTTGCTGTGTGTCTGTATAAATTAATGCAAAATGTGCCGTCTTGATTACCCTTAACCCCTGCTTGCACTATTCCTTACCTAACTCTCTTTTGTGTTCCCCTTTCTCTATTGTGTTTTCCTGTCACAGTGTCTTAGTCTCTGAGGGTAGGTGTGTCTGTTACCTTTCCTGTGTTTTATCCCCTGTGTCCGTTACACACTGTGCATCTTCTCTCGCTCCCATTTTTTCTCTATATACATCCTCTCCTGAGTGTTGAATTACCTATATATCTCCTGAGTGTGGAACTGCGGAAATCTCTTACGTCTTCTGCCTGTGTTTTAAGTCATTACCCCCTTCACGTTGTGTTAGTGTATCATCATACCCCCTCCCGTTGTGTTTATGTAAGGTCGTTCTCCCCTCCAGTTGTGCCTGTGTACCTCCATTACTTACTAATGGTTGTGTCTGTGTATTTTTAATTTTTGCCCCACAGGATGTGTCTATTTACCATTATTATGTACCTCTGGTTGTGTTTGGGTGCCATCATCACCCCCACTCTGGTTGTGTATGTGTGCCATCGCCATCATCATCCCACTATGGTTGTGTATGTGTGCCATCATCATCCCACTCTGGTTGTGTATGTGTGCCATCATTATACCGCACTGGTTGTGTATGTGTGTCATCATCACCCCACTCTGGTTGTGTATCTGTGCCATCATCATCCCACTCTGGTTGTGTATGTGTGCCATCATCATCCCACTCTGGTTGTGTATGTGTGCCATCATCATCCCACTCTGGTTGTGTTTGTGTGCCATCATCATCCCACTCTGGTTGTGTATGTGTGCCATCATCATCCCACTCTGGTTGTGTATGTGTGCCATCATCATCCCGCACTGGTTGTGTATGTGTGTCATCATCACCCCACTCTGGTTGTGTATCTGTGCCATCATCATCCCACTCTGGTTGTGTATGTGTGCCATCATCATCCCACTCTGGTTGTGTATGTGTGCCATCATCATCCCACTCTGGTTGTGTTTGTGTGCTATCGGATTCGTCACCCCACTCTGGTTGTGTTTGTGTGCCATTGTCACACCACTCTGGTTGTGTGCGAATACAATCACAACCAGTATTTGTATATTATTGTGTCTCCTCAGATTGTGTTGAGCAGATCATTCATCTTTTGGTTTTGTGTAATAAACCTTGCTTCCCAGCTGTGTGTATCTCTTCCCCGTTGATTATGTATGTGCTTTACCTTTTCATGTTTTCCTTTGTGTATCTGCTTGTGTTCCCTATTCATCTTTTCTGTTTATATCTGTGACAGTTGGTAATGACCCAACACGCAGAACAATGAAAAAACCGCAAAGCCTAACACCGGTCCTAGAAGTGTACAGGAAGACGGCAAAGGGACAGGGGGGAAACAAAGGAAAACCGAAAACAATAGAGAAACACAGGCACTAGAGGAAAGATACCGGTACTTGAAATGGCCGGGCTGGACAGACAAGGGACAATACAAAAAAGAGTAGTCAAGTAAAGTGAGCTTAGTCAAGGGGTACCAGAGGTCAAGAATGTTTAAAGACCAAGCAAAGGTCAATATGCCAGAAAATCAAAGACAATATGAGCGTGCGCTAAAGGGTCTAGAAACAGAATCACGATAGGGCAATGCACCACAGAAGCCTGAAAGCTTATACAGGTGTTTCAAGAAGCCCTACTGGATGGCGTCATTCGAATCCGCCAGAAGGTACTCATATGGAATAACACAATCCTATCCCAGTGTTATGTTGACACCGAGTTGCGTCAACACGGCATCTTTTTGGAATTCACATTATAAATATTGATGCATGTGGATCGTTCTGCATCAAATAGATTTTCTGAGTGAGGCGTTCTGGTGTCATTTGTAGCAGAGGTACAAGTAGGCAGGTCATCAACCTGGTGAAGTGGTGGTGTTAATGTGCCAGATCAAAGCATGTAATTTTGGGTATCATCTGCAATGGCCCGGGTAATTGTTACGTTACCTACCTGTGTATATATTTTCCTTTTCACATTGTGTATATCTCCTGGCACTGTATGTATGTGTCACCCCTCTGCCTATGACTGTGTGTATCACCATGCCTCCATTCCTTGCTCTTTCCTCCTTCCACCTCCCTAAGGCTGGGGTCAGACGAGCGCACTATGTGCACCCGTACTGACGTGCCTTCCGGCACCCATCGCAGTGTTGTGCTATGGCTGTCATGCAAGCCTCCTCGTCAAAGCGCTAGGACGTGCGTTCGACAGGGCTGCAAAGCGCGATCCTCTGTAGGAGGATCGAGCCTTGCAGCGCTGAGCGCACTAACTGCGCTCAGCGAGGTGGCCAGATGGGCGTCAGAGTTGAAGGCACGTCCACGCTAACGGACGTCCTTCCGCTCTTCAAAATGCTTGTCTGACCCCGGCCTAAGTTGTCGGACATTTCACAATCTTACATATCTGTGTGATGTTACTGATAATTTAACCCTACACTTCCTGCCTTCCCCAACATGTGTTAGCACTTATCCTGTCATAGCTGCCCTTCGTTTGTTACTGCTTTCCCTGTCTAGCCTGTCCTTGAGTTTTTACTGTCCGTGAATTGTGTTGAGCTAATGTGTGGTGTGGCAGGACCCTCCAATGTTGTGGTGTGACCAGCCTTGGCAGCCAGAATTCTTATCAGGTCCCACTTCTCCAGATAAAGGATAGCTACTATGCCTTTCATTAATGCTGGTTTTACGCTGATTTTTTTCGTACTGGACCATTTGCATATCTGGGTCAGGAGTAGAGCAGTACATTAGTGAAATTAGCCTGGAAATGCGAAAGTGGGGCATCTCCATGTGAAACGATGTGTATTGATAGTGCTCACTATCTGTTATGACCAGTTATTACTTATTCTGGTGATCCAGGTCATTCCGTGAACAGCTTTGGAATATAAGGGTTGAGATTGGAGTCCATTGATGTGTACAGAGCCAGTAGAAGCCAGTTAATGTGGGTGAGGTGATGTCTGTGGGTAATCACACTTATTTCATTGACCTCTGGGCTGAACGGAACAAATGATTGCAATGTAAGTGACAAAATGTATGACAATACAATGTATTTAAGTTACAAGTAAGGAATAACCTGTTGAGCCTTATCAACAGAGATAAGATTTAGGCCTTCGATCTGCCTTTCTTAAACCCTAGAAAAGTGACTGGTCTTCGTGTATGTGTATATATATATATATATATATTTATATATTCATTCCAGGGGTTTTTCTGGTTCATTGGTTCTATGAACTGGACTGGTTGGCTTTACTTCCAGACAGCAGTTTGTAGATCAGTAATTGGATGCACTGTTGAAAGCCACATTGCTGTTCCATAGAGCACAGCTCACTCGTTATTAATCGAATAATAGATATACTGATTATAGATAGTACAAAGAATTAGCAGGATCCTGGGGGTCCTGTCATAACGGGGGCCATTATAAACCATTGACTTGAAGCCTATTCATCAATAGGACTATATACAGGACACAAGGTCACCCATTTAGACTGACCGAAAGGAAATTCAGCCTAAAGCATAGGAAAGGTTTGTTTTACCAAGCTATGGAATTCTCTGCCTGTTTAGGTGGTTGGGTCAGAGTCTGTACGGTCTTTTTTAAAAACAACAAAATACACTAGTCCTTCAAAAACATAATATTGAGGGTTATAAGATTTAATATGTGGGTAAAAGCTGCTTGATTCAAGGAGAATTGTGATGGTCATACGGGGGTCAAGAAGGAATTTTCCGCCAGTTTGTTGCATATTGGCGAGTGCTTCAGACTGAGTTTTTCGCCTTCTTTTGGATCAACCGCAGTAGTTGATGTGAGATAGGCTGAACTGGACGGACGCACGTCCTTTTCAGCCTATTTAACCGCGTAAAGCAATACCATTGTTTCCCCCCTTTATGTGGTATGACAATGGGATGAAGCACAACACTCCCAGTACGTTGCACTGGTTGTATTAGGATTCCTGCAGAATTCTGATGACTATGTAGGGTTAGTCAGAGAGAGCCGAACTAGCCCTGAAATTGCACCGAACGCTGAATTTCCTCATACGGTGCAATTTCGGGGCCATTCAGCTATTCAAAAAGCTGGCGATTTGCCAAATATTAGCAAATTGCCTGCGGAATACAGTGATCTTCTGCAGCAGTGAAATCCCCCATAGAGAAGCAACGGTTCATCTTTTCAGAGAACACCAAACAGCAGTGAAATGCCCTGCTGTTCGGTGGTTTAATTCAACACGTTTAATCAGGCAAATCTCATAGGTTTCAATGTTAAAAATATTCCTGTCTTTATTCAATATATATTAAACTGTTCTTTTAATTTGCAGCAAAAAGTCTCTTTATTTTATTATTTTTTTAGGATTTTTTTTAAAGGCATCTTTCAAGAATTTTTCGGCAAAATAGTTTTTTACGATGTTTTTTTTTCTTTTCTAACAGACAGACCTTTCTATTATTATTAATAGGACCTTATGTGTTAATTCCAGACATTTTCATCCACTAGTTTGTTTGCAGACAGCGTTTGAAATTTTCAAGGTTTAATCATTTTGTTTTTAGTTTTTTACCCCATTTGGCGGCTTGTTGGCTTTTTCCGGCAGCTGGTTGACACTGCGTTCATCGGATCGTTGGCTTTTCTCAGATGCGTTTGGCTGGTTTGCAGTTGAGTTTTGGGTACGTTTGGCGGGTTTGCAGTGGTGCATTGAGTACGTTTGGCGGGTTTTCTGCCGCATTTCGAATTGACCTGACTTTTCGGATCGTATCAGCGAGTTATCTGAAGATTTTCGGTGGATTTGCTGAATTCACCGCAGGGTTTGGGAATTTGATTACCTGAAGTGCGGGGAACGAGAGGTGACATTTCGGTGCTCTCTGAATAACCCCTTATACAGTATCAGGGTTATGCAAAGAGATCCAAAAAGTAACCGCATGTTCGGTGACTTTTAGTTCCCCTCACTTCAGAGGATTCGGCGGTTCCTAGTTCGCTGACGCTGCGGTGTATTCAGCAAGTACCGCAGGGCCCCCGTAATGCAGGGAAAACCCACCGCAAACCCGCAGAACACTCGCCGCAAACACACCAAACACTCACCAAACACTCACCGAAACCCGCAGAAAACAGCTGGATTTACCACCCCGAACACGCCGGAGAGACCCGACTAGCCGCCGATCACAGCGCAGAGCAGTCGCCGGAAAAACCCAACACACAGACGAACGAGGTGAAAAAAAAACCCCAGTATGCTTGAAAGTTTGAAATTTGAAACGTTGTTTGCAAAGAACGAAAATGTCAGGAATGTACATATAAGATCCAATGAATGATAATAAAAAGGGCTGTTACAGAAAAAAGAAAAACCGATTTGAAAAAAAAAAAAACGAAAAAAATGTTTGCCAAAAAAATCCCCAAAAATGCCTAAAAGATCCTAAAATATCTGTAAATAGAATTTTTACTGCAGAATATAATATTAAACGGTTTGTTAGATGTTGGATTAAAACGGGAATATTTTTAACATTGAAACCTATGGGATTCGCCTGAATAAAGCTGTCGAATGAAACCACCGAACAGCAGAGCAATTCGGCAACTTTTCACTGCTGTTTTGTGTTCTCTGAATAGACGAAGCAGTGCTTCTCTATGGGGATTTCACTGCCCTCGAACAGGCACCGTATGTGCAGGCAATTCGCCAGGATTTGGCGAACTGCCTGCTCTCTGGATAGCCGAATGGCCAGGAAAGGTAACCGTATGCTGAATTTCACTGTTCGGTTATCTTTGGGGCCAGATCGGCTCTCTTTGAATAACCCTGTATGTGATACGTTATTGTTCACGTTTGCAAGGCCAGCGTGGGCGCCAGAGCACATTGTCGATTTGTGAGCCGAGGTGTCATGGTCGGGTGGAAGTAAGGTAGTGGAAAACATTTTTAACGCATGAACGCACACAATATAAATGAAGCAAACATAAAGAATAAAGATGAGCTTCAGTAGAGATGCAAAAAGAAAGTGAATTTTATAATTCTTTATGATATTACATTACTAGGTGACATTTAAAAAATGTAAATGATTTTCGGAATATGCTCTGGTAAAATATGACGATTGAGGACCTTGCTTGACAATGGCATTTTCTTACGTGTTCTTATGTTTCTTTCTTTTGTTTATGTTTCTTATGTTGAAGATATTTGTTTTTAATAAGTATAACAATAATAACAGAAATCGTGTTTGCTGAGAGGCAGGGTGTTTTTTTTCCTTTTATTACAAGCAACCTGCACGAATAGAATATGAGGCACGAAACCCTTCTTGACACCCGTGGATTTGAATTTAATAAAAAGATTACAAATTTTAATTGTCTTTTCACAAGATTCTATCAAAATTATTTAGATCACATTTGCCAAGGGAAAATACTTATATATAATGTTTGCAAATAATACATTCAGAACAACTGTGTGTACATGTCCAAAATATAGATACAGAGGGTGCGGCAGCGGATTGTACACAAAATCGTTACAGAAATTAGTTCTAAGAGGCACAGGTCTAGCTTTAGGCTAGGGTCAAACGAACAAATTTTTCGCAGCGACCGTCAAAAAGTGCATCCGAAACGCATTGACGTATTTTTTCACGGAATGTGCAAAAATGGATTTTCGTGCGTGATTTTTTACGGATCGTCAATAAAACACTTTTTGCGTCTGGACGTTATGTAGGCTGGACATTAGCAGCAAAATATACATACGGAAAAAATGGCGTCGCGCTCATACTCACCGGAGCGGCTGCAACAACCAGAAGTAACAGCCCAGTTAATGTATCTATACTATAAAAGGATAAGCTAAAAACTGTCCGTCGCCAAAACCCTACTGCGCATGCGCGACGGACATTTGAAAGCGGCCGTTAGAACACACAGGTAGCTGCGCGTGCCGGCCGCGTGAAAAAAAAAAAACGGCACGAGCCGCGCGCAGCTACCCGTGTGTTTACACGGCCAGATGCCCCGATCCTCCAGCGGTGACCGTCCTCCGGCTGCCGGCGGGCCTCCAGGCTCAGGCGAGCCCCCGGCTTGGTTTGGGCCTACAGGCCCAGCCGAGCCGGGGACTCGCCTAAGCCTAGAGGCCCGCCGAGCAGCCAGCGACAGCCTGAGGACGGTCACCGCTGGAGGATCGGGGCCAAAGTTCCCAAAACATAGTCCCCATAATCGGCCCTGAGCTCCAGCGGTGACCTCCTCCGGCCGAGCAGGCTGCTAGGCGGGCCTCCAGGCTCAGGCGAGCCCCCGGCTTGGTTTGGGCCTACAGGCCCAGCCGAGCCGGGGACTCGCCTAAGCCTAGAGGCACGCCGAGCAGCCAGCGACAGCCGGAGGAGGTCACCGCTGGAGCTCAGGGCCTAAATTCCCAAAACATACTCCACCAAATCGGCCCTGAGCTCCAGCGGTGACCTCCTCCGGCCGAGCAGGCTGCTAGGCGGGCCTCCAGGCTCAGGCGAGCCCCCGGCTTGGTTTGGGCCTACAGGCCAGCCGAGCCGGGGACTCGCCTAAGCCTAGAGGCCCGCCGAGCAGCCAGCGACAGCCGGAGGAGGTCACCGCTGGAGCTCAGGGCCTAAATTCCCAAAACATACTCCACCAAATCGGCCCTGAGCTCCAGCGGTGACCTCCTCCGGCCGAGCAGGCTGCTAGGCGGCCTCCAGGTTCAGGCGAGCCCCCGGCTTGGCTTGGGCCTACAGGCCCAGCCGAGCCGGGGACTCGCCTAAGCCTAGAGGCCGCCGAGCAGCCAGCGACAGCCGGAGGAGGTCACCGCTGGAGCTCAGGGCCTAAATTCCCAAAACATACTCCACCAAATCGGCCCTGAGCTCCAGCGGTGACCTCCTCCGGCCGAGCAGGCTGCTAGGCGGGTCTCCAGGCTCAGGCGAGCCCCCGGCTTGGTTTGGGCCTACAGGCCCAGCCGAGCCGGGGACTCGCCTAAGCCTAGAGGCACGCCGAGCAGCCAGCGACAGCCGGAGGAGGTCACCGCTGGAGCTCAGGGCCTAAATTCCCAAAACATACTCCACCAAATTGGCCCTGAGCTCCAGCGGTGACCTCCTCCGGCCGAGCAGGCTGCTAGGCGGGCCTCCAGGTTCAGGCGAGCCCCCGGCTTGGCTTGGGCCTACAGGCCCAGCCGAGCCGGGGACTCGCCTAAGCGTAGAGGCCGGCCGAGCAGCCTGCTCGGCCGGAGGAGGTCACCGCTGGAGCTCAGGGCCGATGTTGCCTAACACATACTCACCGACATCGGCCCTTAGCTCCTCCAGCGATGGCGGTCCCGCTTGCAGCATCCTCTCTCTCTCCGTTGTTCGCCGGAATGACGTCACGAAAGCCTTTGACCCCGGGGGTCAAAGGCTTTCGTGACGTCATCCTGGCGAGCAACGGAGAGAGAGAGGACGCTGGAAGCGGGACCGCCATTGCTGGAGGAGCTAAGGGCCGATGTAGGTGAGTATGTGTGGAACCGGTGGAGGACTCGAGGCCGATGTAGGTGAGTATGTGCTCTACACACACACACACCCTGCTTGCTCGGCCGGTATCCAAGCTTAGGCGAGCCCCCGGCTTGGCTTGGGCCTAGAGGCCCTGCCGAGCCGGGGACTCGCCTGAGCATGGAGGCCGGTCGAGTTGCATGCTCGGGCGTCCTCCAGGCTCAGGCGAGTCCCCGGCTCGGCTGGGCCTCTAGGCCCACGCCAAGCCGGGGGCTCGCCTAAGCTTGGATACCGGCCGAGTAAGCAGGGTGGGTGTGGAGAGCACATACTCACCTACATTAGCCCTGAGCTCCAGCGGTGACTGTCCTCCGGCTGTCGCAGGCAGCTCGGCCGGCCTCCAGGCTCAGGCGAGCCCCCGGCTTGGCTTGGGCCTACAGGCCCAGCCGAGCCGGGGGCTCGCCTAAGCCTGGAGGCCGGCCGAGCAGCCTGCGACAGCCACCGCTGAGGCTCCGGGCCAATGTAGGGGGATGTTGCCTACACATACTCACCTACATCGGCCCTTAGCTCCTCCAGCGATGGCGGTCCCGCTTCCAGCGTCTTCTCTCTCTCTCCGTTGGTCGCCGGTATGACGTCACGAAAGCCTTTGACCCCGGGGGTCAAAGGCTTTCGTGACGTCATCCGGCGACCAACGGAGAGAGAGAGAGAGAACGCTGGAAGCGGGACCGCCATCGCTGGAGGGCCGATGTAGGTGAGTATATCCACGAGCTGGGGGGCCAATATCCACGTGCTGGGGCAGTATCCATCCACGTGCTGGGGCAGTATCCACGTGCTGGGGCAGTATCCACATGCTGGGGCAGTATCCACGTGCTGGGGCAGTATCCACGTGCTGGGGCAATATCCACATGCTGGGGCAGTATCCACGTGCTGGGGCAATATCCACAAGCTGGGGCAGTATCCACGTGCTGGGGCAGTATCCACGTGCTGGCGCAATATCCACATGCTGGGGCAGTATCCACGAGCTGGGGCAATATCCACGTGCTGGGGCAGTATCCACGTGCTGGGGCAATATCCACAAGCTGGGGCAGTATCCACGTGCTGGGGCAGTATCCACGTGCTGGGGCAATATCCACGTGCTGGGGCAATATACACATGCTGGGGCAGTATCCACGTGCTGGGGCAGTATCCACGTGCTGGGGCAGTATCCACGTGCTGGGCAATATCCACGTGCTGGGGCAGTATCCACGTGCTGGGGCAGTATCCATCCACGTGCTGGGGCAGTATCCACGTGCTGTGGCAATATCCACGAGCTGCGGCAGTATCCACGTGCTGGGGCAGTATCCACGAGCTGGGGCAATATCCACGTGCTGGGGCAATATCCACGTGCTGGGGCAATATCCACGTGCTGGGGCAGTATCCACGTGCTGGGGCAGTATCCACGTGCTGGGGCAATATCCACAAGCTGGGGCAGTATCCACGTGCTGGGGCAATATCCACATGCTGGGGCAGTATCCACGAGCTGGGGCAATATCCACGTGCTGGGGCAGTATCCACGTGCTGGGGCAATATCCACGTGCTGGGGCAATATCCACGTGCTGGGGCAGTATCCACGAGCTGGGGCAATATCCACGTGCTGGGGCAGTATCCACGAGCTGGGGCAGTATCCACGTGCTGTGGCAATATCCACGAGCTGCGGCAGTATCCACGTGCTGGGACAGTATCCACGAGCTGGGGCAATATCCACGTGCTGGGGCAATATCCACGTGCTGGGGCAGTATCCACGTGCTGGGGCAGTATCCACGTGCTGGGCAATATCCACGTGCTGGGGCAATATCCACGAGCTGGGGCAATATCCACGTGCTGGGGCAGTATCCACGTGCTGGGGCAGTATCCATCCACGTGCTGGGGCAATATCCACGTGCTGGGGCAGTATCCACGTGCTGGGGCAGTATCCACGAGCTGGGGCAGTATCCACGTGCTGGGGCAGTATCCACGTGCTGGGGCAGTATCCACGTGTTGGGGCATATATCCATGAGCAGGGGCAGTATAAACGCAAAACAGAATAAACGCCACAGAGCCGAGCACAATAAAAACGCCACAGAGCCGAGCACAGTACCATAGACGGCACAGAGCCGAGCACAGTACCATAGACGGCACAGAGCCGAGCACAACAGAATAAACGGCACAGAGCACAGAACCAAGCACAATGCACCACACTTATCAATAGACTGCCCTCTGGGCAGGCTTTACACCTAGTAAAACATAACAAGGGAAAAAAGTGTCATCTGCGCTCGTTTCTATGTGTTCCATGTGCAACAAAACACTGAGGTTTTTGTTTGTTTCAATGGCCATTGCAACGTAAGCTCACTCGCCACTTCAAGGCACCTCTTTGTAGAATTAGTACCTAACCAATGTAACCAAAAAGCCGCTCTACTGAGGCTTGGACCTCCTCAGTAGAGCGGCTTTTTGGTTACATTGGTTAGGTACTAATTCTACAAAGAGGTGCCTTGAAGTGGCGAGTGAGCTTACGTTGCAATGGCCATTGAAACAAACAAAAACCTCAGTGTTTTGTTGCACATGGAACACATAGAAACGAGCGCAGATGACACTTTTTTCCCTTGTTATGTTTTGGACATTAGCAGCATCTGACATCTCCTAATCACGCACACACGCCGCTATGCCGCCGCAGCGCACTCTGTACGTCAGTACTAGCGGTTCTGCGTTCTCAAAAAAATGCGTTCATTTTCCACTTGCGTTGCGCGGCCGGACTTTCGTGCGGCCGTACTTCGTATATTGGCCGTCATTGCGCACGTTAAAAATGCGTTAGTCTGACCCCAACCTTAGTCGTTAGAGCAGTGTTTCCCAAATCTATCCTTCAGACCCACAAACAGGCCGGGTTTAAAGGTTTTAAATTATATCACCTGTGCTGTGCTTCACAAATCTGGCAAACCTGGCCTGTCAGCAGTGGCGTAGCGTGGGTTGTCAGCGCCCGGGGCCAGCAAAGAATTGTGCGCCCCCCCCAACCTGTGGACGTTATCGATATTGCCCCAGCTCACACATGGATTTGCCCCCAGCTCACACATGGATTTGCCCCCAGCTCATGGATTTGCCCCAGCTCTCACATGGATTTGCCCCCAGCTCATGGATTTGCCCCCAGCTCATGGATTTGCCCCCCAGCTCATGGATTTGCCCCCAGCTCATGGATTTGCCCCCCAGCTCACTCATGGATTTGCCCCCCAGCTCACTCATGGATTTGCCCCAGCTCACGGGGATTTGCCCCCAGCTCATAGATTTGCCTCAGCTCTCACATGGATTTGCCTCAGCTCTCACATGGATTTGCCCCCCAGCTCACTCATGGATTTGCCCCCATCTCATGGATTTGCCCCCAGCTCACTCATGGATTTGCCCCCATCTCATGGATTTGCCCCCAGCTCACTCATGGATTTGCCCCCCAGCTCACTCATGGATTTGCCCCCAGCTCATGGATTTGCCCAAGCTCACTCATGGATTTGCCCCCCAGCTCACTCATGGATTTGCCCCCCAGCTCATGGATTTGCCCCCAGCTCATGGATTTGCCCAAGCTCATGGATTTGCCCCCCAGCTCACTCATGGATTTGCCCCCCAGCTCACTCATGGATTTGCCCCAGCTCACGGGGATTTGCCCCCAGCTCATAGATTTGCCTCAGCTCTCACATGGATTTGCCTCAGCTCTCACATGGATTTGCCCCCCAGCTCACTCATGGATTTGCCCCCATCTCATGGATTTGCCCCCCAGCTCACTCATGGATTTGCCCCCATCTCATGGATTTGCCCCCCAGCTCACTCATGGATTTGCCCCCAGCTCACTCATGGATTTGCCCCCAGCTCACTCATGGATTTGCCCCCCAGCTCATGGATTTGCCCAAGCTCACTCATGGATTTGCCCCCCAGCTCACTCATGGATTTGCCCCAGCTCTCACATGGATTTGCCCCCATCTCATGGATTTGCCCCAGCTCATGGATTTGCCCCAGCTCATGGATTTGCCCCCATCTCATGGATTTGCCCCAGCTCATAGATTTGCCCCAGCTCATGGATTTGCCCCCAGCTCATGGATTTGCCCCCCAGCTCACTCATGGATTTGCCCCCATCTCATGGATTTGCCCCCAGCTCATGGATTTGCCCCCAGCCCTTACCTGGATATTGCCCCAGGCCCCAGCTCCGGCGGGGGTTGAGGGGACCGGGACGCAGATGCCGGGCAGCGCGGGAGCGCCTGCCCGGTCTTTAACAGTCCGTCCTGTTAGGTGATGCCGCGCAGCCGGTCACGTGGTCCGGCCAATCAGGTGGTACAGAGACTCCGTACCACCTGATTAGCCGGATCACGTGACCGGCTGCGCACGCCGTGCAGCCGCATCACCTAACAGGACGGACTGTTAAAGACCGGGCAGGCGCTCCCGCGCTGCCCGGCATCTGCGTCCCCTCAACCCCCGGGCCAGTTTTAGGGGCGCAAATGCGCCCCTAACAAAACTGCGCCCGGGCCACGGCCCCCCAGCCCCCCCCACGCTACGCCACTGCCTGTCAGCCGGTCCCGAGGACAGGTTTTGAAAACACTGATCTAAGCAATTGGTTCCTAACCCTGGTCCTCAAGTACCCATAACAGGCCAGGTTTTAAGGCAAGTATTGGCGAATTGCCAGCGAAATATGGTGACCCTAGGCGGCAGGGAATTTCCCGATACAGAAGTAATGGTTAATCTATTCAGACAGCGCAGAACAGCACCGAAATGTCAGTGAAATGCCCTGATTTTCGTGGTTTAAGGCTCGGGTCAGACAAGCGCACTGATCACGTCCGTGTTGCCGCACATTTGTACGTCCGTTATAGCATATAATTATGACCGATGGAGCCCCACACACAAAGTATGTCCACACTGAACTGTGGACGCATAATGGACGCGGCAAACAGACGCAGGTTAGGCAAGAACTTAAATCCGCTAGAACGGACGCACAGAGTGCGCCACGTCCGCAACGTCCGCATAGCTTTGTGTGCGAGTGATAGAACTTGGTCAGACGGACTGCATTTATACGTCCAGCATTTTTGACGGACAAAATGTTTTTCATATTAATTTATTTTCTCTTTCACATCAGTCAAAAAAAGCATCAGTCACAAAGACGGACTGTGTGGCCACTACCTTGTCGTCAGTCAGAAAGTACATCTGTTCAATTCGGTAAGATTTGGCGATCCCATTTCGGCCACCCTGCGGTGTATTTAGCAAGCACCACAGGGCCACCGAAATGCAGGGAAAAGTTGCTGCAAACCCGCCGAAAACTCACCGCAAAACGAGGGTGAACGCACACCGAAACCCGCAAAAACATCTAGATTAACCCGCCGAAAACCCCGGAAAAACCGGAGCAGGAGCCGATCGCACGCAGCGCAGCCGCCGGAAAAACCCGACACTGCAGATGAATGCAGTGAATAAATTAGAAACAGTTTGCTTGAATGTTTGAAAAGTGAAACGCTGTTTGCAAAGAAACTACTGAGCGAAAATGTCTGAAATTTACATATAAGATCCAATGAATGATAATAAAAAGGGCTGTTACAGAAAAAAGAAGTAAAGTTAAAAATTTTGAAAAAAACTTTGGCAAAAAAATACCGAAAATGCTTAAAATATCCCAGAAAATCTATAAATAAAGAGACTTTTTACTGCAGAATATTATAATGAATGGTTTATTAGATATTGGATTAAAACGGGAATATTTTTAACATTGAAGCCTATGGGATTCGCCTGAATAAATCTGCCGAATTAAACCACCGAATGACAGGGCATTTCAGGAACCTTTCACTGCTGGTTTGTGTTCTCTGAATCGCCGAAGCAGTGCTTTTTCATGGGGATTTCTCTGCCCTCGAACAGGCACCGAACAGGCACCGTATGTGCAGGCAATTCGCCAGGATTTGGCGAATTGCCTGCTCACTGGATAGGTGAATGGCCAAGAAAGGTGAATGGCCAAGTTTCGGCAGCCATTCGGATCTCTTTGAATAACCCTGTAAGTCTTTGACGAAAATTAGTTCACGAAACTAAACCTGTGCATATATTTTTTTCATTTCCCGTTGAAGTTTATTGTTAATTTAAGAGACAGCCTGTGCATGGGATACATGACCCACGAATATTAATATTATACTGACCCGTGGCTGCCCTCTGTATATACACAATATTCATAGCCTTTTATTTTGTGCAAATTCTGATCTACAGTATATGTGTTAAATGGTTGTGTTTTTTTTGTCATTTTAATTCTCATGGTTTCAATTCAATTGATTCACTGTATCTATGCCGTCAAACCCGTATATGTCCATATTTTCCCCCAAAATGATCCAAGGAATAGAACATATCAAGCTCCACGTGACAATATTCCAGCAAACGCCACGTTCGAGTGAACATGTAAAACCTTGATCTTAGCGCAGTGTTTCTTTATAGAGACTCAAGGCTTCAACATGTTCCCAAGACAATGATTCAGCTGAATCGAGCATTGCCGGGAATGTCACCTCTTACTAAGTGAACCTTTCGTCTGTGCGCGTCTGCATCTCCGTTTTGTGACTTAACGTTGAAGGAAACACTCATAAAATCTTCACTTGGATAATGGACTGATTTACTTTTATCCATAGGAAACAACACAGTAGTAAATATTTGCTTTATTTTTATTTAAAGGGATATTAAAAATAGAGTTCCCTTTATTTTTGCTCTTAAATAATTGCTCTCAATTATTTCTTTTTGGGGGGGTGATCATTCTCACCTTTTGACCCCCCCCCCCGTCCTGTGCTTCTCCTCCTTTTTAGCTCAGAGACCCAAATCTGGAACTCCGTGAAGATTTACTATGCAATTTGCGCTCCTACGTAATTTGCGTTCGTACGTAACTTGCGTAGTGTAGGAACTGCAGATTGTGCAACACTACTGACTCGTGCACTTTACGTACGCAAGTTCCGCAGCACCTGTGCAGAACCGTGGATCGGACCTGAGCACGCATGTACAGATATTGTTACGTCCTCAGCCCCTGTTGCGCTCCCTGGGGGTCGGGGCATGTATCTGTGCCACTGGTTGGTCGAGTGCCACATCCCATGATGGCCGATCGGCGTCTGAGGTGGTGAGGCCTGGTGTGGTCACGAGGAGCTGCCGGGTTTAAGGCACGGCGTGAGGAGTTGCCTCGTCGCCCTGACGTGGAGTCTAGTTCCTGCATCGCCTGTTGCTGATTACGCTCATTGCTACTTTGTTGCCAACCCATTTCTGTCTGAGGACCCTGATTTACGTATTTTGACCCGGCTTTACTCTTTGACTATTCTCTGTTTTTTCCCCTTTGGTGTTTGTTTGTACGTTATTGATGTTGCGTTGTTTATATGCAGCTTTGAGACCTGCCCGTCTCCTTGAACAATCCATCTCTCGCTCCTGGCCTCTGATAGCTACCCATTCCATTAAGTCCTAATCACAAGGCACCTTATCGTGGGTCTATCTATCATGCTGTGAGCTCTGCATATGATATTTACTATCCGGTATCTGCACGATCAGGTTTGTTTTCGAATGTCAGGTTTTTCTCTGATATAACTGCCCTGCAGCCTGCACAATTCATATGCCGTGACAAACCATTATGTACAAATAAATGTAAAAATCTGTATGCGTATCTGAGTCTAAGTCCAGTCAATGATCCTAAGACCTGTCATATTGTATCTCATTGTCTTGTATCAACGCTAAGCTGCCTTTTGGTCACGAAACCAATTGAGCTTCAGTGCTACTCAAGATTGTCTACCTACTCCCGGGCTTTGGAAATCAGGCTCTTGAATACCATTTATGTTGTGAATGTTTGTCAGAAAAATCTGCTCTCTACGATCCTATCTACGCTATTCCAGTGCGAGCGCTATAACGTTCGTTACAGATATGATCCATCAGCTGCATCTTTGAGGCCACTCACTATCACAGGCCATCTCAGAGGGGGTCATGTCAGTACGAACTGGTGTCCATCAGCCGGGAAATTCAAAATCCGGCGGCTGGTGACTCTGGGTGGGGTGAAGAACTCTTCCACTTCACCTCCCATTTCTGCCAGATAGGGACAGCAGGGAGGGGTGAGAAGGTGAGGCACTCCTCACATTCTGACCACTTTGAAAAGCTAAACTGGTCGAATGTGTAGAGCAGTGTTTCCCAAACCTCTCCTCGGGACCCTCAACCAGGCCAGATTTTAAGGATCAACTTGGAGAAATGCAGACTGAATCCTGCAATCACTGAGCAGCAAATCATATCACCTGTGCTATGCTTCACATATCTGGAAAACCTGGCGAGGCGGAGGGTCCTGAGGACAGGTTTGGGAAACACTGGTTTACAGTGTTCCTTTAAAGGAACACTCTAGGCTAAAAATCACACCCCCTTTTTTTAAAATTATATTAACCCTATTGCCCTACCTAGTTATTCAGTATTTTTTTTTTATGTAATACTTACCCTAAAAACCACTTGTTTCCAACGGCGTTTTTTTTTTTATATACTCACCTCCCTCCTCTTACGCTCCTGTCCTGAAAATCTTCAACTTGGCTAATGGTTTACGTGAGAAGCGCCTCTCACGTAAACCAGCCAATCAGCAGGCTTCCTCCCGGATCCATCTTCTTCGATTAGTGTTCTAAGTCTCCTACTCGGCAATAGTCGCAGAAGCGGGAAATACGAATCCCGCTCTGCTGACTGACAGCTGGGAGGGCGGAGAAAAGTCCTCCGCGTCTCTCAGCTGTTTCAGCCGTTCGGCTGAGCGGAGGGGGCAGCGGAGGAAAAGGGCATACTTAGGTGGTCATGTTGCCTAGAGTATCCCTTTAACTGCACTAATGATTAAATTGTAGCTTTTATAATCCGTGCTGAATGGACAGTTCCCCTCTCCTGCTGGAATTTAGAGGGTGCTTTCTATGTCCAGCATCTCGTGCACTCCATTATTCAACTTAAAGGGTTATTTAATAAGCTCTGCCACTTGCCACACAATTGTACTGAACGGTGAATTTCACTGTACGGTGCAATTTTGTGGCAGTTCGGCTATTCACAAAGCTGTCAATTCACCAGATATTGGTGAACTGACAGCATAGGCGACTCTACAGGGGGGCAAGGGGGGGCAATTGCCCCCCTAGGTTATTCCTTGCCCCCCCATGTGCCCCCCCCAAAAATCAGCTTCCAGCTTACCACACTTCTTCGGACCAGTGTATCTCCGTCCCTGTGCATCATATATGGACGATCTAGGTGTCATTGGAAAGAGCAGATTCTGGCCTTTCCAATGATACCCAACATGACCATATTCCGTTTGAAATAAAAGTCAAAAACATTAAATAATAACAGGCACTTAAACTTAAGCATTTTCACAGGGTTGAAATGTCTCAGCAGTGAAGTGGTTAATGTTCAGACTATACATTACATTGTGTATTACATTAGTTTTTGCCTTGGTTTAGTTGTATATTAAGGGCTAATGGGTAGGCTTCATCCCTCACATTATACATTTTATTTTTTCCTTGATTAATGGCATTTTAGGGGTTAATGTGTTAGCTATATGCCTCACAGTGTATTCATTTCATGTTTTACCTTGATCAATGGAATTTTAGGGGTTAATGAGTAGGCTAAATGCCACATTGTTTATTATTTTTATTGTATTTCCCTGGGTTTATGGCATTTCAGGGGTTATTATGGAAGTTAGAATCTAAAGGGTCTAATCATCTTTAGATCCTCTGCTTTTTGTCACATTTCGGGGAATTTATTTCGCCGAAAATAAAGTGAATTCCCTATTTAGCAAATGGTCACTGTAATTTGCTAAAAGTGGAGTCGCTGAAGGAGCAATCAGACATTCAGCGAAAACTGCCGAACTGCGGCAAATAAAGTATCATGTTAGTACAATAAAAAGGCATCATTGCATCACATTACTCTGGGGTTTTGGAATCTTATTTATATATACTTATTTAGGGCACTATTACCTGGTGTGAGTTAACCCTTGCGTCGGCATGGTTTTGCGTTAGCGCCAGGTTAATCGAGTCTAGCGCCTGACCAACAGATCTTTTGCCTCTCGCTACAAACGGGAAAAATCACTTAGCGCATTGCTATTAGCGATTTGTAGCTCGAGCTTACTGTACTTTCCGTGTCCTTTACTTAACATGGGGAGCGCTAGAGATCTCTAGCGCTTTTGCAGCTAGCAGATCAGTTGGTGCCAGCGCTAATTTTTTGAGGGGCGCTAATTGCACCATTTTACCTACTGCTTAACCCTGGTGCTAACTCCAAAAAAAACAGATCTTCGCCCAAAATTAACAGGCAATTGAAAGGAATGCAGCACAGGTGTTCTCTTGGCCCCATACACTATAGCAATGGATCTGGTCCGCATTGTCGTTGCTGTTGCAGTAGGCTCTATTATAAAAGTATCCTTTATCCACATATATCCTAATTCTAATATATTGCCTCATTTTAAACATTTTATGCTGGGGGTTATTCATAGTATGGAAGCGGTTGATTATTTGGGTGACTGTGTGGACCATGTTTAAAGGGACATGTGAATAAGTCTTGCCCTGAAACATGTATTATTTATATGCTGCAGCAGGAAATTTTTGTCGCTCACCTGGCCTTCCTTTTGGATCTATTAAATGCAGTGTAATGATTCTACCTGCTGTTGGGTGGCATTTATCATGCAATGCCCATCAGCCTTAATATATGTGTGCATCAATCCATGGATGATACGGCCACCTTGGATAATTTTAATAATGCAGGGGTGTGAGGTTATTCACTGGATGTGTTCATATTCAAGCTTGTGAGGGCGGGGGATAGGTATGGCCGGCACTGGAAAAAAAAACGTTCTATCCTGTACACAACCGCATTAGCGCTGGGTCTCAGCCCGGGTCTTAGAGTTTTCCTAGCGTGCGCTAAACGACCTTGTTCATGGACTACTGCAGACAAGGTGATCTGTTCGTGGGTCGTCAGGCACTATGTTTTAGCAACTCGCGCTAAATGTTTCCTTTAGCGATGGTGTTTTAGCTCACACAGGTGATAGGGCCCTTAGTTTTATTCAGTGGTATGATTTAGTGGTGAAAATTATTAGTGCCCCCCCAGTTTTGACTGCGGTATCTTCTATGCCCCCCCTAAATATTGTTCCTAGAGTCGCCACTGACTGACAGCGCAATACCGTGCAGTTTGCCGTTGATCGCCGCAATTCGGTGATCTCCAGCGCCAGTGAAATTGTGCGATAGAGAACTAATGGTTAATCTATTCAGAGAATGACGAACTGCACCAAAATGTTTGCAAAGTTGCCAGATTTTTGGTGGTTCAGTTCGACAAGTTTAAACAGGTGAATCCCATTGGATTCAATGTTAAAAAATATTTGCATTTTCATAAAAAAAATTAGGTAACAATTTATTCTTTTTATTTATTTAGATTTTTTATGTATTTTTCTGGGGGGATTCTGGTGAAATTTTTGATTCCCAATTTTTAAAATGTGTTTTTTTTTTCTGTATCAGACCTTTTTTATTATTTCCTATAGGACCCTTTTTCAATATTTCCATGCAATTTTTTGTATTAAATTTTTTGTAATTAAATTTTTAAAAATAGCAAGGTTTTATTATTTTTATTTTTTTACTAGTTCGACGTCGTTCGGCAGCCAATCAGCTATTTTCGGTGGCATTCACCAGCTGTCCTCAGCAGCGTTCAACGGATCCCATTCGGCGGGAATTCACCACAGGGTCGGCGCACTGAAATCGTCGAAGTGCAAGAGAGCACCAAAATTTCGGTGATATTTTGGTGCTCTCTAAATAACCCCTTTATGCTTCTGATAAAGTCCCAAACACCGAACGTGGCACAGGGATACATGACTTTTTGTTCTCAAATCCTTCTGTAGGCGGAGGGATTATTACTGACTGATGACTGATTAATGACTGATGTCCACAGAGATCCAAGACTATTTACAAGATAAATAAACTAGGAAAGGGCAAATGTATTTGTAGCTTTTCCATAGAAACCAAAAGGCCTCTACTGAAAGATATCCGAGTGGTTTGCTCTTCGGCATAGTGCTTTGTTCTTTGTGCAGTACCAGAAGGAGAAGGACGGGAAAAACGAAATCCCTTGTAGTCAGTGGAGAGGTAAACAGCCAGTGGTAATTTGCCCATTTGGGTCCAGGCAAAGCAAAGACCAACTCCTACCACTTTTTCTTGTAGTTTGGCGGGACAGCTATGGAGGAACTGATTTTTCACCCTAATGGTGGCTTTCTCTGGAATACATACGGTACAGAAGCGGGTCCAGGCAATCCACATAGGCTTTAATAGTGTAGCTTGTATTAGGAAACCGGCAACGTTTTGGCAAGGGGTGGGCCTTGCTCAAGCTTGAGCCTATGTGGCATGCCTGGGCTTTCTTCTCTACGTATACTGGGAACCTGGGCATGCGCTGTGTCTCATGTCATGCGCACCCACTGTCAAAATCGTTATTTTTTTTGTTTGATCACATCTCTTCTCTCCTCTTTTCTTCTTTTCTCCTCTTTCGCATTTCTCCTTCTTTCTACCATTTCTCTGAAGGTAAGAGCAGATACCCAACAGAAAGACTCTGTAGACTGAAAAACTTGGACAGGTGTATTTCCGGCATATAAGGATAGATATACAGATATACGCTGTATATGACATGCACATACACCTGTTACTTTATTTTTCTTCACTTTTGCATAATTCTTTAATACAAATATTGGAATATTTCAATGTGTTGGCATCTGTAGCCCCAAATAAAAGACTCCTGTCACACACATAGCTGTAGAGAATTGTTGTTTTTCTGTTTTTAAATCTTTACTGATTACTTATTTTTTCTTTTTCTCCCCCTTTTTGCTCTCATATTGGCAATCCTTCAGGATTTAGACTACTTATAACCTGCCACCCATGCAAGTCATGTCGGATCAAGAGATATGGGCAAGATCGATGAAAGTGAGAGGATAATCCTCAACGTCGGGGGCACCAGACACGAGACTTACAGAAGCACATTGAAGACCGTGCCAGGGACCCGGCTGGCACTCCTTGCATGTGAATCTCACAGTGGCCAAGGATTGGATCAGCAGCCGGTTCCTGGCTCCTTTCAGTGCACCTCCAGGGGCAATGAGTTCTTCTTCGACAGGCACCCTGGGGTCTTCGCCTACGTGCTGAATTACTACCGAACAGGAAAGCTGCACTGCCCAGCTGATGTGTGTGGGCCTCTCTTTGAAGAGGAGCTGGCCTTTTGGGGCATCGATGAGACCGATGTGGAGCCATGTTGCTGGATGACGTACCGTCAGCATCGGGATGCAGAAGAAGCACTGGACATCTTTGAGACACCGGACTTGATCACCGGAGAACTCGCTCCTATAGATGAAGACGATGTGGATCTGGGAAAGAGACTGGGCATTGAGGATGTAGTAGGCTCAGATGGTAAAATTAGTCGTTGGAGAAGGTTACAACCCCGTATGTGGGCTTTATTTGAAGATCCTTATTCTTCCAGAGCCGCACGGGTAAGTGTCGACATCTCATACTTAAAATTCTCCATGGGTAAGTGGCTTTCGTCTCCGTCTCACTTCAGCATATTTCTTCAAAGATCTGTTGGACTATCACGTGTTATGCAAAAGAATCAGAGCTGCAAGTGATGCCGTGAAAGTCCACTTGTTTGTTTCACTGTAAAATATTCCTCTGTAGCAATAAAGCGCTACCATCAAATATATATGGTATAGTGTATGAGCAGCTAGTGGATGCTAAACAGTATTGCTTGACTTTAATTGTGACTATAATTATTTTTAATATCTTTAATTTAAAGCAAATTAACACAATACATTTAATTAAAAAGTTGTAATTGTTCCTTTCTGATCACACAACATTGAATACACATATTTGAAAGGGATATATTCATTTATATTTACTAAGGCTAGGGTCAGACGAACGCATTTTTCACGTTGTCCGTGAAAAAGTGCGTTTGAACGAATGGACGTATTTTTTCACGGAACACGCGATAGCGGTCATACGATGCGCATTTTCGGCCGTGATTTTGTACGGATCATCAATAAAACCCTTTTTGCGTCTGGGCGTTATGTTGGCCGGGCGTGTGCAGCGTCTGACGTCTCCCAATCACGCAAACACGCCGCTATGCGGACGCAGCGCACTCTGTACGTCAGTAGTAGCGGTTTGATGTTCTAGAAAAAATGCGTTCGTTGGCCACTTGCGTTGCACGGACGGACTTTCATGCGGCCGTTCTTCGTATGTTACCCGGCATTGGACGTCATTTGCTGCTAGCACGGTCGTGATTTCGTGCGGTTAAACGCACGTTAAAAATGCTTTCGTCTGACCTTAGCCTAAGACATGCAACCCAGAAGATTTCTGTATTCCTTTGTTCCTCGTACAAGGCGTGGCGCAGCGCTAGCTAGCGTGAAGCATTAAGACACATACACAGAGGTGTAGAGTAATCGCTTCAGTTTGATGGTCCATGGATTTGGCTTATATAGCATACATACAATGGAGTAACAGTGACCAATCAGTGTACAGATACATTTCCACATTAGAGTTGACCAGTATTGTCAGCCCTAAAGCACTGTTACCGTATATGGTTTACCTTTAACTTTTAGGAATATACAAAAACATTCTTTCTGTCCAGCATCACGTGTCATAGTACACACATACAGACACACACATACACACAACTCATTTCAACCAGTTGAACACGAAGGACGTTCACTGAGCATCCTCCCGTTTCACTCCCGTGCACAGAGGATGCTCCACGCATGTCTTGGCGGTGCCCCAGCTCGGCGCCTATCTGGGGCTTCATCCACAGTGAGCTGACATCTTGCATGTCAGCCCTCTCTGTGGGATTGCCCCCTGGCCACGGGCGTCATCACACATGCTTGCAATGATGCCATAAAGAGCCCACCAGTGGAATCCCAATACAAAAGATGCAGGTATACTTTGAACCCCTCTATCTCTTGAACCCTGTGAAGTAGGTGGTCAGGTTAGGGGTCTTTGGAAAGGCCAGATCACATAACAGGTAATCTGTAAAACTAAAAAATAAAAAAAAAAAAAAAAATAATTATTTATTAGATTTTTATTTTCCAAAAGCAGCAGTATTGTTCACTTTTCAATAAAAAAGTGAATAGTACCTCACCTTCTCATTTCCCACAGCAGCAACAGCAAGTGTGTAGGGGATGGAGCAATCTTTCATTGAAAACGTAATCTGCTGCGAAGAGCGAGGGGGTCCTTTGCACCCCTGCATCACCATACTGTACTCCCCACAAGGTCAAATGGGTGTCATTGGAAAGGATAGAGTCGGCCTTCCCAATGATATTAAAGATGACTGTATAATGTGTAAAAAAAAAATCATCAGCAAAATGTCTTTTCTTTTCCTCTGTTCTAACGAATTGGCATTATTTGCTTATAAAGCAATGTACTAATTCACCTTCTCATTTCCCACCCAGTGAGCAAATTTGGAAGTGATGGCATAATTTGTTACTACGCATTTATGTCATCTAAAGCAAAATCCATCAAACTGCTGCATGGAGAGGCAGGTGAAATTTGGACCATCACATCGCCATTCATTACACCCAACTTGGTCAAGTTAAGTGTCACTAGACAGGTCAGAGTCTGGCCTTTCCAATGATACCAAACATGACCATATAAAATATTAAAAAAAGAAAAAAGAAAAATGAAAAACAAAAAACCACAAAGGTTTGGTTGAAAAAATGAGTAAGAACAAATTTACACGCTGCAAAAGATGGAGATTTACAGTTTTGACATTTTTATTATAGCGCTTTGACGGGTCATGACATATACAAATAGAAATGATATATTTTGAATCTCCTGAGTCTGCTGAGAAAAATGATGTATAATTTGTCTGGATTCTAAAATAAAACATGACTTCAAATCACGTTGAAACACGATGAGCAAAAACTGGTGAACATGAGCTCTCAGTCAGCACCCAGGGGTGAATGGCTCAGTAGGGAAGGGGTTAAGAAAGTACACATGGCAATTAGCATTACTCGTTCCTTTTCTTTTCTGAATGTATACAGCTTTCAAGCTATCCCATGTCTATTTATAGCATGCTAAAAATAGCCCTCTTTTCCCAAATCGTCAGGGATAATGGGCAAACAGATTGTCTGCAGGGAAAGTCCATTTCAGTGGATTGAAAGCAGGCCTTGTCTATTTCCACAATGTATAAACAACAACAACAACAACCTGTGACTGATTATTGGTTAAATAACTGTTATCCTATTTTTATGAAATTATTTGTTTTTATCAGTTTCATAAAAAAAATCAGCTTTATTTTTTCGGTACTTTTCTGGATTTCTTAGACAAAATTTTTGATTCCCATTTTTTAATAGTGTTTTTTTTATTCTGACCTTTTTATTACTTTTTATAGGACCCTTTTTTATTATTTTCATGCATTTTTATTGTTTTAATTGCCTATTAAAAAATAGCATTTTTTTCCCCCAGTTCAGCGGCTGATCACAGCTTTCTTCGGTGACTCCCGTTTGGCACACTTCAGGGACCCTGGGCTGAATACCGAATTCACCACAGTGTTGGTGAACTTGAATCGTCGAATCGCACCGAACAAAATTTCCCTGAAATTTCAGTGCTCTTTGAATAACCCCTATAGTGGAAACGACGGAGCAAGAAAAGTAGTGTGAATTTCCCCGTAAGGCTAGGGTCAGACGAACGCATTTATCACGTCTACCGTCAAAAAGTGCGTTGATGCGTCCGAACGCATTTTTTCACGGAAGACGCGATAGCGGTCATACGATGCACAATTTCGGCTGTATTTTTTGACGGAGCTATAAAAAACAAATGGACGTTATGTTGGCCGGACATGTGCAGCGTCGGACGTCTCCTAATCACGCACACACGCCGCTATACCGACGCAGCGCACTCTGTGCGTCAGTACTAGCGGTTCCACGTTCTCTAAAAAATGTGTTCGTTTGCCGCTTGCGTTGTGCGGCCTAACTTTCGTGCGGCCGTACTTCGTATATTGGCCGTCATTGGATGTCATTTGCTGCTACTACGGCCGTAATAAAGTGCGTCTCAACGCACGTTCGCACTGCGTTCGTCTGACCCCAGCCTCAACGTGTAAGACCCTGGGCTACCCTCCTGTCCTTCTAGTACCACTAATGCTTCAGCTAAGAATTTTAAAAACAGAGGACCTGTTCCAACCTCACATAACATGAGTTTATTCATCCTTCGCTCAGGTTGCAGGGAAGGAGGTTATTTAAGAAGGATCTCAATAATGACCAAACTCTCAGCTTTTGGGCTGAGGAGAATAACATTTTGGTAGTACTTTCTACATCACTTTTGTTTTGCAAGTGTACCCTAATAAAAGTTTCCCCTTTTTCCTGCCATACCTTCTGGCCAGTGATATGGGCAGTGACAAAACAGAAAGCGCATATGAGACCGGAGGAATGAAGAGGCGGGCTCAGGCCCCGGAACACATACACAACACTGTGAAGAAAATGGCATTCTACATGCTCCAATGTCCACTTACTTAGAATTTGCAAGATATACATGTTAAGGCAATAATCTAAATTAAATTTTTTTGTTTTTCTTCAATGGGAAGTACCAGATCCTCCCAAGTAGCTGTCGTAACACAGACAGTCAAAAACTGAGGAGTCCCGGATCCTGTTACACCATGATCCCCCAAATTAAGCCCTTGACAAAAGGTGTTCTGCGTTTCCATCATATCACTTGTATGGCTATACAATAATGGACGAACTTGCCACCGGATGGCACCGAATGTTGAATTATCCCCGTTCGGTACAATTTCGTGGCAGTTCATTTATTCAGAAAGCTGTCAATTCGTCAAATACTGGCGAATTGACAGCAAAATACGGTGCAGTCCGCGATCATCGGCCGCAGCTAAATTGTCCCATAGAGAAGTAATGGTTAATCTATTTAGAGAATGTCGAACTGTACCGAAGTGTCAGTGACATGCCCTGATTTTTGGTGGTTCAGCTCCACAGGTTTAACCCCTTAGGGACCGCTGACGTACTATGTACATCCTGCCCACGGGTCTCCCTTAGACCCGCGGCCGTACATAGTACGTCAGCGGCTCTTAATCTTCCTCCCGCCCGTTACTTACCTCTCTCGCTGGATCCCTCGCAGATCTGGCAGGGAGGAAGCCTGCCCCTGTGATCTAGATGGGCCTGGCGAGCTCAATGACGTCACCACGCTGCGTGGTGATGTCATCAACAGGCGCCCCCATTGAAATCAATGGAGGGGAGGGGGGGCTCCTTCAGAGCCCTCTATCTCCCCAACCATTTAAGATAGAGCACTGCAAGTTGCACCACTGGAAAGCATTAACCATTTCGCTGCCAGATCGCGATTAGGCACAAATTTGCGCCAAATAGCGATTCAAACCTGGAGGGGTTAACCCCTTAGCTGCCAAGGGGAGATAGGGGATCCAAAGGATCCCCTATCTCTCGATCCGTGGCAGCTAGAGGGACATCAGTGGAAAGGCCTGATCATGACCGTTTCAATATACCAAACATGACTAAGTTCGGTGTAAAAAAAAAAGCTAAAAAAAAATAAAATTGTTTTTTTTAAAAAACGTTTTTGTCTGGGGGGGTTTAGTTAAATAGGACCTAGCTGTCATCTAAAAATAATGAGCATAAAACAGTCAGAATGAGCTCAGCGCACATAGGTGAACTGGCCCAGCAATGAAGGGGTTAAGGCTAGGGTCAGACTAACGCATTTTTCACGTTGTCCGTGAAAATGTGCGTTCGAAGAATGGACGTATTTTTTCACGGAATACGCAATAGCGGTCATACTATGCGCAGTTTCATCCGTGATTTTGTACGGATCATCAATAAAACACTTCTTGCATCTGGACGTTATGTTAGCCGGACATTAGCAGCGTCTGATGTCTCCAATTCACGCACACACGCCGCTAGCGGACGCAGCGCACTCTGTACGTCAGTACTAGTGGTTTAACGTTCTCGAAAAAATGCGTTCATTTTCCACTTGCGTTGCGCAGCCGGACTTTTGTGCGACCGTACTTCGTATATTGGCTGTCATTGCCCGGCATCTGCTGCTAGTGCGGCCGTGATTAAGTGCGCCAGAACGCGCGTTCGCACTGCCTCAGTCTGACCCTAGCCTAAAAAGCAAAAACATGTAAAAATTGGGTATTTCTATCCTGAAACTATTTAGCTGGGGACTTTTTTGGTGGTTGTAAATTTTGTGGATTAAATTACGAAAAAGTGTTTTTTTTCATGATATTTCATATTTTGTTTTATAGTAAATTATAGGATATGATGGAAATAATGGTATTTTTAGAAAGTCCATTTAATGGTGGGAAAAACGGTGTATAATATGTGTGGGTTGCATAAACGAGTAAGAGGAAAATTTGACCTAAACACGAACAGCGCAGAAACGTAAAAACAGCAGCGGGCACTAAAGGACGGATTTGTGTAAAACCGCCCGGTCACTAAGGGGTTAAATACTTGTAACTTGTAAACAGGGGAATCCCCTAGGCTTCAATGTAAAACAATATTATCCTTCCCATCAATATTTTATTCAACCGTTTATTCTTTTCATTTTCAGCAAACCGTCTTTTTATTTATTTATTTTCTGGAATATTTTGATGTATCTTTTTGTATTTTGTGTTTTTTTTTTAGGCAAGATTTTTGTTTCCCAATTTTTTTTAAGGCGCCATTTTTTTATTCTGTAACAGACCACTTTATTATTTTTTAAAGGACCTTTTTTATTATTTCCACACATTTTAATGTATTTTTATTAATTTAAACACCTATTAAAACAATAGCAGAGAGGTTTTTTTTTTCCCAGCGGTCTGATCGGGGGCGTTCGGCAGTCTGTTTGGTGGTCGGGGGGCGGCTCCATGTTCGGCGCACTTTGGGGACCTTGCGGTGAATAGTGTATATTTGTATGATTTTTTTTTATTTTAACAGGATGTGCCGTTAACTCCCTCCCTGTTTGTTCTTTAAAATGAAAATATTGTACCAGCTTCACACAAGTTAATCTTCTTTATTGATCAAGTTTAAAACCATGTAATTGTAGTTCCTTAATCAAAGTAGGAGAAGACCAGCCGGTGATTCTGTACGCCTGCCCTCGCAGAGGCGCCTTTAATGTACATTATCTGCTCCGAAGCGATGAAAATTCAATCCATCATAAAAAGACATTGCATAATTTAATTAATTCATGTTTTTAATGTTTAATAACTTGCTAGATTGTCTCAGATAAACTTGGCGAACACATTGCATGATTATTCAGACCTTTTTAAAACTGCATCAGATCGTGAATTTTCTCTCTCGTTCGCTTTAGGATTTATGATGAAGAGCGCGGTTAATGACTTTCGACTTTTATGTCCTACTTGATTGACTGATTTGGAAGAAGCATATTCTCCGCTCAATCTCTGGACACTGTATTAATGATTCCTCCCAGAGCTTCTCGGTGTATTTATACTTTGTCATGCAGCAGTAGTTCCACAATTTGTTGTCCAAAGGATCTGAGTTGATTGATGTTGCCAATCTTTGCACCAATGTCTTCCCATACCTGTATGGTAGTAGAGTGGAGTAGACTGTAATACAGAAGGTACTTTCAACCAAATTGTCCAGTCTTTAAAGTGCACCTTCCATGCCCCCAAAAAAGTTTGATTTTCTTGATAGGGAATAGCAGGATAAGTATATGGTAAAAAAATAAAAATTGTGACCCAATATAATAGTACAGTTTTTATGTAATTCCCTACCACAAAATTTTTGTCACTCACTGAATTCAGTCTCACGACAGACGGAGTGTAAAGGTGTCACAAGGGGGCACAAGAAAGGCTCTTCCTACACCCCATCTCCTCTAAATGGGTAAGCTCATCTGAGCAGGTCCCTTTACACTGAAGGAGCTTGGCCTAGTAAAAGCCATTGGGCCCTATTATATTCTTCACGCAAAAATGCACGTTAAATGTTCAGCTTTCGCGCAGGTTCACCCGCGGTAGACGATTACGTGCACGATTACGTGCGCTTACATTGTAATGCGACGTTCAGCGCAAAGGTTTTACCCCTTGCGTTAATGCGTTTTTGCGCACGCGCAAACGTTTGCGTGAAGATTGTAATAGGGCCCATTTTATATACACGTATTAACACACACTACTAGCTCTTTAAGACGTTTCTACGATTTCAGTCATTTCAGAGTCTTTGCAACAATTAATTGCTTAGCTTACAGAATCACAGAGAATAGGGATGAGCTGTTCGGTTCAAACAGTTCGGAGTTCAATTCGAACTTTGGCCGTTCGCGAAGTTCGAACTTTTTTGGCGTGTTCGGTTCGAGTTGGAAAAAAAAATAATTGTGAAAAAAGTATAAAAAATGCTTAAAAAATACCAAAAAAATCTAGAAATAAAGAGACTCTTTACTGCAGAATATTATAAGCAGCGGTTTATTAGATATTGAATTAAAAAATAATGTCTAGGTGCAAAGATTCTCACCTCTAAATGACCTGTGCTCTCAAACGGCGTAAACAGGTGTTTAATTAGTGTTTGGAAATAACATGTGCTTCTAATTAGTCTGTCTCATGAATTTGATACATTGTATGCAGACTGGAGGTGCCAGGTGTCATGTGTGGGTCTGTGCTGTGATGGAGATGTTTCCATACATCCTACAAATCCGCCACTTCACGGGCAGGTTATAGGAACCTCCTAGACACGATATTTGAAGAAATTTTTCGTTTTTATTTTTAACCTTTATTTTATGGAAAACTCACTGTTCCTTTAACCCTTTCACTGCTGAGGCATTTCACCGTTGTGTGCTGTACTAATTTTTACCGCTTTCGTTCATCATGTTTAAACGCGATTTGAAGCCATATTTTATTATACGACCCAGACATATTATATATCGTTCTTTCCGGCAGACTCGGCAGATTCATAATATATAATTTATATGTATATGTCATGTTCTGCCTGTATATTATAACACAAAATGCAATAAAACTTGAATTTTTAATCATCTGCAGCGTGTAAAGTGGTTTTTTTCACCTTTTATCACATGAACATTTGCGGTTATATTTTCTATGGGGTGCGCTTGTACAAAAATTAGAAATGGGGACTTATTAAATTTTTTTGGGGGGAATTATGTGATTTTTAGCAAACGTGCAGCATCATTGTTCACATTATAATTGAAATGTGAACAATATTGCTGCATTAATAAAAATAACACACAAAAAAAAATACATGTTTTTTTTATTTTTCACCCTTATTTCATGGAAAACTCACTGTCCCTTTAAAAACATTTTTTTTTACTTTTTGTCCTTGTTTCCTGTCCCCCAGGGCACTACCCAGACCCCCCTACACCTTTTATGGTAAATATCTAGCATATATGCCCTCTTGGCGGTCACTCTAAAAATCGAACTTTGAGTCCCATTGACTTGTATTGAGTTTGAGTTTGAATTCGAACTTTTGAAAAGTTCGAGTTCGAATGCGAACCGAACTCGGGGGGTGTTCGGCTCATCCCTAACAGAGAACTGACTTAGGACCCAAGGTCAGTTTGAGATGTATTAGACTAGGACTTTGTTCGCACAGCTGCAACTTTCTTATCAGCCGGCGGTAGATACTCGTAGCCAGAGCTTCTCCAAATCTGTTCACAAACTCCCTTTTTCTCTCGTCCGTAATCAATTGTTTATTATATCATGCTTGTGTGAACCGAAATGTGCCTGAGAAACGGACAAGGAGGGAGGGGGATATTGAAGGGGGCTGACCATCTGAATTTGTAATGTATAAACTTGTTTGTTCAACCTGAAAGCCTCACTCAGGATTTTGGACTAGGATCCTACCTGAGTCCGGTTTACCGAATAAACGCCTTCCCAAACTAAGACTTGCGTTTGGGTACATTTCTGACTAATTGCCTTGATTGTCCTGGGTAAATCCGCTACAACATCTCTTCTTTCTGTACCTAATTTTGTCCCACTCTCCATTGGTTTTTGCAAAGCGCTGCAGAAACTGTTGGAGCTGTATAATGGATGATAATAATAATAAAGCATAAGCTGCGCCATTCAAGGTTTCAGCAGTCCAAGTCACCAACCACAAAATGATTCTTCCAGAGAAACCGGACAGGTCACTCAAAGCATGGTATGAAGTGGAGCTTTTTGCTTTTGTCCTAATACAGGACCTTTCACAATCGCTTGAGAATGGTCCTGTGTTACTACCAAAATGTTGCAATTTCGTATATTAAAGCTCCACTTCATACCATGCCTTGGTTGGATGGTCCTACTGTTTTTCTAAATGAAACGAAGGGGCAGTCGTCCACTTTCTCCTGGCAGGCAAGTGGCTTCCATCACTCTTCGATGCCCATGGAGTAGGAAGACAGCATCACCTAGTCCTGAAACCCAGATAAAAGACAGCCTGTGATATGTCATCAAGAAATGACGAGGCTTACTGAATACAAGTTTGGAGTATGTCCTGCCCTAACCTTCATTAGAAATGTGCATTCGTTTCGAAAAAATTCTGAATTTGGAACGAAATTTGATAATTCGTATTTCGGCAGTACTTCCGAAAAACGAAACGATACGATACGGATTCGAAACGAAACGGTATATTACAAATTTATTTCGTTTTACACTGTGTCATCATCATAAAAGAAAAAATTGAATAATTGATATCAACTATCGAATTTGAAATGAACTATCAAATGGATATCAACAACTATTGAATCGATTAGAAATTTCAAATCAATCCGAAACAAAATTAGTTACGAAATTCCGATAACAAAATTATTTAAAAACAAAACAAAACTAAACAAAACAAATTTTTCAGCCATGCACATCCCTAACCTTCATTAAGGTTTCTGAGCTATCTGTTATGGCCACTTGGTTGTTGGCCCCTATAATATATCAGAGCTTGTATAAGCTAGGTCAGAGTGACTCAAATCAGTCACACACATCTTCTCAGCTCATTCCCACTGGACATCAATGGCCCTACAGGACAACGAGGGTCAGGTCACGTAAAAATAAATAAAGCTATATTCTCGAGGCTGATCAATGGTGTTGCAACACAATATGTAGAAATGCTATGCAAATCTGAAATGTGTTATGGTTTACTAAACTGATTGATATGGAAACTGAAGTGAGTTTTGCCACACCCATTGTCACCACAACCACCCCATCGTAGGCTTTGTAATTGTTTTTTGTCTTATGACTGTACACAAACCTTCGAAGAGGAATTAGAACATGAGCCAAAACAAATATTGCTATATACAGTATCACTATATGGATATCATATGCAAATTAGAGAAAACTGAATTAGGAAGGATAACAGTGTATTGCACTTGGTTAAAGATCTTGCTACTTTGTAGAGAGTTGGAAAATGTTAGGTACCGGGATATTTCAGTGTGACCACTCAGATAAGATTGAATGCTCACACTGTGTAGAGCGTCCCTTTAAGTTCTAAAATATCTACTAGGACCTTCAAATAGCAACATAGGACATATATGTGCATTGATAAACATCGAGGGGACACTTGTGAGGGCAAAGAGAACAGGAGTAAAGATTAGATGGTACAAAAGTATTTGAGATTGTAAAGGAAAGGGTTAAAATGGGGATACAGTTGTAAGATCATGAAGCTGAAAAGTGAGGGTAAAATTTATTTATAGGAGATTTTCAGACATGAAAGATAGGAGGGAGACTTTAGAGCATATTGGCACTAATGGCAACATTGAAATCTGGTTTCTTCATTATGGCAAAAAATAGACACGTTGCTTAGTTAACCCCTTCCAAAAAAACATTGTCAGAAACTAGTGTTTTTTTGTAAAATCATTTTTAATTAATTTTACAGTAATATATAGCTATTACTGTAAATAACCTATTTTGCCAGTAGATGGCGGCATCTACTGCCAAAATGAGTTACAGCCGCTTGAGCTGCAGGTCGATTCCCACCCCTGCATCGGCTGCTGAAATCCTGATATTTCAGAGCTTTCATCAGCTGATTTTACAGTTTTAACTCTTTGGACATTATGCCCACAGGGTCAAAACTTTGGGGGCACCTTCTGCAGCCCAAAAGCTAACGAAATTCGTTTGCAGCAAATGAATTTAATTTGCTTTTGGGCTGCAGGTCAGCAGATAGAGTTATCTTGATATCGGGGCATTGGATGGTGCCTTTGAAGCCCGAGATATCTCGATCTCGGTAATAAAGGTGGTTAAAATGATTATATTGTATTTAATTATTTTTGTCTTAGGTGCAGCCCTTATTTTAGGTTGTATACACTCATTACATTTATAACTTACAAACTATAATCGAGCATACTAATTTTCGTGTTCTTTATCATAAACCAGAGGAAAAAAACGAAAAGTGTAGATGGAAACACAAAAGGTCGAAAGCAGGAGCAATTGAACGAGCGGGCACACCCTTCTGCACACAACTGTGTAATGTGCAATGAGACACTCTATACATGAACACACATCGGAAACTATGACTGTTTATAAATAGAAAATGCACATACAAACACTTATATGTCTATTTAGCAGACTGTAATGAAGCTGTTCAGCCTTGGAAAGCATCACACAGTGTGGGCAGTGATAAGTATTGCTGTCTGTCTTTAGCCTGTCTGTTGCTATTGAGTCCAAATGCGTTTTATACACAGAGGTATGGTTATGCCAAAATTACCTCTGCATTTATCATATTCGTTTAGAATCCTTTATTCATATTTACATATTTATTATTTTCTGTCTGATTAGTTGTCTTATAATTGTCCCTCTCTTTTTGTTAGAATATTCCCCTCCTCCTCATACAATGTCATAAATACCTCCAATACAACCAGGACTCTCTTGCTAAATCTTACTGTATTTCTTTCTCCATACGGCAATCTGACCATCCTCACATTCACAGACCTCACTGAATTCCATTTTCCAACTCTGCAGTCTCAAGTGCCCATCCACCCTCTAACCCAGTCCCTGCCTCTCCATCCACCCTCCCACCCAGTCCCTGCCTCCCCATCCACCCTCCCACCCAGTCCCTGCCTCTCCAAGTCCCTGCCTCCCCATCCACCCTCTAACCCAGTCCCTGCCTCTCCATCCACCCTCCCACCCAGTCCCTGCCTCCCCATCCACCCTCCCACCCAGTCCCTCCCCTAAATTTCAGCTCTCCCTTCCAGCTGCTGTAACTTCTCACTCTGATTATCCTTATTGAGCCTGAGCCTCCGGTCCTTCCATTTCTGGCCACCAGCTCCCCTACTCCCTCTGCTCCCATTTGTTTCACATACCTTAGTTCCATAGATTGTAAGCTCATGGGATGTCTGGCTGAGCACTTATACAAAGTGTTGTATCAGCAGCACAATTATCTTATGGGCAGGGCCGTCACTTCCTTATGTATCATTATTATATCATGTTTGTGCTTCCCCATTGTAAAGCGCTGCGGTATCTATTGGTGCTATATAAATACTGCTGTAACTGTAAAAGTGAATTGGTGTAGCTGGATCATATCTTGCATTCCTTCTTTTATTAACCGTGGTCCTCCTGGTCACCATGATCAGCAGTGACGCAGAAATACTGGATCTAGACAAAGTTCCCTCATTATGGGAGCATATTCCCAACATAATGCAAAATGGTTTGACCTACCCAAATATAAAATAAGTTTTGTAAACAGAATCGCCTGGAAGACCTATCAAGCAGCAAAACCCCCGACCACATCCGAAAAAAGCCGACGTTCCACCGAACAGAAAGCTGACTAACCGCACGGAATAAGCTGACGAACAGGGTACGAAAAGAACACAAAAAAAACCAATGCAGCTTTTAAAAGATGTTTGCAAAAAACCTACTGCAAAAAAATGCTTGTAAATTAAATATAAGGTTCTATGAAGAACAACAAAATGGTCTGTTACAGAAGAAAAAACGCTATTTAAAAAAATCGGTAAAAAAAAGCCCAAAAAAAATTAATAAATGGAGAAACTTTTTGCTGCAAATTAAAATAATAAACAGTTTAATAGATATGGAATAAAAACTGAAATATTTTTAATATTGAAGCCTATGGGATTTGCCTGAATAAACCTGTCGAATGAAACCACCGAACACCAGTTCGGTCATTTCACTGACATTTCTCTGCTGTTCGGTGTCTCTGAATAGATTAACCATTGCTTTCCTATGGGTATCTCACTGCCGCCGAACAGCATTGTATTTAGCTGGCAATTCGCCACAATTAGCCAAATGACCACGAAATTTTACCGTACCGGGAAATTCAATGTTTGGTGCGGTTTCGGAACCATTTCGGCTCTCTTTGAATAACCTCTTATGACTGACATATGCTTCAATAGTGCTAAAATATGAATTACTATAAGAAACATTATCTGATCTCTCAAATAGGATTACATATTACAATATATATATATATAATCTTTTTGTATTTTGACACAGTGTTTCTAGTTACCCCCCAGGGTTCTTTCTTGGCATTTGACAATTTTTATTTAGTAGTCATGTTAGAAAACAGGCTTGACCTTTCCTTTAATGTCAGTAAGCATTAATAAGGACATTTAAGGGAAACACATGATAATTAGCATTTCTTTTTAACACCAAAGAGGCAGCAAAACATTGAATTTTATAGAGCTAATTCCAGGTAATTACATTAGTAATGATGCTTACACCGTCAGTAAACACCGTGCATGAATAAACCAACAGTTCGTCCAGCAGAAATGCTGTGTATTGACCTGGGAGCCATTAATCTTTGCAGATAGTGCTCTCATGCATCATGTCATGCGCGCATTCTCCACTGATACATATTTCATTATGTTGTATCATAAAATGTATAAACATTTTTAAGGCAACTAATGCTTTGTTTGGGTTTAAGTGGAGATTCTTCAGTTCTGCCACTGAGTATTTTTTAACCAAAGGCAATACAATTAGTGGTGGGGGAGGGGGGGTCCTATTTTTAATTTTAAAGTTACCCCGTTTGTGTTGATTAATAAAAAAAAAATAGATAATACGTATTGAAAACCTCTACGGTTATGTGATATTGATTGTTTTGCTTATTTAATGATGAAGATGGTACGTTCTATTCAGATTTCTTTTATCTTGTCTATGTTGTACCATGGCTTCTATAAATAGGGATTTATAGAAATTGAAATATAAGTTGTCATAGCAACCTGTTGTGGGGAAAAAAGAGAGGAGAAATAAAAGACGAGGGAAGAAGATGCTAGTGCTCAGAAATCATCAGATGATTTCACTTATCTACATTCATATATATTGCCAACCAACATGTATCTGCTTCAAACTGACAAGAAATGAACAATGGGACTTAAAAGTTATCAGTGACTGGAATATCTTTACATTTTCTTTTAACGTATTGATGTTTTGCCAGCTTTTAGTATACATTAGGGATGTGCGCTTCGTTTCGTACTAGGCTTGTCCACCGATTTTTTTTTTATTTTTTTTTCTCGGTTCGATTCGGTTCGGTTCGTTCGGATTTTGTAAATTTTCGTTTCGACTCGTTTCGGCCGATTTTCGTTTCGGTTCGTTTAATTTCGTTTTTCGTATCGACTTTTTTTTCGTGATTTCGGAAATTTTTGTGTTTTTCGGAACGTCTGTTCTCCTCGTTTCAAAGTGTCTATTCGTTTTGACGTAAACGAATGGTTTTTCGGATACGATAATTATACGATACGATAATTCTGCTATTGAGATTTCTCATGTTTTACAAGAAGGATACATTGAGATTTCTCATTTTTTTTAAAAAGGATACATTGAGATTTCTCATTTTTTTTAAAAAGGATACATTGAGATTTATCATGCTTTACAAGAAGGATACATTGAGATTTTTCTGGTTTTACAAGAAGGATACATTGAGATTTCTCTGGTTTTACAAGAAGGATACATTGAGATTTTTCTGGTTTCCCGGAAGGATACATTGAGATTTCTCATGTTTTACAAGAAGGATACATTGAGATGGGAATGATACAAAATTTTATTACAGAATCAGCGATATAAATACGATGTCCGAAATTACTGAAATGGAACCGAAATCAGGAATGGAACGAAAATGAATTTCTATTTTACACATTTCTAGTCCATTCGAAAATTCCGAAAAGTTTTCGTTTCGGCACGAAAATTTGTTCGGATCTGCCGTTTTCGGATCTGAAAATTTTCGGAAAATCGGCCGAATCTGAATGCACGAATCGGGAAATTTCGTGAAAATTCCGAAACTCCGAAACCCGAAACGCACATCCCTATTTCGTACCGATTTGTTTTTCTCACGAAACGGGCCGATTCGATGCTTCGGATTCGTCCGACATTCTGAACTGGACCGGCAACGAAATACACACCATCCGAAATATTTCCCGATACCAAACGAAAAAATTTCGCTATTTGGAATGGACATGAAATTTGTAAAATCGCAAATCATTTTCATTCTATTCGCGATTTCGGTTCCGTTTCGGTTCATTTCGGACAACTTTTTTTGTATCGTGTCGAGTCCGTTTCGGTTGCTGATTCGTTGAGGTTGCTGATTTCGTAATTTCGTATCGTCAGTCACTTTTTTCACTTGTTCCAGTGCTTTCTTTCTGCATCAATAATATATTTATTTTAAACATTTAATTAGCTTTTCCCTAAATCCCCAGTTTAACCGTAGAAGATATTGATATTTTATATCATTAAATAAAGTTGTGCAATGCATATTCATAAGAAAAAAACGATCTTTCATAAAAATCGATACGTCCGAAGGAATGAATCGGCAGAATTATTTTATCGACCGAAATATCGGAGCATCCGAAATACCATACGTCTAAAGTCAAAACGAAATGGACCCTTTGAAGCGAAGAGAACAGACGATCCGATAGACCGAAATTCCCCGATTTCACGAAACAAAAATCGATACGAAATAACGAGTCGAAACGATACGAGCCGAAATGAAAATGGGCCGAAACGATCCAAAACAAAACTTTTAAAAAACCGAACGAGCCGAAGTGAAACGAAAAAAAAAAATGTGTACACATCTCTATTATACATTAGGTAATATCCTTTATTATTTGTTGGTGTGATGTTCCTATGCTATTTATTTATTTATTCATAAAGTGTTTTACCAGGAAGGATACATTGAGATTCATCTCGTTTTCAAGTATGTCCTGGGTTCAAGAACATTGAATTGTTACAGTCGTTACAGAAATACAAAGTAATAAAATGCAAGATATTAAAAACAAAACAGAAGTATACAGATTAACACAGAAAATAAATATGTGGGAAACTGTTACATTTTGCATTATTTTTGTCACAATGGTCGAACTTGGTTAATTCTTTACCTTGGATAATTTTGCTTAAATTTGCAAATGAAAATAATTGGAAAAAATCTTAACCCCTTCACGACCAAGATCAAGTATACGCCATATATAAAGAACGTGCTGGTGTCCCAATATCAAGTATATTCAATGTGATCTAATTCTGGAAAGAAATTTCTTTATTGCAAATGGGATTCATTTCCAAATCATTTCCCGAACAAGCCCATAACGTTGTAACACCTTTAGCATGACAGCTGAGGTGCATAAATAGTTTGTACAGCTGGAACTCTGTATGTAACCAATGGATCCCCAGCTGATTCAGCAGAGCCACAATTACAGTAGCGCTTTTTTGCCACCAGATGGCAATGTCTGCCTGTCAAATAAGGCTCTTACAGTAATACATTCATTGAGAATTTTCCCAATGATATATTTTCTTTTACTGTGTAATTAGGAAACAGTGATTGTTTTGTAAAATCACCTTTCATTGACTGTGGATTAATGGAAAATCACTTGGTAGTGAAGGGGTTAGGGTGATATTATTATAGTGTTATAATCTATCAGGATTGCATCATGACTCTGAATCTCTCCAAAAAAGCCTTGCAAAATAAGGAATTTTTAATATATAGTACATAATCAACTTTGACTTAGTGGTAATGGGGTAAATTGGAGACCACAAAAGTTATTATGGGAGACAGGAATCATGGTGCTTTCCCACACATACGTTTTGAGGGCTTGATTCCTGCATGTAATGCAGTTTCTACAAATATGCCAATTCCATAAGGGTGTAATCTCCTTTCTTTCTACTTTAAAACAACCCTGAATCATTTATGGAAGGTACTCAACAAAGTGCTAGAATCATGCCTAGGGTTTTTATTGCATTGTAATTCTGCATCCGCCTCCATCGTGGTGCATCTATAAGAACCTGACATTCTACCTGATCCCAAGATGGAAATCTGAGCACAATGCAGACTGGAATCACTTTCATGATCATCACATGAGCATTCAGGTCTACTCACTAAAGGTGGAACTCAGGAGAATTGTCAGGAGACGTGAAAATTCTAGATCAAAATAGCCAAACCAGAATAATTCTCCCATTTATCTCACTTTCCAAATCAGCTATTTGGTCTAGATGGTTCTCTTTTCCTGCCAATTCTCCTGAGTTTTACCTTTTAGTGAATAGACCTGTTGGTGATTGAATCCTGCTGGGGGGAGATATGAAATTGCTTCGCACCATGCTTAGGTTTGTTGTTTACCACAATTATTTGCTATGTTGGTTAGGACCATGCTTAGGAATGTTGGTTACCGACATGCTTAGGAATCAAAGATAGCACCATGCTTAGGTATGATGGTTGGCAGCATGGTTAGGTTTGTTGGTTAGTAGGCTTGTGCACCGATTTTTTTTTCGGTTCGATTCGAATTTTCGGATTTTTCAACTTTTTGATTCGGCTCGTTTCGACCGATTTCTGTTTCGATTCGGTTCGGTTCGGCTCGTTTTTCGGAATTGTAAATGGTTTCGGAATTTCGACCAATTTTCGTATTTTCGTGTCACTTAGCTCGTCGTCTGTATCGACTTTTCGTATTTTCGGAAAATTTTCGTTTTTCGAAATTGTAAATGGTTTCGGAATTTCGACCAATTTTCGTATTTTCGTGTCACTTAGCTCGTTTTTTGTATCAACTTTTCGTATTTTCAAAAATTTTCGTTTTTTCGGAACGTCTGTTCTCCTCGTTTCAAAGCAATAAATTTCGATTTGACACATTTCAAGTACATTCGAAAATTCCGAAAATATTTTGTTTCGGCTCGGAAAACTTTTCGGATCTGACATTTTCGGATCTAAAAATTTTCGGAAATTCGGCCGCATCCGAAAACACAAATCGGGAAATTTCGTGAAAATTCCGAAATTCCGAAACCCGAAACGCACATCCCTATTGGTTAGCACCATTCTTTAGGTATGTTGGTTAGCACCATGCTTTAGGTATGTTGGTTAGACCCACGCTTAGGTTTCTTGTTAGCACCACGCTTTGGTTTGTTGGTTAGCACCATGTTTAGGTATGTTGGTTAGCACCATGTTTAGGTATGTTGGTTAGCACCATGCATAGGTATGTTGGTTAGCATTATGCATAGGTATGTTGGTTAGCACCATGCATAGGTATGTTGGTTAGCATTATGCATAGGTATGTTGGTTAGCACCATGCTTAAGAATGTTGGTTAACACCAAGCTTAGGAATGTTGGTTAACATCAAGCTTAAGAATGTTGATTAGCATCAAGCTTAGGAATGTTGGTTAACATCAAGCTTAGGAATCTTGGTTAACATCAAGCTTAAGAATGTTGGTTAGCATCAAGCTTAGGAATCTTGGTTAGCACCATGCTTAGGAATGTTGGTTAACATCAAGTTTCGGAATCTTGGTTAACATCAAGCTTAGGAATGTTGGTTAGCACCATGCTTATGAATGTTGGTTAACATCAAGCTTAGGAATCTTGGTTAACATCAAGCTTTGGAATGTTGGTTAGCACCATGCTTAAGAATGTTGGTTAACATCAAGCTTAAGAATGTTGGTTAGCACCATGCTTAAGAATGTTGGTTAACATCAAGATTAAGAATGTTGGTTAACATCAAGCTTTGGAATGTTGGTTAACATCAATGCTAAGAATATTGGTTAGCACCATGCTTAAGAATGTTGGTTAACATCAAGCTTTGGAATGTTGGTTAGCACCATGCTTAGAAATGTTGGTTAGCATCAAGCTTTGGGATGTTGGTTCGCACCATGATTAGGTTTGTTGGCTAGCATCTTGCTTATGTTGGTGAGCAGCATGCAAAGGTTTGTTGGTTAGAAGCACTCCGGTATAATGCAACGGTGCTTCAGAGTGTTAGTAGAAATTGGGTGCTCATGGGTCCAGGGAAGCCACCCGTATGTAGACAAAAAAAGCCAGCAGCGACCCAGCACATCAAAAGCAAGGACGTGTTTTATTAACAGCAGCGACATTTTGGCTGAAAAGTCATCCTTTCTCAAGCTTGAAATGTCGCTGCTATATATAAAATACGTCCTTGCTTTTGGAGCGCTGGGTCCCTGTTTGCTTTTTAGGTTTGTTGCTTAGGTTAATTGATGATGCTTAGTTTTTTTTTTAGCACCATGCTTAGGTATATTGCAACAATCAGCTGATTTTAGATTAAGGCCCCCCCAAAATTATTTCCCTTACCATGAAATGACCATCATCAACAACATGTATCACCAACTCTGTGCTTGATGAATCGATGATATCCCAAAGTATGAAGCTGTTGTCGCATTTTGCCCTGATCATCCGCATGTCTCCTCAGATATAAGACTTTACACAGACATGTCAGTTTTTAGAATATACGGTTTTGCGGTTTTTAGTAGTGTCTAACATGATCGCCTATAGTATGCTTTAAAGGTAGACTCTTTTTTCCATTTGGGAATGTCCACATGCTCACCGCAGTTGGTCAGAGCGGTCATTTGTCTGCGTCCTTTCTACATGCTGCAGTCTAGACATTCTCCTCGGAACTCTCGCTTTAATTGGAGGCTATTCTATAGCACACAATTATTGATCTTTTTCTTTTTTTTATATCTTTATACTCTTTGTAAACTTTCGAAAAACTTTCCTTTCTTTTGAAAGGAAAGCCTGGTTGGGGGGGGGGGATAAAGCTTTGGAAATATTGGCAAATATCTAGAAGAGCCTATAGCGCCACTAGGCAATCACCTCAACAATATTCCTGTGTTGGGCTTTTTCAACCCTAATTATCATGAATGCTACATCCCCTATTTGGCGGGCTAAACACATGAGATCATAGTATTGATAAAATGTAACCTTTATTGTATTATTAAAAAAGATTCAACATTTAGACAAAACACAAAACACTTGATAATAAAAAAAAGTTACCGACTGGTAAAAGGTGATACTTGGGGTAATTTGTTTATTACCCCTGTTATAAGGTTATATTTTATCAATACTATGATCTCATGTGTTTAGCGCGCCAAATAGGGGCTGTAGCATTTTTGAAAATACTGAGACGTTGTTTTTATTTTTTTGCTGGTCTGTATTGCTATGCTGGAACTACAGTGACTACAGTATATGGCTGCAACTGTCCTGTCATTATGAAAGTCCCTTAGATCACATCTTGCCATCTCTGACTCATGCAGGGTTATTCAAAGAGAGGTGAAAAGCAGGAGAATGTCTGGAGAATGGAAAATTCTAGGTCAAAATATCCAAACTAGAAAAATTCTCCCATTCATCTCACTTTCCAAATCGGCTATTTTGACCAAGAATTTTCCATTCTCCAGTCATTCTCCTGCTTTTCACCACTCTCTGAATAACCCTGATGGTTTTACCTTATGTTTGTTTCATTTGATTTTGGCTATTTATGTCAGCCGATTTTGGGCCCTATCGCGACCTTGTTGTAACTTAGCCAGAGCCATTCAAGTCTATGGAGCTGGTGTCGATAAGATAACTACAGGAAATGCTACACATAGCGTCTACTGCAGTTATCTGATCGAAGGGAATCGCTATTTCATTCTTGCCACAAACTGAGTTTGAGACTCAAATGTAGCGTTTCCCTGCACGAGGTTACTTTACATTAACATTTCACTTATTATAGGAGACATTAATTTTCCCCTCCTCGTGGAAGCGCAGACTATTCCAATGTAAAATGCGCTTTTATTTGGGAGACATTATTTCACTGTGAAATAATGTCTCCTTGAAGTTGGTGTTAAGGGATTTTGTAAATGCAAAAATCCCTTAACACTCTCTGAAAAGACCCCTAGTAAAACCCATACTCACCTCTCATCCTGCTGTGGAGAGGGTGGCTGGATCTGCTGCTTCCTGACGCTGTCAGCAGAGTGAGACTGGGAACAAATAGTTCCTAGTCTCCCTCTGCGAGTCATATGCAATCTCACGCAGAGCTTGGGGCTGGGACATGCAAGGCTCCATGGAGGAGTCCTATGGAATCCACAAGCCAATACTTGCAGCGGCAGGCTGCACTGCTGTTGGTATCAGGCAGCCTTGTGCTTTATTCCAGGGCTAGGCGATAATAGAGCGCCTGCTCCAGAATACGGCCGGTTAAAATGTAGATGGTAAGGTAAATCTGCAGACGCAAACTTTCCTGCTTACCGATTAAATTTTACCGTCAACTATGGAATAGGGCCCGTAATTAGCTAATCGTCCTCCAGTTGTAACAGTGTTTGTGTCTATACCTGTGTTTCCACTGTGCCACGTTTTTCTCTTTTTGTAGTGTTACACATTAGGTTCAATTGGATATTTATTATTTCTTTTGTAAATTATGACCCTGCTTGAAGGTGCAAGTTACTTTAATCGTGAGACAAACAAATCATCATATTCAATATTGTTTGCAACCTAGTATTGGGCGGTTACGTTTAGAGTGCGTCTTCTCAAATGTCATACAGCTAGGGCCCTATTCTGCCTTAGACTTATCTAGAACGTCCCCATTCGTTAACTTAATGGCTCGCTTGGTAACACTAACCGATCAAGTTGCTGACCTAGCCAAGCTGCAACATTTGCTTGCGGTTTGGCTTTAATGGCTCCTTTTTGTAAACTATCACTTCCTATACTTTGTATAATTGGCGGTCATCCAGAGAATAACAAGCTATTCTATCGATGCTCATTATTTTTCTTGTCTTGAACCGATATTCAAAAAAGGATAAAGAAGAATTTAAATATGAATAAAATGCAACCTATACAAAGTATAAGAAGCCTTAATTGTCAGTAAAGTGGCATAACTGTCTTTGTTTGAAAAATTACTGAGCCAGTAACATTAGGAAGAGGGGCCGTTACTCTTATTGACTCGTTAATGTTATAAGAATTGGGTTGCAATATTGCCCAAGGTGGGGAAGTCATTTTGGTTTTTTATGCCTTTTCTATATATTTATACAGTAATTCTGCTGTTTGTAATAAAATGCTACAATTATACTATAACCCAGGTAAAGACCAAGGTTTGACTGTCACAAAAAAATGTGGGAACTAATTAAGATTCACTCTAAAACAGGGGCGTACCTAGAACATTTGGCACCCGGGGCGGATCCTATATTTGGCACCCCACTCCAACTTTAAAATGTAAAAAAAAAATTTAAAAATCACACGCACTGTTTTTAATGTTTTCAAAAATATTTTTAGTTATAGCATTCTGGCAGGACATGACGTATACATATAATAATGATATATTATGAATCTGCCGATGGTGGATCATTCATGCGTCCTCTGTGCTGTGCAATAAGGGGCGAGTGTAGATTCTTTTTGAATAATTGTTATTTTTAAGTGATTTTGCACAACATATCCATCCTATAGTGTTTTTTATTTTTTCTGTAAGAGACCTTTTTATTATCAATCATAAGACCTTACATGTAAATTCCAGACATTTTCGTTAAGTAGTCCGACTCCCTGCACTTCGGGGACCCTGCGGTGAATGGTGAATTCACTGCAGGGTGGGGAAATTTGATTCCCCGAAGTGCAGGGAACAACAGAGCACCAAAATGTTGGCGTCATTTCAGTGCTCTGTGAGTAACCCCTTTAGTGGTGTTTTTTTTTTGCCACTCCCTGGAAAGTGCCAGCCTAGGCCTTGCCTACCCAGGACATACTTCAAAATTAGTGAAATCTCTATGTATCCCTCCTGGTAAAATACTTTGCAAAAATAAAAATATATATTTTTTTTAGGGTGTCATCCTAGGGGGTGGTGTCACCCGAAAAATTAGTGAAATTTCAATGTTTCCTTCCTAGTAAAATACTTTGCAAAAGTAAAAAAATAAAAAAAAATTTTTAGGGTGTCACCCGGTGCGGCCCACACCCTCGCCCCCGCCTAGGTACACCCCTGCTCTAAAGCAGTGGTCCCCAACCCTGGTCCTTAGGTCCCCTAACATGCCAGGTTTGCAGATATCTGAAGCACAGCACAGGTGATGTGATTTGCTGCTCAGTGATTGGGATTCAGTCTGCATCTCCCCAATGTAATCCTTAAAATCTGACCTGTTAGGGGGACCTGAGGGCCAGGGTTGTGGACCACTGCTTTAAAGGATTTATCCAAATTCTGAAATCCATGATGGAAATAATTCATATACGTAACTCTGTTAAACTGTACTCCACCTTGCTTTGCTATGATATTTTTGTAAGTGTTTATTTATAAAATGTTTTATAAATGATTTATATGTTTTATTATTTTTCACATAATGTTACCATTGCATATTTTCTCACAATGCCAGACAACTCGAGGATGCAAATCTCCGTCTGTGTGAAACCCCTAGTGATGCCACTAAACAAATATTTCAGGTTGTTCAGAACGCTTAATTAGTGTCTGCTTAAAAGTCTTTGGATTACCCCTTATTTACTTAATAACCCGGAAGATTATCCGCATAAACAACAGTAGAATAATAGTTTTAAAGTCATTTATTTATTTGCTGCCTAGCCGTCAGGAGAATTTTAAATTCCTCTAAACAACGAAATGGAAAGAAGAAAACATGATGTCATCATCTATTTACATTTCCAACTGTAGCTAAGTAACAGTGAATCTACAGAGATTTAATGAGGAGTGGAGGTGAGAATTTCTAGTTACACCAGCAGGCTCTTGCCTTGAAGAATTCCTAATGTACTTATGATACAACATTTAATGCACCCTGGAAGCATTCTCAAATTAAAATCAAATAGATGGTATATTAAATGTAAATTCGAAATATAAATGTTTATTCTAGTACACTGTACATCTGGCTACATGTAACAAGCTAGATTTATTTTTAGTTCCTATCATATACACCAAAATAAAAATATATGTTACCTATGCTCTAAGCCAGTGTTTCCCAAACCTGTCCTAAAGACCCTCTTCTCAAGGGCAGCACCGGTTCTGAGGAATGACTTGCCTGGCCCTATCAAACTCTCCCTTGATCTTCGGGTCTTCAAGAAATCCCTCAAAACCCATCTCTTCAGATTAGTGTACCACATCACTGATGCAACTCATCCCCCTGCTCACCTACTCACACAGGATTGAAGCTGTTTCTATTGACCCACCATTCCTGAACCACTGGCACCAATGTCCAGTAAAATTCCCCCAACCCCTCTAGACCAGTGTTTCCCAAACCTGTCCTCAGGACCTTCGGACACAGCACTTTTTCCAGATGTACTGTATGAAGCGCAGCACAGGTGATATGATTTGCTGCTCAGTGATTGCAGGATTGAGTCTGCATTTCCCCAAGGTGATCCTTAAAATCTATATTGAAACTTGGCTCATTAAGTGACTCTATAGACTTACCAGCTCCAACTAGGTCAACAACACCTTATGGTCAGTTTAGGGGTACCCATTTTTTGATTGTTCTGAGTACCCAAGTAAGATTTAGGATTGCTGATCAGTAAGAGAACAATTACAACTCTATCACGTTTTTTTTGAGTAGACCCAATACCACCTATTCAATTACCCTCATATCTGGTTTTTATGATGTTTGTCTGTGGTAAATGTATTTTTTGTTTTTTGAGATAAAGATTTCCTAATAAAGGTTTTTCCATTAAGGTCCTTTCTGCACCTCATACGGTTTTACTTACAGTACTTTTTTCTTATGAACACTTTTGTTCAGATTTTTTTGTGCAAATCAAGTTGAGGGTTCAATCCCTATTTAAAGTACCTATTGGCCTCATTTTCCTCCTCTTTTTTCTTTGTTTTCAGATTTGAGGAACACTGCTCTAGACTGTAAGCTTCTATGAGCAGGGCCCTCTACACCTCTTGTTTCCATCCTATGTCCGTTTATCTGTATTTTGTTCCCGGGTACTGTAAAGTGCTGCGGAAACTGTTGGCGCTATATAAATGATGACGATAATAATAATAATAATAACAGGACAGGTTTTAAGGATTCCCTTGGGGAAATGCAGGCTGAATCCTCCAATCACTGAGCAGCAGATTATATCACCTGTGCTGTGCTTCAGATATATTGCAAACCTGGCGTGTCAGCGGGTCCTGAGGACAGGTTTGGGAACCAAATTTCCATTGTGTAAATACTGTTTCTTTTTGTATACCGTCTAGATAGACCATAGGCAATGACTTTGGGTTCTTTCTTGTCGGATACTTCTTTGTTTTAAGATAGTCTGTTGCTTAAACTATCATATGATGCGCATCTTTGTCGTGAGTACAGGCATTTCTGCTGCAGCCAATGACATTGAACGGGGAGGAGGTGGGCCTTAAGGCGGGTTGTATAAGATGTCAGAGATTTAGGGCGTGCTATGCTGCTGTCAGGCGAGCACACGTAAATCCAAGGATGTGCTACGGTCGGTACTATACATAACAATAGGTAACCCTAAACTTAGGTGCGATACCAGTCCTTGAGGTGGCTGGGTTACGCGATAGCGAGAGGTGAGCCTATAAGGCAGGGACAACAAGCAAGGAGGACAGAAACCAGTCCTTAGAGTGGCTGGTATGGAGACAGGTAAGTATGGAAAAATATGAGGCGGTAACCAGAAACCGTACGAGGTACCAGAGGGGTCTAACACAAGCCCAGGTCGTAGGGATACAACAGAATACTAAGTCAAGTTCCAAAAGCCGAGTCAAAGGAGAATAGAGATACACAGTTCAATATCCCAAAGCCAGGTCATACACAGAAAATCAATCAGAGGTATAAAAAATAAGCACTTAAGGGTCAGGCAAGCAAAACCACGAAAGGGCAATGAGAAAAGGCAAAAAAAATCTGCAATCTCACACCCTGCAATCTGATTGGCCAACTAGATCACATAGTGCAGGGAAACCCACGGTGGAGGCGTGATGACGTCGCACCGCCGGCAGGAGCTTAAACCCGGAGAGGCCGGCGGCACGCTCGCATGGGGCGCAAGGAAGGGCTGCGAGGGAGACGCAGACCCCGGGGTCGCAGGGGAGGACGCTGGAGCCACGCCAGCCGCCGAGATGTGACAGCTGCCCCATGGCGTTCAAACCCACCTGCCTCCTGTGGACAAAGGGGTTAAGGCAACTAAGCATTTTTTTCTTATATTGTTATGGTTTCTTAGAAAGTAACACTTCCATGCTGAGTCTTGACTTAAAATTCTCATATGCGAGAGTATTTTAGGTAATCTGCTCCTGCCTTACCATTTTACTTGAGATTGTGTTCATTAGGATTGACTTTGCTTTAGCCACGCTCTGCACACCGCCATCAATCATGTCCAATTTGTTGCTGTCAGGCGAGAAGGTGGGTTTGAGGGCAAAGTCAATAAACGAATGCATAGAATGCACAGAAAACCCAATGTATATCACATAATCTCTTTAAATAATCACTAAAGTCCCGATGTTCACTAATGGATGGGATCGAGATAGCAAAGGAGGACAGGAAACCATTGTCCTCCCTAATGTTTCACCTCCTGCTTATCTATCCCTCGTACGGGAATTTTCTTCGGGAAGCATAAATCTAAGACGAGGGGGCAATCAGATCTCACACCTTTATACCATGCAATTTTTCTGTGATGTCAACCGAAGCCTCCAGAATACGGCTTAAAATGCCATGGGCCACAATGACTGTTATTGGGACCTCGCAAGATAGCCGTGAGATTAAGGGCAAAATGATCAAAGGTCACCAAATAGATAACAACGAGAATGGGATTTTAGACCTGGTTTTACCTTATCAGCGTTTCACATTAGCTAAAGTCAACCTGTAAAATCAGGTTATCGTTTTGTAGCTTCACCTATTAATCTCCATGGATTGTTTAGGATGGAATCGATTCTTGGCGAGCATCCCGTTTCAAGGTACCGTGAGTGCACCTTGGCCTCCAGTACTCAAGCATATCTATAATAAATATGGCGGCAGCAGAATGTGAAGCAATGAAATTACATAAGGTCTTTTTTGCGTGGGCCCTGCAGCACAAAAACAATAAAAGATGGATTTCAATGAATAATACAGTAAAGTGGAATTGCCTTCATAAAGTGTCAATTTTAAACGTATCAGTGCTTGTAAAATCCTGGCTCTTTGCATTTTAACTAAAGGCTTTAGCAGAAAAGAAGGCTGTTGCTGTATTCCGGGGTCAAGTCCTAAACAAATAACCGTGGGAACGCACCAAGAATTCTATCAAACAATGCAGAAGTATAATCTTGCACTTACAACAAACAGACACTCAAATCTGATATATATGCGTGTGTGTGTATATATATATTGTGATATAGCCACTGGACACCCATATTAGTGCTTCAGGCTATTCTTTATTGAGCAGCCACAATACACACAGAGTATCCAATAAAACAAATATAAACAAATACCTTCTCCTCATTCGGAGTATAACTACATATGTTTCTCCCTCTACTATAACATTGGGCAGCTAAGCCGCTTACCAATAAAACAAAACAAAATAAAGTGTACTTCCCTTAGTAGCTACAGGGTTTGTGGCCTCCTCTGCTGCACCCAGCATAAAGACTGCTCTCTCAGAAGGGACCACAGTACCTGTAAAAGCAGGGCAGTCTTAATCAGGCGTCAGCTGAGATTTAACCCTGTAGGGGGGAAAGGGCTTTCTCCATCGACCTGATAATAAAACTGTGGTCTGTCACCCTGCCCCTAATCATGAGGACTTCGTGAAAATCATTTTATTCCAAGTCAATGTTTCAGAAATTACACATTTCTTTCAGGACGTATATATATGTGTGATTTTTGTGCAAAATATATGATAAATAACACATTTAAATGTGACTTAGCTGGGCAAAGAAAAGGAGCTCAGTTCCCTCTGCAAAAATAGAGGAGCAACTGCGTTCCCATGCGTTCCCCCTCGACTTGACCCCTGCTGTATTCTGATTGTGTTTTCACGCTTACAGGGTGGTAGGAATGTGAAATCCATTTTATTGTGCTTTGTGTGTCATTGGTCCTTAAAAGGATGGCTCTGTTCTGATAGGGAATGGGATTTTTATCCTGAATTGCAAGGGCAAATGTACAAATAATACATATTATAACTCCTATCTGACTGTCAGTCAACTGGCTTGCAAGTCACCCAAATACCCCCTGACGTCATACGGCAGACTTGTGCTCTGATTGGCTGTTTGCTGATCATGGCGTATGTTAAAATGTGTTTTATCCCCTTTTCTGGTGAAAAAATAGAATATGCCATGAACTATTTCAGTTAAAATGTCAAGGGCCAGGTACTTTAAGGGTTAACTTTATATTAAAATGCCAGTAAAATAAACCACAGTAAGAAGAGTACAGTTGCTAGTGGTGCATTGGCTGCGCTACAATAATAGAGAACAAATGGACATATCTTAATTCAGTACCAGCTGAGATATCAATTACAGGTTTTAACAAAAATACATTTGTAATTAATTCGATGTTCCAGTCAGATAAGGGTGAAAGCAGGAGAGGCGAGCTGGTATTTTAGACTGTTAAAAGCAATCATTTGCCTTTAGCAGTAAAAAAAAATAAAAAAATATATTGTATGGTTGATCAGCAATCGTGTGTACAATCATCAGGCTGTGCTTCCTGTTTAAATCAAGCAATCATTTTAACAGTACATAATATGATGCTCGGACCTGACTTTATTTAACCGAATACTGGTCTTAAATACTAATTCTAGCCCTGACACGTTTCATTATTATTATTTTTTATTATTATTTTTGTAGCGGATTGGCGAGGGAATGCTCCGTGACTAATCTCATTATACACTCATGCATGCTTCATGCACATTACTCAGTATTCCCCTTCAGATAGGAAAGCGGGACGGAGGAATGGCAGCTGCAAGAGAGGGTTAGAGATCAGCCATTTCTATTCTATATTATACAAAAGATAGATGTGATACATTAAGGTTACTTTATGTCATAAACATGCTTAGCTTCTAAATCGAGAAGTATGTGTTACTCTGTTACTCTGCCTGCCCAAAAAAGTTACACACTCTAATATTTTGTTGCCATTCGCTGTGATTCCGGCACGCATTCGCCACGGCATCATTTCGATAAGCTTATGTAATGTCACAGCATTTATTTCCATCCAGAGTGACATTAATTTGTGGCCAAGATCTTGTATTGATGATGGGAGAGTCGCAGCGCTGCATAAAGTCTTCTCCAGCTCATTATCCCAAAGATTCTCAATGGGGTTAAGGTCTGGACTGTGCGGTGGCCAATCCATGTGTGAAAATGATGTCTCGTGCTCCCTGAACCACTCTTGCACAAATTGAGCCCCATGAATCCTGGCATTGCCATCTTGGAATATGCCCGCTGTGCCGTCAGGGAAGAAGAAACTCATTGATGAAAAAAACTTGCTCATTCAGTATATTCCGGGAGTCACATGACCTTGCTTTTTGCCAACTGAAACAAATTAATCACTGCAGTAATTATCCATTGGAAGGCTCACACCTACTTGTTTAGCCAAAACCTGTTGTTAGTGCACTCAAAAACTTTCAGTGAAAGAAAAATTCTTTATTAAGTATTCATTAATCAATAACTGAGGTTTTGGCCCATCCTGAGCATTGCTCAAAGCTCCAGCCACGTTGATGGAAAAATTGTAAAACTCAGATATTTTGGTCCTAAAACTTGCAATTGTGCACTAGTTGACCGATGACCTAATAATTTCTGTAATATTTTGAGCAATCCATTTAGACATAATTGTTCTAGCACGTAGGTTACAACGTTGTCAAAAATGATTATGGCCCCTTAGGGATGGGAATATTCAGTAGCGTTCCCATGTCTTATACATTCTTGGTTTAAAACTGCACAGCCCTTAATCTGAACTGAAAAACTGTTTAGGACACGACCCGATAAGTCTTCACTGACAAGACAGCGTTCTGGTGTCATGATTCCGAAATCGATAATGTTGACTAGAGGAAACTTCATACTTCTTCGAGATTGTCTTGGAACGTTTATCTCCTCTGTGTCCTTCAGCTGTACTTTCCCTTTATTCCCTGCTATGCCGGCATTAAACTTCTATCCCGGGAGGGATAATTTGACTCAAACGGCCATTTGTGAAAAGATGTCAGGTAGTCTGTCGTAGGTAGTGGGTAGCGAGGGCTCCTGATTATGAATGGCGTTTCATTGATGAACACTGGAAACCACAAGGGTGCAGTCGTCAGTATTTTGTCAGCATGCAAGAAACCCGTATTTCCCTATCAGGGTTATCCAAAGAGATTCGAATTGCTTGAGAAAGGTAACCGAACGCTGAAAATCAGCGTTCGGTTACCTTTCCTGGCCATTCGGCTATCCAGAGAGCAGGCAATTCGCCAAATCCTGTCGAATTGCCTGCACATACGGTGCCTGTTCGGTCCCTGTTCGAGGGCAGTGAAATCCCCATGAAAAAGCACTGCTTCGGCTATTCAGAGAACACAAACCAGCAGTGAAAGGTTCCCGAAATGCCCTGCCATTCGGTGGTTTAATTCTGCAGGTTAATTCAGGAGAATCCCATAGGCTTCAATGTTAAAAATATTCCTGTTTTAATTCAATATCTAATAAACCGTTCATTATAAAATTCTGCAGCAAAAAGTCTCTTTATTTATAGATTTTTTAGGATACTTTAAGCATTTTTCAGATTTTTTTTTTTTTTTTAAAAAGTCCGATTTTTTTTTTGATTTTTTTTCAGTTTACTTATTTTTTCTGTAACAGCCCTCTTTATTATCATTCCCTGGACCTCCTGTGAAAATTTCAGACATTTTCGCTCAGTAGTTTCTTTGTAAACAGCGTTTCTTTTTCCCAGATTCATACAAATGGTTTTTCTAATTTATTCACTGCCTCCTCTACGTCACAGCTGCTTCGGCTCTGTGTGATTCGGCTCCTGTTCGGCTCCTGTTCGGCTTTTTCGAAGGTTAATCCAGATGTTTTTGCTTGTTTTCAGCGTGCATTCGGTTAGTTTTCGTCAGGTTTGCGGCAGCTTTTCCCTGCAATTCGGGGACCCTGTGGTGCTTGCTGAATACACCGCAGGGTCACCGAAATGCAATCGGCAAAAGGAACCGAATTGAAGAGAACGAAAAGTCACCGAACGTGCGGTGACTTTTCGAATCTCGTTGGATAACCCTGTATGTAGCCACATTGGCAGGTGCTGCAGGTGGTTCTGTCCCGTTACTTGCATCGCTTCCATGTCCTTACATTCTGTGATATATGCACTAGGACATTTGCATCGCCTCCTTATCCTGTGATAACTGCGAGGATTAAGTTCAGGATATTATTGCACTATAGCTGTCTATGTTATAAATTGTTTTCTATTAGAGATGTGCAATTCGTTTCGTTCCGAATTGAAATTTGGACGAAATTCACCAGTTTTGTATTTCGGGAGCTTTTCCGAAAACAAAATATCGACCATCTGAAAATTTCGGATCACTCAGAAATTTCGGATTGATTTGATTCGGCGATTCGGATCAATTCGGGTGATTTGGATCAGTTGATTTTTCGTCTTTTTATGAGTTATTTCGTTTTTTATTGCTTATTTAAAGAATGGGAAGTAGATTTACTACCAATAGAATGAAAGTTACTTTACTTATTTATTCTTTTAGGATTTTTTAGACATTTTTTGTGTGAAATTTTAGGTTTCCTAAACTTTTTTAAAGAAACAAGGCTTTATAACCCATGCAGCATTTGAATCCACGCACTGCTGGGAAGCGCCTCTCTGCAGTATAATTAATGCAGCATATGAATCCGCACACTGCCGGGAACTTCCCAGCAGTGTGTGGATTCATATGCTGCATTAATTATAACTCATAAAAATAAAAAACTAGCTTATCAAAAAATGAATCGATCCGAATCAATGAATCGAACTGCAGTGAGGTGCTGCCCGGCAGTGTGCGGATTCATATGCTGCATTAATTATACTGCAGAGAGGCGCTGCCCAGCAGTGTGTGGATTCATATGCTGCATTAATTATACTGCAGAGAGGCGCTTCCCAGCAGTGTGTGGATTCACATGCTGCATTAATTATACTGCAGAGAGGTGCTTCCCAGCAGTGTGTGGATTCATATGCTGCATTAATTATATTGCAGAGAGGATCTTCCCAGCAGTGTGTGGATTCATATGCTGCATTAATTATACTGCAGAGAGGTGCTTCCCAGCAGTGTGTGGATTCATATGCTGCATTAATTATATTGCAGAGAGGATCTTCCCAGCAGTGTGTGAATTCACATGCTGCAATTAATTATACTGCAGAGAGGTGCTTCCCAGCAGTGTGTGGATTCATATGCTGCATTAATTATACTGCAGAGAGGTGCTTCCCAGCAGTGTGTGGATTCATATGCTGCATTAATTATATTGCAGAGAGGATCTTCCCAGCAGTGTGTGAATTCACATGCTGCATTAATTATACTGCAGAGAGGTGCTTCCCAGCAGTGTGTGGATTCATATGCTGCATTAATTATACTGCAGAGAGGTGCTTCCCAGCAGTGTGTGGATTCATATGCTGCATTAATTATATTGCAGAGAGGATCTTCCCAGCAGTGTGCGGATTCATATGCTGCATTAATTATACTGCAGAGAGGTGCTTCCCCTCAGTGTGTGGATTCACATGCTGCATTAATTATACTGCAGAGAGGTGCTTCCCAGCAGTGTGTGGATTCATATGCTGCATTAATTATATTGCAGAGAGGTGCTTCCCAGCAGTGTGTGGATTCATATGCTGCATTAATTATATTGCAGAGAGGATCTTCCCAGCAGTGTGTGGATTCATATGCTGCATTAATTATACTGCAGAGAGGTGCTTCCCCTCAGTGTGTGGATTCATATGCTGCATTAATTATATTGCAGAGAGGTGCTTCCCAACAGTGTGTGGATTCATATGCTGCATTAATTATACTGTGGAGTTGCTGCCCAGCAGTGTGTGGATTCATATGCTTCATTAATTATACTGCAGAGCTGCACGGCCCGGCAGTTAGACTTGTGCACCGATTTTTTTTTTCGGTTCGATTCGGTTCGGTTCGTTCGGATTTTGTAAATTTTCATTTCGGCTCGTTTCTGCCGATTTCCGTTTCGGTTCGTTTCGTTTTCGTTTCGTTTTTCGTATCGCCTTTTTTTCTTAATTTCGGAAATTTTAGTGTTTTTCGGAACGTCTGTTCTCTTTTCAAAGTGTCTATTCGTTTTGACATAAACTAATGGTTTTTCTGATCCGATATTTCTGTCGATACGATAATTCTGTCGATACGATAATACTGCCATTGAGATTTCTCATGTTTTACAAGACGGATACATTGAGATTTCTCTGGTTTTCCAGGAAGGATACATTGAGATTTCGCTGGTTTTACAAGAAGGATACATTGAGATTTATCATGTTTTACAAGAAGGATACATTGAGAAGGGAATGATACAAAATTACAGAATCAGCGATATAACCAAAAAATACGTTGTCCGAAATTACTGAAATGGAACCGAAATCAGGAATGGAGCCGAAATTACGAATGGAACGAAAATGATTTTAGATTTTACACATTTCTAGTCCATTCGAAAATTCCGATCAAATGTTCGTTTTCGTATCTGAAAATTTTCGGAAAATCGTCCGAATCCGAATGCACAAATCGGGAAATTTCGTGAAAATTCCGAAATTCCGAAACCCAAAACGCACATCCCTACCGGCAGTGTGCAGATTCATATGCTGCATTAATTATACTGCAGAGAGGTGCTGCCCGGGTGTGTGCGGATTCACATGCTGCATTGAAACTTATGGGTTAAAAAGCCTTGTTTCTTTAAAAAAAGTTAGGAAACCTAAAATTTCACCCAAAAAATTGCTAAAAAATCCTAAAAGAATAAATAAGTAAAGTAACTTTCATTCTATTGGTAGTAATCTACTTCCCATTCTTAAATAAGCAATAAAAAACGAAATAACTTATAAAAAGACGAAAAAACAACTGATCCTAAGCAACCGAACTGATCCGAATCGCCAAAATGATCTGAATCGCCGAATCAAATCAATCCGAAATTTCTCTCTGCAGTATAATTAATGCAGCATATGAGTCCGCACACTGCCGGGCAGCACCTCACTGCAGTTCGATTCATTGATTCGGATCGATTAATTTTTTGATCAGCTAGTTTTTTATTTTTTATGAGATATAATTATTGCAGGATATGAATCCGCACGATGCTGGGAGGTTCCCAGCAGCGTGTGGATTCATATGCTGCATTAATTATACTGCAGAGAGGCACTTCCCAGCAGTGTGTGGATTCATATGCTGCATGGGATATAAAGCCTTGTTTCTTTAAAAAAGTTTAGGAAACCTAAAATTTCACCCAAAAAATGCCTAAAAAATCCTAAAGGAATAAGTAAGTAAAGAAACTTTCATTCTTTTGGTAGTAATCTACTTCCCATTCTTAAATAAGCAATAAAAAAACGAAATAACTCATAAAAAATGCGAAAAAGCAACTGATCTGAATCACCCGAAATGATCTGAATCGCTGAAATGATCTGAATCACCGAATCAATCCGAATCACTGAATCAAAATGATCCGAAATGAAAGACAAACTGTCCGAAATTATCCGAAACGAAAAAAACACCCAAAAAAACGCCGAAACGAAAAAAAAGTCATGCACATCCCTATTTTTGTATTTTCAGCATTTCTTTGAATAAACAACATGCAAATGTACTTCCACAAATAAATCCTGTACATAATGAAATATGTCTAAAATAGCAACGCTGCAGTCTCATCCTCCACTGATTTTATTTTTTATTTTTTCCCAGGTTAAATAATGGTCATTAGCCACAATTCTATAATCTTTATGTACTGTGTTCTGGGGATGAAGGGGTTACTTGTTCATTTTATTGACAGAGAGTCAATAAATGTTTGTATTTGCTTTTGTTACGAGTGTGTGTGTGTTTTGTTAAACTAAAGCACGTTCTGTTACTGCTTGCCATCGTTTGGAATAGTTAAACCTTGCAATTAATTTTGTAACAGTGAGAGAGCAGAGGCTTTGATTTTTCTAAAAAAATTTTTGCCTTTTTATTTTTACCCATTTACTGTAACTTTCACTGTCATCATCTGCACTGGATCCTGATACTTACGTTACTATGGTAACAGACCAGATCTTCATTCTCGGCATCCACAGAGCAACATCCCCTCGCTGTCTTATTGATTTAAAAAAGTCATTTTACCGTCGCTGTGACATCAAACCAAATAGGGGATCAGTCTTCTCATAGCAGTAGGTGATTCTATACCTTATTGTGTTCTTCTACGTGTTCTCCACAAAGGTCCGTCAAGGGCCAAGTCAAGCAAACAGCAGAAAACAAGGCAAAGATTAACAGACTGGTGGATAAACAACTGGACATTGCCATTTTTATACTGCGATTAGTTCCATAGCTGCTATTTGTTTGTATTGTCTTATCACATCGGCCTTTCGTCGGTGCGGACAAATAACTCCTATCCTGTGTCCTCATACTGGATTTCATCCTTCTGTCTAAGGCTAGGGTCAGACGAAAGCATTTTTCCCCGCGAACGTGAAAAAGTGCGTCCGAACGCATTGATGTATTTTTTCACAGAATGCGCAAAACCGGTCAGACGACGCGCATTGTCGAGCGTGATTTTGTACGGATCGTCAATAAAACTCTTTGTGTCTGGACGTTATGTAGGCTGGACATTAGCAGTGTCTGACATCTCCTAATCACGCAAACATGCCGCTATGCCGCAGCTGCGCACTCAGTACGTCAGTACTAGCGGTTCAGCGTTCTCAGAAAAATGTGTTCAAATTCCACTTGCGTTGCACGGCCGGACTTTTGTGCGGCCGTACATCGTATATTGGCCGTCATTGCCCGTCATCTGCTGCTAGTGCGGCCGTAATTATGTGCGCCAGAACGCACGTTAAAAGTGCGCTGGTCTGACCCCAGCCTAAAATCTCAAATCTGTTCACTCCTTCTCTTATAGAATCGAATATCTACCTGCAACGATTTGCTTCTTGTTCATTGCTTTCTTTTTGACATCTATCACTTTCAGTTTCCAGACTTGTTATAGAATATATTCATATCATCAAAGTGCTCCCTCTTTTGCCCTGTCACACGGTGGGAGACACCCCACACCCAAGGTCATAGAGTGGGTGGCGGGGAGTACAGGTACAGTTGCCTCAGGCACAAAATTCTTAAAAGTGCAAACATAACTTGACTGGCCCATTGGTGGCCACGGTATGTGTTGTGAAGGCTGGGGGCACCTTATACATGACCTGAGCATTGAAAGGTAGGTGGTAGGTGGTATTCATACCTTTCCCTCATTCCATTTGTATTTTGTACACCCATACCTTAGAAGACATTGTTCCTCCATTGTTTCTTAGCATTCGTGAAAGTTTTCAGTCTCATCTATCAAACACTGCTCGCTGTTTAAAACTTTGCAGCTAACTCAATTAATCTCCTCCCCCACTCGCATTAATATGAAAAGCCCCAACCATACCTTGTTGGACTGGATTCTCTCCTCATCTCCTGATAGAATACAGGAGGCAGGCGTGCTTGCTAATAGCTTTAGTGACCATTGTCTAGTGTACTGCGTGCGCAAAATTAAGGCCTTGAAATCTTCCCCAAAGGTAATAACCACCAGGTCTTTCAAGAAATTTATTCTTGAATCCTTCTTAAGTGATCTCAAACAGCTCCCCTGGTACAGGCTAAACCTAATCCCAGACCTAGACTGTGCAGTTGAATACTTTCAGTCTGAGCTCCTGCAAGTCTGGAATTCCATGCCCCGCTGCGTAAAGTGCGAGTAAAAGGGACTCATCTCCCCTGGGTTACAGCTGATCTTACACTAATGTACCAGCTTAGAGATTCACGGTGGTCAAATTTCAAGAGTACTGGTTCCATGAACGATCACTACGAATACCGAAAATGTCGGAATGAATGCACAAAACAAACAAAAATGGCCAAAGCCTATTACTTCAATGAAAATCTAAACAATAACATCTCAAACCCTAGAAACTTTTGGAGAACCATAAGTAACATACAAGCACCCCCAGTCCACTCCCAGCCAGCTGCTGTCAAAGTAAACAACCAAACCCTGCAACACCCGCTAGATGTAGCAAATGCCTTTAATGATTATTTTGTTGGATGTGCCACCACTTTGATTGCCAAGCTAGGAAATGACATGCAATCAGAGAGGCCTCATGCAGGTCAGGCCCCAACAACTGTGCAAAGTCCCTGTATCACACAGGAATTCCGTTTTAGACCAGTGCCTGTCAGTGTCGTTACTAAACTTCTCCGTAAGCAAAAAATGAAATACCAGTCTGGACCTGATCAAATACCAGCAATGCTGCTGAAAATCAGTGCGCCAGCAATTGCAAATCCAGTCGCAACCCTAATAAATGAGTCACTGGCAACTGGTTACATACCCAAGCTCTGGAAGACTGCAAGAGTGGTACCTATCCATAAAAGTGGGGACAGTACTTTGGTATCCAACTACCGTCCGATATCGTTGCTCCCTGTAATGTCAAAAGTCTTGGAAAAATGTGTCTACACACAATTACGTGATTATTATCAATATTGGAACTACTTAACCCCGGATCAATCAGGCTTTCGACCAAATCACTCAACCACAACCGCCCTTTTAAAAGTCTGCAATGATATCCAAGCTGGGATGGAACAAGGAAACCTAACTGGAGCCATCTTCCTTGATTTTGCCAAGGCCTTTGACACGGTAGACCATGGCATCTTGTTAGAAAAACTTAAAAACTCTGGCATTGGTGATCGCACGCTAACCTGGTTTCAATCATATGTATCCGACCGATCACAATATGTGTCAATTTCTGGCAGCTCCTCCCTCCCGCTCCCAGTCACTTGCGGTGTACCCCAAGGCTCAGTACTAGGCCCCTGCTATTCACAATATTCATAAATGATCTGCCCAACGTCTGCAAAGCCTCAACTGTACATATGTACGCAGACGACACTGTGATCTATACCAGCAAACCAAATCTCCCGCAGCTGGAGGCCGTGCTGCAAGAACAATTCACAGAGGTAGAAAAGTGGATCAAAAACAACAAACTTTTTTTAAATACTGACAAAACTGTAACGATGCTCTTTGAACAGCACCTAAACTACACAAATTGCAAAATCCCCATCTATGTGTTGGGACAATATCAAATGGCACACTGACCACAGTCACTTCTCTCAAATATCTAGGTATGTGGTTGGACCCTAATCTATCCTTTGGCCCCCACATCGAAAAACTCTCATCTAAACTTTACCCCAAACTAGGTGCCCTGTACAGAAACAAATCCTGCCTGAGTCCCGCGGTAAGAAAGCAGATTGTACAGCAAATGCTTATGCCGGCTATTGATTACAGAGATGTAGTGTATGCAGCCGCCCCGCAAACACACCTTCATAAACTTACTACACTGTATAACTCATTCTGCGCTTTGCGCTACAATGTAACTACATGACCCACCATTGTGACATGTTAAAACAGCTAAACTGGCCATCGCTAGAATCCAGATGCACCCTTCACCTTTCCAGCCTGGTGTTTAAGAGCATCTCTGGGAAGCTGCCACCCTACCTGAATAGACTGCTTCCCCCAGCAGCTCCCTCATCCTATAACCTCCGATCCAGGACCAGCACCTTACTTGCAATACCACAATACAAAAAGACAGTGGCTCGGTCCTCATTTTCCTACAGAGCACCACAATTATGGAATAACCTCCCAGACACCATCAAATCTTCCACCAGTCTTAAGTCACTCAAAATTTCCCTGTTAACATACCTCAATACAGAATGCACCTGTAAACATGTAACCTAGTGACTATATTTCCTACATATTTATTTTCTGTTAATCTGTATATTTGTGTTGTTAATATCTTACATTGTATTACTTTGTATTTCTGTAAATGTAACACTTCAATGTACTTGAACCCAGGACATACTTGAAAACGAGAGAAATCTCAATGTATCCTTCCTGGTAAAATCCTTTATAAATAAATAAATAAATAAATATGTTTCTTCCAGCAGTGTGGGTAGGTCTGTGGTAACCATATTTTTCGAATACTTTTCGTTCAGCAGGTTTTTGGATAAAAAAAATTATAATCATACTCTTCCACTTGCCTAGTTTTTGGATCAAAAATATGATCCTACATTTTAGGGATGTGCGTTTCAGAATTTCGGAATCTTCACGAAATTTCCCGATTCGTGCATTCGGATTTGGCCGATTTTCCGAAAATTTTCGGATCCGAAAACGGCAGATCCGAATGAATTTTCGTGCTGAAACGAAAACTTTTCGGAGTTTTCGAATGGACTAGAAATGTGTAAAATCGAAATTCATTTTCGTTCCATTCGTCATTTCGGCTCCATTCGTGATGTCGGTTCCATTTCAGTAATTTCGGACATCGTATTTATATCGCTGATTCTGTAATTAAATTTTGTATCATTCCCATCTCAATGTATCCTTCTTGTAAAACCAGAGAAATCTCAATGTATCCTTCTTGTAAAACATGAGAAATCTCAATGTATTCTTCTTGTAAAACATGAGAAATCTCAATGTATCCTTTTTGTAAAAAATTTGAAATCTCAATGTATCCTTCTTGTAAAACCAGAGAAATCTCAATGTATCCTTCCTGGAAAACCAGAGAAATCTCAATGTATCCTTCCTGGAAATCCAGAGAAATCTCAATGTATCCTTCTTGTAAAACATGAGAAATCTCAATGTATCCTTCCTGGAAGTCCAGAGAAATCTCAATGTATCCTTCTTGTAAAACATGAGAAATCTCAATGTATCCTTTTTGTAAAAAATGAGAATTCTCAATGTATCCTTCTTGTAAAAAATGAGAAATCTCAATGTATCCTTTTTGTAAAAAATGAGAATTCTCAATGTATCCTTCTTGTAAAACATGAGAAATCTCAATGTATCCTTCTTGTAAAACATGAGAAATCTCAATGTATCCTTCTTGTAAAAAATGAGAAATCTCAATGTATCCTTTTTGTAAAAAATGAGAATTCTCAATGTATCCTTCTTGTAAAACATGAGAAATCTCAATGTATCCTTCTTGTAAAACATGAGAAATCTCAATGGCAGAATTATCGTATCGTATAATTATCGTATCCGAAAAACCATTAGTTTACGTCAAAACAAATAGACACTTTGAAACGAGGAGAACAGACGTTCCGAAAAACACTAAAATTTCCGAAATCACGAAGAAAAAAACGAAACGAACCGAAACAAAAATCGGCCGAAACAAGTCGAAACGAAAATTTACAAAATCCGAACGAACCGAATCGAACCGAAAAAAAAATCGGTGCACAAGCCTACTACATTTCCCTTCCCCCTCAATGGATTTTGAATAAGCTGGTTGGATGCGCCACTGTGTCCTATTCCAAATCAAGTAGTTTCTGCACTGAAAGATTTGCTGATTTTTTGGAAATGGAAACACTTGTGGCTCTATTTCACTGTTAACAAAATTTCACAGACTGGTGGAGTCGCTAAGCTAAAAAAATTGGTAGGGTCCAATATCCCTTACCGGTTCCCTGTTACCGGTTCTGTTCCAACCATAGCCGCTGTATTAAAAGCTCTAGCCAGAATAATTGGGACCCGCAAACAGATACGTACAGCGGTGCAACACAAAGACTGCACTACCCAGCCGTGAGATTGGGTGGCACAGGTACAGCAGAAGAACACAGGAAGTGGTGGAACACAACGAAAGCAAAATCACTTATAAGCTTACTCTGAGAGATGGTATTCTTTGCAGGATACTGTCTCGAGCTGGGAATGGTGATCTACATTGTAATAGTTCACTATTCTTATTTTGATATTTGACAAAAGTTATTGTCATGCCCCATGTCTGCAACTATCCTCTGAACCCGTGGCAGCATTCTTCCTGTACCAGCAACCACCTTTGCCATTATCTGCAATATCCAGCCTGGTCAGTCTCTAACTACTTACCCTCCTCCACCCATACCTATCTGTGTTTGTGCAGATCACTGCAACTTGGGCCCATATTACCCTCACCCTGGTGCCACCCCTGGTACCAACCCTGAAAGAATGATGAAGCCAGACATAAATGAGCCCACAGTGCTGCTTATTGTGGTGGAGCTAATAAAAAAGACCTACCAGGACTTATACAATCACCTGGCTGATTTTGTAAAGGAGTTGCAGCAAAGCATTTGGGGCACCTCAAATAAGGTGTGCATTCCTTTAACTAAGAAGCACCATAACCCGCTGTCTCAAAAGGAACGTGCCCAGAGACAGACCATCAACCTGTGCCGTATTGCAGGGATTCAAGCCATTGGATTTCCAGCTGCCCGGTGAAACCCCATAAACCTACGACTGCAGTAACCAAGCAAGCTCCAGTGTTTAAACCTGCTGCAGCAACCTTCAAGCAAGCTCCTGTGCTAAAGCCTGCTTCAGGGAGACCTCAGGTGCCCAGGAGACCTGCTGTACCTAAGCCAATACCCCTACCCAAACATGCCCCCAGGAGATCTCCAAAACCAGAATCTGCACCCCTGCCTAAACTTGCACCCAGGAAACCCCCTGTACCCAGCCCTGCCTCCAGAAGGACCATGCCCGGAGTTTGGCGTCGCTGGAGACTAGCTTCGAAGAGGACGAGCCTGCAACTCCTTTGGAGACAGAGTTCACCATGCCCATAAACCCCCGAGCCTGTCCTTGATAGGGACTATGAAACCACTATACCTTTGGAGGCGGAACCTCCAACAGCTGTGGAGATTAGGTGTATCCAGACTCCAGGTGTGACAACAACTCCCATCACTCAAAGCCAGCAAGATCCTGAACCCCCAGATTCCATATATCCCTCTAACAGGACACTTGTTCATAAAAAAGAAATGTTTGAGAAGGCACTAAGAACTCGGGAAGCTGTACTGCGGTCCAAGAACTCTAAAAAATCTATCATGGCATTGACAACTTCAGGTGTGACTCCCATCACTCCCAGCCAGCAAGACCCTCCACCATCTCCATATGACTCTGACCCAGAGTACGACATTGTTATTTCTGATAGCGGACTGCCAAGAGAGACAGCTCAATGCTCCATGTAGGGTCTACCGCTGCCACCCACCACGAAGAGTCAAGGCACAACTTCTGTTCCGCCTCAAGTGAAGGGTCTGATCCTGAATGGAAACCTCACGGGGAATATGATAACAGAGAAACATGGCAAAATTTCTATTCCTCATCCACTGATAGACCTGATCCAAAGTGGGAACCTGGGAAAGAAGAAGAAACACCTACCAGATGTAGGGCATATGCTTATATGGGCACTCTGTACTCTGCTAACCTTGCCTCCTACCTGTACCACACTATTTCCAAGGCCAAACTTTCCAAATGCACCCCTGGTTTTCATGACCCCTATTCCATTCTTCAGTGGTGCAATGCCTACCTGTCACGTCACCCACCACAGTGACACCGTGTCTTGTTATCCTTGGTCACCCGGAGTGCGACTGTGAAGGGGGAGGTACTCTCATGCCCATGTCTGCAACCATCCTCTGAACCCCTGGCCGCACTCTTCCTGCACTGGCAGCAACCACCTTTCCCATTATCTGCAATATCCAGCTGGGTCAGTCTCTATCTGTGAGTGCAGACCACTGCACCCTGGGCTCATATTCTCCACCCCGGTGCAATCCCTGATAGTTATTGACAGCTCCACACAATGTATAGAAACCAAAAATGCACACTTGTCAGCTACTAATTCCGAGCCACCAGCTTGTGGCAAGGTCAGAATAACGGCTCCAGCCATTATGTATATTGGCTTCAGCCATTATGTTAGATGAAAGATTTAGAATAGGGCCCATGGTTCGGTGTCCTTACTTGCGTTGAAATGTATTGTCCATCCTGGACCTTTACTCAATGTGGTCGGACACACCACTTTAGACCTCACCTTCTGGCATTTTACATTGGCAGCATAGCAATGTTGAAAGGAATTTGTATGCTCAAGTATATGGCCGACAGGCACCTCCCTTAGTGTGTAGAGTTCAATGCCGACTGGTCGGCCATCTTTGTTTATCACACGCTACATTCAAAAGACTCTATAATAACTGGTTTTCATAATGTTCCAAATGCCAGACAGCTCTATCCTCCCATGTTTCTGCATGTGTGTCTATTGCCATTTAATGGTATTTTCCATTTTCAGGAACTGGACCCCAGTTCCAAAATACTTGAATATTACTTCATTATTTTATTTTGCTGTTTTGGTCTGATTTCTGCAAACGTAGAGAAATAGATGTAGCGTGTAATCCAGAAAGGCCTCATGGGAAACAAAATATATATAATTTGTATTAGATACAGAGCTAGCTAAAAGGGCTTGTAATGCATTCGCGCTCGCAGAAAATGGTTAAACAGGAGGATTTATGCAAACCGACTATGGAGTACAACAATATTTTTAGCCTTGTTCCCTTTTATTACTGAAAAGAAATATAACCGCATTTTGTTTTTGTAGTTTTATATGCTCTCGCATGAAGAACTTGACAAAAAAATAATAAGCCATTGTTTCTATAGCTGTTGAAAGCATTATTTCACCTGCCGGCATAAATAGCTTGATGGATCTTCAGCGAAACTACATTAGCCACACATTAAGCTCATATAAACAGAAGCAAGTCTGAAACTGGAAGACAGCATCTGTAGCTCCTGGGCAAATATTTATCTCGATGACCCCCATAGACTCCATTTCCAATCTTCGGGATGTAGATTCTTCATAGAGACAATTTTCCATAGTGTTCAGAAGCTAAATAATTGGAACACCATAGACAAAAAAACAAAAAAAAATGGAAACACTATCAGAAATCCCCCTGAAGCTTGAGTGGGAACAAAAATATAGAAAATACAGGAAATGAATGATTAGATATGAAAAATACAGTGGAGGCGCTAAATTCAAATTAATTAGTGATCGTAGCATCAAGTGTAAATGCAGCCTGCTGAGAGAGAAACACAAAACCTCGACAGAAATGTGCTTAAAGAGATACGGAATACTGATAGACATTTGGCACTTTACAACATTTTATTTTTACACAAGACGTGTTTTTATGTGAATCATTCTTATGTACTGTGGTTGTTCCTATGATGCAATTTTACTGGTTGGAATATTAGTTGGAGCTAAATAGGCATACCACTACCGCCAAGACAAATTATTTAGGTGGTAATTACCACTCATGCACTTTGTTTACATTTTTACCTATGCACTTTATTTGCACTTTTGCACACCATTGGCCCTTTATTCATAGTAGCAATTTACTACTAGTCGTCTTTCGATTGTGTTTATATCCTAAATATCGTCCCTTTCGGGACTCCTGCTTCCCCCCAATTGTTATATAGAACCTTTTTCTATAACTCTTGCCGTCTAGCCTGTGTCCTAATTTTTTCTACGGAACCTTCATGTACAGTAGTTATTATCAGTCCTAAATTTTTTGCGCCACTGAACCAACTTCTACTTCCAGGAAATGAATGATTCCCTGGTTTGACTTCACCTCTTGCTTCTTATTTTCTTTAAATGTTCTGTTTTGTGCTGCCACCGACAGCGGTAAAAGGGGAATCCTATGTTTTTTTTTCCCCCTAATACAAAATGCTATAAATAATCTGTTATCCGACTTGCTTAGCACCCAACATCTCCATCTGTCAGGGATCTGTACCTGTATGTGCGCAAGAACCTGCCCTGCATGTACGCAAACAGGAAAAGTGCATTCTCAGTCCTGTCCAGCACCTATATGGGTTAATTCCAAGTGAAACGTAAAAGCACCAACACACACCACACCCCCCTGTCTAATAAAAGAGAAACTCCCACTCCTGCAACTTGACTTCTCATTGCAAGTCAAAACCTTGTGCTATAGAGACCTGTTGTATGTTCCTGTTGATAATTGTGTACCAGACCCTGATTTACCCTCGACCTTTCATCCTTGCTGCCCGCCTATTCGACCCTCAGACCGTCCAGACCATTCTACCTCGTAATCCCATTTGTACCGCGCTATGGACTGCTACCAACCAGCCTATTCTAAGGTACAGTCTGTACATTCCTGCCTGAAGGGCTCAAATCCCCAGCAATTGGGTCCCACCACGGCGTATGCCAGGTGCCACCCTGACAGAATGAGAAGTCCACAAACTGAGCCTGCAGGAATACTCCCAGTCCTGGAAGATCTGGCCTACAGGTTGTGTGTGGTGCTGGATGATATATGGGACGTGACAGACAGACTAAGGAGCACCCTTCCCAAGGTGTATGTTCCCCCAGGGAAGAGACCTAGAGGCCCACTGACCCCAGAGGAGCGTACCAGAAGAATAGACCAGAAGCTATGCCTGTACTGCGGGGGTTCCAATCATTTTTTGATAGACTGCCCCATAAGACCACCCAAGAAAGAAGACCCTTGGCAAAGACTTGACAAACCACCTATGCCAAAAAAATACGCCTCGTGTCATGATCACGCTGCCCCCGCGTGAAGAGACCAGGCCTACACCAGGACCTAAGCCTGCAGCAATTCCAAAGTCTGCTGCAATGAATAAACCTGGTAAGGTGATCAAGCCTGCACCGCCGCCCCAACCGGTGAAAGCTACCGTGCCTGCACCTGAACCCAGATCTGCAAAATCGCCAAAGTCTGCGCTTGTGACAAAGTCTGAAAAAGTGCCCAAGCCAGCTCCCAGGTCACCTCCTGCACCGAAACCTGCCCCCAGATGACCTATACCCAGGGTACCTAGAGATTCGGTGTCCCTGGAGGTTAACTCCGAGGAGGATGAGGACAAAGTACTGCCCATGGAGACAGAACCTACAGAAGTCCTGGAGTCTGAGTATATGGAGCAAGGGTACCCAGTGTCCGAGGAGTCTAACCCTCCTGTCCCTATGGAGATCATGTGTGTCCAGACTCCAGGTACAACCACTCTCAGCCAGCAAGACCCAGTGATCTGTGAAGTGGACGGTGCTGGCTATGACTCTCTGGATGATTTCTTGCCGTTTGGCCGCCTCCCCTCATAGTATTGAGATCCAGACCAGGTACCAAGGGATACCACCCAGGACATTATGCCTTTACAGACCCCAGGTACGACACCCATCACTCCCAGGCAGCACCTCATGACCGGTGCTGCTGGAACCCCGAAACCTGCACCCAGAAAGCACATCGCACCCAAGGCAGAGGCTCCTTTCTGTGTACAGGGAACCTTCTTATGCCCGAGACCTAGTACGGTTCATACAACCCCGGAACCTGTATGCGATAAACAAACTGTTGCTTCCACCATCTGTTCCCCAGACCCTATATCACCTGACTGTGTCTACGAATCCACAGGCACAGTGGTGCGTAGGGAAGATCTGGCACGATTTGAGGAAGCTCTGAACATCAGGCAAGCCGCAACATTGCCCAGGACTGCCCAGGTGGCACTGACAGTTACTCCCATCGCTCCCAGCCAGCAAGAGTCACCATGCTGCTCTCCACACGATTCCGGGGCTGAAGAATGGGACACAATGTCCTCTGATGAGGAACCTCAGCGGCAGATTGCTTGGCGATCAAAAGGACCCCCAGGTCGGCATCCAGGGTACGTTGGCACCACCTTACAAGCAGTGTCCCACACTGGAGGGGCTCATCATGCTGCGGTTTCCCAGTACGATCCAGCTACGGAGTTCTACCCACTCACTGACTCATCCTCTGACTCTGAGTCTGAATACATGTTTAATGTTGTGGCCCCGGGAGTGCTATCCTCCAGGAGAGATGTACACCAAACTAAACCTCAGTACAGTGGAGCTATGTGGCCTCATCCCCTGCAGACTGCCGTCACCACCAGAGGAGGCGCAAGACCCAAGACACCCTGTACTGCTGGATCCAGGACATCTGTTTATAAGAACTGATTCCTTTTCTCTTGCCTGCAGGTGCCCAGCATCGAGTCCAGTTTGGATCGTCCAGTGGCCGCTCCTTAGGGAGGGGATTCTGTCAGGGATCTGTACCTGTATGTGCGCAAGAACCTGCCCTGCATGTACGCATACAGGAAAAGTGCTGTCTCAGTCCTGTCCAGCACCTATATGGGTTAATTCCAAGTGAAACGTAAAAGCACCAACACACACCACACCCCCCTGTCTAATAAAAGAGAAACTCCCACTCCTGCAACTTGACTTCTCATTGCAAGTCAAAACCTTGTGCTATAGAGACCTGTTGTATGTTCCTGTTGATAATTGTGTACCAGACCCTGATTTACCCTCGACCTTGCATCCTTGCTGCCCGCCTATTCGACCCTCAGACCGTCCAGACCATTCTACCTCGTAATCCCATTTGTACCGCGCTATGGACTGCTACCAACCAGCCTATTCTAAGGTACAGTCTGTACATTCCTGCCTAAAGGGCTCAAATCCCCAGCAATTGGGTCCCACCACGGCGTATGCCAGGTGCCACCCTGACACCATCTGAGACTTAAAATACATGTTCTAAACTCGGGATAAGCTATTGAAAATATAGTTCCCTTTTTTTTTGTCCATAAATAATTGGGCAGGTGCTGTTGACATCCTCTGCCCAATTATTTTTTAAAAAATTTCAGGTTATTTTACATATCTTTCGTCCCTTGCTCACGTAGCTCCTCCTCTTAGGCTGGCCGTCCACTGTGTCCGTATTTGTGCGACTAACAAGTCGTCCGTAGTCGTCAGACTAATCCCACAACACAGAGGAGAATCAACCCTCTTCCAGTGCCTCTGACTTCCATTGGACGACTTCAGACTACTTCCAGCGACTATATCAGATTAGCGATCCTTCCCATTTGATTGGGATTTGTCAGATGAAGACGAACGACCTGCTACTGTAAACATGAAAAAAATGCCCTGATTTTCAGTGGTTCAGTTCAACAGGTAAACAGGCGAATCAAATAGGACTCAATGTAAAATAATAATTTTATTTAAATTTTTTTTTTAATTATATCGTTTATTCTTTTAATTTTCGGCAAAAAATCTTTTTATTTATTTTTTTGAAAATCTTTTTGCATTTTTGGTATTTTTTGACAAAATCTTTTATTCCCAATTCTTTTAAAAAATAATAAAAAAATTTAAAATTCTTTTTTAAAGGTCCTTTTTATTATTTAGACACAATTTAACCCCTTCACTGATGAGCTATTTCACGTCTTAAAAAAAACAAATTTTTCTTTTTTTTTAATTATTATTTTTGTTTTCTTTACTTTAAACATGGTCATGTTTGGTATCATTGGAAAGGCCATGACCCTGCTAGCTGCCATCAATTGGGAGATATCAGGGGTTCAAAGGAACCCCCTATCTTCACCCCTATCTTTCCTTAGGAGCCAATGAGGACGTTCCCCACACGTCCTCAGCAGTGAAAGGGTTAAATGCTTTTTTCTGGGTTTAAACACCTATTGGAAGAATATTAGAGTTCTGTTTCTTTTTTGTTTTTTTTCTTGCAGTCCGGTGGTCTTCGGTGGCATTCGGTGTTGTTTTTTTTCTCCCTTCAGTCCGGTGGTCCTTGGCGGCGTTCGGCAGTCTGTCTGTCAGCCGATCTGGGTCGTCCAAAGTCGTTTGCAGTGGATGACCAAGATCGTTCAAAAAAGTTGTCCGTAGTCAGATGGCCAAGTTGGTCATCTGACTACAGACCCAGTGTGCACGGCCAGCCTTAGGCTCAGGGACTCCAGAACCCGGAAGCCATTGAAGCTTTTGTGCACAATTAATGCTGCTATGCAGTTTGCAGCTGGTTGTGTAGGAACCACAAATTGTGTAGCACTACGTGACTTTCACACTTTATGTACACAAGTTCCATAGCGCCTGCGCAGAACGATGGATCAGAGCTGCCTGCGCATGCGTAGATCCGATCCGTTGGCTGCCACTCAGAGACTGCTCTCTACAGCACTTGGTCTCAGAGAGTGATGCCGGCACAGTCTCCGCATGCTGACTTCACAAGTTGCCAATCTGGTGACCAGCAGCCACGAAATTCTAAATGCTGGCTGCTGTTGACATTGGTGGGGTGGAAGAAACTCATCCACTTCACCCAGCGTCATCACCCGTGGTCAGGATGAGTAGAGTGTCCCTTTGACTTCCTCTTGTGTGAAATGTCTCTATACCCAGAGCTGTTTTTCCTGCAAATGTTTAGAAAATAATAAACCAAAGGAATAGATGTTTTCGTGCTGTTTATTCAGTGGTATTTCAGTTGCGACCAGTTCTAAATTTTGTCACCTCAGTACAGGTGTCATTAGATGTGATAAGTCAATTTTTGCCTCCTTAAATGGCTCTGGTTAACATTATACCTTTGTGATGGTTGAATGCTTTGAGACGTCGCCGGGAATTTTGCCTCTGTGCTGGCAGGCTAATTCACAGTCTGTTTTGATCGTCTGTGCAGCCCTCACTATTCAGCGGAGATTTGTGGGCAATCACACCGTAAATTTACACTCAGCATTACTTAGCATAATGTATATTCCACTTCTCCTGTGACTCTCTTGGCTTAGACCCTCAAGCACGCTGATCCTTTTTTATGTGTGTTATCCAATACACAATTACCAGAGAGTTTGTGTTTTGTTTTATTTTAGCTTTCGCAGAATATATATTTATATATATGTATACTATTTTTGTATTGTTATGGGCTTATTCACTAAGCACCGTACTTGCCACCGAAGTGTACCCTATGGTACAATTTCGGGGCCGTTTGTCTAGTCGCAAAGCTGTCAATTCTCCGAATACAGGCGAATTGATGACAAAATATGGTGCATTCGGCGGTCTTCGGCAGCAGCGAAAATTGTCCCATAGAGAAGTAACGGTTCGTCTATTCATAGAACGCAGAACTTCACTGAAGTGTTGGGAAAATGACCTGATTTTCGATGATTTAGTTCAACATGTTTAAACTGGAGAATCCCATAGGTTTCAATGTTAAAACATAATGCCATTTTTTAAAAAAAAAAAACAATTGTTTATTATTTTCATTTTCAGCAAAATACCTTTTTATTTTTTCAATGCTTAGAACACGTTGTTGTATATTTATTAGACAAATGTTTGTTTCGCAATTTTTTAAAAAGTTTTTTTAACTCTGTAACAGACCTTTTTATTAATTTTTAGAGGACTTTATCTGACACGAAGGGCCAGCTGAGTGGAGTAAAGGTAACATCACTGCTCTGCTAGGAGAGAGCACGTGGAGTCATGGGCTCGATCCCAGCGAACAACCTCTCCAGTAAGTGTCCTTGGGCAAGACACCCAACGGTACATGCTCTCCACCCAGGACATACTTGAAAACGAGAGAAATCTCAATGTATCCTTCCTGGAAAAATCCTTTCACAAAAAAAAATGCAGACCCCATGTGAAATTGTGTAAGATAAAGTACAACATCTTGAGTTCAGAATCTTTCATTCCCACAATTTTTCTGTAGACGATAAACTAATATTTGAAAAATTATAAATGAGCAAATTTACATAATTTTATTCTTTAACCGTATCATAACAGCAATTTCTGTGCAAAATTTCTATTTCACCCTTTATTTAATTGTAGCTTTGCATCCCATATTTCTAAGACGTGTTAAGATAATTTTCATTCAGCAGAAATCACTTACAGTTGTGTTCAAAATTATTCAACCCCCAATGCTGTAAAGGGTTTTAGGGAATTTAGTGTACATTTGTAATTGTATAGGGAATGAAATCCTACAAGGACTTTTTAAAGAACCATATGCAACTAAAATGACTTCAATTGGTTTTGTAATACAGTAGTAAATGTTTCTTTTGTGAATTCTTCATTGACACAATTATTCAACCCCTTAAAGACTACCACTCTGAAGAACAGAGGTTCATTCAAGTGTTTTCAATTAGGGATGTGCACCGATTTTTTTTTCGATTCGATTCGATTTTTCGAATTTTTAAACTTTTCGATTCGGCTCGTTTCGACTGCTTTCCGTTTCGATTCGGTTCGGTTCGATTCGTTTTTCGGGTACATTTATTTTTCGGAATATCGACCATTTTTCGTATTTTCGGGTCACTTTACTAGGTTTCTGTATCGACTTTTCGTTATTTCGGAAAATTTTCGTTTTTCGGAATTGTACATGGTTTTCGGCATATCGCCAATTTTTCGTATTTCGGAACTTTTCGTATTTCGGAACTTTTCGTTTTTCGGAATTGTACATGGTTTTCGGTATATCGACAATTTTTCGTTTTTCGGAACTTTTCGTTTTTCGGAACGTCTGTTCTCGTTTCAAAGCTGTCTAACTCTATTCGTTTTGATGAAAACTACTATGGTTTACTTTTTTAATACTACTTTATATATTTTTTATAATAAATTTTTGGTTTGTTTTTCGGATCCGATAATTCATTCTGTCGATACGATAATTCTGGCGATTCTATCGTGTTTTTTTAATTAACCCTTTCGCTGCTGAGGCTTTTCCCGTCCCTGTGCTGAGCTAATTGTTACCGGTTTTGCTCGTCATGTTTAAACGTGTTTTGAAGGCTTATTTTAGTATATGACCCAGACATATTATATATCGTTCTTTCCGTCAGACTCGGCAGATTCATAATATGTCATTATTATATGTATACGTCATGACCTGTCTGTATATTATAACAAAAAATGCAATAAAATATGATTTTTCAATAATTTACAATGTGTAAAGTGTTTTTTTTTCACATTTTAACATGCGAGCAATTGCGGTTATATTTTGTATGGGGTGCGCTTGTTAAAAAAATTAGAGATGGGGTCTCGTTACATTTTTTTTTGGGGGAAATTACACGATTTTTAACAAATGCACCGCATACAAAAATCGTTAGTGCAGCATCATTGTTCACATTATAATTGAAATGGGAACAATATTGCTGCATTAACAAACCAAAAAAAAGAATTTTTTTTTTTTTTTTTTTATAAATTTTTTTAAATATTTTTTTATTTTTAATTTTTTTTAAAAAACTTTTTTCACTGTAGTGTTTGGTATCGTTGGAACCAAACTTTAACCCCTAGCTGCCACGGATCGGGAGATAGGGGGTTCATTGGAACCCTTATCTCCACCATTGGTGGCAACTAGGGGTTAACTCCAGGACTGGCGTCATCGTGCTATGCACGATGACGCCAGTCCTCAGGGGGAGTTCCCGGAAGCTTGGCCGACATCCGACATCCTCATGGATATGCCCCAGCTCCTCATGGATATGCCCCAGCTCCTCGTGGACATGCCCCAGCTCCTCGTGGATATTGCCCCAGCACCTCGTGGATATGCCCCAGCTCCTCGTGGACATGCCCCAGCACCTCGTGGACATGCCCCAGCTCCTCGTGGACATGCCCCAGCTCCTCGTGGATATTGCCCCAGCACCTCGTGGATATGCCCCAGCTCCTCGTGGACATGCCCCAGCACCTCGTGGACATGCCCCAGCTCCTCGTGGATATTGCCCCAGCACCTCGTGGATATGCCCCAGCTCCTCGTGGATTTGCCCCAGCACCTCGTGGATATGCCCCAGCTCCTCGTGGACATGCCCCAGCACCTCGTGGACATGCCCCAGCTCCTCGTGGATATTGCCCCAGCACCTCGTGGACATGCCCCAGCTCCTCGTGGACATGCCCCAGCTCCTCGTGGATATTGCCCCAGCACCTCGTTAGTGCAGCATCATTGTTCACATTATAATTGAAATGGGAACAATATTGCTGCATTAACGAACCAAAAAAAAGAAAAAAAAAATGTTTATTTAATTTTTATAATTTTTTTTAAAATATATTTTTATTTTAAATTTTTTTAAAAAAACTTTTTTCACTGTAGTGTTTGGTATCGTTGGAACGGCCATGCTCTGGCCGATCCAACCATACCAAACTTTAACCCCTAGCTGCCACGGATCGGGAGATAGGGAGTTCATTGGAACTCCCTATCTCCACCGTTGGTGGCAGTTAGGGGTTAACTAACTGCCACTAACTACGCACGATGACGCCAGTCCTCAGGGGGAGTTCCCGGAGGCTTGGCCGACATCCAAGATTTTTCAGCGCCGATTCGCGATCCAGCTCCCCAGGGGTTAATGCCAGGCACCTTCCAGGCACCATTTGGAAGGGCAGGCTGTGCCCTTCCAATTGGTGCCTGGGTTAACCCCCGCAACGCCGCCGATCGGGAGGGAGAGAGGTCGCGATGACACCTAATTTCACCGGCGGCGATTCCGGATGCTGGGCTGACATCGAGGATGTCAGCCCGCACCGGGGGGGCCAGCGATCGGCCGGATCCCGGCCGAACGCTGACCCCAAAGGGAGGATGCGCTCAGCGCGTCCTCCGCATACCAGCAGCCATGCGGAGGACGCGCTCAGCGCGTCCTCCGCATCGACGTGTTTAACAGTGTGGAAACCAAGCAATACATAATTAACTTATTAACGTAAAGCAACGCACACAAACAGGAAAATATACAAAAAATTGAAAATTTATTTACAAAATGGGGAAGGGAAGGGAAGGGAACATGCCAAGGATGGCAAACTGCCCAACAGGGGCACAAACAACACAAACAAACATACATTTTAGAATTACTGGCATTTGAGGAGATGTTGGAGCTGGTCCGCATCTTTGATTACAAAGATTATGACTGCATTAAGGGCCCTTACGGCAGGAAGAATAATTTTAGGAAGGATCGTATCATTGACAAGCTACGCGCACCACCATCCTGGAGGTGTTTGGGAAAGACGGGACGAAGGACCAGATCAGAAAACGCTGGTCCGACCTCAAAGTAGGCGAGCAGGAGCAGCTGAGGCACATCCGTATTGACTCTTACTGCCGCTCCAGGATGTCCGCGGTGTTAGTAAGGTGTTCCCGGAGTTCCTGCAGCAGTTCATGGATGGAATCCAGTGTCCTGACTGCCAGGCGAAGCTCGCCAATCGCCTCTTGATTGCTCGGTCTGGCTTCTTCGATATATCCAATAAATGAAAGAAGGAAAATACAGTAAGTAAAGCAGGTTTCTATTTTTGACTGAAAGTCTTGAAAAAATATAACAGTAGTATATACCAGAGCTGGCGGCCTCCTCCTGCTCCTCCTCCGACTCCTCCTCCCCCACCACCACCGTCTGTATATCCAGTGCTATATGTAAGAAATTAAAGAAATAAAAAATACAGTAAACAAAAAATGTTTCTGTTTTTGACCAAAAGTCGTTGCTAAATAAAACAGTATATACCAGCGCTGGTGGATGCCCGTGGCTCCTCCTCCTCCTCCGCTGGGGCACTGGTCCCTGCCCGGGCAGATTCGGCGTCCTGTGCCCTCTTCCTGTCTTCTGCCAAATCCAAAAAATATAACACGTAAATAATGCAGACTGGAAAAAATGGTATATCTATACAATATATTGCCGAAAGTATTGCGACACCCCTCCACTACCCACTACCAGCTTAACCCCCCACTACTCCCATCTCATAGGTCTAAAGTCACAAAATATTTATTTATTTCCTCTGCACAGACATATATTACCGTTCATTTATATATTTTTTTTCAGAAGTAAACATTACGTTTATTCAATAAAAACTATTATTTGTGTTGTGTGCGTACAAAGCGCATTGTGCGACTGCTTTTAGTTATTTTATAGAAGGCCTCAGCCTCAGTTTCACTTTCAGTTTCTGCGAATAATAAAACTGGATATTGCAGAAACAACAACAGAAATCCACCATTTTGTTTTGAAATTTGCATCTAAAGCATTCAATGACACTGCTGCAGCAGCTGCTGAGGCTGTATTGAACGCAGCTCTGTTTGGATGCACTTTCAGAAGAACTACATGTCCCATCCTATCACTTAGCAGAGACGCAGAGATTTTTGTTGATGCGCAGGTGGGAGCCAATATTGGGCAAGCTGCGGGTCATCTCGTATGCATCACTCAATCACAAACCCCCCCCCCCAGCACACTACAGACTACACACACAGTGCCAAAAGAAATCCAGCATTGTAACTTCATCTACATACATCAAATATCACAATTTTCATGAATACGTAAAATCACAAAAAAGAAGAGCTATGGCAAAACTGCATGTATGACGAATTGTGAAAATGCAAAGCTATACACAATCACATTGCATGAAAAAAGGACTAGATAAATCAGCGTATTTCTGCGCACATTAGCACATGCAAGCACATTATTATTATTATACAGGATTTATATAGCGCCGCCAACAGTTTGCGCAGCGCTTTACAATATAACATGACACTTACGTTTCGCTATGACGCGGCGGATGCGTCTCAACTGCTCCTCCTCGCGTACTTTTAAATCAGACCAGCGTTTCCGTAGCTGGTCCTTCGTCCGGTCCTTCCCAAACTTCTCCAAAATGGTGGCGCGTAGCTTGTCCAGGATACGATCCTTCCTGGCGTTATTCTTGCTGCGGTAAGGTCCCTTCTGGCAATCGTAATCTTTGGTATCAAAGATGCAGACCAGCTCCAACATCTCCTCAAACGCCATATTTTGGGCGCGTTTTTTCCTGGGTGCAGGCACTGCAGGTGGAACTTCTTCATCAAGAGATGACGAGGAGGTCTCCTCTCTGGCAGCGGCCATTATGAAGAATAATAAAAAAAAAATTTTGTTCAAAAAGTTGTCAATAAAACTGGCTCAATAAAGTTACGACATGTGCGCGCGCGCATGCGCGACCCGCGGACGAATCGGATCTGACCAAAATACGAATATTCTGATCGGATCTTTGGAAACAATAAAAAAATTTACAGAATCAGCCATATAACCGATACTAGTTAAATATACGATGTCCAGACTTACCGAAATGGTACCGAAATCCCGAATGAAACTGAAATCATGAATAGAGGGAAAATAAATTTCGATTTGACACATTTCAAGTCCATTCGAAAATTCCGAAAAATTTTCGATTTGGTAAACTTTTCGTTTTTTCGGAAAGTCTGTTCTCGTTTCAAAGCAATAGATTTCGATTTGACACATTTCAAGTCCATTCGAAATTCCGAAAAATTTTCGATTCGGTTCGGAAACCTGTTCGGATTCGACTTTTTCGGATCTAAAAAATTTCGGATTTTCGGCCGAATCGAAAGACCCGAATCGGGAAATTTCGTGAAAATTCCGAAATTCCGAAACCCGAAACGCACATCCCTATTTTCAATCAGGTATTGAAAACAGCTGTGGATGTCATGGAGCAACAATAAAGCATAATAAGCACCAATTAGGCAGCTTTAAAATGACTGTGATACTCAGCTCCTTCTAGACATTTACTGGTGTGGTTACAAACATGGTGAAGTCAAGGGAATGGTCCAGGAAGACAAGAGAAGAGGTGATTACTCTTCACAGGAAGGGCAATGGCTATAAGAAGATTGCAAAGATGTTAAACATACCAAGAGAGACCATAGGAAGCATCATTCGCAAATTCAAGGCAAAGGGCACTGTTGAAACGCTACCTGGTCGTGGCAGAAAGAAGATGCTGACTTCGACTGCTGTGCGCTACCTGACGCGTAGAGTGGAGTAAAGTCCCCATGTGACTGCTGAGGAACTGAGAAAAGATTTGTCAGATGTGGGTACTGAAGTGTCAGCTCAGACAATACGGCGCACACTGCGTAATGAAGGCCTCCATGCCAGAACTCCCAGGCGCACCCCTTGCTGTCTCCAAAGAATAAGAAGAGTCGACTGCAGTATGCCAAAAGTCATGTGGACAAACCACAGAAGTTTTGGGATAGTGTTTTGTGGACTGATGAAACAAAATTAGAACTGTTTGGGCTCATGGATCAACGCTATGTTTGGAGGAGGAAGAACAAGGCCTATGAAGAAAAGAACACCTTGCCTACTGTGAAGCATGGCGGGGGGTCAATCATGCTTTGGGGCTGTTTTGCTTCTGCAGGTACAGGGAAGCTTCAGCGTGTGCAAGGTACCATGAATTCTCTTCAGTACCAGGAGATATTGGATGACAATGTGATGCAGTCCGTCACAAACCTGAGGCTTGGGAGACGTTGGACCTTTCAACAGGACAATGATCCCAAGCATACCTCCAAGTCCACTAGAGCATGGTTGCAGATTAAAGGCTGGAACATTTTGGAGTGGCCATCGCAGTCACCTGACTTAAATCCGATTGAGAACCTCTGGTGGGACTATAAGAAAGCAGTTGCAGTGTGCAAGCCTAAGAATGTGACTGAACTGGAGGCTTTTGCCCATGACGAATGGGCGAAGATACCCGTAGATCGCTGCAAGACACTTGTGTCAAGCTATGCTTCACGTTTAAAAGCTGTTATAACTGTAAAAGGATGTTGTACTAAGTACTAGGATTGAATGTCACTTGGGGGTTGAATAAAACTGATAATGATGTGAGCACAGAAAAGACATTTGTGGTTATTTCATTATAAATGTTATGTTATATTTGTCTGACCTACACGTGCCTCTTTGATTTACTTGTAAGCAAGATGACTGAATGATCAAAATCAATGTCAAACTGGCCAAAACACTCAATTTCAGTGGGGGTTGAATAATTTTGAACACAACTGTAGTAGGGAGGGGGTTAAGCATTCTTGAATCACTGATCAGCTAATCTACATCGATAGTAGGGATGAGCGTTCGGTTCGGATCAGTTCGGAGTTCGATTCGAACATCGCCTGTTCGACTGTTCGTCAAACTCCGAACATTTCCGCGTGTTCGCCGCATGTTCACCCACAATGGACCACAATGCACTTTTCCACTCACCTGAAGCTTGTAATTGGCTACAGCCTTGCACCTGACCACAGGTCAGGTGCAAGACAGGTGCAAGACTATGCCAATCACGGCTCAGAGTCCTGATTGGGCAAATTTTGCCCAATCATGGGCTCACAGAGCTAAATCCCGCAGCACACTATCAGGGTTATTCAGAGAGAGGTGAAAAGCAGGAGAATGGCTGGAGAATGGAAAATTCTAGGTCAAAATAGCAGATTTGGAAAGTGAGATAAATGGGAGAATTTTTCTGGTTTGGCTATTTTGACCTAGAATTTTCCATTCTTCAGTCATTCTCCTGCTTTTCACCTCTCTCTCTAAATAACCCTGTAAATAAGGCTTCCAGTGGCGGAAGTACCAGGGTCGCAGTGGTAGCAGTTGCGACCGGGCCCTGGCATTCCGCCACTGGAGGGGGGCCCAGCGCCGCCGCCAGATTCCGGCAATCAGCGCCAGAATCTGGGAGCCGCGCGCTGGCTATCCCTGTCCCTGCGAGCGGCTGCTGACATGCAGCTTGGCCACTCACGTGGGATAGGAACCACCTGACCAGCGCACGAGATCCTCGCGAGACCTCTGCGCTGATTATGTGGTTTCCGGCGAGCGGCCAAGATGCATGCTTCCAGCGGCCGCTCGCCTCGGAGAAGAATGGAACACCGACGGAGCCTGCCCTGGGGCCAGCAGAGGTGAGAGCTGGGGGCCGTATATACTCGTGAGAGCTGGGGGCCGTATATACTCGTGAGAGCTGGGGGCCGTATATACCCGTGAGAGCTGGGGCTGGGGGCCAATATATATACCCATGAGAGCTGGGGGCCAATATATATACCCATGAGAGCTGGTGGCCAATATATATATACCCATGAGAGCTGGGGGCCAATATATATACCCATGAGAGCTGGGGGCCAATATATATATACCCATGAGAACTGGGGGCCAATATATATATACCCATGAGAGCTGGGGGCCAATATATATATATACCCATGAGAGCTGGGGGCCAATATATATATATACCCATGAGAGCTGGGGGCCAATATATATACCCATGAGAGCTGGGGCCAATATATATATCCATGTGTGCTGGGGCCAATATATATATATCCATGTGTGCTGGGGCCAATATATATATCTATGTGTGCTGGGGCCAATATATATATCCATGTGTGCTGGGGCCAATATATATCCATGTGTGCTGGGGCAATATATATCCATGTGTGCTGGGGCAATATATATCCATGTGTGCTGGGGGCAGTATATATCCATGTGAGCTGGGGGCAATACTATCTTTTTTTATTTTGCAGGGGAAAAAAAGTTAAAATATAGATCTTTTTATGGGGGGGCCCTTCGTGGATTCTTGCACCGGGGCCCTCAGGTTTCTAGTTACGCCACTGAAGGCTTCCCTGCCTGCAGCCCCAGCGTGTGTGTTTGCAGGAGTGAATCAGAGAGGAGAGGCGATTGTTCTGTCAGGGTGTATCAGTGACGTTGTAGGAGATTTCTGGGAATTAGAATCTGTGTTTTCACTGCCAGGCTATCAGGAACAGTGTGTATCAGTGAGTTGTAGGAGATTTCTGGGAATTTGAATCTGTCTTGGCACTGCCAGGCTATCAGGGACAGTGTGTATCAGTGAGTTCTACCAGAGTTCAGCAAATTTGAATCTGTCTTGGCACAGCCTGTTATCAGTGTGTATCAGTGAGTTATTCCACAGTTCAGCAAAATATTAGACCGCAGGGTCCACCACTGCACTCTTCCACAATACCACAGAGGGCTTACGGTGTGAAGGCACTTGCTGCCACCAAAGGTAATATATTTGGGTGCACTGCCACTGACCGCTATACCAGATTCATATCATTTTAATATTTGACCGCAGTGTCCAACCCTGCACTCTTCCACAATACCACAGAGGCGTTACTTACGGTGTGAAGGCACTTGCTGCCACCAAAGGCACAATATTTGGGTGCACTGCCACTGACGCCTATACCAGATTTTTATCATTTTAATATTGGACCGCAGGGTCCACCACTGCACTCTTCCACAATACCACAGAGGGGTTACGGTGTGACGGCACTGTTGCTGACACTAAAGGCCCAATTTTAAAGCACCTATTGTTACTTTCATCCAAAGCCTGCATAAGTTTCACCATAATTTAGCCAAAAAAATCACCAAACTTGTTCTGTGTGTCCTAAAATGTCTCCTCTTTTCATACAGGCTGCCGCCCCAAGCAGTTGTTTATGAATAGATTAAAGGAAAACCATTTACCGTCATTTGAAATGTCATTTTTTTGTTTTTAAAGGTTTCTATACATCCTACAAATCCGCCACTTCATGGGCAGGTTATGGGGACCTCCTAGGCACGATATTTGAAGGAATTTTTCATTTTTATTCTTAAACTTTATTTCATGGAAAACTCACTGTTCCTCTTAAAACGTTTTTTTTAAAACTTTTTGTCCTTGTTTCCTGTCCCCCAGGGCACTACCTGGACCCCCATACACCTTTTATGGCAAATATCTAGCACATAGGCCCTCTTGCAGGGCACTCTAAAAATCGAACGTTCGGGTCCCATTGACTTGCATTGAGTTCGGATCATGTTCGAGTCCGAACTCGAACTTTTGAAATTGTTCGAATGCGAACCGAACACGGGGGTGTTCGGCTCATACCTAATCGATAGCACAAACTTGCCTGAAAATCATTTTCTGATGCTTTTGGACCAGCTTTAATAATTGTAAAATGAAGATTAAAAAAAATATAAGGCAAACAAAAAAAACCTCAACAACCCAAACCTGCGCTTGCAAAACTAAATTAACAGCTAGCGGTGTTTCTTAGAATACCATATTGTTTGATCAATAAGTGCATCTCTTCCAGAAAATAAAAAAGAAAGAGTATCCTTTGTGAGAAGTAGAAATTCACGATCCTGAGCCAAATAATTGTAATATTTTAATTTTGTTTGAGTATGTTTTTCATAATCAATTCTTTGGGGACCACTTCACTTCTTTTCATTCAAAGTCTGTGGTTTAGTTTGGCATCAAATTACTACAATATTTAATGTAGCAGAAATACCTAAATGTGAGAATCATTTATTTTTTGGAGAAAGTATTTTAACAGGAAGGATACATTGAGATTTCTCTCGTTTTTAAGTATGTTCTGGGTGGTGAGTATGTACCGTTAGGTGTCTTGCCCAAGGACACTTACTGGAGAGGTGCTTTTGCTGGGATCGAACCCATGTCTCCACAGGCTCTCTCCATGCAGAGCAGTGATGTTACCTCTACTCCATCCAGTTTTGACCCATTTTCTTTGATTTGGTTTCTATAGTATTTGCTCAACGTCTAGCGGTTTGGCACTGGAATAGCCCAGCTGTTGCCTTGGTATTTTTGAGCCCATGTTTAGTGAATATAAGTTGACATTGTTTATCATTATTATTATTATTTTTAACTCCTTGATAAGGTTTGTGTTATACAAAGCATCTTCACTTCGCACAGTGACCAAAGCTTATACCTCTCATGCAGTGCAATCAATTACGTTTTGTGGGTAGACATCAATGGGTTAATGAATATAACCTGGAATGTAGAGAGGTGACAAAAGAATGGGAAATAAATAAAATGGCAAAAATTGAAATGCTAGAAATTCAGCCATGTGAATTTTGGAACACTGGCCATTAACCCCTTCAATCCCAAAATCGAGTTAACTCGATTGTGCATTATAGCACATTAAAAAGCAATCATTAAAGTATCGACACCCCATTTGGGATCTGAAGCAAGCAAGATTAGTGTGGAGAAACAAAATCTTCTGTTTTATCTCTCTCCTTTTCACCCTACCTTAATGAAAAACAAGCTGCAAGGAGCAGCTCTCGCACTCATTGTAACACAAAGTACAGAAATTTTGCTGCTGCATTACAGGAGCCAGGGAGAGGGCAGAATACAGGGAGAGCTCTGGGGTCACTCACTGCTGTATGATTCAGAGGGTTATAAGGTTATAATGACTGAAAATCCGTATACAGTACTGAAACAAGGTGTGACTGTAATTCCTGTACACAGGTGTTATGCCACGTACCGATATTTTTATATTCCATTGGTGTTTTTGGAAGCTGCATTACTAATAAACTCGTTTTGATTGATACGAATCAGGATGAGATCTGATCATTTTATTATCTGTCTGCATCACATTTACTGGATCTTACACAAAGGCCATTTCTGCCTGTATGCTGATAATGCAGACCCCACGTGACAGTGTGTGAAATAACGGACACCATATAGAACGTAGAACCTTTCATTCCAGCAATAGTTCTATGAAGGATAAACAAATGCATGAAACTTAAAATGAGCAAATTTACAGTATTATAAGTTTCTAACTATCTCACAATATGATCACAATGTCGCCTGATATTTATGTGATAACTTCATATTCCGTGTTTCAAATAAATGATATGATACTAATTTTACAGGGCCGGCCACATGCTGTTGCGAGAGCACAAATTGCACGCGCAACAGTGGCCGTGCTGCGGCCGTGCAGCAAGCTTCCCCATCGAAGCGCTAGGACGCGCGTTCGACGGGGCTGTAAAGCGCAATTCCCCATAGGAGGATCGAGCCTTGCGGCGCTGAGCGCACTAACTGCGCTCAGTGAGGCGGCTAGACGGCCGGCGTCAGAGTGGAAGGAATGTCCACTCACACGGACGTTCCTTCCTCGCTTAAAAAAACGCTTGTCTGATCCTGGCCTTATGCTTTGCATAGATCAGGGGTGGGCAATTATGACCCTCTACGGGCTCTATTACATTCTGCGCGCAAACGTTAACGCGTGCGCAAAAACGCATTAACGCAAGGGGCAAAACCCTTTGCGCTGAATGTCGTATTACAATGTCCGCGGATGGTATTACAATCTATGCGCAAAATTTAATGCATAATTTTAGCGTCTTTTAAAAGCTGGTGTTAATGGCAAATCTGAACGTCCTGGCCGAATCCAAATACACCAGTGCAAAAATAAAAATACAGCAACGTATAGCTACACATTCTACACATACCCAAACAATAAAATGGAGAGGTTGTGCGTGTTTTTATTATTGCTGCAGCATATATACTCAGATTGATTTTGACAGGCGCAAAAACTGAACGGGAGACAATTGTGGTTTTTAATTCTGATTGGCTGAATCGCGTGAAAAAACAATCCGCACACCGATTTCTGTGCAAAACGTTAATGCGCACGCGTTTTTACGCGTCTTTTTTATGCGCGTTATTTTTTGACGATGAAAAAATGCACGAGGATTGTAATACCAGTGTTAATTTACGCGCGTTAACGTTTAACACTTTGCGCACAAGTTATTGCGCTGCGCGAGCGCTTTTACGCAAAGAATGTAAAAGAGCCCGACATGTTTTGAAGCTACATTTCCCGTGATGCTCGGATGCTCATTAGGTTTGTAGAGCCTCAAGGGAAATGTAGTTTCAAAACATCTGGAGGGCCGTAATTGCCCACCCCTGGCATAGATCACTGCCCAAAATAAATATTTGTAAAACACATTTAAATCATCATTTTTGCAAACAAAGCGTCCTGTAGAGGTGCCTTTACATAGCAGTATTTTATACTATTCACGTCTAGTTGTAAAGATCAATTTTAAGAAATGAGGGGCGACATGTAGCCTTACCAATGTAAATTGTCAGGAGATTTGTATATTGCAGGAGCAAAAGCAGGAGAGTTAGTAAACACAAATCCCTCGTTGTTTACAAACACACTGCAATGTTTATTGAGAAAGACACAGTGGAGGCAGCCTTGGGAAAACAATCGAGCAGTAATAGAAGAGGTTACAGGCGGCCAGTATTAAATTGTTTGTGGAATGTAACCTTTTCATATTGTTAAAATTCTCTCAACCTACAGCAAATGAAATCAAGTAAATGTAACAAACTCTAATTGTATCATTTCTTAATGATTAAATGGCTGCTGGAAATAAATTCCCGAGGAGCCTATAAAGCGCAAGTAACTGTATAAACATTATATACTACCCTGAGCTATACTCACTACTCGTCTCTCTGAGTTCACTAACGCCGGGTTCACACCTGCATGTTCTTCAAACATGCGCAAAATGCACTTTTTTTACGAGCGTTCGTGCATACGAAAAAATGCGCAAACGTGCATTTCAGCGCGTTCGCAGCTATGTCTATGGCCGCGAACGTGCTGCTATGCGCACCAAAAGAAGCTCCCGGACTTCTTTGGGCGCAGGACGGTTTAAAGCGCGGTCCTGCGCGCTTTAAAACGCCCAGGTGTGAACGGGTCCCATTGAAAAGCATGGGATTTCCCCGTCCATGCGTTCTAAAGCACGCAGGAACACGCTTTAAAACGTCTAGGTGTGAACGGGGCCTTAACCAAAAGGGTTATCCAGAAAGCAGCAAAATGTCACCGACATTTCGGTGCTCTCTGATTCGCCTCACTTCAGCGAGTCGGATTCGCTGACCCTGCGGTGAATTCAGCATTCACCGCAGGGTTCACGAAGTGCGGCGAATCAGCCATTGAATCCCGCCACAAACCGGCATCCGCCGCTGCCAACCCGCCGGAAAGCCACCGCAGACCCACCAGTCAGCCGCCGCAAACCCTCCAGACAGCGGCCAAAAGCACACACAAGCAGCCGACGAGCCGCAGAAAAAAGTCGACAAGCCACCGGACGGCTAAAAAAAAACAACAAAATGATTGAAAGTGACAAATTTGAAACGCTGTTTGCAAAAAAAACTACTGGATGAAAATGTCTGGAATTAACAAATAAGGTCCTATGAATAATAATAAAAAGGTCTGTTACAGCAAAAAGAAAAAAACCCTGTTTAAAGGAAATTGGGAAAAAAAAATTGCCGAAAAAATCCTGATTTTTTTTAAAAAAAATTACTAAAATTAAATAAATAAAGAGAATTTTTGCTGCAGATTAAAAGAATAAACGGTTTAATAGATATTGGATAAAAACGGGAATATTTTTAAAATTGAAACCTATGGGATTCGCCTGAATAAACCTGCCGAATGAAACCACCGAACAGCAGGGCATTTTGACAACTTGTAACTGCTGTTCGGTGTTCTGTGAATAGCTGAACCATTGCTTCTCTATGGGGAGTTCATCGTCGCCGAACAGCACTGTATTTCGCTGGCAATTCTCCAAAATTTGGCGAACTGCCTGCTTTGTGAATAGCCGAATGGTCACGAAACTGCACCATACGGGGAAATTCACTGTTCGGTGCATTTCTGGGGCAACTTTGGATCTCTGTGAATAACCCCTTGAGTGTAACCAATATTTGTGCATGGGGATTGAAAATAAGGCTCTCTGCTCTTTCTGGTGAGGACCTTTGACCGATGATGCAGAGGATTGCCAGAACCGGATTATTCTGTAATTCTTCCTGGCATTCTGCTCCACTTCCAAGTACATATTAACACTGGTTGATTTGTGGGAATGCATACAAGAATTGCATTAAGTCTGCACCAGACCACACTTACGTCCGCGGCAACTTCGTTACTAATGACGTCCTTGCAAATACATTGACATTTAGATGACAGGTACATGTAAATCAAACATGATATCTAATTAAGAGAATTCTAAGATTAGAGGGGTTTATAATATACACTTGCGTTACTATTACGCCTGTAGCTCACCAGGCATCCGCACGTTTAATCCAACTGGCCTGCAAATTGGTTTATTTGTTGCTGTTTTTGTTAACCCTTAAGGATTTAAATGTAGCTTCTGAACCTTAAAAACTTTTTAAATTTTACTATAACGGTTATTCAATAAGCGAAAAACTTGCCACCGAAGTGCACCGAATGAGGAATGTCACCGTTCATGGCGGGTCGTCTATTCAGAAAGCTGGCAATTCGTCTAATACTAGCGAATTGACAGCGAAATATGGTGCAGTTCGCTTCAGATCGCCGCAATCCAGTGATCTTCGGTGGCAGAGATATTGTCCCATGCCAAACTGCACCGAAGTGTCGGTGAAATGCCATAATTTTCAGTCGTTCAGTTTGTCAGGTTTAACCACTTTGCTGCGGAGGACACGCACAGCGCGTCCAACCACAGGAAGCGGTGGCTGCGGAGGACGAGCTGAGCACATCCTCCCTTTGCAGCCAGTGATCGGCCGGATTCTGGCCGATCGCTGTGCCCCCGGTCCTTGATGTCAGCCCAGCATCCGGGACAGCAGCGGGCACTAATTAGATGTCATCGCGCCGTGCGCGATGATATCTATTCAGGCACCCCCCACCAGTGCAGGGAAGGTGCCTGAAGGGGAGGGGGGAGTTCTTTTGGACCTCTCTCCCTCCCGACCAGCTGGGGACACCATCAAAAGCCAGGCACCGCTTGGAAGGGCACAGCCTGCCCTTCCAAGCGGTGGATGGCTTTAACCCCTTGGGGGCTGTATTGCGATTTGGCGCCAACTCGTTACTTTATACAATTTTTTATTGGAGGCATCCCAAGGAGAATGTTACTCATTTATTTACGCAAGCCGAGCGCAACACAATAGGCACGCATGCGTAGAGCAGACGATGCGTCCATCTTAAGATTGTCTTTGCAAACCATGTAAACGCATGCGCTGTAAAGATTGGAGGCGGGCTGATGATATCACTAGCCAGCGACCTCCGGAGACACGAGAGAATGCCGGATTGGTAGCGGAATTGTATAAAGTAAGGAGAGTAAGTGATTATTCATTCCAACTGATGAAGCCGATGAGGTGAAACGCGTTTTGGAGCTTTGTGTTAATTGTATATGGTCGTTTTCATATCGAGCAATACATTTCGTGTTTTATATTCCTCTGTATCCATTGGAATTTCTTGGAAGGGAAGGACTTCGGAATTTAAGCTGTTGCCAGGACACCATAAGTGTAAGTACGCCTGTTTATTTGAATACACTCCATTTGGTGGATATATAAAATGTTATTGAATTGTAAAGCAAACAGGTTGGTTTATTCTTTTGATCTACTTTCAGTTCTTTGCGTAGACATTTGTGCCCTGTCATTGTTAGAAAACCCATTGTGATTCTTAACATATTTCTTTACCATATGTAAGGATGTTTTTGTTTCTCTCCGTCAATATGTTCGTTTTGTTTCCAGTATCACTGTGTGTTTTCTCCCTGAGATCTGTATCTGTGCAGAAGCTACATTGGGCAGCTATTTGTTTCAGCTGACCCATATTTTTTGAATTAAGTCTATAAATCCGCTGTGTCCTGAAATGGAAATATGACACACGGCTTCCACAAAGGATTGAGTCATTTGCAGCTATTTTCCTCAGCGGCCGAGATTCACTGTGAATCTAGTTGTTCATTTTTGGCTGATTTTGTGTTTGTTTTTTGGACTTTTTGCATATTTTCCTGCCCTTTTGTGCATGATGGAAATGCGTTGGAGACAAGATTTTATTTTTTTCATTGTTGTTGGTGCAATAGACTAATTTTATCTTTTGACCTTGACCTGTGAGGAGCAGCACGTGTGCTGTATGCCTACCTGTGAGCAAATGTGGCCTCCTATACTTAACATAGGGGGAGATCATGGCTCCACTGTGCTGCTGCAGGTCATAGTGACTTTCCGTGCTGGAACCCACCATTCAAAGAGGGTTTAGGCTAATGTCAGACAAACGCAGTCTGAGCGCACCCTGCGTGCGGGCATAATGGACGTACGTACTGACGGAAGATACTGTAGACACCTCACGGTCCGGGAAATATGGGAAACAAATTAATTATAATTAAAAGACAGGTACGGTCAGCCAGACCAAAAAAACTTCTGAGCGTCAACGTGATGGACGTCGCAAATGCGCTGCATCTGACGTTGCGTCATCACGCACACAGGCCGCTACTTGGACGCGGCGCACTCTGGACGTCTGTTGTAGCGCTTTTACTTCGAGGCCTAATTGCGGTCAGTTGCCACCTGCATGGTGCGTGCTCACTTCGGTGCACGTACTTCGTGTGTTGGTCTCTATTGATCAGAAATCAATGCTACGACGGACGTTAAACTGTGCGGCGACACGGACTGCGTTCGCCTGACACGGGCCTTAGTGAATGAAAAAGCAGTGTTTCCGTTTGTAATTTTATTTTCAGGGAAATACTCCCTACCTTTATCAGAAATATTTTAACGAAAGAAAAGATAAAACTGTTTTATTCATATCCAGGAAAAAAATCGTATCCTACTGCAGTGTCACTCCATGCTCTCCTTAACCCCTACACTACCAAGTGATTTATGTTGAAAAAAAATGATCGTAACATTTATTTGCAACGTGGGATAACAAATAAATATAGGGTGAAAGAGATTGTTGTTCTGAGATAGTTAAGGAATTAATATCTACAGTATATGTGACATAATGCCTGTGTATGAAAATTACAGTATTTTTACTGTCTTATCTATCTCTAGGCACCCTGCAGAGAGATAAAACACACTGCATATAGCTGCCCCAATCCTCGCTGTAACAAAAAGTTCAAACACATTACTGTTGCAGTACAATAGCCAAGGAGAGGGCAGAATACAGGGATAGCTCAGGGGTCACTCACTGCTGTACTGTACAGGGATTATCAATCATTATAACTTCCTGAATCTTATCCCTGTACAGCAGTGAGTGACCCCAGAGCTCTCCCTGTATTCTGCCCTCTCCCTGGCTATTGTACTGCAACAGTAATGTGTCTAAACTTTTTGTTACAGTGAGGACTGGGGCAGCTTATTTGCAGGGTGTTTTATCTCTCTGCAGGGTGCCTAGAGATAGATAAGACAGTAAAAAAATAAAAAATTCTCCACAGGGGGCACACTAATCTGCTGGCTTTAAATAGGTGTGAAAATTGGGTTTTGATATGGTAATTAGTGCTTTTCAAAATATTACAATGGAAAATCCAGATAATTCGACTTTGGGAGTGAAAGGGTTAAAGAGCTCAAAATATAAAGCTCTGCTATAAAAAAAAAATATTTCTCCCATTTATTTGACTTTACACCCTTACTGAAATCCATCAATGTTTTCTACAACACAATTTTCTATATAGACATATTTCCGTGTCAGCGGTGCATCATGTACATTGAAATTCCTTTCGCATTTTGCTTTTGAAAATATCTTGCACATACAAATAAAACCTGAATTATTTGAGGCAAATTAGTGGAGACTTGAGTCGTTTTAATAAATAAAGAGAGCTTGAAAAGTTTCCCTCTCCAGAAGAGGTGAAGCACCTATTATCCTGAACTTTAAAATTTGGAAGATTTTGAAAACCGAAGTTTTTTTCAGAGTTTTTTGGAAATGATTTTACTTTTCTCGCTGTCGCTCCTAGGAGGTCCCCTTTCTTTCCAGATCTTCTCCATGTCTTTTCTAATTATAAAGTGAGCAGTGCCGCAATAGCTCACCTTGGCCCCTATTACATTCTTCGCGCAAATTCGTCCGCGCAGCACAATTTTTGTTGCGCGCAGCGTTAAGCGTTATCGTGCGAAAATTAACGGTGGTATTACGATCCGAACGCATTTTCTCATCCGTCCAAAAATAACATTCGTAAAAACGACGCGCAAAATGAAGAGTAATACGAGCACAGTAACGTAGCGCACGTAAATAAGTGTGTGGACTGTTTTTTTCGCGGGATTCAGCCAATCAGAATTAAGAACCTTAATTGACATCAATTTGCCTTAATTGACTCTTAAGTTTTTGTGCCTGTCAAAGTAAATCTGAGTATACATGCTGCAGCAATAAAAAAATATGCACGAATTCACAATTGTTTTGTTTGGGTATGTGTAGAATGTGTAACTATACTGTGCTGTATTATTTTTTTCGTGCTGGTGTTTTTCGTTTCGACCAGAACGTTCAGATTTGCAGTTACCACCAGCTTTTCAAAGACGTTAAAATTATGCGCGCAAACGTCGTTCGTGAAAAGATGCGCATCGATTGTAATCCGCGTACCAGCGCACGAACGAATTTGCGCTCACAATGTTAAGTATAGGATGCGAACAGTTCATCACGCTCGTGCAGGTCCATTCGCGTTAAACGATAACGCGCATCGTTTGCGCGAACGTTGTAATACGACGTTCAGCGCAAAGGGTTTTGCCCTTCGCGCAAATGCACATTTGCGCTTGCAAAAACAAATGGGTGAGAAATGTAATAGGGCCCCTTCTCCTTTCCCACACTGGTAGCAAGTGTGGAGGTGATGTGCATACAGGGCAGCCATCAGAATAGATGGGGCCCCTTACTGAACCTCACAATGGGGCTCCGCGTGCACTTCCTCAACCCTCAACAGCTTTTAGTCCCCTTCCAAAAAAACCAAAAAAGGACATAACTAGGGATGAGCCGAACACTCCCCGAGTTCGATTCGAGCCCGAACCCGAACTTCCCATTTAAAAATGCTACATATTTACCATCAAAGGTGTATGGGGGTCCGGGTAGTGCCCAGGAAACAAGGACAAAAAGTTTTAAAAAAAACGTTTTTAAAGGGACAGTGAGTTTTCCATGAAATAAGGGTGAAAATTAAAAACAAAAAATTCCTTCAAATATTGTGCCTAGGAGGTCCCCATAACCTGCCCGTGAAGTGGCGGATTTCTAGGATGTATAGAAACACTTAAAAACAAAAAAATGACGTTTCATATGACGGTAAATGCTTTTCCTTTAATCTATCCATAAACAACTGCTTGGGGCGGCAGTCTGTATGAAAAGAGGAGACATTTTCGTACACGCAGAAAAAGTTTACTGATTTTTTTTGGCTAAATTATTGTGAAATATATGCAGGCTTTGGATGAAAGTAACAATAGGTGGTTTAAAAATTGGTCCTTTAGTGGCCCCAACAGTGCTGTCACACCGTAACCCCTCTGAGGATATGAATCTGATACAGGCGTCAGTGGCAGTGCACCCAAATATTGTGCTTTTGGTGCCAGGCCTGCAAGTACTATCATACAGTAACCCCTCTGTGGTATTGTGGAAGAATGCAGGGGTGGACCTTGCAGTCCTATATTGAAAAGTTTTTGATCTGGTAATGGGCATCAGTGCACCCAGATATTGTGCCTTTGGTGCCAGGCCAGCAAGTATCATCATACAGTAACCCCTTTGTGGTATTGTGGAAGAGTGCAGGGTTGGACCCTGCTGTTCAAAAAATTAAAATGATATAAATCTGGCACAGGCTTCAGTGCAGCCAAATATTGTGCCTTTCATGGCAGCAAGTGCATTCACACCGTAACCCTTTGGTGGTATTGTGGAAGAGTTCAGTGCTGGAGGTTTTGTGCATGCAGAAGACATACCCGATCTATTCCGTTACTTCGGCATCAGTGGATTGATAGCTGCTGATCCAGGACTGATTAATTTTTATAAATGTCAGCCGGTCTACAGAGTCGGTAGACAGACGCACTCTTTTGTCTGTGACAAAACCTCCAGCGGCACTGAACGTCCTTTCGGAAAGCACGCTAGATGAAGGATGACCTAGTAGCTGCATAGCATATTGGCTAAGTTCTGGCCAGTGATCCAATCTCAACACCCAGTAAGCCAGTGTATCATCTGCTGGAAAGGTATACAGGTCTGCCCTTGCCCCTAGGTAGTCCTGCACCATATGGTGAAGACGCTGGCAATGGGTGCCTACATTTGACGTCCCTGGGCATCGAGGACTAAAAAAATTTAAAAAAGCATCAGTCAAGCGGCCCTGGCCTTCACCACTATTCCTCTGATCACCTGCAGCCTCAGAAGCACGTGTGTCAGCACTTGGTAATCTATCAGTGCCTGGAAAGGTCAAGTGTCGCTTTAGAGTGTCCTCAAGTTTTTTCATCCTGTGCTCCCTCTGTGCGGGCAAGATGAGCTCTGCAACTTTCCCCTTGTATAGTGGATCAAGAAGGGTTGCCAACCAGTAATGATCTCTCTCCTTGATAGCACGAATCCTGGGGTCCTTTAGCAGGCTTTACATCATTAGGGAGCCCATGCAGCGTAGGTTGGAGGTGGCATTAGCTTCCGAGTCTTCCTGGTCAATGAGGATGACCGTATCATGCACTTCCTCCTCCCAGCCACGCACTAGCCCTTCTGTTTCTGGGCACACAAAACCCTCCCTTGAGAAATCCCCATCTTCAATGCCCCCCACTACTTAAATATTCCTCCTCCTCCTCATCCTCCTCCTGTCTGATCGGAGTAGGACCCGCTGGAATGCTGTCTGCGGAAAGACTGGGGCCTTGAGAGCTGGGGAAGGCCTCCTCTTCCTCCCGCTGCTCTGCCTCTAGAGCCACATCTATAATTCCCCGCAGAGTGTGCTCCAGCAGGAACACTAAAGGAATTGTGTCACTGATGCATGCACTGTCCCTGCTCACCATCCTCGTTGCCTCCTCAAATGGTGACAGTACAGTGCATGCATCCTTGATCATCAGCCACTGCGGGGGGAAAAAAAACAAGTTGACCTGAACCTGTCCTTGTGCCATACTTACACAGGTACTCGTTGATGGCCCTCTGCTGCTTGTGCAGATGCTGCAGCATTGCTAATGTCGAGTTCCACCTGGTGGGCATGTCACAGATCAGACGGTTTGTGGGAAGGTGGAACTCTCTTTGAATTTCTGCCAGCTGGGAATGACCGTCTGAAGTGGCTGCAGACTTTTCTGGCCTGGATGAGAAGCTCTGGCAGCCCTGGGTACTTGGTTAGGAAACGCTGTACCACCAGATTTAGGACGTGTGCTAGGCTAGGCAATTTACCCTTGCGTAGGGTGGAGAGAAGGTTGCTGCCATTATCACAGATGATCATTCCCAGCTCAAGCTGGCATGGTGTTAACCATCTCTGCACCTGCCCCTGCAGAGCTGACAGAATTTCTGACCCGGTGTGGCTCCTGTCCCCTAAACAAACCAGCTCAAGCACAGTATGGCATCTTTTTGCTTGAGCCATTGCGTAGACTCTGTCAGGCATGGGTTTAACTGCCACTTCACCAGAGACAGAGAAGGAGGAGGAGGAGGAGGAAGAGGTGGTGGTGGTGGAGCAGACAGACCTCATACAAGCAGCTTTCTGGAGGCGTGGTGGATGAACAAACTCCAGCACAGAGCCCCGTCTTGGATCCCTCCCAGCTGCAATCAGAGTTACCCAGTGTGCCGTGAAGGAAATGTAACGACCCTGTCCATGCTTGCTGGACCACGTGTCTAAAGTCACATGCACCTTGCTGCTGACTGCCTTTGCCAATGACTCGATAACATTGTCTTCCACGTACTGGTATAGTGCTGGAATGGCCTTGCGTGAAAAGTAATGGCGTTTTGGAACCTGCCACTGTGGTACAGCACATTCAGCAAATTCACGGAAGGGAGCAGAGTCCACCAGCTGGAAAGGCAGCAGCTGCAATGCGAGTAATTTTGCTAAGCTGGCATTTAGACGCTGTGCTTGGGGATGGTTGGGACTATATTTTTTCTTTCACTGCAGCAGCTGCAGCAACGTAATCTGACTGCGTAAATCTTCAGCTACTGGGATGATGTCACATTGTGAGGAAGGTCCTGGTACATCCATTACTGTAGCATCATCCCTGTCAGTGGAGGTTGTAGGCAATGACATGGCAGGACATACAGTGGGGGTAGAGACAGATGAGGAGGAGGAGGACCTACGCAAAGTTTTGCGCCAACGGGATGTGTGGCATTTATTCATATGTCGCCTCAAGCACGTGGTACCCAAGTGTCCGGTATCTTTCCCACGCTTAAGCCTCATCTGACATAGATTACAAATAGCAACGCTGCGCTCCTCTGCACATTTCTTAAAGAACTCCCAGACAACAGAGTTCCTGCATGTGTTCTTTGAGACAACAGCACTCTGCACCGGAGCAGCTCTGACATGTGATGCCTTGGACTGGCTAGTGCTACGGTTGGTCACAGAGGATGTTGTGCCTCGTGTTTGCTGTGCCTCCTCCTCCCCCTCTTCCTCACTTAATTCCTCTGTTTGATCTGGCACCCAGGTGGAGTCAGTGACCTCATCATCATTGTCATCATCACCCCCTATCTCCTCGTCACTGGAACCAACTTGGCAGTATGCTGCAGCTGCTGGGGCAACATGAGTGCCAGTTATTTGTGTGTCATCACTGGCACCCCCTTCCTCTAGGTTGATTATACTCCCTTCCTCAACCTCAGAGATTGAATCAGAGCACTGTACTTGCTGCGCATCCTCAAGCAGCATGTCACTCTCATTGTAGTCAAACAATTCAGCTGACTCCTCCATGTGTGATAGCGAGGCTACGCCAGGAGTAGCTGTGGACATGGAGGCTGCATTAGATGCTTTGGCAGCTGAGGTGGACTGTAAAGCACTAGAAGCCTGGCTGGCAGAGGACTCGGAGGATGAGGATGGCCTGGTTAGCCAATCCACCAAGTCCTCTGTATGGTGCTGCTGCTTAAGACGGCCAGCACCAGTTAGAAAGGATAAGCGTGCCCCTGCAGAGGATGCACCACGTCCACCACGACCAGAGGCACAGCCTCCCGACACAAGGGCTGCTTGCCCTCTTATCTGTGTCTGGGAGCGTCTGCCTGTCCTTTTTGTTCTTTCAGACATGGTGAGTGATATATAGATTAATATATACAGAACTCTGATTCAACTCTGGTATAAAGATTTAAAGAACTCTGGTATAACTCAGCTGTCAGCCAGTGACAAGAGACAGATCACCTCAATTCACAAATGTTTTGTAGAAATTAGTGAGCCCCGAAATACAGCGTGGTACTGGATGTGTGACGAGACACAGATCACCTCAATTCACAAATGTTTTGTAGAAATTTGTGACCCCCAAAATACTTGCTGGCAGTGACGAGACAGATCACCTCAATTCACAAATGTTTTGTAGAAATTAGTGAGCCCCGAAATACAGCGTGGTACTGGATGTGTGACGAGACACAGATCACCTCAATTCACAAATGTTTTTTTAGAAATTTGTGACCCCCAAAACACTTGCTGGCAGTGACAAGAGACAAATCACCTCAATTCACAAATGTTTTGTAGAAATTAGTGAGCCCCAAAATACTGCGTGGTACTGGATGTGTGACGAGACACAGATCACCTCAATTCACAAATGTTTTGTAGAAATTAGTGAGCCCCAAAATACTGCGTGGTACTGGATGTGTGACGAGACACAGATCACCTCAATTCCAAATGTTTTTTTAGAAATTTGTGACCCCCAAAATATTTGCTGGCAGTGACAAGACACAGATCACCTCAATTCCCAAATGTTTTGTAGAAATTTGTGACCCCCAAAATACTGCGTGGTACTGGCTGTGTGACAAGACACAGATCACCTCAATTCACAAATGTTTTAAAGAAAGTAGTGAGCCCCAAAAAGATTTGCTGGCACAGTGACAAGACCCAGAAGATCACCTCAATTCACAAATGTTTTAAAGAAAGTTGTAAACCCCCAAACAAACTTGCTGGCACAGTGACAAGACACACATCACCTAAATTACTTGATATTTGGTAGAAATGAGACCCCCCCAGACCCCCCCAGTAGCGTGGCAGACCGGCAGTAACAAGACACAACTATCTCCTTTAAAATCTCCTCTGAAATGCGTGCAGAATCGGCGCGTGGAAACGTTATATAGTGTGCTGCGGGACTTAGCTCTGTGAGCCCATGATTGGGCAAAATTTGCCCAATCAGGACTCTGAGCGGTGATTGGCATAGTGTTGAACCAGTCTTGCACCAGACCTGTGGTCAGGTGCAAGGCTGTAGCCAATTACGAGCTTCAGGCCAGTGGGAAAATGCATTGTGGTCCATTGTGGTCGAACATGCGGCGAACACCCGGAAATGTTCGGTGTTCGCGATCTCATCGAACAGGCCAAGTTCGGGTCGAAACCCGAACCGTCCGAACCCGAACCGCTCATCCCTAGACATAACACAGTTCCACAGCAATAAAGCACAGTAATGAGAGACCTCGTCAGGTGGGATTGGGTACACCTGAGTCTTCGAGGAGCATTCAGAATACCCAGGCAGGATTCTAGGGAACCTGGATGTAGCACAGGCAACGGGAAAACCTGGTCTGGCATCATCTTTTGAGTATTGCAGGAAAGGGGCTGCTGGAGTTTCATCGCCTGGCTTTGGATCCTGTCACTTGGTGTTATATATGAAGGTGCTTGAGGATCTATGATTTTTAAGTGGGGCAATCACCAAGGAAACCAACAGAATATTTTTGAAGATTCCTTTAGTTTTCACTGTGATTAAATGTTTGAACCTTGTTTCCACAACTCCTGCTGCTTTTCTGTCTGTGTTATCAATTGTTTTGTGTTAACATTTTTTTATAATAATCAGCAACATTTTAATAATTTTTTTTTAAAATTATTATCATTGCATCCATCAACATGTCTGGAAAAGTGTGCTAAATAATTCATATTATGCATTTCTATGATGAACCTAGGAATTTTTTTTTTTTTTATGAACAGAAGATTTTTTTGACTTTTGTACAAATGTAACCCTAAAAAATGTGATGTAACGCTCAAGGAAGAAAAAGACACATAACTATGTAGATCCCAAAACAACATCTCTCCCTGCAGACGTCACAACTCTGTATACAAAGAGAACTAGTGAATTTGTCTACAAAAAAGAACATAAACACTTTATGGCGCAATAATAAATAATGTGAAACAAAATGAAAAGCTCCACGGAATCGCACTCACAAGATCGGATATATCCTTGGGCACATCAAATGCTTTAGATACTTCAAACATTACTGTATATCAATACTCTTGGAACCCCTGAACCTGGTATAACTTGCCGCCGCTGCAGGAAACACCAAGGGAAGCTCCTCCGGACGTATACAAAAGTATTTTATTATATGCAGAAAAACGTTTTTGCGCGTATTCCCTATCAGGGCGGTGGTGTAAACCAGAAGTATCCAGCCCGCTTCATGTATAAAACATAACCAGAAAAAAGGTTCTCATTAACCCATACCATTGTAGCTCCATGTGAAACAAAACATAAACAGAGGTTTTGGTTTACTTGAATGGCCATTAACGCGAACGTCCACCCACCACGTCACGGCACCTCTGGGTTAGGGGGTCCTACCTAATGAGCCAAGAGATGCTTTTCAGCTAAGTGGCGAACTGGTTTATATTCATACCCCCTTACTAGGAACAATTCCACCTTGGTATTAAAAAGAAAAACACGGAAAGAGGCAGCAGCAGTAATGACCCAGCTGGGGATACAACAAAATATACATATATACAGAAAAAAACGGTTTCTCACATATTCCCTATCAGAGCGGCCACGTAGACCAGAAATATCCATCCCGCTTTGGGCCATGTTATGATCATCATGCTAAAACGGGGATGCCATGGGGAAAAAGCTGCACCTGCAGTCTTCTCCTTAGCATCCCGGTTTTAGCGTGATATTACGGTGCAGTCTGCACCGTAACGCAGCGCTAAGCGTCGGGATGCTCGCTGCAGCACTAAGTGTTGCCGCAAGCATCTTCTCCAGGGAGTCCATAGGACTCCATTGAGGCTAACGTTGCCTTTCACATGACCTGCAGGATCTCACCTTGCGAGATCCAGCCGGTTGGCGTAGTGATTCGCAGAGGGAGACTGGGACTTTTTTCCCCCAGTCTGCCTCAGCTCCCGGCGAGAAGCAGATCGAGCCGCTGTTCTCGCCACGGGATGGGAGGTGAGTATCTGATTTTTTTGGTTTAATTTTCGGCCGGTGCTGACGGATTCCGTTAGCAACAGGTCCTAGCTGTGGTTACCTTTCGAGTTAACTGCAGCAGGACAGTAATTAGCATTATGACTTTGTAATACTAACGCTGGTTAACACTTTGAGTTCCCATGTTAAGTATAGGCAGCGCAAAGTACAGTAACCTCGCGCTGAAATGCGCAAGCTTGGAATCGCAATTTTTTTTTAACCAGTTAGCGTTAGGATTGTAATATGGTGCGCCCATGCTAGGGCAACCAGAGCTAATGTTAACCCTTTCACTGCTGAGTCATTTCACCGCTGTGTGCTGAGCTCATTTTTACCGCTTTCGCTCATCATGTTTAAACGCGATTTGAAGCCACATTTTATTATATGGCCGAGACATATTATATATCGTTCTTTCCGGCAGACTCGGCAGATTAATTTTTATATGTATACGTAAAAATATATACATATATATATACATGTATATGTAAAAATAATGCAATAAAATTAAAATTTTTAATCATCTGCAGCGTGTAAAGGGTTATGTTTCACATTTTATCATATGAGCCTTTGTGGTTATATTTTCTATGGGGTGCGCTTGTACAAAAATTAGAAATGGGGACTTCTAACATTTTTTGGGGGAAATTACGTGATTTTTAGCAAAGCACCCCATAGAAAAAAATCATTAGTGCAGCATCATTGTTCACATTATAATTGAAATGTGAACAATATTGCTGCATTAATAAAAACAACACACAAAAAAAACCCTTCTTTTTGTTTTTTATTTTTTATTTTTATTTATTAATTTTTTTAATTTTTAATTTACTTTGTACATGGTCATGTTGGGTATCATTCGAAAGGCCGTGCTTGAATGACACTCTCCATGGCTCCCTAGCTGCCACAGTTTTGGAGATAGGAGGTTCCTTTGAATCCCGATATCTCCACCAAGGGATTTCCTTGTGAAATCCCCGGGCAGCTGGGGTTCCCCAGCTATCTGACGTCATCACGCTATGCGCGATGACGTCGGGCAGCGAGGGGGGACCCGGGGTGGAGCCGCCAACCAAGATGGCGGCCCCCACCGGAGCTAGGCCTCACTTCGGCACCGCAAGGTGCTGAAATGCAACCCGGTGCTTGAGGGGTTAAAGCCAGGCACTGCTTAAAAGGGAAGACTCTCCCCTTTTAGGCGGTGCCTGGCTTTTGGCGCTGTGCCCTCCCGATCGGGAGGGAGAGGGATCCGAACGGATCCCCCCTCCCTTCTAAGCTATCTCCCGGCATTGCCGGGGGGTCGCCTGGAAATGACGTCATCGCGCATGGCGCGATGGCGTCATTGACGTCGGGAGGGTCTTAACTTCAGCGAGGTGAGTATCTCCGCCGGGGGTCCAGCAAAGCTGATGACGTGTGGGACACGTCCTCAGCATGTAACGTGCGTCAATGAGGACGTGTCCCACACGTCCTCAGCAGTGAAGGGGTTAATGCCCATACAGGTGAGGGCCAATGTTAGCGTTATCAATGTAATAGGGAACTTCATGTATAAATCATAACAAGAAAAAGGTTGTCATTTGCGCTCACCACTTCCTCGTCTGGAAACGAAGTCTCGCTCCCATCTCTTCGTGGCCGGCTCGCTCCATGAGGAATTTTTTATGGATTAAAATAAAGGTTATGGGCCCTATTACAATCTTCGCGCAAACATTTGCGCCGGGGCAAAAACACATTAACGCGAGGGGTAAAACCCTTTGCGTTGAACGTCGTATTACAATGTCAGCGCAACAAACACTCGTATTTGTCTACCGTGGGTAAACCCTGTGCGTGCTTACTTTACTGCGCGCCTCCTATACTTAACATTGTGAGCGCAAACGCGAATGAACGCTGGTACGCCGATGGTATTACAATCTATGCGCAGTTTGTAACGCACAGATTTTGCGCGCATAATTTTAGCAACTCCTAAAAATGCAGCAAAGTATAGTTACACATTCTACACATACCCAAAAAATAAAATGGAGAAGTTGTGTGTGCATTTATTATTGCTGCAGCATATATGTTCAGGTAGACTTTGACAGGCGCAAAAACTTAACGGGAGATAATTGTGGTTCTTAATTCTGATTGGAATTGCGTGTAAAAAAACAGTCCGCCCACCGATTTCTGCGCCCAACGTTGCTGCACGCGCGTAATTGTGCGTGTCCGTTTTACGCGCGCTGTTGCTCGACGGATGAAAAAATGTACGAGGATTGTAATTCCAGCGTTGATTTACGCGCGTTAACGTTTAACGTTTGGCGCACAAATTCACTCGTTGCGCGAGCGTTTTAACGCGACGATAGTAATAGGTCCCTATATATTTTATGAAGACCCTGAGTGCATCCAAATCTTCTACATTAAACGTATGTATAATCTGAGATCGTGAGTAGACGGTGAAGATTCACAGCAGCTGTTGTACAATACAAACACAGTAACTAATGCTTGACGTCTTGTCTTAATTGGAAAGTTCCTAAACCAAGATCACAGATCCCATTAATTTCGCTGCACTTAATTTCCTTCACAAAAGAAAAAAAAAATACTTTTGCAAAAAAAAATTCAATCAATGTAAGCGATGCTTCTGTGTGTCAAAGAATCGTATATATTATTAAACTGTATTACTCTTCCTATCAGATTAATTTGAAAATCTGATATCTATTATTCTATAACACCCCATTTGACAGGTGCCTTTTTCCCGCCCACAGCAGTTTGTTCGGAATCATTTGAAAGTGACAGCAATTACTTAGTGTTATATAGCTGAAGCCATTTAAGTAAGATCATATTGTACTTTCTATCAAAACAACTCATTATCCTGTATAAAATGGTTAAAATGGTGATTTATTTTTTTATTCCAAGTGTGGGAGCAGGCAATATCTGGGAGATTCTAGCTAAAAAAGGTATAAATTTAGCAATAGCCTGGTTAAGGTACAATAGACGAGAAAAATGAAATGTTTCCAGAGAGTCATTAGAGGTAAAGGTGTTTTGTTTTATATCTATTATATGCCTTTTATTCATATAGTGCTGCATATCGGAAGAGACATAACCGTCACAGTTCATTCTAGAGTTTGCAATATGCTGCATCACTTAAAAAAAATATATACAGGGTTATTCAAAAGAGATCCGAATTGCTTGAGAAAGGTAACCAAACGCTGAAAATCAGAGAGCAGGCAATTCGCCAAATCCTGGCGAATTGCCTGCACATACGGTGTCTGTTCGAGGGCAGTGAATCCCCATAAAAAAGCACTGCTTCGGCTATTCAGAGAACACAAACCAGCAGTGAAAGGTTCCCGAATTGCCCTGCCATTCGGTGGTTTTCGGCAAGTTAATTCAGGAGAATCCCATAGGCTTCAATGTTAAAAATATTCCCGTTTTAATTCAATATCTAATAAACCGTTCATTATAAAATTCTGCAATAAAGAGTGTCTTTATTCATAGATTTTTTTAGGATATTTTAAGCATTTTTCTTAATTTTTTTTTTTAAAAGTCCGATATTTTTATTTTTTTTAAGTTTACTTATTTGTTTTGTAACAGCCCTTTTTATTAGCATTCCCTGGACCTCCTGTGTAAATTTCACACATTTTCGCTCAGTAGTTTCTTTGCAAACAGCGTTTCATTTTCACAGATTCATACAAATTATTTTGCTAATTTATTCACCTCCCTCGTCTGCGGTCTCGGCTGCTTCAGCTGTGTTCGGCTCCTGCTCGGGCTTGGTTTTCGGCAGGTTAATCCAGATGTTTGTGTGGCTTTTCTGCGTGCATTCGGTGGGTTTTGCGGTTAGTTTTCGTCAGGTTTGCGGCAGCCTTTCCCTGCAATTCGGGGGCCCTGTGGTGTTTGCTGAATACACCGCAGGGTCACCGAAATGGGATCGGCAAAAGGAACCGAATTGAACGAAAAGACACCGAACATGCGGTGACTTTTCGAATCTCTTTGAATAACCCTGATTTATTTTTAACCCCTTCACTGCGGATGACGTGTGGGGCACGTCCTCATTGACTCCCGCTATATGCGGAGGACGTGCCCCACACGTCATCCGCAAGTGGGAGCCCCGGCGGAGATACTCACCTCTCTGTCCGGGGTCCCACGGCGTTCTGGCTTCAGGGCCGGCCCCCGACGTAAATGACGTCATCGTGCCTGCGTGATGATGTCATTTCCAGGCGACCCCGGGAGATCGCCTGAAAGGGTGGGGGGAGGGTCCTTTTGGATCCCTCTCCCTCCCAATCGGGAGGGTTTTCAGCAAAAAAACAGGCACTGCTTTGAAGGGCAGTGTCTGCCCTTTAAAGCGGTGCCTGGTTTTTAACCCTATACTTGCCAGATCGCGATCGGCTCCGCTCGGCAGCCAATCGCAATCTAGCTCCGGTGGGGGCCATCTTGGATGGCGGCTCCACCTTCGGGTTCCCCCCCGGCTCCTGACGTGTCGTGCATAGCACGATGACATCAGATAGCCGGGGAACCCGTAGCTGCTAGGGGATTTCCCAAGGAAGATACAGGGTTCATACCGTGGCAGCTAGGGGGTCATGCGTGATGTCACTCGAAAGGCCTGAGCATGGCCTTTTGAATGATACCAATCATGACCATGTTCAAATTAAAACAAAATTTAAAATATTTTGTTTTTAAAAAAATAAATAAAAACATGTCTTTTTTTGTGTGTTGTTTTTATTAATGCAGCAATATTGTTCACATATCAATTATAAAGTGAACAATGATGCTGCACTAATGATTTATGGGGTGCGTTTGCAAACAATCACGTAATTCCCCCCAAAAAATGTAACGAGTCCCCATTTCTAATTTTTGTACAAGCGCACCCCGTAGAAAATATAACCGCAAACGCTCATGTGAAAAAATGTGGGAAAAAAACACTTTACATGCTGTAAATGGTTGAAAATTCAAATTTTATTTCATTTTTTGTTATAATATACAGGCAGGACATGACATATACATATAATAATGACATATTATGAATCTGCCGAGTTTGCTGGAAAGAACGATATATAATATGTCTGGGTCATATAATTAAATGTGGCTTCAAATCGTGTTTAAACATAATGAGCAAAAGCGGTAAAAATGAGCTCAGCACACAGCGGTGAAATGCCTCAGCAGTGAAGGGGTTAATATACATAGCCTGGCCAAAAAAACCAGTCACCACCTGCCGTTCAGTCCTGTTATGATCTGTGGTTACTTCAGTTGGTCAGGTCTAGGAAATACAACGCCATGTGCCCAATAAATGAGGTCATGTGACTGGTGGCCGATTGTGGATACACCTTACATTTTTACAAACTTTTGCGTTTAAAGTACTTTTTATATAAAAATCTCTAAAGATGTCACAGCACAAGTAAAATGTACTATAGTAAATGAATGCCTTAACAAAAAATCTTTAAATAAGTTCAGTTTTGGCTGGAAATGCCCCATAATGCTGTTGGCTGTTATATAACATAAAAATGATAATTTCAAGTTTGTCACAATCAGGGTTATTCAGAGAGAGGTGAAAACCAGGAGAAGGACTGGAGAAGTGAAAATTTTAGGTCAAAATAGCCAAACCTGAAAAATTCTCCCATTCATCTCACTTTCCAAATCGGCTATTTGGTCTAGAAAGATTGTTTTCTTCTCCTGACAATTCTCCTGGTTTTCACCTCTCTCTGAATAACCCCCAATGTGTTCTTTCAGTAACGTGTTGGGTAGCCTTTGGCCTTAACTACTGCTTGACACCTTCTAGGCATTGACTCTACAAGTCTTTTGACATCCTCTTCTGTGATCAATCGATGCCAGGAATTGATTATAGCCTCAATGAGTCCTCGCTTGTTGCTCGGATTCTTGCTCGAGATCATGCGTTTCTATCTTGACCACAGATTTTCGATGGGATTCAAGTCTGGGCTATTTCCAGGCCAGGGAAGCAGAGGAATTTTCTTGTCAACCAAAACTGACAAAATCAGAAGGTGTATCCACAATTTTGGCCACTAGTGTACTGAATGAGCAGGTTTTTCCACCAATGGGTTTTTTCTTCCCTGATGGCACAGCGGGCATATTCCAAGATGGCAATGCCAGGATTCATCAGGCTCAAATTGTGCAAGAGTGGTACAGGGAGCATGAGACATAATTTTCACTCATGGATTGGCCACCGCACAGTCCAGACCTTAACCCCATTGAGAACCTTTGGGATAATGTGCTGGAGAAGACTTTACGCAGCGCTGCGACTCTCCCATCATCTATACAAGATCTTGGCCACAAATTAAAGCGACTCTGGATGGAAATAAATCTTGTGACGTTCCATAAGCTTATCGAAATGACACCACAGCAAGTGTGTGCCGTAATCACAGGAAAAGGCAACGCTATATTAAAGTGTGTGACTTTTTTGGCCAGGCAGTGTATTAACAGCATTTGCTTTTTGCTGTTTAAGGAACAGTTACATTTATCAGATGAAATGACTTTATAGATGTCAATAAGAATCTGGTGACAGAAAATTTACATAAGGGTACGGCAAACCTCAGACATTCAGTTAACAGCTGAGCAACGAGAAAATGTTACAAAATTACTTTGAGTGTACTCGTCTATTTGTTATTTTAGGTAAAAGTCCCAGTTTTACGGCAAAATACTCAATATTACTAAGGACAGATTTTGAAAGAGAAAACCGCATTTTTCGATATTTAAAATTTTGCTATAATATGCTTTACCGACCCTTCCATTAGTTAATTGATTTTCTCTTTATTTGTCCACAGAATCAATTTTGGCTTCTCTTTGGTTTTAGATGACCTCAGTTTCTGATCAAGGGTTTTGGACCCTCGTGCTTTATTTACAGTCCCCTCAAGCCTAAATCTATTGTGCTCATTCTGATATAATGCGCTTGGAATACCTGAGTCACAGTGCCGACCTTTCTCTCTGAATAGGTCGTTACCGAGGCTTTTGTAATTTTACGTCCCTGGATATCCGTACTGAAGGGCAACAGGATGTCAAACCTAGAAGGAAACTGATAATGTGATTATTTACATTGACTTGAAGGTAACTCCGTTGCTTGTTTTTAAAGCCACCTTACTTTTCAGTGTTAGGCCCCGTTCACACTGTGCGATTTGAAAATCGCGCGACTTTCCGTGCGATTTTTCATATTCGCGACATGGTGAGATAATGTCGCTCGACATCACTGTTTTGTGCAATTTTTTGCAAAGCACCACCAATACAAATTGCAAAATCGCAGATAGCAAATCGCTAAAAAAGGGTCATGTACCAGCGACATGCTTCTGCGACGCGCGACATGCTTCTGCAACGTCGCAAGGCAAGATGTGAACAGCTCCTTTGAAATGCATTAGAGAAGCTACACAGCGCGACGTCGTGCGGATTTTGCTGTGACGTCGCGGCAAAATCCGCGCGATAAATCGCCCCGATATGAACGGGGCCTTATTGAAGTTGGTAGTATCAAATAAGTCACCTTTTTTGACGCAAATCATTATTGGAATTGCCCAACCAGGGGCCAGATCACAAATAAAATGCTAAGCACGGTGCACGAGACGTACAACATAACAAAACGAGCACTCTGCTTAATTTTACCACAAGCTATTACTTCCAAGACAGAAGCTGAGCTTACATTGCTGGTGTCGCCACTGGGTACTGTACGTTAATGTATCTTATACTTTGCATGGGAGGTATTAATGTGCCCCTAGCAGGTGAACAACAAGCTGTTCCAACCAACTTGTCCTTCATCTGTGTCTGAAGTTAGTCTACTAACACTTCTCAAACCTTGCTGTTAAGTGATTTTGCAGACGAGCAGTCACTTAACACATAAATCTAAACCCACCAAAAAATCCTGTACTCATCTCAGATGCCCCCAGTCGAGAGAATGGTGCTGATCACTGCTTCCTCGCTCTGCATGCAGAGGAACACGAGGAATGTTTGGGATTTGTTTCCCATTGTTCCTCCGTACAACCTTCTACCGTCCCAGCCGGATCTCACGCGTTCAAGCTCACGTCCATCTCTGTGGAGTCCTATGGGCACCTGGAGCTGATAAGAGTGCAGAGCTTAGCGGTGCTGGTGTTATCACCATGCGCCACGTAAGTATCAGAACCGGAGCTGCTAGCAACGCAGCTTGATCGTAATACAAACGTTAATGGCAAGCATCAAATTGAAAAAGGCTGATGCAAAGGTTTTCCATTTGTGTCTTGCTTTAACCCCTTAGTGACCGGGCGCTTTTACACAAATCCGTCCTTTACTGACCGCTGCTGTTTTTACGTTTCTGCGCTGTTAGTGTTTAGGACAAATTTTCCTCTTACTCGTTTATGCAACCCACACATATTTTACACTGTTTTTTCTCGTCATTAAATGGACTTTATAAAGATACCATTTTTTTCATAATTTCATATAATTTACTATAAAAAACATTGTGAAATATGACAAAAAAATTGAAAAAACACCACTTTTTCGAACTTTGACCCCAAAATTTCTTATGTATCAACAACCGTCAAAAATTTAATTCCTTAGTAGTTTCTAAATTTAGTTCTGAGTTTAGCAATACCCAATGTTACATATTCCTCCTTTTTTCCTTATTTTATGCAACAATAAGTGCAAGTAGCACTTTGCCATTTCCAAAGAGTTTATTTTCAAAACTAGTGATAGTGACATTGTAACACTGATATCTGTCACTAATTCCTGAATAACCCTCCACTTATATATATTTTTTTAAAGTACACAAATCAAGGTATTAAACCTGGGGTATTTTGACTCTTTCCATGCAAACCATTTTACCACAAATCTATGCCAAAATTTGAGAAAAAAAAAAGTTTTGGTGATTTATTTTTTTTGAACGCAATTTAAGAATACATGTACTGTGAACTTTAAGGTTTACTGCCAAAAACCACCCCAAAATATGTTCAGCAACATCTTCTGAGTAAATTGATACCACCCATGTATAGGTATGTTGGGTCATTTGGGGGCTAATAGGCCTTATTTGGGGGGTGCGCATTTCAGTTTTCCAACTTGGAATTTTCACATTTCGTCATCATGCACCCATGTCCTATTTAGGCCATTTTTGAAGCCGGCCAAAGTAATTTACCCCCATCAAACCATATATTTTTAGAAAGGGCACACCCTAGGGTACTTCAAAGAGTTGTATTTTAACACTTTCCATGCACTAGCTCTATGTCAAACTTTCAGGTAGTCACTTTTTGTGTTATTTTTTCACACACATTGTACTTTAGGCATGAATTGTCAAATCCAGTTATGGGTTACTGCCAAAAAACACCCCAAAATATGTTCAGCAACATCTTCTGAGTAAAGTGATACCACCCATATATAGATTTGTTCTGTGTTTTTGGGGTGCTACGCCAATCTTTTGACATGTGCTTGTCAATTTTCTAATTTGACATACAGTATCTTCTTTGCTTATCTTCTTTTTAGGGGCCTTTTTACATACCCCAATTTTATGAACGTGCATATATTTGGTAAGCTAACACCCCAAAGTGTTGTAAATGGAGTGTTTTTATGCCATGGATGCAACCGTTTGCTCCAAACAATTGGATACTGTTTGGTGGTCATTTTTCATTTTCACACCCACATCAGTTTTGGACTGTGATTTAGGAGACACTGTTGTTGGTTACTGCATGAAAACTCTCCAGGTTGTTTTCTGCAAGGTCTCCTGAGTACACCCATGCATAGGTTTGCCAGGATTTTGGGAAGGTTCAAATACAATTTTTATGACTTTGTCATTGGAGTTGAAATTGAGATTATTTCTTCAGCTAGGCCTATCTTTGGTTTTGGGTCTACCGCATACCCCAGTTTGAATTATTGCCAGAAAATTGTTTATATTTGTTATGTTGACACCCCAAGGTATTGCATATGGAGTGCTTTGATGCCATGGATGCAACGGTTTTAGCCAAAACATTTGAGAAGGTGTGTGGCGGTAATTTTTCAATTTTCAGATTTTTACGCCCACATTAGATTTGGACTGTGATTTAGGAGACACTGTTGTTTGTTACTGCATGAAAACTCTCCAGGTTGTTTTCTGCAAGGTCTCCTGAGTACACCCATGCCCCCCATGCATAGGTGTGCAAAGATTTTGGCAAAATACAGCATCAATTGTAGAACATAAAAATGTAGGAATAAAATGTAAAAGTCTGGTGCAGTAAAAGAAAAAAAATAAACTGAACTAACTAACTAGAGTGTAAGAAAAAATAGAAAGGAAAAAAAAATCACGGATCACGCACAGTGTGATATATCTTGAAACCGTCCCCAAGACACAGACCGGGTTGTCCAGGGCATTCTGGGCAGTAAAAGATTGTGTCTCTCCTCTGCCCCCTCTTGAAACACACCCTGCATCTATTTTGGGGTTTCTGTTTGCCCTCAGTAGGGGGGATTTTATAAATAAAATGTGTAGCCCCAACTCTGTCCCCCATCACCGCCCGGGGAGCAGGTGCATCCAGGTACAAAAACCCCGAAATGACCTGGAGCTGAAACTGTAAAAAGGACAGCGTCACTCCGGGGTTTGCCTTTTTGCAGAGCAAAAAGGCATTGTGGGTTGCAATTTGCATCAGGTAAATTGCAACCTTTTTGTACCAGGCCCTTGACTTCCGCATAATCTGGTAGGGCTGGAGCAGCTGATCTGCCAGATCAACCCCACCCATATGCCGGTTATAGGCTTTGATGCACACTGGCTTCCTGATGCGCTCAGCTCTGCCACGTACAGAGACCTCCACAGACCTCTCAGCGTGGATGGTGGATAGAAGGTATACATCCTTCTTGTCTCTGTACTTAACCGCCAACAGCTCCTCTTGGCGCAGAGCTTAAGTCTCTCCCCTTTTTAACCGGGTGCGGACAAGCTGTGCTGGGAAACCTATGCGGTTCTTGCGAACAGTACCGCATGCTGCTGTATCAAAACAATACAGCAGCTTGAACAAAGGGACACTCGTATAAAAATTATCAACATACAAGTGTTACCCTTTGTTCATCAGTGGAAAAAGTAGGTCCCACACAATCTTGCCACTGGTTCCCATGTGTTCTGGGCAACCTGGAGGGTCAAGGCTACTATCCTTTCCCTCGTACACCGGGAAGGCCTGAGTATACCCACTCTCGCTGTCACAGAGCTTATACACCTTCACTCCATACCTGGAGCGTTTGGAAGGAATATACTGCTTGAATCCCAGCCTTCCCTTGTATTTCATTAGGGATTCATCCACGCAGATATTCCTTCCAGGTGTATAAGCCTCTGCAAACTGGCGGCGAAGTGGGTAATCAGGGGGCGGATTTTATACAGCCTGTCAAACTGGGGATGCTCTCTAGGAGGGCACAGGCTGTTGTCACTGAAGTGCATGAAACGCAAAATGTTTTCATACCTTCTACGTGACATTGATTGGGGGTAAATGGGGGTAGAGCAGATGGGGCTACTGCTCCAGTAGGAGCGAATTGAGGGCTTCTTTATGATGCCCATCAGCATAGTAAGTGCCCAGAATTTCAGAAATTCTGGCACATCTAGCGGGGTCCATTGCTGCCTTGCCAAGTAGGAGTCTGGCTTCGCAGCACAATGCTTATGGGCATACAGATTTGATTGGGCCACAATGTGGCCCAACAAATCATCCCCCATAAACTCCTGCAAAAACTGTGTGGCGGTAAATCCTGCAACATCAATATTGATGCCAGGATTTGCCGTGAAAGGAGTGATATCTGGCCTCTGGCGATGAGGCACTACCCAATCCTCAGCTGGAGCTGTGCGTCTCCTGCTGGCAGGTGGTGGCCCAGGATCTGCATCAGAAACATCACTAGGAGATACATCAGCCAGCGTAGATGATGTATCTAGCGATATCTCTGAGCAGTTAGCGGGGTCAAAATCTGGGTCTGAGTCCGACGCAGATGCCTCAGATTCTGACGCCTGGATGGCATATGCCTCCTCGGCGCTGTACACCCTCTCAGACATTATATATAATAGGTTATAAAATTTTATAATTATTATATATATAAACGGATTATTGGTTCTTAGAAGAACCGTTGGGTTTCACAAGAAAATACAAATAAACACCTAAATCTCTCTAAATCCCTCTAAACCTGCCTCAATTGTTCTAAATCTCCCTGAAATCTCTCTAAATCTGCCTCAATTTTTCTAATCTCACTAAATCTACCTAAAATCTCTAACCTGTCAAATCTGATCTCTCTCTCTCGCTCACCAAAACACAAGTGAGGAGAGGGAGGGAGAATCACAGAGGTCACGGCCAATATTTACAAAATATTGACCTGACCTGACAAATTAGAAATTTTATTTAGATTTTTTATAACTTTTGATTGGATGTTGCTAGCCTGCCTCTCTGAGGCAGGCTAGGAACATCCCACACAGCCCCAAGATGACCCTGCCCTTAGAAGGGCAGCTCCATCTTGGCTGTCACATTTATTTTATTTTATTCATTTTTATTCATTTATTTTTCCTTTTTTACACTTTTTTACACTTTCTTTTAGTCTGCTGGGTGCCTTGATCCCTCGAGGCACCCAGCAGAGCACCTGATCACTCATGTGATCTTTTTTGTACTTAGTACTTCCTGCCGCTACCGGAAGTGATCGCTCAGGGGAAGCGATCACTGAGCGGACCGGCGGCAGGTAAACATATTGCAAGGATGCCTCGATGTCGAGGCATCCCTGCAATATACTCAGAGCAGCTGGAAGTGATACCGATCGCTTCCAGCGCTCTGTAGAAGTGCGGGGCACCTTTCCGGTCAAACCGGATGTTGATCGCTCCCGGGGAGCGATCACAAGGGGCCCCGACACTTCTGTCCGCCATTGCACGGATGCCTGGACTCCCAGGCAGCGTGCAATGGCCCTGGAGCTGCTGTAAGCGATCCGATCGGTTCCAGCGCTCTCTAGAAGTGCGGGGCACCTTTCCAGTCAAACCGGATGTTGATCGCTCCCGGGGAGCGATCACAAGGTGCCCCGGCACTTCTAACCGCCATTGCATGGATGCCTGGACTCCCAGGCAGCCTGCAATGGCGTTTGAGCTGCTGGAAGCGATCCGATCGCTTCCAACGCTCAAAAGACCGCAGGACGTACCTTGTACGTCAGCGGGTCTAAAAGAGACCCGCGGCCGTGACGTACATGGTACGTCCGCGGTCTCTAAGGGGTTAATGTTTAGGTTGTGAACTGGCCCTTGGATTCTGATGGACCACCCATACGTTAGGTGCGTAAATCCATTGACTTTGTGAGTGGGTTCAGAGTGCCTCTTTGTCTTTGTGCATCAAATTGAATGGTGGTAGAACACGTTCTGTCACATGTCTTACATAACATTTTTGACAGTAAAATTAAGAATTATTCTTCTCTCCAATCCCTCTTCCACTTAGTTTTGTTCGTCTTTGTAGACCCTGTTGATTTTATTTGAACACATTGGGCCGTATTACATTCTTCACGCAAAAACACACGCGCAACACGTGAATTTTTGCGCGAAGCGTTAAACGATAACACGCGGAAATCACCGCTGGTATTACAATCCTCGCGCATTTTTTCATCCGCGCAAAAACGCGTGTGCAGCAACACTGCGCGCAGAAATCAGTGTGCGGACTGTTTTTTTTCACGCGATTCAGCCAATCAGAATTAAGAACCACAATTGTCTATCGTTAAGTTTTTGCGCATGTCAAAGTCGATTTGCGCATATATGCTGCATCAATAAAAAAACACGCGCAACTTCTCCATTTTTTTGGTTTGGGTATGTGTAGAATGTGTAACTATACTTTGCTGCGTATTTTTTTTGGGCTGGTGTATTTGGTTTCGGCCACGTTGATAGAATTTGCCATTAATGCCAGCTTTTAGGAGTTGCTAAAATTATGCGAGCAAAGGCTGTGCGTTACAATCTGTGCATAGATTGTAATATCATCCGCGTACCAGCGCACAAACGCATTTGCGCTCACAATGTTAAGTATAGGACGCGGAAAGTACAGTACGCTTGCAAAGGGTTTGCGCAGGTTCACCCGCGTTAGACATTAATGCGCATTTTTTGCACGGACATTGTAATACGACGTTCTGCGCAAAGGGTTTTGCCCCTCGCATTAATGCATTTTTGCGCGGGCGCAAACGTATGCGCGAAGATTGTAATAGGGCCCATTATGTTTACTGTTCTGTGTATATAGCAATGTTGTTGCCATTTACTCTTTTTCAAGGTCTACATTGGACCATTTCCTCATCCGAATAAGGTCCTCATGTCCGTTTGGGCCAGCACCTCCAATCAAATTCTTAACTGACAATACGGTAGAACTTTCTCTGCATTAATGTTCCCTAGAGCAACTAAAGTGAAACCCGTTCATGTATCTTGTGGTAGATACATGCAGTAACTGGATAAGTGTTGTAGGTTTTAAACAAAAGGAGATTATTTACTTGAGACCTTTTGTTTTTTTCTGTCGCATTTTCAGCACGATATAACACTGATAAAACGCAAGGCTTCTGAAATGTTTCTGGTGCATTTTTTTAATATTGATCTCTGAAAAGGTAATATTCCTTGGCAACTAAAGCAAGAAGCATTTGTTTCTGCTTGTCAATATGTTTGTCTAATTTCATATCTCAAAACATCCGTTCCATCTGACTCTTTCATCCTATAAATATCCCATCTGTTCCACATCCCTGAACATCCTATGCACGACTTATTTAAGACACATTCCACGTAGATAGATTTTGTCATACTGCACATGGTACACATTGTAATTCGGTTACCGTTTGATTTAGCCACCAGGACCATTATTTTGAGTGTTATCTTTACCTTAAATTCACGTCTGTCTTCTTACAGAGATTCCATTTTTTCTTGCTCTTGGTTTCTCATTGGGGTTTGCACAATTTGCAGACGTGGGATAACTGTCCTCATTTCTCACGTCTGTGAAGCTGCACTTTAGTACGTCCGTGGTAGCAGATAATCATGACCAATGAAGGCCCACACACGAAGTACTTCTGCACAGAAGTGCGGAGGCACTACGGACGTGGCAAATGGATGCAGGTTAGCAAGAACATCGAACCGCTGGGACGGATGTGCGGAAAGTGCAACATCCGCATAGCTTTGTGTGTGAGTGATGGAACGTAGTCAGACGGACTGCATTTATATGTCCAGCATTTTTGACGGACAAAATGTTTTTTCATTTTATTTTATCTTCCCTCCTATATCCGTCAAAAATAACGTCAGCCACAAAAACGGACTGTGTGGCCACTACTGCGACTTCTGTCAAAAAGTGCGTCCGTACTGCACGGGGGCACAGTCCGTAGAAAACGCGCTCATCTGACCCTAGCCTTAGCCTTGCTTTGAGGCTGCCTCACGGTTGAGTCTCAACACTTTGGAGTTGGAGATGTGGTTCATTTTTAGTGGATATGTATTTCTAAACTTATATTTATTTATTTATAAAGTATTTTACCAGGAAGGATACATTGAGATTTCTCTCGTTTTCAAGTATGTCCTGGGTTCAAGAACATTGAAATTTTTACATTTGTTACAGAAATACAAAGTAATAAATGCAAGATATTAAAACCAAAACACAAATATACAGATTAACACAGAAAATAAATATGTAAGTAATATAGTCACTATGTTATATGTTTACAGGTACATTCTGTATTGAGGTATGTTAATAGAGATCTCTTGAGTGACATAATACTGGGGGAAGATTTGACGGCGTCTGGGAGGTTATTCCATAACTGCGGTGCTCTGTAGGAAAATGAGCATCGAGCCACTTTCTTTTTGTATTGTGGTATTGCAAGTAAGGTGCTGGTCCTGGATCGGAGGTTATAGGATGAGGGAACTGCTGGGGGAAAGCAGCCTATTCAGGTAGGGTGGTAGCTTCCCAGAAAATCTCTTAAACACCAGGCTGGAAAGGTGAAGGGTGCGTCTAGATTCCAGCGATGGCCAGTTTAGCTCTTTTAACATGTCACAATGGTGGGTCATGTAGTTACATAGAAACATAGAAAAATGTCGGCAGATAAGAACCTTTCGGCCTATCTAGTCTGCCCAATTACATGGATACTTTACCTGGATTTATCTTTTGTTTAGGATAGCCTTATGCCTATCCCATGCTTGCTTAAATTCAATTACTGTTTTGGCCTCTACCACTTCAACTGGAAGGCTGTTCCATGTATCCACCACCCTCTCCGTAAAATAATGCTTCCTGATATTACTTATTGTAGCGCAAAGCGGTAGAATGAGTTATACAATGTGGTAAGTTTCTGAAGGTGTGTTTGCGGAGCAGCTGCATACACTACATCTCTGTATTCAATGGCCGGCATAAGCATTTGTTGTACAATCTGCTTTCTTACCGCGGGGCTCAGGCAGGATTTGTTTCTGTACAGGGCACCTAGTCTGGGGTAAAGTTTAGATGAGAGTTTTTCGATGTGGGGGGCCAAAGGATAGATTAGGGTCTAACCACATACCTACAGGTTTATTCAAAGAGAATCGAATAGCCACCGAACGTTCGGTGACTTTTCGTTCTCTTCAATTCGGTGTGATTTGGCGATCCCATTTCGGCCACCCTGCGGTGTATTCAGTAAGCACCACAGGGGCGCCGATTTGCAGGGAAAAGTCGCCGCAAACCCGCTGAAAACTCACCGCAAAACGAGGGCGAACGCACACCGAAACCCGCAAAAACATCTGGATTAACGCGTGAAAATGCCGGAAAAACCTGAGCAGGAGCCGATCACAAGCAGCGTAGCCGCCGGAAAAAGCCGACACTGCAGACGAATGCAGTGAATAAATTATAAAAACAGTTTGCTTGAATGTTTGAAAAGTGAAACGCTGTTTGCAAAGAAACTACTGAGCGAAAATGTCTGAAATTTAAATATGATGCAATGAATGATAATAAAAAGGGCTGTTACAGAAAAAAGAAGTAAAGTTAACCACTTGGCTGCTAAGGACGCGCTCAGCGCGTCCTGCCAAGTGCACTTCCTGTGCTATGGACGTGCTGAGCGTGTCCTAGCACAAGGCAGCAATCGGACGGGATTCCGGCCGATTGCTGGCCCCTCCGGTGCGGGCTGACATCTTGGATGTCAGCCCGGCACTCCGGGAGCCCAGAGGGGTCGATAGATGTCATTGCGTTCATCTATTTCAGGCGCCCCCGCGAATGCGGAGGAGGTGCCTGAAAGGGAGGGGGGGAGGTCCTTCGGACCTCTCTCCCTCCTGATCGCAGGGAGCCAGCGATTAAAGGCAGGCATTGTTTGGAAGGGCACAGTCTGCCCTTCCAAACGGTGCCTGGCTTTAACCTCTTGGGTGCTGGATCACAATTCGGCGCCGAAAAGCACCGGATCGTGATCCTCTGCCGGAGCTGGCCGACATCTTGGATGTCGGCCAAGCTTCTGGGAACTTCCCCTGACGACTGGCGTCATCGTGCATAGCGCAATGACGTCAGTCCTGGAGTTAACCTCTAGCTGCCACCAATGGTGGAAATAGGGGGTTCCAATGAACCCCCTATCTCCCAATCCGTGGCAGCTAGGGGTTAATGTATGATATCGTTGGATCGGCCAGAGCATGGCCTTTCCAACTATACCAAACATGACCATGTAAAGGGTAATACAACTTTTTTTAATAATAATAAAAAAATAATTTTTTTTTTTAGTTTTGTTAATGTAGCAATATTGTTCCCATTTCTTTTATAATGTGAACAATGATGCTGCACTAAGGATTTTTGTATAGGGTGCATTTGTTAAAAATCGCATAATTTTCCCCCCAAAAAAGTCCCCATTTCAAATTTTTTTAACAAGCGCACCCCATACAAAATATAACCGCAAATGCCTGCATGTTAAAATGTGAAAAAAAAACACTTTACACATTGTAAATTTTTGAAAATTCTAATTTTATTGGATTTTTTGTTCTAATATACATGCAGGACATGACGTATACATCTAATAATGCTATATTATGAATTTGCCGAGTCTGCCGGAAAGAACGATATATAATATGTCTGGGTCATATATTAAAATAAGGCTTCAAAACGCGTTTAAACATGGTGAGCGGAACCGGTAAAAATTAGCTCAGCACACAGGCGTGAAATGCCTCAGCAGCGAAAGGGTTAAAAAACAATCGGAATTTTTCTTAAAAAAAAAAAAAATCCCGAAAAATGCTTAAAATATCCCAAAAAAATTAAGAAAAATAAAGAGACTCTTTACTGCAGAATATTATAATGAAAGATTTATTAGATATTGAATTAAAACGGGAATATTTTTAACATTGAAGTCTATGGGAATCGCCTGAATAAACCTGCTGAATTGATCCACCGAATGGCAGGGCATTTCGGGAACCTTTCACTGCTGGTTTGTGTTCTCTGAATAGCCAAAGTCATACAGCATTTTGGGTAAAGGGTGCTCAGCTGGTACAACATCGCAAAAACTATCAGGTCTATTCAAAGAAAGGTGAAACTCAGGAGAATGACTGGAGAAGTGAAAATTCTAGGTCGAAATAGCCAAACCAGAAAAATTCTCCCATTTATCTCACTTTCCAAATCTGCTATTTGGTCTATCTAGATTGTTCTCTTCTCCTGCCATTTCTCCTGATTTTCACCTTTCTTTGAATAGACCTGATAGTTTTTGCGATGTTGTACCAGCTGAGCACCCTTTACCCAAAATGCTCTCAACCTGATTTCAGATTCTTCCGTATTTCAGAATCCGATGTTTCAGAGGAAGAAGATTGCAGCAGGAGAGATGAAACTCGTTTTCTGCAGCAGTCACCAGCGTGTACAGATGATGGGAGTGCTGTGTTACTCTGTGGACATGATGCACAGAGTCGCATGACTCGGTGCAGTATGTCACATGCCGGGGCTGCCAAGAGTCTCCCAGCATGTGCCATGGTCTGCTGCAATGATCGGGAGCTGGATTCCGAGTGGTAGCACAGCGTAGAGCCCTCTAATTTGGAATTCTTAAAAATCCGATGGCTCACAAAATTCCAGAAAAAGGGGTACCCAACCTCTATTTACTTTGTTTGACTCACACTAGGCCATTTATAACCTTTTGGTTTTGACCGTGACTCAAGTTTGGATGGAACAAATTTTGGGGGAAGTGCATAAGTCAACATTCACCTACTACCAGGTGTGGGTTCCTTTACTTACAATGTTGGGCAGATCACAGCTTTGCTGTTTGGATGCGGTTCATAGTGAAATTTTGTGATTTCCAGCAGCCATTTCTCTCTCCTTTTTTTTTTTTTTTTTCTTTTGAGAAAGTATTTTACCAGGAAGGATACATTGAGATTTCTCTCGTTTTGAAGTAAGTTCTGGGTGGCGAGTATGTACCGTTAAGTGTCTTGCCCAAGGACACTTACTGGTGGTGATCGCACGCTAACCTGGGTTCAATCATATGTATCCGACCGATCACAATATGTGTCAATTTCTGGCAGCTCCTCCCTCCCGCTCCCAGTCACTTGCGGTGTACCCCAAGGCTCAATACTCGGCCCCCTGCTATTCACAATATTCATAAATGATCTGCCCAATGTCTGCAAAGCCTCAACTGTACATATGTATGCAGACGACACCGTAATCTATACCAGCAAACCAAATCTCCCACAGCTGGAGGCCGTGCTGCAAGAACAATTCACAGGGGTAGAAAAGTGGATCAAACACAACAAACTTTTTTTAAATAATGACAAAACTGTAACGAGGCTCTTTGGAACAAAACCTTAACTACACAAATTGCAAAATCCCCATCTATGTGTTGGGACAAAATCAAATGGCACGCTGACCAGTCACTTCTCTCAAATATCTAGGTATGTGGTTGGACCCTAATCTATCCTTTGGCCCCACGTCGAAAAACTCTCATCTAAATTTTACCCCAAACTAGGTGCCCTGTACAGAAACAAATCCTGCCTGAGCCCCGCGGTAAGAAAGCAGATTGTACAACAAATGCTTATGCCGGCTATTGATTACGGAGATGTAGTGTATGCAGCCGCCCCGCAAACACACCTTCAGAAACTTACTACATTGTATAAGTCATTCTGCCGCTTTGCACTACAATGTAACTACATGACCCACCATAGTGACATGTTAAAAGAGCTAAACTGGCCATCGCTGGAGTCTAAACGCACCCTTCACCTTTCCAGCCTGGTGTTTAAGAGATTTCCTGGGAAGCTGCCACCCTACCTGAATAGGCTGCTTCCCCCAGCAGCTCCCTCATCCTATAACCTCCGATCCAGGACCAGCATCTTACTTGCAATACCACAATACAAAAAGACAGTGACTCGGTCTTCATTTTCCTACAGAGCACCACAATTATGGAATAACCTCCCAGACACCATCAAATCTTCACCCTGTCTTAAGTCACTCAAGAGCTCCTTACTAACATACCTCAATACAGAATGCACCTGTAAACATGTAACATAATGACTATTTCCTACATATTTATTTTCTGTTAATCTGTAGATTTGTGTTGTTTTTTTAATATCTTGCATTGTATTACTTTGGATTTCTGTAACACTTCAATGTTCTTGAACCCAGGACATACTTGAAAACGAGAGAAATCTCAATGTATCCTTCCTGGTAAAATCCTTTATAAATAAATAAATAAATAAATAAAGGTGTCTTGCCGGGTCAAACCTGTGTCTCCACGGTTATAGAGCAGTGATGTTACCTCTACTCCACCCAACCGGTATCAGTTTTAAAATTAAATTGTTGGAAAAGAATCCTTCAAACTCTTCTACTCAATCAACGTTTAGCGAACAGTCTGTTAAATTTCAGAACTTCTTATACGAGACGTTTATTTAATATAATACCCGGATTTCATTTAACCTTTTTGCAAATCTGAACCAAATAAAGCTAACCCATTTTGGGATCTGACCCAACTCCTAGACTACGAGTGAAACTCCCTTTGATTTTTTTTTCCCCCCTAACAATTAAAACTTTATCCTTTGCTTTATAAAGGTATTCGCCAATACCCAGACGTTGGACTTAATAACGTTGATGTTTCAAATGCGAGGAAAGAACTTTCTGTTCAAGGTTGATGGAGTAGTCGGAATTCGCATTCAGATCAGGTTTACCGGTTTTCAAAGGCAGCGGTTCTTACCACTAAGCTTCTCATCCAGCCTTTGAAATGTCACACAGCAAAGTGAGAATAAATGTCACAAATGTCTCTCGTTTTTAATGAACGAGCTCTAAAGAAAACCTGTAAATATCCGGCAGCTATGATGTGACTCGATATTTCTCGATCTAAAAATACCGACGTAACCTGCAAGTTGTTTTCTTTTCTTTATCTCCTACTTGTATAACAAATATTTGGAGAAAAAAAAACAATGTCTCCTACGTAGTGATATGTATCGTTTCAGACATTCTCAGAGAACGTCATCATGTCATAGTTTTATTTTTTTCCACGCATTTCCTGGATTCGTTTTAGTTCGTCCTCATGGTATGAAAGAAATCTGATAAATGAATAGAATCTGATATAAATAATAATAGCATTGGTTATTCTGATAGCCCTAGTTTCCCCTTGAATGATGTTTTATTACATGTCTCCTATAAGCCCATACCTCGATCTCCTGTGTATATAGAGTTACCGTTGCTATGGCGCTTGGCATCAGAAGTAGATAGTGAATCTCTAACGATTAAATGAGTCAGATAAGCCGGGGTGGATATGGATTTGTGCACTTTACTGGGTTATACTTTATACAAACTGTAAGAATGCTTGGAATTTCAATCTGGATGGAAGTCTCCCATATGAGTTTAGTGATGACATACCTTGGGAACAGCAGTGATTCATTGGCCATAAAACACTAAGATACAAACTCTGCCAAACGTCTTGGCTACATTTTGAATGCGATCTCGCTCCCTGGCTTGTAATAACGCAGTGTAAGTTGTTTGTTTGTGTAGTAAAATGGAAAACACCAGTTCCATTCAGTAATTTGTGTGTAAATAAAGGGAATTGTAATGTATAGAAGAGGGACAACAATGCGAAGGGGAGCTGGTATACCATAATACTAAGGGACAATGTTTTAAACCAAAAATAAAACAAATTATTTAATGAATTAAATAGGATTTGGGGATTAAATACCATTGGTTTTACTAATATTGACAGTTTGACATCCCTGTGATAGAGACTTACAGGGTTATTCAAAGAGCCAGGCTCTTTCGTTCCCCGCACTTCGGGGAGTCAAATTCCTTGACACTGCGGTGAATTCAGCATTCACCAAAGGGTCCCTGAAGTGCAGAGAAAAAGCTGCCGAATGCATCTGAAAAACCCCTGCAAAAATCACGGAATCGATCGGGAAAACCGCTGAACACATCTGAAAAATGCTGGAAACACACAGGATCGATCCAAAAAAACTGCCGAAACCCTGCCGAAAAAATACCGAATCAATCAGAAAAAAGGCAACGATCTGTCGAGCAGAGCGCAGACCAACCTCTTGAAAAAGCTTGATTTTGTGATACATTGCAGGAATTCATTTATATTTCCAAACATATTCATTAGGTTTTTCATTAGATTTCGGAAAATGTCTTTGGAGATTTTTCTCCATTTATCTACAAGTCTTGCTGTTTCATATAGGCCTTCGCCAGGATCCAAAATGAATTTTTTCACATCTCCTTCAACAAACCGGCTGGGTGGAGTAGAACCGGCTGGGTGGAGTAGAGGTAACATCACTGCTCTATATCCATGGAGATACGGGTTCGAATCCTGGCAATAGCGCTTCTCCAGTAAGTGTCCTTGGGCAAGACACCCAACGGTACATACTCACCACTAGGGATGAGCTGTTCGGTTCAGAGTTCGATTCGAACATCACCTGTTGTCGAACTACGAACATTTCCGCGTGTTCGCCGCATGTTCGCCCACAATGGACCACGATGCACTTTTCCACTGGCCTGAAGCTTGTAATTGGCTACAGCCTTGCACCTGACCACAGGTCAGGTGCAAGACTATGCCAATCACGGCTCGATGTCCTGATTGGGCAAATTTTGCCCAATCATGGGCTCACAGAGCTAAGTCCCACAGCACACTATATAAGGCTTCACACAGCCTTTACCACGTGTTTTTTGAGAGGAGATTGTTGTGTTAGTGTGTGTTCTCACTGCCAGTAGCTATTGGGGGAGTCTCATTTCTACAAAATATCTGGGAATTGTTCTAATCTTTGTGTTCTCACTGCCACCAACTATTTTGGGGGTCTCATTTCTACAAAATATCTGGGAATTGTTGTAATCTTTGTGTTCTCACTGCCAGCAACTATTGTGGGAGTCTCATTTCTACAAAATACCTGAGAATTGTTGTAATGTTTGTGTTCTCACTGCCACCAGCAATTTTGGGGGTCAGTCATTTATACAAAATATCTGGGAATTGTTCTAATCTTTGTGTTCTCACTGCCACCAACTATTTTGGGGGTCTCATTTCTACAAAATATCTGGGAATTGTTCTAATCGATGTGTTTTCACTGCCACCAGCAATTTTGGGGGTCAGTAATTTATACAAAATATCTGGGAATTGTTGTAATCTTTGTGTTCTCACTGCCACCAGCAATTTTGGGGGTCAGTTATTTCTACAAAATATCTGGGAATTGTTCTAATCTTTGTGTTCTCACTGCCACCAGCAATTTTGGGGGTCAGTCATTTATACAAAATATCTGGGAATTGTTCTAATCTTTGTGTTCTCACTGCCACCAGCAATTGTGGGGGTTTCATTTCTACGAAATATCTGGGAATTGTTCTAATCTGTGTGTTCTCACTGCCACCCATCAGGGGGTCTCGCTGATTTATAGGAGGTTTCTGGGAATTGTAATCTGTGTCTTTTCACAGCCAGCTATCAGGGGGTCCCACATACTTCTAGAAGATTTCTGAGAATTGTAATCTGTGTCTTGTCACTTATGCCAGCTATCAGAAGGTCCTATCAGGGGGTCTCACTGATTTGTAGGTGGTTTCTGGGAATTGTAATTTGTGTCTTGTCAATGCCACCCATCAGGGGGTCTCACTGATTTATAGGAGGTTTCTGGGAATTGTAATCTGTGTCTTGTCACTGGCTGCCAGGTATCAGGGTGTCTCACTGAGTTATACCAGAGTTCTGGAAATCTTTAATCTTTATACCAGAGTTGAATCAGAGTTCTGCAGCATATCTCCAATTTTTATAACAGTGTTTAAACAGAGTTCTGTATATCTTTAATCTATATATCACTCACCATGTCAGAAAGACCAAAAAGGACAGGCAGACGCTCCCAGGCACAGATAAGAGGGCAAGCAGCCTCTGTGTCGGGAGGCTGTGCCTTTGGTCGTCGTGGACGTGGTGCATCCTCTGCAGGGGCACGCTTGTCCTTTCTAACTGGTGCTGGCCGTTTTAAGCAGCAGCAACATACAGAGGATTTGGTGGATTAGCTAACCAGGCCATCCTCATCCTCCCAGTCCTCTGCCAGCCAGGCTTGTAGTGCTTTACAGTCCAACTCAGCTGCCAAAGCATCTAATGCAGCCTCCATGTCCACAGCTACTCCTGCTGTAGCCTCACTATCACACACGGAGGAGTCAGCTGAATTGTTTGACTACAATGACCGTGACATGCTGCTTGAGGATACGCAGCAAGTACAGTGCTCTGATTCAATCTCTGAGGTTGAGGAAGGGAGTATAATCAACCTAGAGGAAGGGGGTGCCAGTGATGACACACAAATAACTGGCACTCATGTTGCCCCAGCAGCTGCAGCATACTGCCAAGTTGGCTCCAGTGACGAGGAGATAGGGGGTGATGACAATGATGATGAGGTCACTGACTCCACCTGGGTGCCAGATCGAACAGAGGAGTCAAGTGAGGAGGAGGAGGCACAACAAACACGAGGCACAACGTCCTCTATGACGAACCGTAGCACTAGCCAGTCCAAGGCATCAGATGTCAGAGCTGCTCAGGTGCAGAGCGCTGTTGTCTCAAAGCACACATCCAGGAACTCTGCTGTCTGGGAGTTCTTTAAGAAATGTGCAGCAGACCGCACCGTTGCTATTTGTAATCTGTGTCAGATGAGGCTCAAGCATGGGAAAGACACCGGACGCTTGGGTACCACATGCTTGAGGCGACATATGACCACCTGCCACACAACCCATTGGCGCAAAACTTTGTGTAGGTCCTCCTCACCTGTCTCTACCCCCACTATATGTCCTGCCATGTCATTGACTCCAACCTCCACTAACAGGGATGTTGCTACAGTAATGGATTACCAGATCCTTCCTCACAATGTGACAGCATCCCATCAGCTGAAGATTTACGCAGTCAGATTACGTTGCCCCAGCTGCTGCAGCATAAGAAAAAATATAGTCCCAACCATCCCCAAGCACAGAGTCTAAATGCCAGTTTAGCAAAATTACTCGGATTACAGCTGCTACCTTTCCAGCTGGTGGACTCTGCTTCCTTCCGTGAATTTGCTGAATGTGCTGTACCACAGTGGCAGGTTCCAAAACGCCATTACTTTTCATGGAAGGCCATTCCAGCACTATACCAGCACGTGGAAGACAATGTTATGGAGTCATTGGGAAAGGCAGTCAGCAGCAAGGTGCATGTGACTTTAGACACGTGGTCCAGCAAGCATGGACAGGGCCGTTACATTTCCTTCACGGCACACTGGGTAACTCTGATTGCAGCTGGGAGGGATCCAAGACGGGGCTCTGTGCTGGAGCTTGTTCATCCACCACACCTCCAGAAAGCTGCTTGTATGAGGTCTGTCTGCTCCACCACCACTTCTTCCTCTTCCTCCTCCTCCTCCTTCTCTGTCTCTGGCGAAGTGGCAGTTAAACTGAGTTTAAGTGGCAGGGGCTACGCAATGGCTCATGCAAAAAGATGCCATACTGTGCTTGAGCTGGTTTGTTTAGGGGACAGGAGCCACACCGGGCCAGAAATTCTGTCAGCTCTGCAGGGGCAGGTGCAGAGATGGTTAACACCATGCCAGCTTGAGCTGGGAATGGTCGTCTGTGATAATGGCAGCAACCTTCTCTCCACCCTACGCCTGGGTAAGTTGACGCATGTACCATGCCTAGCACACGTCCTAAATCTGGTGGTACAGCATTTCCTAGCCAGGTACCCAGGGATGGCAGAGCTTCTCAGCCAGGCCAGAAAAGTCTGCAGCCACTTCAGACGGTCATTCCCAGCAATTGTTTGCCTGGCAGAAATTCAAAGAGAATTCCACCTTCCCACTAGGGATGAGCCGAACACTCCCCGAGTTCGGTTCGAGCCCGAACCCGAACTTCCCATTTGTTCGGGACCGAACCCGAACCCGAACCCCCATGCAAGTCAATGGGGCTGAAAATTCGATTTTTTGGAGTGCCCTCCAAGAGAGCATATATGCTACATATTTGCCATAAAAGGTGTATGGGGGTCCGGGTAGTACCCTGGGGGACAGGAAAAAGAACAAAAAGTTTAAAAAAAAAACGTTTTTAAAGGGACAGTGAGTTTTCCATGTAATAAGGGTTAGAAATAAAAACGAGGGGGGCGTGGCCGGCTCTGCTAGGGAGAAGACGTGTCTCGAGGGAGCTCCCGCCGGAGGCCGCTGATAAGGGGATTTTTTGGCTGGAGCCTCTCATTGTAACACCCTTTAGTGAGATCCCTGGGGGACTGGCCATAACGGGGATTGCTCCGGTGCCCGTTTTTGTCCCCCCATTCGGAGCACAGCTGAGTTTTTGACCGACGGGCCTGTTGCTTGTCGGCCATCTTGCGGCCTACTCCTCTGTCTCTGGACGGTAGTTGTTTCCCCCTGCTTCCTTGGTGGACCGAGGGAGCAGGCGGAGTGACGTGCTATGGAGGCTGCGTTTGCGGCCCTTGAGGCCTGCTTGACGCAGCTACGGGAGGAAGATGGATGCCCGTTATCTCGGGGCTCGTGGAGGCGCCTGATGGTCGCGGTAAGGACTGGCCGGGTACCCGCTGACTTACCGGAGGAGGAGGAGATTATTGTTCATGCTGATTGCAGAGAAGATGGGTCTGAAGCGGTTATGTGTATGGAGGAGGAGACTGCACCCGTCTGGAGTGTGGCTGCTGCCGAGGAGGTTGCGGATTCCTTTCTTGCCGGACGAGGTGAGAGCTCTCCCAGCGAGGCAGAAGAGCGACAAGATGGAGACGGGATGGAGGCTACCATGATTGGAGATGCGGTGGAGACGACCGGGCTGGTAGCTGCCGGCCCCCAGGTGCGGTGGACGGAGGTGGAGTGGCTGGACGCTACACTTTGCTCGGCCATTGCGTGGAGGAGAGTGCCTCGTCCTCATGATGTGGCCCCAGCCGGGGCTGGATTGTTTCGAGACTTGCTTATCTTCCGGGGCTCTCACAAGGGGCTGGTGTGTGAAGATGTGACCCCCAACGTTCACCGTTTATACTTACCTGATGTGGCGGAGGTGCCTGAGAGAACCCGCGTGGCCCTGCCTGTGGCGGCCCGGCCACCCTTGTGGGATACTGGATGACTCTGACATTTTACCGGCCCTGCACCCTCTATTGATGCCGATACAAGTTTTTTTTTTCTCATGACCTCCCCTCCCTCGGTGTGGGGTATCTTCTGAGGCTCATACACACCCCCCCCCCCGTTCTGGATGTTCGTTTTGCAGACTTTATTTTTGGAGATGTCCCCCCTCCCCATCTTCTGTTTTTTGCGACCGCTTGATGACTTTTATAGTCCACCCACCCCCCCTTTTAATATTTTGAAACCTATTTGCGAATTTTCAATATTTTTTTTTTTTTTTATTATTATTATTTTTCCCCTTTAATCGACGCTTTCCCTACTAGCGATGGTGTATCCTCCCCTCCCCCCCCTTTTTTTTTTTTTTTTTTGGCATTTCAGGCTGCCCCGAGGTGCGCCACTATGGCACCTACCATGGCTCTGGCTGCTATACTTGGCCCTCGGGCTCCTGGGCCCTGTGACATTACCCTTCCACGGCCTCCTCAGGGAGTGAGCCGGGAAAGTCACAATATTGGCCTCTGCCGTTCCCCCAACCCCTTTTTTTTTTTTTTTTTCTCCCCCTCGCACCATTGCTGGCTGGGGTCGGTGTCATGAGCTTATCCTTTCCCTCATTTTATAAATTTTTTTATTAACTGCTGTCCTTTTTTGAGGTAGACTTCTCTTTTCTTGCTTTGACGATGCCGTATTATACCCCTGTTTTCTGATATGCGGACTTCTTCAGATGTTTTAGCAGTATATTTTTCTTTCATATTATATTCCTGAAACACTTTCTCCAGATGACATGTCTGTTCTTGACCCGCAGTGCTCTATATGACGACATGCTATGTTCCTGAGAGTTAATTTTTTGGCTAATTTTCTAGATGACTGTGTTTTTTCTTTTGAGCTGTGCTACTATAGATGTCTATATGCTGTTTTCCTTTATGCTGAGTTATCACAGACGACTATGTGCGGCCCTGCGAGGCCCTCACTTTACGTTTACTTGTATGACGACATATTTCAAAATAAAAAAAATTTGAAAAAAAAAAAAAAAGAAATAAAAACGAAAAATTCCTTCAAATATCGTGCCTAGGAGGTCCCCATAACCTGCCCGTGAAGTGGCGGATTTCTAGGATGTATAGAAATATGTAAAAACCAAAAAATTACATTTCAAATGACGGTAAATGCTTTTCCTTTAATCTATCCATAAACAACTACTTGGGGCGGCAGTCTGTATGAAAAGAGGAGACATTTTCAGACACGCAGAAAAAGTTTACTGATTTTTTGGTGGTGAAAAGCAGGAGAATGGAATCTTCTAGACCAAAAAGTCGATTTGGAAAGTGAGATAAATGGTCGAATTTTTCTGGTTTGGCTATTTTGACCTACAATTTTACATTCTCCAGTCATTCTCCTGAGTTTCACCTTTCTCTGAATAACCCTGTCAGGGTTATTCAGAGAGCGGTGAAGAGCAGGAGAATGACTGGAGAATGGAAAATTCCAGGTCAAAATAGACAAACCAGAAAAATTCTCCCATTTAGGCTAGGGTCAGACTAGCGAATTTCTAACATGCGTTTAGGCGCACTTAATCACGGCTGCACTAGCATCAAATGACCGGCAATGACAGCCAATATACGAAGTACGGTCGCACAAAAGTCCGGCTGCGCAACGCAAGTGGAAAATGAAAGCATTTTTTCGAGAACGCAGAACCGCTATTACGGACGTACAGAGTGCGCTGCGTCCACTAGCGGCGTGTGTGTGTGATTTGGAGACGTCAGACCCTGCTCATGTCCGGCCAACATAACGTCCAGACACCCAAAGTTTCCTGGTTTGGATCCGTAAAAAATCACGCACAAAAATGCGCATTGTATTACCGTTTTCGTGCATTCCGTGAAAAAATAAGGCAATGCGTTCGGACGCACTTTTTGACAGTCGCTGTGAAAAATGCTTTCGTCTGACCCTAGCCTTATCTCACTTTCCAATTCGGCTGTTTGGTCTAGATTGTTCTCTTTTCCTGCCATTCTCCTGGTTTTCACCTTTCTCTGAACAACCCTGAGAGAGAGCTGAAAGCCAGGAGAACTGGCAGGAGAAGAGAACAATCTAGACTAAATAGCCAATTTGGAAAGTGAATTAAATGGGAGAATTTTTCTGGTTTGGCTATTTTGACCTAGAATTTTCACATCTCCAGTTATTCTCCTACTTTTCACCGCTCTCTGAATAACCCTGTGAATGTTTAATCCCGAGGTGAAAAATAACATTGCTTAAGGCTGGGGTCAGACGAGCGCAGTTATCACGTCCGTGTTGCCGCACATTTGTACGTCTGTGGCAGCATAGTATTCTGACCAATGGAGCCCCACACACGAAGTACGTCCGCACGGAAGTGCGGATGCATGGCGGACGCAGCAAACGGACACAGACTAGGCAAGAACGTAATACTGCTAGAATGGACGTGCGGAGTGCGCCACGTCCGTGTAGCTTTGTATGTGAGTGATGAAACGAGGTCAGATGGACTGCATTTATACGTCCAGCATTTTTGACGGACAGAATGTTTTTTCATTTTAATTTATTTTCCCTGCTACATCAGACTGTTTGGCCACTACCTTGTTGTCAGTCAGTAAGTACGTCTGTACTGCACGGACGCACAGTCCGTACAAAATGCGCTCATCTGACCCTAGCCTTAGATGTTATTTTGAATTTTTTTCAAACACAAGTGAACCACTTGGCTGCTATGGACGCACTCAGCGCGTCCAGCCAAGTCGTTCTCCTGTGCCATGGACGCGCTGATTCCGGCGGATTGCTGCGCCCCCCGGTGCGGGCTGACATCTTGGATGTCAGCCCAGCACTCCGGGACCCCGGTGGAGCAATTAGATGTCATCGCGGCGGCACGATGACATCTAATTCAGGCGCCCCCCCCGCATGTGCGGAGGAAACGCCTGAAAGGGAGGGGGGAGGTCCTTCGGACCTCTCTCCCTCCCGATCGCCGGGGGGCAAGGGGTTAATCCAGGCACCCTTTGGAAGGGCACAGCCTGCCCTTCCAAACGGTGGCTGTGATTAACCCCTGGGGAGCCGGATCACGAATCGGCCAAGCCTCCAGGAACTCCCCCTGAGGACTGGCGTCATCGTGTATAGCACAATGACGCCAATCCTGGAGTTAACCCCTAGCTGCCACCAATGGTGGAGATAGGGGGTTCATTGGAACCCCCTATCTCCCGATCCGTGGCAGCTAGGGGTTAATGTTTGATATCGTTGGATCGGCCAGAGCATGGCCTTTCCAAGGATACCAAACATGAGCATGAAAAATGTTTTTTTTAAAAAAAATGTTTTTTTTTGTTTTTGTTTTGTTAATGCAGCAATATTGTTCCCATTTCAATTATAATGTGAACAATAATGCTGCACTAACGATTTTTGTATGCGGTGCGTTTGTTAAAAAAAGAGAAATTTCCCCCAAAAAAAAAATGTAACGAGACCCCATTTCTAATTTTTTTAACAAGCGCACCCCATACAAGATATAACCGCAAACGATCGCATGTTAAAATGTGAAAAAAAACACTTTACACATAATAAATTATTGAAAATTCTAATTTTATTGCATTTTTGTTATAATATACAGACATGACATAACGTATACATATAATCATGACATATTATGAATCTGCCAAGTCTGCCAGAAAGAACAATATATAATATGTCTGGGTCATATATCAAAATATGGCTACAAAACGCGGTTAATCATGATGAGCGAAAGCGGTAAAAATAACCTCAGCACAGAGGTGTGAAAAGCCTCAGCAGCGAAAGGGTTAAATGCAGCATATTAGGATGTTTTAGGGAAATTAATTCTCAAATCTCAATCAGAAGCAGACACCACCCCACCCTCAGTATGTTGTACAATGTATCAAATTGATTACCAGACTAAAAACACCTGGTGTTATGCCCGTTTGTGAACAGAGGTCATTTAGAGTTGATAATCTTTCCACATACACGTTAGTTTTTAATTCAATATCTAATAAACCGTTGCTTATAATATTCTGCAGTAAAGAGTCTCTTTATTTCTAGATTTTTTAGTATTTTTTTAAGCATTTTCTATACTTTTTTAAAAATTTCTTTTTTTTTTAAAACCCGAACCGAACAGACCCAAAAAGTTCGAAATTCGCGAACTTTCGAACTGCCAAAGTTCAGGTCGAACTCCGAACCGTCCGAACCCGAACAGCTCATCCCTAATAGTCATAGAACCGGATGGACATCAAGCTATGGACCACCCAAATCGTACAGCTACATATGGCTGAGTGTGGTCCAGTGGACATGATTGCATTGGTCACTTTGTATTGTAAATTGAACCCCCTGCATGAACAGGGTTCAGTGCTACAGATACTGCAATATACCATGTTTTTAACAGCCTTGACTTGTTTGTATTGGACCTGTTAATTTGCTCCTAGGTAAAGAATAAGGAACTATTCTAGCATAGTTTGTTCTTCTCCTCTGGAGCTGGTGTTTCTGAAAGATTTTCCTTACTTTACTCCTGAAATTATGTTGTATAAAAAAATAAAAACAAGCTCTTTGAGTACCTTGGGATATACCTGGATCATCTTATGTTGAAAAGTATCCCTTGATGGTCTAACCTCTTTGCTTTGGAATATAAATTGTTAATTTAGAATTGTTTTATAAGTAAGAGATTCATTGAAATTTCTCATGTTTTCAAGTATCTCCTGGAATATTGTGAGTGGACAACAATATATCATCAGGTTTCAGGTGGTGAGATGTTGTGACCGGGATTTTTTACCTTCTTCTTCATGATTGTGGAGCAGAGGTTTTACCAGTATGCTACCTAGTCGATATTGCAAGATGTATTATTCCTCCCATGATTCTCTGGCCATTTATTGCATTGTAAAGAATTCTGGAAATTGTAGGCCATAATCATCTGGGGGGCCGGAGTTTGAGATCCTTGTATTATTAGGTGTCTTGCCCAAGGACACTCACTGGAGAGGTTTTCTGACTAGGATCTGAACAGTCTTCACAGTTGTCCAGTAGTGACAGCACCACTAAGTCTACCAAGTCAAAAATGATCAACGCCAATGCAGGGCTGTCAAACTCCTAGTCCACAGATGTTGATACCTACAATTTTCAGATTTCTTAAAATGCAAAAATGGACAGGGAATCATGTGGGTTGTAGTTCAGAAAGATCTGGTGGCCAGAGTTTGACAGCTCTGCTGTACAGCTTGTTCAAGCAGTCATAGCAGAGGTTGGAGTCATTGGTAATGATCCAAAAATCTACTCAAGACAGTATTATGCCTTTCTATAAACTTACAGGAGTTTCAGTTTAATTTATGTTTAATGGTATCAGATTAATCCATGTCATTTTCTGAAATGATTTCCTTAATACCATTTCAAAACATTTGCTTAATTTGCTTAATATATTTATTTTAATTTCTCAACAGCACAATCGCTTTTATCACATTCAGTTGCTCGAACAAATTTGATTTGAGAAATGAGCATTATATTGAAAGCAAGTGTCATTTAATTTTTATGGAATCAAATTCACACATAGAAGAATGAGGAGAATAATGAGAATAAGGCAAAGGTGATAACTTTTAAACCGTAATCCTAAACATAGAATTATTTAAGGGAATTATTTCACATTCAAACAAGGAAGTACATCAGTTGAGTAATACACATAATTCAAAACGACTATCCTAAATTTCAACAATTCAGGCTAGGGTCAGACTGAGGCAGTGCGAACGCGCGTTCTGGCGCACTTAATCACGGCCGCACTAGCAGCAGATGCCGGGCAATGACGGCCAATATACGAAGTACGGTTGCACAAAAGTCCGGCCGTGCAACGCAAGTGGAAAATGAACGCATTTTTTCGAGAACGTGAAACCGCAGGTACTGACGTACAGAGTGCGCTGCGTCCACTAGCGGCGTGTGTGCGTGATTAGGAGACGTCAGACGCTGCTAATGTCCGGCCAACATAACGTCCAGACACAAAAAGAGTTTTATTGATGATCCGTACAAAATCACGGACGAAAATGCGCATAGTATGACCACTATCACGTATTCTGTGAAAAAATGCGTCCATTCGTTCGAACGCACTTTTTCACAGACAACATAAAAATGCGTTCGTCTGACCCTAGCCTGAGAAGCGTTTAAGATGAGTGAGACCAACAGAGCTCTGTATAGTGTAAGTAAAGTCGGACCAGATTCCCTGTCCAGTGATAGACAGGAGCATGTACTCTTGATAAAGCCTGCTAGACAGGTGAAACGCGTCGAGACGGTCATGTTTTTAACAGTTGTCTAAGATAGAGGTGTCTGTGCATGTGTATTGCAATTATGCTTATTTTGGTGAGTCATGATGCATCACTGTATCATTAATCCTTGATAGGTATTCAGGAAGTGCTACAGGGTGGTTATCTGAGACAGAGCTGGTGATTATTTATGTTTGATTTGCAGCAGTCTTCCTAAGCAATACTACGAGTTTCTGAATTGTTCTGTGTATGTTGGTATAACCACACAAGGAGGTTGGCTGCACCATAGTGACACCCCTGCCATAGTATCTCATCTTGGAATCTTTATATGGTAGTCACCACTGAAGGTGATGTTGGAACCATTGTCTTTCTGTTTATATGCTCAGATCTTAGTGTCTGACTGAATACCTTAGATATAGATGCATACTCACCAGATGAAATGTTTTGATACCCTTCAGATGAATTATCAGTAAGAAATCTTCTTCCTTATACAGTATATGCACATGATATCCTAGCCTATCTTCTCTTGTGTTCTACCATTGTTCTATTGCATGTGTTTTATTGATTTTTTTTTTTTTACATTAATAAAATTTACTTTATAGGGACCTAGATACCAGTAGGCATCTGGTTACCCGGGTGCTTTTTTTTGTTGTATTAATATTGAGGTGGTTTAGACCCTTTTGGGATTTGGTTTTCAACACCACCCTATGGTCCTGCATTGCAACCACACCGGTGTTTTTTGTGTATTACGGTACCATTTTGCATGTACCTCTGAAATTCCAAAACAAGCATTGGGAAGTCGGATCGAGGTAAAAATAGGTTATGGTATTACTGCTAGCGTTGACCGTCTGCTCCGCATAGAAAATAACTTGTCATTTATATACCCTGTAGTTTCAGAAGACATGCAAGGGGCGAACTTGCCACCGAATTGCACGGAATGATTAATTTTACCGTACGGTGCAATGTCCGGCCTACATAACGTCCAGACGCAAAAATGTTTTATTGACGATCCGTAAAAAAATCATGCACCAAAATGCGCATCGTCTGACCGTTTTCGCGCATTCCGTGAAAAAATATGTAAATGCGTTCGGACGCACTTTTTGACTGTCGCTGCGAATAATGCGTTCGTTTGACCCTAGCCTAACCCATCAAACCTGCTGACACCCTGTCCCTGCACCCATAATTCTGTTCCTGGTCCCTTAAACCTTTTACATCAGATCTTTTCTCAATTTTACACTTGTCTCTGCACCTTTAAATTGCACCTCTAAACCCCTCCGTGCTCCCCAGCACCATGCTCACCCTCAACCAGGCCAGATTTTGCAGATCTCCTTGCGGAAATGCAGCCTGAATCCTGCAATCACTGAGCAGTAAATCATATCACCTGTGCTGTGCTTCACATATCTGTCACACCTGGCATGTCAGCGGGTCAGCGCAGCGGGTCCTGAGGACAGGTTTGGGAAACACTGCTGTAGTGGGACTTTAGTTGATCCCATATACAGCTATTTTGTATGCTTATTAATATGAAGTCAGCATCTGGAATAAAAAGAGAGAAAACATAGCGCAGTATGCCAGTAGGCTGTATAACTCCCAGGGCTTAAACAATAGACATTACTCATTTATAAGAGAGCCAATTATAGTATGCTTGAACTCTCGGCGCCTTTGAGAGCACGTAACCCAAGGTTCCCAGGCACCAATTGCCAGGAATCAGTTTGTTCGGTAACTAGAGTAACTGGCGTTTCTCTGGTATATTCCTCTCGAGAGAGAGCATCCACATAATGTCATTTGATTTTGCCATTTTTTTGTGCAATGGTAAGAATACAAATGACTTGTTATTCAAGCACACATGCCATTTTAGCTGTCCTATGCGAAGCATAACATGCTCAAACACTATGGGCACTATCAGCTGCCCTGAGCTAAGGTGAAAAATTTGCATTTGCTAACTTTCCCTTAGCGTCCCGGTTTCCCCAGCAGATCGTGGGGCAGGCGCCAAGTCCGGCAGCCTGCACCTTAGAAATCTCTAGGCTCGCGAATGCTGGGGGCAGCGCTACAGCGCTGTCCCCAGCATCCCCTCCATAAGACTCCATGGAGGATCGTGCTGCTGGGTCACATGACCGGCATGATCTCACCTCTCGTGAGATCCTGCTGGTCGGTGGAGTGATTGCAGAAAGAGACAGGGGACTTTCTTCTCCCAGTCTCCTTTTGCTCCCGGCAGCCAGAAGTAGTGGATTGGGACATCGTTCCCGCCACGGGATAAGAGGCGAGTATTTGTTTTTTGGGGGGTTTTGTGCTGCAGGTAACAGATTCTGCAGCAGCGCAATCCGTTACCTACACCTCTGAGCTGGTGTTAACTTTTGTAGGTAGCGCCAGCTCTTAGTAACTAGCGTTAGGACCAAGTGATCCTAACACTAGTTACTCTGTGCTTGCACTTTGCACTCCCCATGTTAGGTATAGGGAGCGCAAAGTACAGTAAACTCAGGCTATGAATCGCTAATTAACGAGTGCTAACAAGCACTAACGGGTTTTTTAACCCGTTAGCGATTTGAAGGCATTCTGGCCGCAGCGCTATGACCTCCTTTAAGCTAACGCTAGTGCTGACGTTAGTGTTAGCTTAAAGGAGGTGTTAGAGCACTATGTATCCCATCAAAAAGTTGAGCAGTAAAGCTAATTACCAGTTGATTTAGGAAATCACGATGAACGGTAATGATTGCATGAGGACCAGCTCTAATAAACATGTCTCATTCAGTTATTACCGCTTGATTTGGAATTTTGCACAGCGGCATCACTAGGGTTGGTATCACCCTTTTATAACTCTTACTCATAAATCAGAACTCTCATATAATACTTAATGTAACGACAATAGTAGCGGCGTTAACAGCTAGCTAAGTTAAAATTACTGCTTAACCCTTCACTGCTGAGCCATTTCACCCTCATGTGCTGAGCTCATTTTCTCAGTCCTTTCCAATGATACTTTGCTTGACCTTCCAAAGAGGACCCCTGTATCTTTTCCATAGGGAATTCCCTGCCCTGCCGAGTGGGGGGTCCCATTTCTGATGTCAGTGAGCGGGGAGGGGTGTCCCCAAGGTGTGGTCTGTCTTCCAGAAAGTCAGACCACTGTGGGCTTCCCTTCCAGACCGTAGCCAAGAAACATAAGTATTCCTGCCTGATGGTGCCATCCCCTAGAGGGTGCACCCGGGTGCGGTCCACACTAACGCACCCCCCATGTAATGCCGCGGACATATGCACTATTTTACCAGGCTGTCAACGGGGTGGCTCCCATCCTTAGTACACTACTGATACTGCACATTATCTTTGGAGAGAAGAGGAAACACATTACAGAAACAAATCTTGGAGGAATATGTCCATTTTACATGAGCGGAATTTTACTTAGATGGTGACTTTAAAATGCGATTTCTTTCATAAACTGCTTCTTGAACAGGTTCACTAAGAGTCCACCGCATTGGAAATTAATGAGTCGTTCTACTGGATGGAGCACGCCAGTTTAGACCAAAAAGCCCAATGAATCATACGTTCTAAATCTGGCCAACAGGCTAAAATATTTTTATCCTCTTGCCCTGATTGGCACAGCCTGTAAGTGTGCTATTCGGGTGCAAACGCACAGTGGGATATGGCTGACTCAAGGTCTATGTGCATTAACTTAAATATGTTCTGGTCGTGATATTGTTTCCAGCAAAGCTTGTGCATCGTGTTATTTCTGATATATTCAACGAGTGGCAATTATACTAAGGATAAGTCCATTAGTTTAATTTAAGCTTGACTGGGTCAATCTAGCGGAAAAATGACATAGGAGTAATAAGGCAATGGCTCACCTTTTCCTGGTATCTAGAGATTTTGCTATTGGAAAAAAATCACTTAATTCCAGAATTTGTGTACTTGTCTTTTTTTTTTTCCCTGTGTGAATGTCTGAAGGCTCAGAGGGTTATTCAAAGAGTCAATTTCAGGGACATTTCGGCGCTCTTTTGTTCGGCGCACTTCAGTGCGATTCCGGTTCGCCAACCCTGTGGTGAATTCAGTATTCACTGCGGGGTCCCCGAAGTGCACTGAAAGTGTAGCCTCTGAAGATCACTGAATGCCACCATACATAGCGCCGATTAGCCTGCCGAAGACCGCCGAACACCACCAAATTGCAGGGAAAAAAAGGTATTCTTTAAAAGGTGTTTAAACCAATAAAAATGCATGAAAATCTCCGGGGGATCCCGGAGACGATTGCTGACACCGACCTGCTGCCATTTATTCATAAATTTGCATCTACTGTGATTGAGACGCCGAACGGGCCTGGTTTTCAGAACGCTATCCGGCTTAGGAAGGCGGCTACGGCCCCGGTGGACTCCCATCGAGATGTGTTGTGACACTGGTTGCCCGGCAGCAATTTCGAGTGATCTCGGCGTTTTTGAGGGGCTGTGGGGTTAGATATAGATGGGGGGTGGCAGAGTCTATTTACATAAACCACGACAATTTGTCACACCTGGTGTCCACCCCTGAGGTGGCATGGTCCCTGCTACGTTCCTTGGGTCTTGTTCCGGCCCCGGTGGTCCCCGGTTCATCTCCTACGATAGACCCAGGTTAAGACTGGATTCGGGGCAAGGCAGAGTTGCGCTTGGCCTAACCGGACTCTATTACCTTGAAGTGTCCTTTCCAGCTTGGGTTTCTCTTTTTTTTATTTTGTATGGTATTTTATTATTATTAGATATGTTATTCGACTTGCTATTTTTTCTACGTAGACTCTCAGCCCTTTTTTCTCTTGCTTATTTTTTGTGACCTGTATGTCCCTGGCTGGGTACATCCTAGCAGTAACCTTTTTGTTATTTGGCGGAATTTTTCCTTCTGATTTTTGCCCCCCCCCCTTTCTGGTATTTTGAGCTTCTATATGGAGGTCCCCCCCCCTTTTTATTTTATGCGTTTCTTTTGAGGATTTACAGCTGGTTTATATTGTATCTTTTCAATTTTATATGTGATTGTGCTGTATGGCCCTGCGAGGCCAATTTTACAGGTCGGTTTGTGACCTTCTTTATTTGCAAAATAAAAACCTTAAATTAAAAAATAAATGCATGAAAATGTGTGGAAATAATTAAAAAAGGTCCTAAAAAAATAATAAAAAGGTCTGCTACAGAATAAAAAATGCCATTAAAAAAATTTGAAATCAAAAATTTCCCTTTAAAAATCAAGAAATTACCAGAATCTTTAAAAAATAGAAATAGCCTTTTTTGCTAAAACTGAAAAGAATAAACGGTTGAATAAAAAAAGTAAAAACGTTAATATATTTTTACATTGAATCCTATGGGATTCGCCATTTTTTTGAACCTGTCAAACTGAATCACCAAAAATCAGGGCATTTCACTGACACTTCGATGCAGTTCGGCGTCCTCTGAATAGATTAGGAAAAGTGGAAAAGTACAGTAATGGACCTATAACTGGAGCCACCACTGAATTTGCCAGTCTACTTGCAATGGCAAGTGAACTGCAACTGGGGCCACTGCAATTAACAGCCGCTCGTTAGCCCTCTGGGGACGGTATCCTATCAGGGTAATTCAAAGAGATTCGAAAAGTCACTGCACGTTCGGTGACTTTTCGTTCTCTTCAATTCAGTTCGATTTGGTGATCCCATTTCGGCGACCCTGCGGTATATTCAGCAAGCACCACAGGGTCCCCGACTTGCAGGGAAAGGTCACCGCAAACCCGCCGAAAACTCACCACAAAACCCGGCGAATGCACGTCGAAAACCCGCAAAAACATCTGGATTAACCCCGCCGAAAACGACGGAAAAACCCGAGAAGGAGCCGATCACACGCAGCGAAGTCGCCGGAAAAACCCGACACCGCAGACGAATGCAGTGAATAAATTAAAAAAACAGTTCGCTTGAATGTTTGAAAAGTGAAACGCTGTTTGCAAAGAAACTACAGAGCGAAAATGTCTGAAATTTACATATGAGGTCCAGGGAATGATAATAAAGAGGGCTGTTACAGAAAAAAAGAAGTAAAAAAAATCCCGAAAAATGCTTAAGATCCTAAAAAATCTATAAAAAAAGAGACTCTTTACTGCAGAATATTATAATGAACGGTTTATTAGATATTGTATTAAAACGAGAATAATTTTAACATTGAAGCCTATGGGATTCGCCTGAATAAATCTGCCGCATGAAACCACCGAATGGCAGGGCAATTCGGCAACTTTTCACTGCTGGCTTTTGCTCTCTGAATAGCCAAAGCATTGCTTCTCTATGGGGATTCACTGCCCTCGAACAGGCACTGTATGTGCAGGCAATTCGCCAGCATTTGGCGAATTGCCTGCTCTCTGGATAGCTGAATGGCCAAGAAAGGTAACCGAACGTTGATTTTCAGTGTTTGGTTCCCCTTCGGCAGCCATTCGGATCTCTTTGGATAACCCCGTTTGTTTTTTGTCATTTTCCGTCTCTATGCAAATGTGTTCAAGCCTTATGTTTTGTTGTTTTTTTTTTGTCTTTTGTAACACCGGGATTCCACATATAAACACCTGCCTCATTCACAATCAAAATCCCAACGTAGGAAATCATTTAAAAGCTTTCCTTACAGGGTGCCTTTGTGTGCTTTTCTGTATTTTTGTTGTTAAAACCATTTGTTTTGAAAACATAAACCCCGGGTCCATGAAACAAGCTTCTAAAACGTCGGTATTGCACTAATTTCACACTAAGGCGCGTATTGTGTAGCAATAAGCAGAGCATATTCAGACGCACAATCTCATTACAATAAATATTGCTTTTGTGAAGCTTAAAGGGCACTAGATCAAAAGCTTTGCATATCTATGTGCAGTCGTATGCAGCTCATTTAACTGCACGCTAAGCTCTCTCTTATGTGAACGTTTTTTTCAGCTCCTCTCATTACTAAATGCAAATCACGTTATTGTGTTGAAAAGAATTAGTTGGATTTTTTTTTTTTTTTTTGAGATACCTATCCGACGCACGGGCGGATATTCCCCTCCCATCCGTTCTATACATGCTGTTAAAAGAGAATTGTTGATTACAGGTTGAAAGGACATTTTCGGCGTAAATGCATTTAGCCCCTTTTTTGACCCAAGTCCCACATAACTCGCATACATTAGCCAATGCTCCCGCAAAAGCAAAATTATCAGCGAAATGGCTCTTTAAACATTATCCTCCGCCTAATGAAGCAATTGCAAGTCGTTCAGTAAATGTAGTGTAAATATTCTGACTCAGATCCGAAACATTTTAAATAAGGTATCCAGTAGATAATCATGGAACCATTAGAGAAGATTCTCTGTAAACAGCATTAAAGTTACATGAAGGCTAATAAATGCTTTATCTACCCGTGGTCGCTATAATCATATTTATAGTATTCATGTGATAGTCAGGGTTATTCAGAGAGTCCTGAACTGGCCCTGAAATTGCACCGAACGGTGAATTTCCCCGTACGGTGCAATTTCGGGGCCATTCAAAACCTGGCAATTCGCCAAATATTGGCAAATTGCCAGCGAAATACAGTGCCTGTTCGACCACAGTGAAATCCCCATAGAAAAACAATGGTTAATCTATTTAGAGACACCGAACAGCAGAGAAATGTCAGCCCTGATGTTCGTGGTTTCATTCGGCAGGTTTATTCAGGCGAGTCCCATAGGTTTCAATGTTAAAAATATTCCTGTTTTAATTCAATAGCTATTAAACCGTTTACTCTTTTAATTTGTAGCAGAAAGACTCTTCATTTATTTTGTCTTTAGGTTTTTTTTTGGGATTTGTTTGGGATTTTGTTCAGCACAATTGTTTTTGCCGATTTCTTTTTAATTTTTATTATTTTTTTTCTCTTAACCCTTTCGCTGCTGAGGCATTTCACACCTCTGTGCTGAGGTCATTTTTACCGGTTTCGCTCATCATGTTTAAACGTGTTATTCATGGCATAACGGTTATATCTGCACCCGTATTGCATGTTCAGACCTTAATACCCTAAATAATAACAGGTTAATAGATGTTTACTCCAGAATAGAATGAGAAATGCAGAAATAACGCATTAATTACACTTTAACTAAACCCATTAGAATTTAGTCAACTAAAACTAGACTAAAATTAAAGCAATTCAGATAACTAAAATTTGTCTGAAATTTAATGCTATTTTAGTAAAAAAACTAACAGGGTTATTCAGAGAGATCCAAAATGTCGCCGAAATGTAACCGGACACTGAAATTCAGCGTACTGGGACATTTTGGGGCCATTCGGCTATTCAGAGAGCAGGCAGTTCGCCAAATGTTGGCGAAATGCCTGCATGTACGGTACCTGTTCGAGGCCAGTGAAATCCCCCATAGAGAAGCAATGGTTAATCCATTCAGAGACACCGAACAGCAGTGAAAAGTTGCTGAAATGCCCTGCCATTCGGTGGTTTAATTCAACAGTTTTATTCAGGTGAATCCCATAGGCTTCAATGTTAAAATTATTCCAGTTTTAATTCAATATCTAATAAACTGTTTATTATTTTATTCTGCAGTAAAAAGTCTCTTTATTTCTAGATTTTTTTAGGATCTTGTAGGCATTTTTGGGGATTTTTTTGGCAAATAGTTTTTTCTGGGTTTTTTTAACCCCTTAGTGACCGGGCGGTTTTACACGAATCCGTCCGTTCGTGACCGCTGCTGTTTTTACGTTTCTGCGCTCTTAGTGTTTACGTCAAATTTTCCTCTTACTCGTTTATGTAACCCACACATATTTTACACAGTTTTTCTCGTCACTAAATGGACTTTATAAAGATACCATTTTTTTCATCATTTCATATAATTTACTATAAAAAATATTGTGAAATATGACACAAAAATTGAAAAAACACCACTTTTTCGAACTTTGACCCCCAAAATTTCTTATGTATCAACAACCGTCAAAAATTTTTTATTCTTTAGTAGTTTCTAAATTTAGTACTGAGTTTAGCAATACCCAATGTTTACATATTCCTCGCTTTTTCCTTATTTTATGCAACAATAAGTACAAGTAGCACTTTGCCATTTCCAAAGAGTTTATTTTCAAAACTAGTGATAGTGACATTGTAACACTGATATCTGTCACTAATTCCTGAATAACCCTCCACATATACATATTTTTTTAAAGTACACAAATCAAGGTATTAAACTTGGGGTATTTTGACTCTTTCCATGCAAACCATTTTACCACAAATCTATGCCAAAGTTTGAGAAAAAAAAAAATTTGGTGATTTTTTTTTTTTGAACGCAATTTAAGAATACATGTACTGTGAACTTTAAGGTTTACTGCCAAAAAGCACCCCAAAATATGTTCAGCAACATCTTCTGAGTAAATTGATACCACCCAAGTATAGGTATGTCGGGTCATTTGGGGCTAAAAGGCCTTATTTGGGGGGTGCGCATTTCAGTTTTCCAACTTGGAATTTTCACATTTCGTCATCATGCACCCATGTCCTATTTGGGACATTTTTGAAGCCGGCCAAAGTAATTTACCCCCATCAAACCATATTTTTAGAAAGGGCACACCCTGGGGTGCTTCAAAGAGTTGTATTTTAACACTTTCCATGCACTAGCTCTATGTCAAACTTTCAGGTAGTCACTTTTTGTGTTATTTTTTCACACACATTGTACTTTAGGCATGAATTGTCAAATCCAGTTATGGGTTACTGCCAAAAAAACACCCCAAAATATGTTCAGCAACATCTTCTGAGTAAATTGATACCACCCATGTATAGGTATGTCGGGTCATTTGGGGGCTAATAGGCCTTATTTGGGGGGTGCGCATTTCAGTTTTCCAACTTGGAATTTTCACATTTCGTCATCATGCACCCATGTCCTATTTGGGACATTTTTGAAGCCGGCCAAAGTAATTTACCCCCATCAAACCATATATTTTTAGAAAGGGCACACCCTAGGGTGCTTCAAAGAGTTGTATTTTAACACTTTCCATGCACTAGCTCTATGTCAAACTTTCAGGTAGTCACTTTTTGTTATTTTTTCACACACATTGTACTTTAGGCATGAATTGTCAAATCCAGTTATGGGTTACTGCCAAAAAAACACCCCAAAATATGTTCAGCAACATCTTCTGAGTAAATTGATACCACCCATGTATAGGTATGTCGGGTCATTTGGGGGCTAATAGGCCTTATTTGGGGGGTGCGCATTTCAGTTTTCCAACTTGGAATTTTCACATTTCGTCATCATGCACCCATGTCCTATTTGGGACATTTTTGAAGCCGGCCAAAGTAATTTACCCCCATCAACCATATATTTTTAGAAAGGGCACACCCTAGGGTGCTTCAAAGAGTTGTATTTAAACACTTTCCATGCACTAGCTCTATGTCAAACTTTCAGGTAGTCACTTTTTGTGTTATTTTTTCACACACATTGTACTTTAGGCATGAATTGTCAAATCCAGTTATGGGTTACTGCCAAAAAAACACCCCAAAATATGTTCAGCAACATCTTCTGAGTAAATTGATACCACCCATATATAGATTTGTTCTGTTGTTTTTGGGGTGCTACGCCAATCTTTGACATGTGCTTGTCAATTTTCTAATTTGACATACAGTATCTTTTTGCTTATCTTCTTTTTAGGGGCCTTTTTACATACCCCAGTTTTATGAACGTGCATATATTTGGTAAGCTAACACCCCAAAGTATGTAAATGGAGTGTTTTTATGCTATGGATGCATCCGTTTGCTCCAAACAAATTGGATACAGTTTGGTGGTCATTTTTCATTTTCACACCCACATCAGTTTTGGACTGTGATTTAGGAGACACTGTTGTTTGTTACTGCATGAAAACTCTCCAGGTTGTTTTCTGCAAGGTCTCCTGAGTACACCCATGCCCCCCATGCATAGGTTGCCAGGATTTTGGGAAGGTTCAAATACAATTTTTATGACTTTGTCATTGGAGTTGAAATTGAGATTATTTCTTCAGCTAGGCCTATCTTTGGTTTTGGGTCTACCGCATACCCCAGTTTGAATTATTGCCAGAAAATTGTTTATATTTGTTATGTTGACACCCCAAGGTATTGCATATGGAGTGCTTTGATGCCATGGATGCAACGGTTTTAGCCCAAAACATTTGAGAAGGTGTGTGGTGTAATTTTTCAATTTTCAGATTTTTAGCCCACAGTAGTTTTGGACTGTGATTTAGGAGACACTGTTGTTTGTTACTGCATGAAAACTCTCCAGGTTGTTTTCTGCAAGATCTCCTGAGTACACCCATGCCCCCCATGCATAGGTTTGCCAGGATTTTGGGAAGGTTCAAATACAATTTTTATGACTTTGTCATTGGAGTTGAAATTGAGATTATTTCTTCAGCTAGGCCTATCTTTGGTTTTGGGTCTACCGCATACCCCAGTTTGAATTATTGCCAGAAAATTGTTTATATTTGTTATGTTGACACCCCAAGGTATTGCATATGGAGTGCTTTGATGCCATGGATGCAACGGTTTTAGCCCAAAACATTTGAGAAGGTGTGTGGTGTAATTTTTCAATTTTCAGATTTTTACGCCCACAGTAGTTTTGGACTGTGATTTAGGAGACACTGTTGTTTGTTACTGCATGAAAACGCTCCAGGTTGTTTTCTGCAAGATCTCCTGAGTACACCCATGCCCCCCATGCATAGGTGTGCAAAGATTTTGGCAAAATACAGCACCAATTGTAGAACATAAAAATGTACGAATAAAATGTAAAATCTGGTGCCTGTCAAACTGGGGATGCTCTCTAGGGGGCACAGGCTGTTGTCACTGAAGTGCATGAAACGCAAAATGTTTTCATACCTTCTACGTGACATTGATTGGGGGTAATGGGGGTAGAGCAGATGGGGCTACTGCTCCAGTAGGAGCGAATTGAGGGCTTCTTTATGATGCCCTCAGCATAGTAAGTGCCCAGAATTTCAGAAATTCTGGCACATCTAGCGGGGTCCATTGCTGCCTTGCCAAGTAGAGTCTGGCTTCGCAGCACAATGCTGATGGGCATACAGATTTGATTGGGCCACGATGTGGCCCAACAAATCATCCCCCATAAACACCTGCAAAAACTGTGTGGCGGTAAATCCTGCAACATCAATATTGATGCCAGGATTTGCCGTGAAAGGAGGGATATCTGGCCTCTGGCGATGAGGCACTACCCACTCCTCAGCTGGAGCTGTGCGTCTCCTGCTGGCAGGTGGTGACCCAGGATCTGCATCAGAAACATCACTAGATACATCAGCCAGCGTAGATAATGTATCTAGCGACGTCTCTGAGCAGTTAGCGGGGTCGAAATGAGGGTCTGAGTCTGACGCAGATGCCTCAGATTCTGACGCCAGGATGGCATATGCCTCCTCGGCGCTGTACACCCTCTCAGACATTATATATAATAGATTATAAAATTTTATAATTATTATATATATATAAGCGGATTTTGGTTCTTAGAAGAACCGTTGGGTTTCACAAGAAAATACAAATAAACACCTAAATCTCTCTAAATCCCCTCTAAACCTGCCTCAATTCTTCTAAATCTCCCTAAAATCTCTCTAAATCTGCCTCAATTTTTCTAATCTCACTAAATCTCACTAAAATCTCTAACCTGTCAAATCTGATCTCTCTCTCTCGCTCACCAAAACACAAGTGAGGAGAGGGAGGGAGAATCACAGAGGTCAGAGCCAATATTTACAAAATATTGACCTGACCTGACAAATTAGAAATTTTATTTTGATTTTTTTCTAACTTCTGATTGGATGTTGCTAGCCTGCCTCTCTGAGGCAGGCTAGGAACATCCCACTCAGCCCCAAGATGACCCTGCCCTTAGAACCCTAACCCTACCCCTAACCCTACCCCTAACCCTACCCCTACCCCTAACCCTACCCCTAACCCTACCCCTACCCCTACCCCTAACCCTACCCCTAACCCTACCCCTAACCCTACCCCTACCCCTAACCCTAACCTACCCTACCCTACCCTACCCCTAACCCTACCCTACCCCTACCCCTAACCCTACCCCTAACCTAACCCTACCCCTAACCCTACCCCTAACCCAACCCTACCCCTAACGTCAGTTTATTTTATTTATTTTTATTTTACTTTTTATTTTACTTTTTTTTACTTTTTTTTACATTTTTTTTACACTTTTTTTTACACTTTTTTTTTACTCTGCTGGGTGCCTTGATCCTCGAGGCACCCAGCAGAGCACCTGATCACTGATGTGATCGTTTTTGTACTGAGTGCCACGATACCTCGTGGCACTCAGTACTTCCTGCCGCTACCGGAAGTGATCGCTCGGGGGGAGCGATCACGGACGGACCGCGGCAGGTAAGCATATTGCAAGGATGCCTCGATGTCGAGGCATCCTTGTAATATACTCAGAGCAGCTGGAAGCGATCTGATCGCTTCCAGCGCTCTCTAGAAGTGCCGGGCACCTCTCCGGTGAAACCGGATGTTGATCGCTCCCGGGGAGCGATCACATGGTGCCCCGGCACTTCTAAACGCCATTGCACGGCTGCCTGGACTCCCAGGCAGCCTGCAATGGCGTTTGAGCTGCTGGAAGCGATCCGATCGCTTCCAGCGCTCAAAAAACGGCAGGACGTACCATGTACGTCAGCGGGTCTAAGAGAGACCCGCTGCAATGACGTACATGGTACGTCCTCGGTCCTTAAGGGGTTAAATCGTTTTTACATTTTTTCCTTAACTGCCCTTTCTATTATCATTCATTGGATCTTATATGTAAATTCCAGACATTTTCGTTCAGTAGTATTTTTGCAATCAGCGTTTCAAACTTCAATCTTTCAAGCGTACTTTTTTTTTCTCACCACGTTCGTCTGCTTGTCGGGTTTTTCCGGCGGCTGCTTTGTGCTGTGATCGGCGGCTAGTCAGGTTTTTCCGGTGTTTTCGGTGGGGTTTTTGCAGCAGTTTCTGTGGGTTTTCAGTGAGTGTTCGGCAGGTTTGCGGTGGCTTTTCCCTGCACTACAGGGGCCCTGCGGTGCTTGCTGAATATACCGCAGGGTCGGCGAACTAGAATCGCCGAATCTCTCCGAAGTGCGGGGAACGAAAGGTCACCGAACGTGCTGTGACTTTTCGATTCTCTCTGAATAACCCTGTAAGACTAAAACTAAATCAAAATTTGCTGTCAAAATTAACACTGGAGTTGACCAACCAGGATCCTTCGAGCACCCAATATCTAATTTGATTACTCAATGCTTTAGAAGGATTTCCGGGTCCCTTGTCTCGTTTTTGTCTGTGTTGTGTATAAAGGCAGGTATGTAGGATGCAAGTGCTGTAAAGGGGAGTGTGGCATTGCCAAAATACAGCATTTATACTGTTAATTAATTACTTTTTGCTCGCGTTATGATTCAATATCGTTTATTTCATATTTTTTCAAGCCTGCTGTTCATTCCTGATATTATTCATTGATCCAGCTTCCTCTTCCACTTTGTGCCTCGCGCTTCTCCTTAATTACGTTCGCCGCTAAAGGGTCTGAGTGAATCATCTTCACCGCCATAATTGCAATCCCCCCCTATAATTTCTCTTTTTACACCCTCTAATCTAAATCTTCCTATAGTCATTATGCTGTTCAGAAGCTGTCAGTATCCAGCGATTGTCAGTGCCCTGTAGCCACTTTGTGACTCTATTGTTGCAATCTTCTGTGCTACAGTATCGGCTTGGCTCGCCGATGACACATATCATATTTGTTTTGTCCTTCTCTTTTAAATTATAGCATATAGCAATGAAAAAGCTTGAACTTTACAGCACGTACAGCTAAATATTGATTCTTGCAGTGAAGTGTTGAAAATGTGAAGTCACAAGACGGACAAAAAACAAACACATTTTCGATATTTTTGTGCCGTTCTTAGTTTTAATTTGAGAGTGCCAAGAAGTTTAACTCTCCTGGCGATGGCCTATGAGGAGATGGATATCACGTTGGTCGTGAAGATCAATGCAATATCTCATCCTGTCATGGACTAACCTTCACTTCCACTCACCCGGTTCCAGCGCTACCCTCCTCCACTGAGGCTAGGGTCAGACGAACGCAGTGCGAACGCGCGTGCAGCCGCACTTTATCACGGCCGTAGTAGCAGCAAATGACGGCCAATGACGGGCAATACACGAAGTACGGCCGCACGAAAGTGTGGCCGGGCAACGCAAGCGGCATACAAACGCATTTTTTCGAGAACGTGATACCGCTAGTACTGACGTACAGAGTGCACTGCGTCCGCATAGCGGCGTGCGTGCGTGATTAGGAGACGTCAGACGCTGCTAATGTCCGGCCAACATAACGTCCAGACGCAAAAAGGGTTTTATTGATGATCCGTACAAAATCACGGACGAAAATGCGCATCGTATGACCGCTATCGCGTATTCCGTGAAAAAATACGTCCATTCGTTCAAACACACTTTTTCACGGACGACGTGAAAAATGCGTTCGTCTGACCCTAGCCTTAGTGTGCGACATACTTTGAAGGTCATTGCGTAGTGCAGCGCTGCTTGATTGGCCCACCATGGTGACGCTGACGCACTGACTCACCAGTCTGCACAATGGCAGTCAATCAGCTACTTTTAGTGAGATTAGAGATGTCCTGTGAGGTGGCTCTTTTGCTCACGGCTGTCAGGCTGTCATTCACTCCAGCAGAATGCCAACAGAAGTGAGTGACAGTGTTTTTTTTCTCTTTTTTGCTAACACATATAAAGGGAAAAGTAGTATAAAAAGAATCACTAGCATATACACTGCCTGACCAAATAAAAGTCATCAGCTAACTAAGCGAATAAGTGTGAGCCTTCCATTGGGTAATTACTGCAGTGATTAATATGTTTTAGCAGCATAAAATGAGGTCATGTGACTCCCTGAATGTGCAGGTTTTCCCATCAATAGGCATCAAATTACTACAATATTTAATGTAGCAAAAATACTAAAATGTGAGAATCATTTTTTTTTTTTGAGAAAGTATTTTTACCAGGAAGGATACATTGAAATTTCTCTCGTTTTCAAGTATGTTCTGGGTGGCGAGTATGTACCGTTGGGTGTCTTGTCCAAGGACACTTACTCGAGAGGTGCTCTTGCTGGGATTCAAATCTGTGTCTCCACGGAAATAGAGCAGTGATGTTACCTCTACTCCATGCAGCCAAGCTCAAATTGTGCGAGAGTGGTACAGGGAGCATGAGACATCATTTTCACACATGGATTGGCCACCGCACAGTCCAGACCTTAATCCCATTGAGAATCTTTGGGATAATGTGCTGGAGAGGACTTTACGCAGCGCTGCGACTCTCCCATCATCAATACAAGATCTTGGCCACAAACTAATGCGTCTCTGGATGGAAATAAATGCTGTGACGTCGCATGAGCTTATCCAAACGATGCCGCGGCAAATGGGTGCTGTAATCAAAGAAAAAGGCGTTCCAACCAATATTACAGTGTGTGGTTTTTTATTGGTCAGGCAGTGCATATAGGAAGTGAATCCTCCACCTTTGGCGCCAAGCTTTATTTAGCTGTTTTCATCTATTTTTGATTTATGAGCAGCCTAATAGGGATGAGCTCGAACACCCCCGTGTTCGGTTCGCATTCAAACTCGAACAATTTCAAAAGTTCGAGTTCGAACTCAAACTCGAACCGAACTCAATGCAAGTCAATGGGACTCAAAAGTTCGATTTTTAGAGTGCCCTCCAAGAGGGCATATATGCAAGATATTTGCCATTAAATGTGTATGGGGGTCCTGGTAGTGCCCTGGGGGACAGGAAATAAGGACAAAAAGTTTAGAAAAAGACGTTTTTTTTAAAGGAACAGTGAGTTTTCCATAAAATAAGGGTTAAAAATAAAAATGAAAAATTCCTTCAAATATCGTGCCTAGGAGGTCCCCATAACCTGCCCGTGAAGTGGCGGATTTGTAGGATGTATAGAAACATTGCCATCAGAGACTCACACACGACACCTAGCCACCCGTAAGGGGTTAAAATGCACAGGGACTGGCTACTATCCTGTTAGATGAGGGAATGTATTAGGCCCCGTTCACACTGTGCGATTTATCGCGCGGATTTTGCCACGACGACGCAGCAAAATCCGCGCGACGTCGTACTGTGTAGCTTCTCCAATGCATTTCAATGGAGCTGTTCACATCTTGCCGCGCGACGTTGCATGTCACGCATTGCGGTAGCATGTCGCTGGTACATGACCCTTTTTTGAGATTTGCTATCTGCGATCTGCATTGGTGGTGCTTTGCAAAAATCGCACAAAACCGCGACGTCGCATGACATCGTGCGACATTATCGCACTATGTCGCAAATATGAAAATCGCGTGACTTTCAAATCGCACAGTGTGAACGGGGCTTTATATGTATAAAGCAAGGTATATATGACAATGGATAGTCCGAGACTCTAGGGACTCAGCTTGTACGCTTTATGATAGGCATTTCTAACACAATAATAATTGTATGCTCACATAGGCCCTTCGGGAGAGGTACATGACATACAAATACTGGAATATTACGTTTAAATCTAAGGAGTGTGATAAAGATTATATTAAGCCCTTGATGACAAATGACGTAACATACATCATTAATGATTGGCTTTACAGAGCCCTGGTCCTTAAGGGGTTAAACAGCATATCAGAGAGAATCATATAGTAGAAATGAACACTTCTTAGAATTCAAAACAAGCTCAGTGTTTGTTCATACATGTGCAGGCCACACCCAGTCTGCAAGCAATGTATCAAATTCTAATTGCTAATTAGAAGCACATGTTATTTCCAAACACTAATTAAATTAAACACTAATTAATTAAAAATTAAACGCCTGTTGTTTACGCCGTTTGAGAGCACAGGTCATTTGGAGGTGAGAATCTTTGCACCTATAGTAGACGACATTAGGTAGTTTTTTAATTCAATATCTAATAAACTGTTGCTTATAATATTCTGCAGTAAAGAGTCTCTTTATTTCTAGATTTTTTAGTATTTTTTTAAGCATTTTTGATACTTTTTTTAAAAAAAAAAAAAATTTTTAGAACTCGAACCGAACACGCCAAAAAGTTCGAAGATCGCGAACTTTCGACCTGCAAAAGTTCGAGTCGAACTCCGAAATGATTGAACCGAACAGCTCATCCCTACAGCCTAAGAATTCGGAGTTGTGCAAATGTTAACCCTTAAAAGTTGCTAGGGTAATTTATACATTTATGAAAATCTCCCTGTTTGGCGCTTAGTTTATTGTAGTGTTTTGTATGTGCGCATATACACCTTATTTTATAGCAGTTAGTTTGTCTTATATTTCCCTACAATCTATGGGTATGTAATACAGTCAGCATAAATAATTGTACTTAAAAGACAGTGAATGTACAAACAATCTAAACATGCTTAAGCCGTATTCACGTTGTAATCCCGTGTTTTTGTAGGTACAGCATTTAGTCTTTGTAATGCAGTTTTTGTTGTTCGGTCAAATCCTCAAAGTTTTCTCTTTCTGGATGTTCCTTGGTGTTCTTATACCTCTCCTCTCTTTTCCTAAATATAACTCAGAGGTGGGGAGGGGGAGACATTCTCCATAGTGTATACCATATGTGGATATACAGTATATACTATATATTGTGTATTGTATAAATTAACTGCTCTCCTTGTTCAGAGCCACCTACTGGTAGGCTCTATAGCCGACAATTCGCATTCCTTTGCTGGGTGGAACACCGACCCTTGCTCTCCCCATCTCCGCTTGTGATCCTTAGCCTTGGTGGTTTGAGAAGTCAAGAGGATTATTGGGCGTATCGTTAAAAATTAAAAGGTTTTTATTTGTAAAAAATAATATACACAGCGGGCGCTATCACCTCCTTCCAGCTAATGCTAGCACCCACGTTGTCAGCTTAAAGGAGGTGATAGCGCCTCGCACAGATCGCCTCCGATTTGCTAACGGGTTTAAAATCCTGTTAGCGAATCGGTATTAGCGGTTTAGGCTGCTGTCAGACGAGCGTAGTGTTCACGTCCGTGATTGCGCCTAAAAGTACGTCCGTGATAGCATGACAGGAAGCCCATCGGAGCCCGTTACACGAAGTACGTCCGTACTGAACTGCGGACGCACAATGGCCGCGGCCCACGGACGCAAGGCAGGCAAGAATGTACAACCCCTAGAACGGCCGCACAAAGTGCGCTGCTTCCGCAACGTCTGCATAGCTTTGTGTGTGAGTGATGGAACGTGGTCAGACGGACTGCATTTATACGTCCAGCATTTTTTTCCCGGACAAAATGGTTTTGCTTTTTAACCCCTTCCCGACCGCTGACGTACCCTGTACGTCCTGTGTTCGGGTCTCCCTTAGACCCGATGACGTACAGGGTACGTCAGCGGCGCCAAATCCCCCTCCCGCCCGATACTCACCTCCCTCGTCGGATCCCACGTCGATCTGACAGGGAGGAAGCCTGCCCATGTGATTTACATGGGCAGGCGAGGCTGATGACGTCGCCACGCTGCGTGGTGACGTCATCAGAAGGTGCCCCCATGTGTTTCAATGGAGGGGAGGGGGGGCTCCTTCGGAGCCCTCTATCTCCCCAACCATTGAAGCTAGGGAGACAGGCCAGCCTTCAGAAATTTTGGGGCCCCTTACTGACCCTCAGAATAGGGCCCCCCCCCCTCTCCCCAAAGGAAATAAATTTTTAATGTGAATCGTGATCACATTACAGAGTGTTAGTCCCAATATCTTAAAATCACACATATTGTTCGCACAACAGCACATTTAACATAAAAAAGTATCTATCTGGTTCAAATAAGTTAAGACAGTAAAAAATTCAATTTTTTATTAAAAAAAATATGAATCAAGATCGGATTACAGAGTGTTGCTCCCAATACCTTTAAAACCACACAATGTGTATTCGTGCAAACAATGTAGCATAAAAGTATAATTAAATAATTCCACTGGCAAAGCACCACAGCAACAGAACTCTCAGTAATGTGCAGTGCGTATGAGCATATCAGAGCACCACAGCAACAGAACTCTCAGTAATGTGCAGTGCGTATGAGCATATCAGAGCACCACAGCAACAGAACTCTCAGTAATGTGCAGTGCGTATGAGCATATCAGAGCACCACAGCAACAGAACTCTCAGTAATGTGCAGTGCGTATGAGCATATCAGAGCACCACAGCAACAGAACTCTCAGTAATGTGCAGTGCGTATGAGCATATCAGAGCACCACAGCAATAGACCTCCAACAGTAAAGGCAGGGAGTATGAACGTACACAGGATCCACAGCAATAGACCTCTAACAGTAAAGGCAATGGACCACATTACATACTTGGTGCTAACGTTTACACTCACCTGAGTGAGCATTAACGTTAGCCCAAGTATTTAACGCATATTTCAATCCAAACGCTAATGGTTAAGTAACCCGTTTGCGTTTGGTATCTTGTGCTTTTCAGCGCGAGGTTACTGTACTTTCGCTCCCTATACTTAACATGGGGAGCGCAAAGTGTTAATCAGCGTTAGGATTACAAAGTCCCAGCGCTGATTAACATTCAGCTCTGGTTAGTGGAAAGTTAACCACAGCCAGAACCTGGTGTTAACGGATTCCGCTTCTGCAGAATCCGTTAACACCATCCAAAAAAATTAAAAAAGTGAGCAGATACTCACCTCCTGTCCCACGGCGAGGACCGCCTCCTCTGGCCGGTGGGAGCAGGTTAAGACTGGGGAAAAAAGTCCCTGCAGTATCCCACTGAGTATCACTGCACTCACCGTCCGGATCTCGCAAGGCGAAATCCAGCTGCTCATGTGACTGCCGGCGTCTGCTTCAATGGAGTCCTATGGACTCCATTGAGAGGATGCGCGCAGCTGCGCTTAATGCTGCCGCGAGCATCCCGGGTGTTAACGCGCAGTAACAATGCAAGCAGCATTTTCTGCGCCTGTATTGTAATCTAGCATTAAAACGCGGGCGCAAGGGTGAAAACTGCGGGCGCAGTTTTTCCTCCCTAGCGCCCACGTTTTAACTCTAGGAATGTAGCGTTACATCCAGAGGGATGGATGGATAGACAGTGGGATGGACGGACTGGTATGGATGGACAGATAGACAGACAGGGATGGATGGAGGGATGGATGGACAGATAGACAGACAGGGATGGATGGAGGGATGGATGGACAGATAGACAGACAGGGATGGATGGAGGGATGGATGGACAGATAGACAGACAGGGATGGATGGAGGGATGGATGGACAGATAGACAGACAGGGATGGATGGACAGATAGACAGACAGGGATGGATGGAGGGATGGATGGACAGATAGACAGACAGGGATGGATGGAGGGATGGATGGACAGATAGACAGACAGGGATGGATGGAGGGATGGATGGACAGATAGACAGACAGGGATGGATGGAGGGATGGATGGACAGATAGACAGACAGGGATGGATGGAGGGATGGATGGACAGATAGACAGACAGGGATGGATGGGATGGATGGACAGATAGACAGACAGGGATGGATGGATGGAGGGATGGATGGACAGATAGACAGACAGGGATGGATGGAGGGATGGATGGACAGATAGACAGACAGGGATGGATGGAGGGATGGATGGACAGATAGACAGACAGGGATGGATGGGATGGATGGACAGATAGACAGACAGGGATGGATGGAGGATGGATGGACAGATAGACAGACAGGGATGGATGGGTGGATGGATGGACAGATAGACAGACAGGGATGGATGGAGGGATGGATAGACAGACAGACAGGGATGGATGGGATGGATGGACAGATAGACAGACAGGGATGGATGGAGGGATGGATGGACAGATAGACAGACAGGGATGGATGGAGGGATGGATGGACAGATAGACAGACAGGGATGGATGGACAGATAGACAGGGATGGATGGACAGTGGGATGGATGGATGGATGGATGGATTGACTGACCTCTCCCCAGCCCCCTGTGTTCTCTCTATCACCCCCCCCCAGCCCACAGTGTACATTCTGTCACCTCTCTAGCCCCCCTCTTCTACCCTTCCCAGTGCAGCCCCTGTTACCTGCCTCTGTCCAGATCCAGCATGTGCAGGGTGTCAGGGCAGCTGCTCCTCAGCCTGGCTTCTCTCCTTCTCCCATCCACAGGCACGTGCTTGTGGTGGTGCTGTGTGAGGAAGGGGCAGGGCAGGCAGTGTGCAGACTCCAGAGCCAGGGGAAGCAAGGGGCAGCCATGATGGTGGAAGGGCTGCTCCCCCTCCTCTCCCAGACCCACGGCTGTCACATGGAGAGGCGGGGCTTGTGCCGGCCGGGGGCGGAGTTTCTCAGCACAGCTTTGATCTCTCCCCACAGAGACACAGCGCTGGATGAGCACACAGAGGCAGGATGATACAAAGGCTGGCCCTGAGTGGTGTCACCCTCCAAGAGGGTGTCACCCAGTGTGGGCCTGGGGCCCCCTCCCCACGTGACTCGGCGGCCATCTTGCTGCTCACAGGGCAGCCAGGCCCAAGTAGGCCGCAGTACCTCCTCCAGAGGCCTGCGGCCTAAAGTAATCAAAGCTACCGATGGCAGGCCCCCCCAGTCGGCCGGGCCCCTTACTGCAGCATGGGCTGTAATGCCCTGATGGCGGCCCTGTAGGGAGATGCCGTTTGCACCGCTGGAGAGGGGAGAGCCTCCCCTTTCCAGCGGTGTATGGCATTAACCATTTCGCCGCCGGATCACGTTGCGGCGCCAATTGGCGCCAAAACATGATTCAAACCTGGAGGGGGGCTGACATCTTGGATGTCAGCCTAGCCTCCAGGTCCCCCCCCACCCACTGACAACCTCACCATATGTGTGAGGATGTCAGTGGGCCAGTTAACCCTCTAGCTGTCATGTAGAGATAAGGGGATCCTAAGGATCCCTTTATCTCCCGATCCATGGCAGCTAGATGGTCATATTTGCCATCATTTGAAAGGCCTGATTATGGCCTTTCAAATGATACCAAACATGACCAGGTTTGGTTTTAAAAAAAAATGTAAAAAAAAATTAAATAAAAAAATTAAATAAAATAAAAAAATGTTTTTTTTTTTTAAAGTTTTTTTTGTCTGGGGGGAGTTTAATTAAATAGGACCTAGGCTGTCATCTAAAAATAATTAGCACAAAATGGTCAGAATAAGCGCAGCGCACATAGGTGAACTGTCTCAGCAGTGAAAGGGTTAAAAGGTAAAAACATGTAAAAATTGGGTATTTATATTCTCGGGATAAAATTTGGAAACTATTTAGCTGGGGTCTTTATTGGTGGTTATAGCTTTAGGGGATTAAATTACGAAAAAGTGTGTTTTTACCATTTTTTTCATCATATTTCATATTTTTTTTATATTAAATTATTGGATATGATGGAAATAATGGTATTTCTAGAAAGTCCATTTAATGGCGGGAAAAAGTGTGTATAATATGTGTGGGTTGAATAAACGAGTAAGAGGAAAATTTGATCTAAACACGAGCAGCGCAGAAACGTAAAAACAGCAGCGGTCACTAAAGGACGGATTTGTGTAAAACCGCCCGGTCACTAAGGGGTTAATTTATTTTCCCTCCTACATCCGTCAAAATATACGTCAGTGAATAAACGGACTGTGTGACCACTACTGTGTCTTCCGTACTGACGTACGTCTGTGTGCACGGATGTACAGTCCGTAGAAATCACGCTCGTCTGACCCTAGCCTTATACCGCAAGTTTGTGCAAAATTTTATAATTGTAAGTTTTCAGTTATTAAATATTTCATGGGTACAAACCCTAATGTAACGGGCTGCGCACGCCAGGGCACCAGACCAAAGAGAAGCAAAATCATACCAGATGGATGTGTCCTGAGATAGTGCATGAAGAGCATTAAAAATTATAATATAAAGAAAAAAAGCACAGTCCCGGGGAGGTGGATTGAGTGTCAGTCGCCAGCTGAGGAAGCCGTGCGGTTGAAAACTGTGCAGGTATTGTTTGTTATTTGCTTTTGTTTTAATAGATTATATTATTTGGATCATCACTGTCTCCAGAAGCTGTTTCTAATGTCTTGCTCCGTAATGTAAACCTTTCACCCCTGTGCTGCAGTAAATCACAACCGTGTCAATTCACTAGGGATGTGCGTTTCGGGTTTCGGAATTTCGGAATTTTCACGAAATGTCCCGATTCGTGTCCTCGGATTCTGCCGAATTTCTGAATCGGATCGGATCTGAAAATGGCATATCCGAAAAGTTTTCTGAGCCGAAACGAAAAAATTTCGGAATTTTCGAATGGACTTGAAATGTGTCAAATCTAAATTTATTTTCGCTCTATTTGTGTTTTCGGTTCCATTCGGGATTTCGTTTCCATTTCGGTAATTTTGGACGTCGTATTATTTATCGGTTATATCGCTGATTCTGTAAATTTTGTATCATTTCCATTTCCAATGATCCGATAATTCTGTCGAAACGATAATTCTGTCGATCCGTTAATTCTGCCCATTCTATCGTTTTTTTTATTAAATAAAGTTCCTTTTTTTTCTTATGAATATGCATTGCACAACTTTATTTAATCATATTAAAATGGTATGAAAGGGACAAAAATGAACAAAACGATTTTAAAAAACGCAAAACTGACCCAAATGGTCTGACTTTAAAAATAAAAACCAGAATAAAAGGTTTTAAAATGGAAAAAAAGCTGAACAAAGTTACAAAATTATCAGAAAAAATAAATAAAATGATTTAAAACGAAAAAAATATATAAAAAGAATGCAGCATATGAATACGCACACTGCGGGGATCAAGCGCCTCTCTGAGCGGTATAATTAATGCAGCATATGAATCCACACACTGCGGGGAAGCACCTCTCTACGGTATAATTTATATGTATACGTCTGTGTTATATGTATATGTATCCTGTCTGTATAGAATTCATCAGACACATTTGGTGTTGTCCACTGGCTGGTGGTTGATGAGCTCCACTTCCCTCTCAACTAGAGTCCACTCACCTATTTCTGCTCGCCAACACCTAAGAGCTCATTCCCGTTTTGTGTCATTGTGTATGTTCCTTATCCGGCTCGTATTCAGTGATAAAGAACTCATATATACAGAACTTTGTGAATTGTATTGTTCTTGTAATCCATTCTCCTGGTCAACCTCGACATCATAATAATCTTTATAGATTTTCTCTCCAAACTGCAGTAGTGTTAATGATGTCATTTAGAGGACCTACAATGCACCATTGTCCTATGCTCTCCATGTATTTTGGCCTGTGGTGTGTGCAGGACCGTCATCATAACTCTTGGGGCCCCTGGCGGACACACCGGTTTGGGCCTCCCTCCCTCTGCTGCCCATGTCTGGAAACTAGTTAAAAATAAAACATTTTGCCTCCTCTTCTGCACATTGTGGGCTCTAATACATTCCTCGCTCAAACATTAACGCGTGCGCAAAAATGCATTAATGCGAGGGGAAAAACTCTTCGCGCTGAACGTCGTATTACGATGTTCGCGCACAAAATGCGCGTTAACGTCTAACGCGAGTGACCCTGCGCGAACCCTTTGCGATCGCAATTTAGTGCGCGCATCCTATACTAAACATTGTGAGCGCAAATGTGTTTGTGCGCTGGTACGCGCTAGGTATTACAATCTTAGCGCAAAATTTAACGGACAATGTTTTAATCTTAATGTCTTTGAAAAGCTGGTGGTGACGGCAAATTGTAACAACCTGACCGTACCAAACTGCGGATTCACAATGGAGAACGTCGATGCGCAGGTTTTTTTTACTAGATCCGTCAAAAATGACGGCCACTACCTTGTCTTCCGTCAGAACGTACGTCTGTTGTGCGCAGTCCGCACAAAATGACGGACTCGCGTTAAAAATTACACTGTGCTCACTGATTTCTGCACGCATTTTTTTTGGATTTCTGCGTACTTGGCGTGTCAGTTTTACGAGCGCAATTTCCCAAAGGATGAAAAAAATGCACGAGGATTGTAATACCAGCGGTGATTTTCGTGCGTTAATGTTTACCGCTTCGCGCAAAAAAAACACTGGTTTTGCGTACGTTTTTGCTGAAGAATGTAATAGAGCCCTGTGTTTTCCATGCATTAAATATCTGGTGGTTCACAAAGGGGATAAAAAAGTATTCCCTGGTGTTCTAGCACTTGCTCTGCAACTCTAACTTGAGTGGACCATTCTAATTGCTCCCTCAGTAATGCATCAGAATGCTCAAACCAACCCCAGATGCCACAACCCACCGGAACGTTTCCCGGTATCCCATTGAACAAGTTCCGGTCCACATGCACAAGCTGCATGGGGCTTTCAAGGAGTGGGGCCCCTTCGAGTCCCAGGCAGGGCAGCCATCAGAAATGATGGGGCCCCTTACTAAACCTCACGATGGCCCCCCCCAGGGCCCCCCCTCAACCTCTAACAGCTTTTCTCCCCCTTCAAAAAAAAGGACATAACATAGCACCACAGCAATAAAACTCCCTGTAATGTGCAGTGTGTATTAGCTTATCACAGTATCCACAGCAATAAAACTCACAGTAATGAGCGGTGTGTCTGAACATATCACAGAATCCACAGCAATAAATCTCACAGAAACGGGCTGTGTATGATGGCCTTTGGGTCTGGGGTCTGGGCCTGGCCCTGGGACTAGGCCTTGGGGTCTGGTCCCTGAGGTCTGGGCCCTGGGTCTAGCCTGGGCCCTGGTCTCTGGGTCTGGTCCTGGGCCTTGGGGTCTGGGTCCTAGGGTCTGGGCCCTGGGTCTAGGCCTTGGGGTCTGGGCCCTAGGGTCTGGGTCTTGGGGTCTGGGCCCTGGGTATGGGGTCTGGACCCTAGGGTCTGGGCCTGGGTCTGTATTTGGGCTTTGGGGTCTGGGGTCTGGGCCTAGGGGTCTGGCCCTGGGTTTGGGCCTAGGGGTCTGGGCCTGGGTCTGGGCCCAGGGGTCTGGGCCTAGGGGTCTGGGCCCAGGGGTCTGGGCCCTGGGTTTGGGCCTAGGGGTCTGGGCCCTGGGTTCTGGGCCCTAGGGTCTGGGCCCTGGGTCTGGGCCTTAGGGTTTGGCCTAGGGGGTCTGGGCCCAGGGTCTGGGCCCAGGGTCTGGGCCTAGGGGGTCTGGGCCCAGGGTCTGGGCCTGGGTCCTGGGTTTGGGCCTAGGGGTCTGGGCCCTGGGTCTGGGCCCAGGGGGTCTGGGCCCTGGTGTCTGGGCCCTGGGTCTGGGCCTTGGGGTCTGGGCCCTGGGTTGGGCCTAGGGGGTTTGGGCCCAGGGTCTGGGTCCTGGGTTTGGGCTAGGGGTCTGGGCCCTGGGTCTGGGCCTTGGGTCCTGGGTTTGGGTCTAGGGGTCTGGGCCCTGGGTTTGGGCCTAGGGGTCTGGGCCCTGGGTCTGGGCCCAGGGGGTCTGGGCCCTGGGCCCCAGTGTCTGGGCCCTGGGTCTGGGCCTTGGGGTCTGGGCCCTGGGTTTGGGCTTAGGGGTCTGGGCCTGGTCTGGGCCCAGGGGGTCTGGGCCCTGGGCCCAGTGTCTGGGCCCTGGGTCTGGGCCTTGGGGTCTGGGCCCTGGGTTTGGGCTTAGGGGTCTGGGCCCTGGGTCTGGGCCCTGGGTTGGGCCTAGGGGTCTGGGCCTAGGGGGTCTGGGCCTAGGGGGTCTGGGCCCAGGGTCTGGGCCTTGGGTCCTGGGTTTGGGCCTAGGGGTCTGGCCCTGGGGGTCTGGGCCCAGGGGGTCTAGGCCCTGGTGTCTGGGCCTGGGTCTGGGCCTTGGGGTCTGGGCCCTGGGTTTGGGCCTAGGGGGTTTGGGCCCAGGGTCTGGGCCTTGGTCCTGGGTTTGGGCCTAGGGGTCTGGCCCTGGGTCTGGGCCTTGAGTCCTGGGTTTGGGCCTAGGGGTCTGGGCCCTGGGTTTGGGCCTAGGGGTCTGGGGTCTGGGCCCTGGGGGTCTGGGCCCAGGGGGTCTAGGCCCTGGTGTCTGGGCCCTGGGTCTGGGCCTTGGGGTCTGGCCCTGGGTTTGGGCCTAGGGGGTTTGGGCCCAGGGTCTGGGCCTTGGGTCCTGGGTTTGGGCCTAGGGGTCTGGGCCTGGGTCTGGGCCTTGAGTCCTGGGTTTGGGCCTAGGGGTCTGGGCCCTGGGTTTGGGCCTAGGGGTCTGGGCCTGGGTCTGGGCCCTGGGTCTGGGCCTTGGGCCTTAGGGTTTGGGCCCAGGGTCTGGGCCTAGGGGTCTGGGCCCAGGGTCTGGGCCTTGGGTCCTGGGTTTGGGCCTAGGGGTCTGGGCCCTGGGTCTGGGCCCAGGGTCTGGGCCCAGGGTCTGGGCCCTGGGCCCTAGTGTCTGGGCCCTGGGTCTGGGCCTTGGGGTCTGGGCCCTGGGTTTGGGCTTAGGGGTCTGGCCCTGGGTCTGGGCCCTGGGTTTGGCCTAGGGGGTCTGGGCCTAGGGGGTCTGGGCCCAGGGTCTGGGCCTTGGGTCCTGGGTTTGGGCCTAGGGGCCTGGGCCCTGGGTCTGGACCTTGGGTCCTGGGTTTGGGCCTAGGGGTCTGGGCCCTGGTTTGGGCCTAGGGGGTCTGGGCCCTGGGCCCTGTGTCTGGGCCCTGGGTCTGGACCCTAGGGTCTGGGCCCTGGGTCTGTATTTGGGCTTGGGGTCTGGGCCCTGGGGTCTGGGCCCAGGGTTGGGCCTAGGGGCTGGGCCCTGGGTCTGGGTTTGGGCCTAGGGGTCTGGGCCCTGGGTCTGGGCCCTGGGTTTGGGCCTAGGGGTCTGGGCCCTGGGTCTTAGGGTCTGGGCCCTAGGGTCTGGGCCCTGGGTTTGGGCCTAGGGGGTCTGGGCCCTGGGTCTGGGCCTTAGGGTTTGGGCCTAGGGGTCTGGGCCCAGGGTCTGGGCCTTGGGTCCTGGGTTTGGGCCTAGGGGTCTGGGCCCTGGGTCTGAGCCTAGGGGGTCTGGGTCCTGGGTTTGGGCCTAGGGGTCTGGGCCCTGGCTCACCACTCGCTGTCTTCTATCTTCTTTTCTTCTGTCTTCAGCTTTTCTTTTCTTCACCTTTTCTTTAATCTTCTTCTCTTCTTTTCTTCTGTCTTCTTCCTGGTCCCTCCAGCTCCAGCGCGCAGCTCCACTGAGTGGAGGGGCGGAGCCAAAGCAACGTGCTTGGGAGGCCCCTCACACGCTGCTTGGCCCCGCCCAGCCAGGAAGTGAAGCTGCCAGGAGCCGGAGGAGACACAGTGTCTCAGTCTCCTCCGGCTCCTGCAGCAGCAGCAGGGACACAGCTCCGGATTCGGACTCATCGAGTCCGATACCGGAGCTGTTAAAGGGCGACGCCGCTGCCGTCGGGGCCCGGATCCTCCCCCCAGGCCCCGGCGGCCCGGGCCCCCACCGGGCCCGGGCCCCTTACGGCAGTATTGGGCGTAATGCCCTGATGGCGGCCCTGGTCCCAGGGCCCCTGAACATATCATAGGGTGTTTCTCCCCTGAAGGCATCCCTGAGTGTGTATAATAGTCAGTCTACACCCAGTGCTTTATTAGGGGCTTCATGGGTCAGAAGCTGAAAATTTGGTTTCTTACCTCTCAGCTTCATTATGCCTCTGCCACATTATTCTCACCTTCCTTTGTTCCTTTACCTTTTATTATTCCTCTGCCCCATTATTCTCACATCCTGCTGCAGCCCTTTCCTATCCCTTTTAATCACCTTTTGTTGCTGGCAATTGGTGTTGACATAGTTAATTTTTCACTGGTCCAATTTTATAGCATGGGCCTGGAGCTGCAGCTCCTACAGCCCCTATTTAAATCCAGCCCTGTCAACACCAATACACAGCACGCTTTCCAAGGAAATGTCTGTAACTGACACCGCATCGCTACAATGTCATTTTCCCTTCTCGGGGATTCCACTTAACAGATCTTCATCCTTTTTTTTTCTACACACGTAAATCTTGGCTGAAACATCAGTCTTTTAAGGTCTTTAGTGTAACCACAAAGTGATAGGTTGCTTTTGTTACATAGTTTTCTTGCATAACAGATTTTCAGGGTTATTCTGAGAGAGCCGACCTGGCACCGAAATTGCACTGAACGGTGATTTTCCCCACACGGTGCAATTATGTGGCCATTCGGCTATTCAAAAAGCAGGCAGTTTTGCCAAATATTGGCGAATTGCCAGCAAAATACAGTGCTGTTTGGCAGCAATGAAATCATCGCAGAGACATAATGATTAATCTATTCAGAGAACGCCGAACAGCAGAGAAATGTCATTAAAATGCCCTGCTGTTCAGTGGTTTCATTCGACAGGATTAGGTTAGTGTCAGATGAGCGCACTAGGTGCACCCGTACTAACGTGCCTCCTGGCTTCCATCGCAGCATTGAGACGCTGCGACGGGGGCAGCCACACACTGTTGCACTCGCACAAATTACGCACGCAAAAGCGGCCATGCTGCGTCCGTGCAGCAGCCTTCTCCATCAAAGTGCTAGGACGCGCGTTCGGCGGGGCTGCAATCGCGATTCTCCATCTCTCACGGACGTTCTTTCAGCTCTTCAAATACGCTCGTCTGACACCAGCCTTAATCAGGCGAATCCCGTGGGTATCAATGTCAAAAATATCCCTGTTTTTATATTATATCTAATGAACCATTTATTCTTTTAATCTGCAGCAAAAAGTCTCTTTATTTTTTTTTTTAGGATATTTTAGGCATTTTTCAGCAAAAAAATAATAATTTCCGATTGTTTTTTTCCCCATAACAGACCTTTTCATTATTATTCATAAGACCTTATCAGGGTTATTCAGAGAGCGGTGAAAAGCAGGAGAATGACTGGAGAATCAAAAATTCTAGGTCAAAATAGCCAAACCAGAAAAATTCTCCCTTTCACTCACTTTCCAAATCGGCTATTTTGACCTAGAATTTTTCATTCTCCAGTCATTCTCCTGCTTTTCACGCTCTCTGAATAACCCTGTATATGTTAATTCCAGATATTTTTGTCCAGTATTTGTTTTGCAAACAGCGTTTGAAATTTTTGAGTTTCAGTCGTGTTTTTTGGTTTTTTTTCTACCCCGTTCATCGACTTGTCGGCTTTTTCCAGTGGCTGGTGTTTGGCAGATAATTGTATATTTCTGGGCGTGTTCAGCGGGTTTGCTGCGGATCGTCAGGTACGTTCGGCGGGTTTTTTGCAGCGTTTCGTATCAATCTGATTTGTCTGATTGTATCAGTGGGATTTTCGACGGATTTCAGATGCGGTCGGTCGGCTGCTTCTCCCTGCAATTCGGGGACCCTGCGGTGAACGCTGAATTCACCGCAGGGTGGGTTAATTTGACTGTATCAGGGTTATTCAAAGAGAATCGAAAAGCCACTGCATGTTCGGTGACTTTTCGTTCTCTTCAATTTGGTTCGATTTGGCGATCCCATTTCAGTAAGCACCACAGGGTCGCTGAATTGCAGGGAAAAGTCGCTGCAAACCCGCCAAAAACTCACCGCAAAACGAGGGTGAACGCACACCGAAACCCGCAAAAACATCTGGATTAACCCCGCCAAAAACACCGGAAAAACCCAAGCAGGAGCCGATCACACACAGCGCAGCCACCAGAAAAACCCGACACCGCAGACGAATGCAGTGAATAAATTAGGAAAACAGTTGGCTTGAATGTTTGAAAAGTGAAACGCTGTTTGCAAAGAAACTACTGAGAGAAAATGTCTGGAATTTACATATAAGATCCAATGAATGATAATAAAAAGGGCTGTTACAGAAAGAAGTAAAGTTAAAAATAAAAAAAATCACAAAAAATGCTTAAAATATCCTAATAAATCTATAAATAAAGAGACTCTTTACTGCAGAATATTATAATCAACGCTTTATTAGATACTGATAGGGATGTGCGTTTCGGATTTCGGAACTTTCACGAAATTTCCCGATTCGTGCATTCGGATTCGGCCAATTTTCCAAAAATTTTCAGATCCGAAAACGGCAGATCCGAACAAATTTCCGAACCGAAACTAAACTTTTCGGGATTTTTGAATGGACTAGAAATGTGTAAAATCGAAAATCATTTTCGTTCCATTCGTGATTTCGGTTCCATTTCTGTAATTTCGGACAACGTATTTTTCGGTTATATCGCTGATTCTGTAATTTTGTTTCATTCCCATCTCAATGTATCCTTCCTGGAAAACCAGAGAAATCTCAATGTATCCATCCCGGGAAACCAGAGAAATCTCAATGTATCCTTCCCGGGAAACCAGAGAAATCTCTATGTATCCTTCCCGGGAAACCAGAGAAATCTCAATGTATCCTTCTTGTAAAACATGAGAAATCTCAATGGCAGAATTATCGTATCGACAGAATTATCGTATTGACAGAAATATCGGATCCGAAAAAATATTAGTTTACGTCAAAACGAATAGACACTTTGAAACGAGGAGAACAGACTTTCCGAAAAACATGAAAATTTCCGAAATCACGAAAAAAAAGTCGATACGAACCGAACCGAAACGGAAATCGTCCGAAACGAAAATTTACAAAATTTACAAAATCCGAACGAACCGAACCGAATCGAACCGAAAAAAAAATCGGTGCACAAGTCTAGATACTGAATTAAAACGGGAATATTTTTAACATTGAAGCCTATGGGATTCGCCTGAATAAATCTGCCGAATTAAACCACCTAATGACAGGGCATTTCAGGGAACCTTTCACTGCTGGTTTTTGTTCTCTGAATAGCCGAAGCAGTGCTTCTCTATGGGGATTTCACTGCCCTCGAACAGGCACCGTATGTGCAGGCAATTCGCCAAGATTTGGCGAACTGCCTGCTTTTTGGATAGCCAAATGGCCAAGAAAGGTAACCGAACCTTCAGCGTTCGGTTCCCTTTTGGCAGCCATTCGGATCTCTTTGAATAACCCTGTATGATTGCTGAGAAAGAGAGAGCACTGAATTTTTTTTTTTTTAGCTCATTAGCAAATTATAATAATAATTTAGGAACTCTCGAACCTCTCACTTGTTTGGAAATCTCCGCGATATACCCGAGATATACCCAGCACCCCGGCAAAGCTTCAGACGTATTCATCTTGATATATTTGACAAATATGACTCACCGTTCAAAACGTTTTTTCTGTCATGTTTTATTAAACGGAGGAATTCGAAACCAGAAGTACAGAGAGAATAAAAAAAAATTAAAGAAAGAGAAAAAGAAAAAGGAAGAAGATTTTTTTATTGTTTCGTAGCAGCTGAGAAAAATGCGTCATCTGGGGATATGCAAATACATTTTCCTGCTCCGGTCTAGAACGCATCATGAATTAAATATGCTCTGCTTCAGAAAAAGAAACAACAAGTGCATTTTTTTTCTAGTTTAAGTGGGGTGAGGCAGATATTACTTTTTCAAAAACAGAGCTGTTTTATTTTTTACTGAGACAAATTTAGAGAGTACATTAGATAATCTGTGAGCAAAACTGAAATGGCTGGTCGTTCCATCTGCATATTAAAAATTATTCACACGATGAAGCTCTGGGATACCTAATTTAGGAAGAGCTGCAATTAGAGACATTGTGAATTCACAAAAACAATTAAAGAGCCACGAGACCCACCAATGCCTCTTTCGGATGTAGTGATAATAAAAGGGTTATTCACTAAACCAATAATTATGTGGAATTCTTTGTACATTTAAGGCTAGGGTCAGACGAAAGCATTTTTCCCCGCGAACGTGAAAAAGTGCGTCCGAACGCATTGACGTATTTTTTCACGGAATGCGCAAAAACCATCAGACGACGCGCATTTTCGGGCGTAATTTTGTACGGATCGTCAATAAAACTCTTTTTGCGTCTGGACGTTATGTAGGCTGGACATTAGCAGTGTCTGACATCTCCTAATCACGCACACACGCCGCTGTGCCGCAGCTGCACACTCAGCACGTCAGTACTAGCGGTTCAGCGTTCTCAAAAAAATGCGTTCAAATTCCACTTGCGTTGCACGGCCGGACTTTTGTGTGGCCGTACATCGTATATTGGCCGTCATTGCCCGTCATCTGCTGCTAGTGCGGCCGTAATTATGTGCGCCAGAACGCTGGTCTGACCCCAGCCTAAAATGTAAAAAAATAGTGTTAAATTAATCTCATTATTAATTACAATTCTTAACATTTTGGTAATAAAAACAGTATTGGCAATATGTGAGTCGTCCCCCCCCCCCCCCCCCATGAACAGGATTTCAGATATTGTCCTACAAAGAAGGCTGCGGTAGTTAAAGAGACATTCAGTACAAACTACATACACCTGTGTCATTTTATTGCTGTCACTAAGCTAAAAGTGGAGGGGCTGTCCACTTGTGAGGAATTGGCGGTGCAGGATTAAGGTCTTCTTGGGCCTAGAGCTGTACTTTTGGATGTGTCTCTTTCAATTCCATTCCTCTTCTTTATTTGTGCCACCACCCCATTCTTTTAACCTTCCTCTGTTCCTCTGCCCTTATTCTTCTCACCCCCCTTTGTTTCTCCTCCCTTCATTATTCTCACCTCTCTGTTCCTCTGCCGACATCTTCTCACCACCCTTTGTTCCTCTGCCACCATCTTCTCACCTCTTTGTGCCTCTGCCTCAGTCCTCTCACCTTTTGTTGTTCCTTTGCCCTGATTCTTTTTACCTCCCTTTGTTCCTCTGCCACATTGTTCTCAATGGTCTTGTTCCTCTGCCCCATTCTTCTAATTTTCCTTTGTTATTCTGCCCTAGTTTCTCACCTACCTTTGTTCCTCTGCCACATTGTTCTTATCTTAACTCCCTTGTTCCTCTGCCCCCATTCTGCTAATCTTCCTTTGTTCTTCTGCCCTATTTCTGACTTATTTTCTCATCTCCCTTTGGTCCTCTGCCCCATTTTCTCACATCCCTTTATTCCTCTGCTTCATTCTTTTCATCTCTTTGTTCCTCTGCCTCAAACCTCTCACCTCTTGTCGTTCATCTGCCCTCATCCTTCTCACCTCCCTTTGTTCCTCTGCCTCATTCTTCTCAACTCCCTTATTCCTCTGCCCCTATGCTTCTCACCTTCCTTTCTTCTTCTGCATCATTTTCTCACTTCCCTTTATTCCTCTGCCTCATTCTTTTTACCTCTCTTTAATCTTCTGCCTCATTCTTCTCACCTCCCTATGTTCCTCTGCCACCATCTTCTCATCTCTCTTTCTTCCTCAGTCCACCATTTTTCTCACCTCATTTTGTTCCTCTGTCTCCATTCTTCTCACCTCCCTTTGTTACTTTGCCTCATTCTTCTCACCTCCCTTTGTTACTTTGCCTCATTCTTCTCATCTCCCTTTGTTCCTTTGCCTCATTCTTCTCATCTCCCTTTGTTCCTCTGCTCCCATTCTTCTCATTTTCTGTTGTGCCACTGTCCATCCATTTTAATCTTATAGTGCTCGGTTTGAATTGGGTCTGACATAGTTAATTTTCTCTTGGACCTTTTTGGCGGTGTAACGAACTGTATAGCGCTCGCACTGAAGTAGCGTAGTTTGGATTTTAGAGAGCAGATTTTTTTGACAACCAGAGACAGTTGTATACAAAGTTAATCTCCCAAGCCAGGGAGTAAACACACAGACTAGAATCACACTTAAGCTCGATTGGTTTCGTGACCAAAGGACAACTTAGTGTTGCGACATAATCATGACAGATCATGGAATGAAACACAGTATACAAAATCGTAACAGTAGCAGAATTCTTGCGTTCGTTCGTATATAAAGGTTTACTATAGCATATGAGTTGTGCAGACTGCAGGGCAGTAACCTCAGAGAGAAACCTTATTTTTGTAAGTCTTTCGGATCATACAGATTTCAGATCGTATGTAATAAATGCAGAGCTCACAGCATGCTAGTCAAACCCACAGTAAGGTGCCTTGTGATTAGGTCTTATATTGGTACGGGCAGCTATCAGAGGCCAGAAGCGTGAGTAAGATTGCTCAAGGAGATGGGCAGGTCTCACACATGCATATACGAATCGTAACATCGACTCGAACGAACAAACACAAAGGGGATAAACCAAAGAATCGTCAAGTAGCAAGCCGGGTAGAAATACAAAATTAAGGTCCTCAAACAGAAATAGGTCGGCAACAAATCAGATAAGTCTCAAACAGCAAACAGGCGATGCAGGAAATAAACTCCACGTTAGGGCGACGAGGCAACTCCTCGCGCCCTGCTTTAAACCCGGCAGCTCCTCGTGACCACACCAGGCCTGCCCCCTCAAACGCCAATCGCCCATCACGGAATGCAGACACTTGACCAGCCAGTGGCACAGAAACATGCCCCAACCCCCCAGGGAGCACAGCAGGGGCTGAGGACGTAACAGGCGGCATGGGCCTGGAGCTGCAGCTCCAATATACCCGATGTTATTCCTTCCCTGGGGAATACACTCTATACATTCTTGTCTGTCTATTATACAATCTAAGCAAAGAGCGAATAAACTGAATTCCTCGGGGCATGCTATTTTTAATTAGAGCTAGCACCTTATGCTATAAAGCAAACCTACGCTGTATTTTGAGAAGAATTATGCTGATCTTGTGGCTCCACAGATACCGAAGTCAGAACAGATGCTGCTTGAGGTCACATTCGCTGAGAAAGCTTTAGCTCCAGTGACTAGATTTATGAGAGATCAAACACAGCTACCAAATAGCTCATTTAGCTGTGATCTTTTGCGGCATGGGTCAGGTATATCAACGGAATAAAGATTACAAGGGCAAGCTGTTTCAGTTTATTACAGAGGATACAGGGGATGTTCTCATGAGATTGGATCACAGTCTAAATTTTAGAACATTGACTTGCGATATTGTATGTTATACAACGCAAATTAACATTCTTCATTTCATTACTCAATATTGGGACCATGTTGCCGATTAGGGTTTCCAGGTTGCCAAAAAGGAATCCCAGTTAACCTGCCTTGATTTCCTTCCTACAGCATATGAATTATACATTTTGCAGGGCAGCACGTTTCCCTTTGCTCCCCTCTGCATGAAATAGTATTGCGTACAGGAAAATATGGCCGATTTGGCAACTGTAGTGGCAATGGCCATTCCATTTCCATGGTGCAAAGGTCTCCGTTTCAGGGCATCCCTTTTATATGCTGCGGTCACAAGATGCCAAATAAATACTATTAAGCTGTTGGCTAGTAGCCATTAAGTGCTCAAAGTGATTTTGTAGAGTGGCAGATAACCTAATCTACTTTGTGGTTGTGTTTACAGTTGGGTTTGATGGCATTGTTAAAAGTTCTCAGAGGGATGATGATACATTTTATTTCTCAGTACTTGTGTTCTTATTTAATACAGGATGTGGTCAGTGATGTGTATTCTGCTGCATACTGCAAGACGGAGACAATCGCTATAATTTATTCTAATAATCATTTTGTCAGGTTGCTTTTTATGGAGTGCAGGATGCAGAGTGTGCTGGACGGGGTCGCCTTTAATTTTAAGAAAAATACCACCAGGAGGGTATAGGGCGTAAGGCATGAGGCAAGGCTAGGACTGGCAGACCAAGTCGAGGTGCAGCCAGATTGTTGAGAACTGACGGCACCTCTTGTAGTCGTGTATCAGGCAGAAGGACAAGGGCTGGCGGCAATATGCGTAGTCGTATCAGGCAGAAGGTCGAGATACGGGAAATCCAATAACATTCAAGGAGCAGTAGGGGGTAGGTACCAGATAGACACAGTAGTTGACTACAAAAATGGCGGGTTTGGGAGTCAGGGTGTCTGTGCCACCCCAAAAAAAAGATAAACAAACAATGTCAGCTGCAGCTAAACAGTGATCCCCCTCTTTGCATCAAAATAAAGGGTGGAATTTCAGTGCACAAAAAAATGAAACACACTGCCAGCGCTGCTTTTTACTGGTGCACTAGTGTCACCGCATTTACTTGAACAGAAGAACAAAATATAAAAGCTTCGGGGTCACAGACTCCCCAGTGCACAATGCCCTCCACTGTATCTCCTACAATGGGAAAGCTGCCGGGGGGGGAATTGCCCCCTGTGCTCCCTCTCTGGATCCACCACTGGTCTCCATTTTATACATTGCCCTTAATGCTGGGGTCAGACTAACGCATTTTTAACATGCGTTTAGTCGCACTTAATCACGGCCGCACTAGCAGCAAATGACGGGCAATGACGGCCAATATACGATGTACGGCCGCACAAAAGTCTGGCCGCGCAACGCAAGTGGAAAATGAACGCATGTTTTTGAGAACGCGGAACCGCTAGTACTGACGTACAGAGTGCGCTGCAGCGGCATAGCGGCGTGTGTGCGTGATTAGGAGATGTCAGACGCTGCTAATGTCCAGCCTACATAACGTCCAGACGCAAAAAGTGTTTTATTGACGATACGTAAAAAAATCACACACGAAAATGCGCGTCGTCTGACCGTTTTCGCGCATTCCGGGAAAAAATACGTCAATGCGTTCGGACGCACTTTTTGACGGTCGCTGCGAATAATGCGTTCGATTGACCCTAGCCTAACACTGTTAAATATTAACAGACTACAAATGGTCCAGAAAGTAGAAAATATGGAGGGAACAGAAGTTTAACTGGTCTGCCTTCACTTCCAATGTTGTGCAAAAATAAGTGGACCCTAAAATATAATACCTAGTTGATCCTCCTATGGCAGCAATAGCCTCAGCCAAGCCTTAAAGGGAACCTCTTATATAACCAGACAGAAGCTGTCGACAGCCTCAATTATCTTAATATATTCTGTTAACTTTTTAGGTGATTTTACTCACCTATTGTCCCACACTGCACGCAACTCCTCCTCTTCGGCTCAAGGACTCAGAAGTCCAACTCGCGTAGCATTGGAACCATAAACTGCGCACTGAGGCCCCAATTGCATTCCTCGCGCATTTGGTTTTGCGTGCGCAAATGCGCATTTGCGCGAGGGGCAAAACCCTTTGCGCTGAACATCGTATTACAACGTTAGCGCAAACGATGCACGTTATCGTTTAACGCGGATGGACTTGCGTGAGCGTGATGAACTGTGCGCATCCTATACTTAACATTGTGAGCACAAATTCATTTGTGCGCTGGTACGCGGATGGTAATACAATCGATGCGCATCTTTTTACGAACGACGTTTGCGCGCATAATTTTAACGTCTTTGAAAAGTTGGTGGTAACTGCAAATCGGAACGTTCTGGCCGAAACGAAAAACACCAGCACGAAAAAATAATACAGCACAGTATAGTTACACATTCTACACATACCCAAACAATAAAATTGTGAATTCGTGCGTGTTCTTTTTTTATTGCTGCAGCATGTATACTCAGATTTACTTTGACAGGCGCAAAAACTTTAGTGAGTCAATTAAGGTAAATTGATGTCAATTAAGGTTCTTCATTCTGATTGACTGAATCCCGCAAAAAAAACCAGTCCGCACACTGATTTACGTGCGCTATGTTACTGCGCGCGTATTACTCTTCGTTTTGCGCGTCGTTTTTACGAATGTTATTTTTGGACGGATGAGAAAATGCGTTCGGATCGTAATATCACGTTAATCTTCACATGATAAAGCTGGACGGATGCGCGCAAAAAAATTTGCGCTGGGTGAACGAAATTGCGCAAAGAATGTAATAGGGGCCTGAAACGGGATGTGCTGTTAACGCTGGGCGGTATGGATGGAACTCCTCCACTTCACTCAATGTATTCTGCCTGATAGGGTGAGATGGGGGGGTGGGCACTCCTCACATCCTGACCGCTTTAAAACTATAAAGATGTCTGGATGAGTAGAGTGTCCCTTTTAGGCTAGGGACAGATGAGCGCATTTTCTGCGGCCACCGTCAAAATGTACGTCGATGCGTGCGCACGCATTTTTTCCCGGAATACGCTTAAGTGGTCAGACGACCACAGTCGCACAGTCGCAGGTACTCACCAACGCAATTCTAGGGAAATCCGGCTGTTTGAACGTTATGTAGGCCGCACACTAGCAGCGTCTGACGTCTCCTAATCACGCACACACGCTGCCATGCGCCGCAGCGCACTCTGTACGTCTGTAGCAGCGGTTTCACGTTCTGAGAAAAATGCGTTCATTTGCCGGTTGCGTGGTGTCGGCGCACTTTTGTACGCACGTACTGCGTATATTGGCCGTCATTGGCCGTTATGTGCTGCTACTGCCGCCGTGATTTAGTGCGCCTGCACGCGCGTTCCGACTGCCCCACTCTGACCCTAGCCTTAGCAGTAGCTGCGGTTTAGAGCTCCACAACATTCAGGAGGAATTCTGGAACACTTTCCTCACGCAACTGCTTCGGTTCAACCATATTGTTAGGATATCTGGTTCGAACAGCTCTCTGAGATCATTCCACAGCATGTCTACGGGGTTGAGGTCTGGGATCAGACTGCGACGCTCCAAAATGCAGATTTTCTTTTTTCAAAGCCATTCTATGTTGGATGTTTTTCAATATTGGAAGAATTTATACATAAATGCAGTAATTTCTAAAGCGTTCGTATATTCTCTTTTACCACTTTATAATGTAACGTAATTTACATGATAATATTAATAATTCCAAGCTCTGCAGCTCAGCAGAAATCTGCATCACTGAAAATACTGCGAATGGAATTAGGAATTTTTAATAAAATATTAATTAACCTAAATCAGTGATTTATTAAAAGTTAAATGTATTTTTTTCGCCTGTTCCAAACTTCTGCATTAAAACTGGCTCTATTTTTCTGCTAGTTTCAGAAAGTAAAACTAAAAAGGGAACAGTCTTGCATAAAACAAGTCAAATAAAATAGTAATGAACAGCACTGCTAAATTTAAATGAATATTCTTTCTGAAGTTTTTAAGTAAATTTCCAGTTGACATCATAACAGTCTATTCACTTTTTGTTAGGCTATGACCTGCCCTAATTACAGAATTTTTGGTCATAAAGGGGGTTATCCAGAGAGCTTCGAAATTTCAACGAAATTTCAGTGCGCTCTCGTTTGGGAACCCTTCGGTGAGCACAATTCACCACCGCCGATAAACCCGCCGAACGCATGAGATATACCACCGAATGCTGCCGATAAACTGCTGAACGCAGCCGTAAAACAGCTGAATGCAACCGATGATCTGCCGAAAGGACTGCCGAATGCCTCCGATCAGCTGCCGAACGCCACCAGAAAAAGCCAACCAGCTGTTGAACAGGGCTAAAAATACAAAAAAACGCAATTTTTAAAAGGTGTTTTAAACAAAGTAATGCATGAAAATGCATGGAAATAATATATAAGGTCCTATGAATAACAATAAAAAGGTCTGTTACAGAATAAAAAAAGCTGTTTAAAAAAAAATCTGAATCAAAAGTTTTGCCGAAAAAATCCAGAAAAATGCCTAACATTTTCTAAAAGATAAATTAATAAAGAGACTTTTTGCTGCAAATGAAAAGAATAAACGGTTGAATAAAATTTTTATAAAAACGGGGATTTTTTTTTACATGCAAACCTATGGGATTCGCCTGTTTATGGCCGGGTGCACATGATCGCACCTAGTGCGCCCTGCGCACGCACTTTCCAGCGCCCGGCGCAGCCATGTGACGCTGCGACGGTGTCGGTCACATGCTTGTCCGCCTAGAGATCCTCCCCGTCGATGTGCTAGGATGCGTGTCAACGGGACTGCAAAGCGCGATCCTCCATAGGAGGATCACGCTTTGCAGCGCTGAGGGGGGGCCGGTGGGCGTTGAGTGGAAGGAACATCCAATTTCACAGACGTTCCTTCCACTCTGATGTGCGCTTGTGTGCACCCGGCCTAAAACCTGTTGAACAAAAGCACCGAAAATCTGGGCATTCCGCCAACTTTTTATGCTGTTTGGCATTCTCTGAATAGTTTAACCGTTGCTTCTCTATGGGGAATTTCACTTCCGCTGAATTGCACTGTATTTCGCTGGCAATTTTGCATAAAACTTGTTATTCTGAGAGATAAAATATTGTCAGTTTGCTCATTCTTTATTTTATTGATTTGTAATCCTTAGCAGAAATATTACTGGGATGAAAAGTTTTAAACTGTAGATGGTGTCCCTGCTTGTTCACGATTTCTAATGGGGTCTGCCTTATTAGCGTACAGGCAGAAATGGCCTTTGTGTCAAATACCCTAAACATTTTAATGCAGATGGGAAACAAAACAAGAAAGTGTATTGCTTGTGAATGCATTCACGTTCAAGTAGGTCCAGGTTATCTAAAACAGTCTATCCTAGGTCTTTAACCCCTTTACAACTGAGATTGAGATATCTTGGGCTTCAAAGGCACCATCCGGTGTCCGATATCGGGATATCCCAAACTGCAGCTCTGAAGGACAAAAACAAATTAAATTAATTTGCTGCAGACAAATTTTGTTTGCTTGTGGGCTGAAGAAGGTGCCCCCAAAATTTTGGCCCTGTGTGCATAATGCCCATAGAGATAAAACTGTGTAAAATCAGCTGAAGAATGCCCTGACATTAGACATTCAGGAGCCGATGGAGGGAACCTCGAGCTGCAGCTGTAAGGGCTGGAACTCAATTTGGCACCATCTACTGGCCAAATATGTTAGTACAGTAAGTAATACAAAGGGAACATGCCCATATATTTCTCACTGTATAATTAAACATTATAATGTTTTTTTGAAAATCACTTGGTAGTGAAGGGGTTAAGACTCATCAAGGTTTTCAGAGTTTTAGCTATATTTGAAAATGCTTTTATGAAAACTGATAAAACTTTATGGGCCCTATTACAATCTTCACGCAAACGTTAACGCTCACTTGCGTGAGCGTTAACGTTTGCTGCGGTATTTACCGCATTTTACAATCCAAATGCTAATGGGTTAAAAAACCTGTTTGCGTTTGGTATCTTGCGCTTCTCAGCGCGAGGTTACTGTACTTTGTGCTCCCTATGCTTAACATGGGGAGCGCAAAGTGTTAATCAGCGCTGGATTACAAAATCCCAGCGCTGATTAACGCCTGGCTCTGGTCAGCGTAAAGTTAACCAGAGCCAGGACTTGGTGTTAACGGATTCCGCTTCTGCAGAATCCACTAACACCAGCCTTAAACAATAAAAAAAAAGCATCCTATACTCACTGTCTGTCCCGCGGTGAGAATCGTGGCTCTCTTCACCTCCTCCGGCTGGCGGGAGCAGGGAAAGACTGGGGGAAAAAGTCCCTCAGTCTCTCCCTGTGTATCACTACATGAGGCGAGATCCGGCTGGTCATGCGACAGGCAGGGGGGAACTCAATGGAGTTCTATGGACTCCATCGAGTGGATGCTCGCGGCTGCGCTCAGTGCTGCCGCGAGCATCTGGATTTTAACAGGCGATAACAATGCAGGCATCATTTTTTGCGCCTGCATTGTAATCCAGCGTTAAAATGCGGGGTCAAGGGGGAAACCACAGGCACAGTTTTTCCTCCCTTGCGCCCGCGTTTTAACACTAAGATTGTAATAGTATAAATTGTATAGTATAAACTATAAATTGTAGTTTTATGACCCGTGAAGGACTGGATATAAGGCTAGGGTCAGACTGAGGCAGTGCGAACGCGCGTTCTGGCGCACTTAATCACGGCCGCACTAGCAGCAGATGCCGGGCAATGACGGCCAATATACGATGTACGGTCGCACAAAAGTCCGGCTGCGCAACGCAAGTGGAAAATGAACGCATTTTTTCGAGAACGTTAAACCACTAGTACTGACGTACAGAGTGCGCTGCGCCCGCTAGCGGCGTGTGTGCGTGAATTGGAGACATCAGACGCTGCTAATGTCCGGCTAACATAACGTCCAGATGCAAGAAGTGTTTTATTGATGATCCGTACAAAATCACGGATGAAACTGCGCATAGTATGACCGCTATTGCGTATTCCGTGAAAAAATACGTCCATTCTTCGAACGCACATTTTCACGGACAACGTGAAAAATGCGTTAGTCTGACCCTAGCCTAATATGTAGAGCCTAACAGAATGCACACTCATTACTTCAATTCAGCAACATAAACAATGTGAAGGAGAATAAACTCTATCAGGGTAATTCAAAGAGATCTGAATGGCTGGAGAAAGGTAACCGAACACTGAAAATCAGGGTTCGGTTACCTTTCTTGGCCAATCGGCTAGTCAGAGAGCAGGCAATACGCCAAATGCTGGCGAATTGCCTGAACATACGGTGCCTGTTCGAGGGCAGTGAAACCCCCATAAAAAGCACTGCTTCGGCTATTCAGAGAACACAAACCAGCAGTGAAAGGTTCCCGAAATGCCCTGACATTCGGTGGTTTAATTCGACAGGTTTATTTAGGGGAATCCCATAGACTTCAATGTTAAAAATATTCCCGTTTTAATTCAATATCTAATAAACCGTTCATTATAAAATTCTGCAGTAAAGAGTCTCTTTATTTATAGATTTATTTGGATATTTTAAACATTTTTCTGGATTTTTTTTTCTAAAAAGTCCGATTTTTTTTTTTGATTTTTTTAACTTTACTTATTTTTTCTGTAACAGCCCTTTTTATTATCATTCATTGGATCATATATAAATTTCAGACATTTTCGCTAAGTAGTTTCTTTGCAAACAGCGTTTCACTTTTCAAACAGTCAAGCAAACTGTTTTCCTAATTTATTCACTTCACTCGTCTGCGGTGTCAGCTTTTTCCGGCTGCTTCGCTGCATGATCGGCTCCTGCTCGGGTTTTTCTGGCGTCTTCTGCGGGTTAATCCAGATGTTTTTGCGGGTTTCGGTGTGCATTCGCCGGGGTTTTGCAGTGACTTTTTGTCGGGTTTGCGGCAGCTTTTCGCTGCGCTTCGACGGCCCTGAGGTGCTTGCTGAATACACCGCAGGGTCACCGAAATGGGATCGCTGAATCGGCCCGAATTGAAGAGAACGAAAAGTCACCGAACGTGCGGTGACTTTTCGATTCTCTTTGAATAACCTGTATGTTTGCATAAAACGCAAAGGTAATTAAACATGATAGCAGAGATAGAAGAGATGCTTGTAATGATCGACAAACATAATCAAATTCTTTTTTCCTCTGCAGATTTATTTTAATGTACTCTGGTGTAAAGTACAAATAAATTGTATCAACATTATTATATGAACAGATTTAATTTGTTTCGTCTAATTTAAAGTATTGATGTTGCTGATAATCTGGTTACTGCGCTTCCCTGTCTGTGTATTCATTAGGCACATGCTAAAATAAGGTTCTAAAAGAAATTACATTTATTAACGGGGAAGAAAAAGCTAATTATGGAATTAGAGCATTAATAAAACCCTAAAAAAGTAACAGTGCGCAGTATTTAGCGATTTGCGCTGAGAAACATAATATCCTCACAGTAATTATCTGGCAGTAAAGGCTCAAATAATTTGTGCCGCTGTTCCCTCAGTACAAAATATTTTTTATTTATTTGCACACAAGACCAAAAAAATATTTATCTTAAACTGAGAATTGTTGGTCTCTTAGAAGGATTTCCAGTCTATGTCCTAACAGTGACCTTAATATGTCACACTCAATTGGGGACATCTTAAAAATCTTAAACAGTTAAGACTTTTGCTTTCAAATGCGCACATCCCATGTGACACATTAAGGTCATAATCAGGATTCTTTGAACATAAGTATCCCCGTTGTAGGAAAGAAAAGATTTTAATGTGTCTTTATAGCATTTACAGTAATGTATTATTAGGACAAATCAAATTTTTTCAAAACTAATTGTTGTGTTGTGGAGGTGTTTGTGCTTCTTGTAAAATAAATTCATGTATTTATATGTTATTTGGTCCAAAATTATAATAGAAGTTGTTAGAAAACACTTGATGTAAATTAGATACTTTAGTTTTATTCAAAATTAAATTTTTATTGAAAAAAATTAATAAGATGTGTCCTAATTTCATTTTCATTTACACGATAATATTTATTTTATGCTGGATAGGAGGCAGTAGAATTCAGTGTGCCTATGGCATCGTTGAGTCTTTATATGTCCCTTACAGTATTAGAATTATCCTGATTTATGTGTCTATTGTGAATTGCAAATAAATATTATTAACATTTATTAGTGGAAGGATTAACAGTGAAACCCCTCGCATATCAGCATGTCATGTGTAGTGTGCAGGAAGGAGCTTCCACTTTCCACTGGAAAGAAAGTATGAAGACTGTTGGGAAACCGTATATACAGTATATATATATATATATATATATATATATACACTGTATTGCCAAAAGTATTCGCTCACCCATCCAAATAATCAGAATCCGGTGTTCCAATCACTCCATGGCCACAGGTGTATAAAATCAAGCACCTAGGCATGCAGACTGTTTTTACAAACATTTGTGAAAGAATGGATCGCTCTCAGGTGCTCAGTGAATTCCAGCATGGAACTGTGATAGGATGTCACCTGTGCAACAAATCCAGTCGTGAAATTTCCTCGCTCCTAAATATTCCACAGTCAACTGTCAGCTGTATTATAAGAACGTGGTTGAGAACGATAGCAACTCAGCCACGAAGTGGTAGGCCACGTAAACTGACGGAGCGGGGTCAGCGGATGCTGAGTCGCATAGTGCAAAGAGGTCACCAATTTTCTGCAGAGTCAATCACTACAGACCTCCAAACTTCATGTGGCCTTCAGATTAGCTCAAGAACAGTGCGCAGAGAGCTTCATGGAATGGGTTTCCATGGCCGAGCAGCTGCATCCAAGCCATACATCACCAAGTGCAATGCAAAGCGTCGGATGCAGTGGTGTAAAGCACGCCGCCACTGGACTCTCTAGAGCAGTGGAGACGCGTTCTCTGGAGTGACAAATCATGCTTCTCCATCTGGCAATCTGATGGACGAGTCTAGGTTTGGCGGTTGCCAGGAGAACGGTACTTGTCTTACTGCATTGTGCCAAGTGTAAAGTTTGATGGAGGGGGGATTATGGTGTGGGGTTGTTTTTCAGGAGCTTGGCTTGGCCCCTTAGTTCCAGTGAAAGGAACTCTGAATGCTTCAGCATACCAAGACATTTTGGACAATTCCATGCTCCCAACTGTCTGGGAACAGTTTGGAGCTGGCCCCTTCTTCTTCCAACATGGCTGTGCACCAGTGCACAAAGCAAGGTCCATAAAGACATGGATGACCGAGTCTGGTGTGGATGAACTTTACTGGCCTGCACAGAGTCCTGACCTCAACCCAATAGAACACCTTTGGGATGAATTAGAGCGGAGACTGAGAGCCAGGCCTTCTCGTCCAACATCAGTGTGTGACCTCACAAATGCGCTTCTGGAAGAATGGTCAAAAATTCCCATAAACACACTCCTAAACCTTGTGGACAGCCTTCCCAGAAGAGCTGAAGCTGTTATAGCTGCAAAGGATGGACCGACGTCATATTGAACCCTATGGATTAGGAATGGGATGTCACTTAAGTTCATATACGAGTCAAGGCAGGTGAGCGAATACTTTTGGCAATGTGTGTATATATATATATTTCTTTTTAAATCCTTCACTACCAAGTGATTTTCCAAAAATCCTTTGTCAGGAACCAGTGGTTTTTTGAAAAATAATTTTTAATTAATTATACTGTAAGAAATATTTGGGCATATTCCCAGTGTATTTGTTACTGTAATAACTTATTTGACCAGTAGATGGCGCCATCTACTGCCAAATTGAGTTACAGCCGCTGCTCGAGGTTCCCTGCATCAGCTGCTGAATGTCCAAAATCAGGGCATTCTTTAGCCGATTTTACACAGTTTTAGCTCTTTGAGCATTATGCCCACAGGGCTAAAACTTTGGGGGCACCTTCTGCAGCCCAAAGCAAACAAAATCTGTTTGCAGCAAACACATTTCATTTGCTTCTGTCCTTCAGAGCTGCAGATTGAGATATCTTGATATCGGGCACTGGATGGTGCCTTTTTAGAGCCTGAAGTATCTTTATCTTGGTAGTGAAGGGCATAGGCGTGCGCAGCCTATTGCAATAGGATGTGCACCCAAAAGTTCAAATATATATATACAGTATATATATATTATATATATATATATACACACACACACACACATATTCACGCACCCTTATGCAAACATACAGACACACACTCACGCATTCAGCCAAAATATATCATTACTATAGGGGTCATTCATAGAGCGCTGAAATGTTGCCGACTGTTGTTCCCCGCACTTCGGGGAATCAAATTGCCCCATCCTGCGGTGACTTCACCATTCATCGAAGGGCCCCCAAAGTGCAGGGAATCAGCCACTCGCAACAGGAACCAGGACGCCGCGATCGGCCGGAGGTGACTGTGAGAGGACAGCGAGGGAGCGCAGGGACAGGTATGTAACAGCCAAGGTGTGGCTCGGGGATACTGCTTTAAGCATTGAAATTTAACCCCGAGCCACACTACTCAGGAAAACCGCCAGGGGGCTGAATAAATGCACCGATTTTGACATAAAAATATGTCAAAATCGGACCGCCAGGGAGGTTATCCTCTTGCTGGCAAGCACCAATATTTAGTCTCCAGCCTGTATCTCACGATGCTTTATTCACTATTCTTACTTTGTGCAGTGCAGGCAGAAGATATTGCGGCGATTCTAGGAGCAATACCAGCCTTTTGGGTGCAGGGCAAGGGGGCAACGCTGAGAGAAGGACACAGGTGCTGAATTTTATGCACAGCAGCCTGTTTAAAGACAAATACATGCATTTACACACACAGCATACAGTGCAGTGTATATGAGCATATCATAGAATCCACAGCAATAAAACCCCCAGCAATGTGCATTGTGTATGACCGTATCACAGAATCCACAGCAATAAAACCCCCAGGAATGTGCAGTGTATGAGCATATCACAAAGTCCACAGCAATAAAACCCCCAGTAAAGTGCGGTGTGTATGAGCGTATCACAGAATCCACAGCAATAAAACCCCAGTAATGTGTGGCGTGTATAAATATTTTAAATATACAAAAGTTGCTCCCTCTCCTGCTTACCTTTCTTTTTGCAGGGAGGGGGTTGAGTATTGGTGGTCCAGAAGGGGGGGGTCGAGGAGGGGGAATCCAGCTGGCCGCATCCCATGGACAGCCGCCAGGACCCTTCACTCCCGCAGGCCTGGCAGCAGCCTCTGCTTCCCTGGTGTTCCAGGGCTGTGGAGTGCTGCATTGCGATCTGTGCTTCGCGCTCAGACCGCAGAGCACATCCCACAGTGAGTGACTGAACACGAGCTGAGTGCCGGCGATCGCTGATAACCTGTCACCTGACCGCCAGACACAGTCAGTGAGCGCCGGTGGTCAGGTGACACGTCATCAGCGATCGCCGGCGCTCGTGTCCAGCCACTCACTGTGGGACGTGCTCTGCGGTCTGTGCGCAAAGCACAGATCGCAATGCAGCAACCCACAGCCACTCGACCACCAGGGAAGCAGAGGCTGCCGCCAGGCCTGCGGAAATGAAGGGTCCTGGCGGCTATCCATGGGATGCGGCCAGCCGGGACCCAGAGTGTTCCGCGGGCCTGCATGGTTTGCCGGGGGTCGGCATTAGGGTGTGCCCAGGCACACCCAGCACACCCAGTGCGCATGCCTATGGTGAAGGGGTTAAGGCACAATCTTAAAGGGGCACTCTAGGACAGTGATGGCGAACCTTGGCATTCCAGATATTTCTCAACTACATGTCCCATGATTCCAGGGGTCAAGTCCTGGGAAAAATGTGAGGGAACTCACCCACGAATTCCACAACCCCTATTACCTGAAGAAAAAATATATGTAACAGCCCAGGTGTGGCTCGGGGTTACTGCTTTAAGCATTGAAATTTAACCCCGAGCCACACTACTCAGGAAAACCGCCAGGGGGCTGAATAAATGCACCGATTTTGACATAAAAATATGTCAAAATCGGACCGCCAGGGAGGTTATCCTCTTGCTGGCAAGCACCAATATTTAGTCTCCAGCCTGTATCTCACGATGCTTTATTCACTATTCTATCCATGGGATGCGGCCAGCCGGGACCCAGAGTGTTCCGCGGGCCTGCGTGGTTTGCCGGGGGTCAGCATTAGGGTGTGCCCAGGCACACCCAGCACACCCAGCACACCCAGTGCGCATGCCTGTGGTGAAGGGGTTAAGGCACAATCTTAAAGGGGCACTCTAGGACAGTGATGGCGAACCTTGGCATTCCAGATATTTCTCAACTACATGTCCCATGATTCCAGGGGTCAAGTCCTGGGAAAAAAAGTGAGGGAACTCACCCACGAATTCCACAACCCCTATTACCTGAAGAAAAAATATATATATCACGAGTATAGCAGTGCGTGGCGATACCATTTTTATTAGGTTAACACTACATTTAAAAGACAAACTTTCAAGAGTATAAACTGGAAACTATACTGATCAGTGAAAGGTATCACTCCATACAGGTATACTCGTGATTTTGGCAACTGGACTAACGCATTATATATATATATATATATCTATATCCAGGCACAGACCCCCCCAGAATAATATACACAGCACTGAACCCCCAGAATAATATACACAGCACTGAACCCCCAAAATAATATGCACAGCACTGAACCCCCAGGATAATATACACACCACTAAGCCCCAAGGATAACATAATAACATGCACAGCACTGAGCCCCCATAATAATATACACAGCACTGAACCCCAAGAATAATATGCACAGCACTGAGCCGCCAGAATAATATGCACAGCACTGAGCCCCCAGAATAATATACACAGCACTGGTTATATGGATATATTTTCCCCAGTTCACATGGATATAATTGCCCCAGTTCACATGGATATAATTACCCCCAGCTCATATGGGTATATATTGCCCCAGCTCTCATGGATATGCCCCCCAGCTCTCATGGATAACGCCACCAGCTCTCATGGATAATGCCCCCCAGCTCTCATGGATAATGCCCCCCAGCTCTCATGGATATACCCCCAGGTCTCATGGATAATGCCCCCAGGTCTCATGGATATTGCCCCTAGGTGTCATGGTTAATGCCCCCAGGTGTCATGGATAATGCCCCCAGGTGTCATGGATATTGCCCCCAGGTGTCATGAATATTGCCCCCAGGTCTCATGGATATGCCCCCAGGTCTCATGGATATTGCCCCCAGGTCTCATGGATAGTGCCCCCAGGTCTCATGGATATTGCCCCCAGGTCTCATGGATAGTGCCCCCAGGTCTCATGGATAGTGCCCCCAGGTCTCATGGATATTGCCCCCAGGTCTCATGGATAATGCCCCCGGTCTCATGGATAATGCCCCCAGCTCACCTCTGCTGCTCCTGTTGCTGCTGCCGCCGCACATAGCCGGCGGCTGCGTGCTTCCTGTTAGAACGCCACTGACAGGAAGTGAAGCCGCTCGCCTGGGATCGATGAAACAGCCAGGCGAGCGGCTGCACTTCCGGTCAGCGGGCCGTTCTAACAGGAAGCACGCGGCCGCCGACAATGTGCGGCAGCCGCCTGCTCTGCTCCAGCGTTCGGGCTCGGGCTCCGCTGTGGGAGAAGTGCGGGAGCGCCGTTCCCGCGCGTTCCCGCGCGTTCCCGCTCGACTCGAGCCATGCATGATTCTCAGTCAGCCTAAAGTTTGATTGAGCATCATGAAACATTTATTTATTTTATTTATTTATAAAGAATTTTGACAGGAAGGATACATGTGCTTCCTAAACATCTGGGCTGCCAAGGTTCGCCATCAGTAATCTAGGCACTGTGACCACTCAATGTATTTTAAGTTGCCATAGTGACCTGAGTTCCTTTGCCCCTCTCTATGCTCCTGGTGGGATCTCTGAGAGCTGATTCTCTCCAAAAGCTTAGGTCAATGAGCATTTATCTCAGCTTCTGATGCGTTCCCAGAAGCTGAACTCTTTTCATGACTCAGTCCCAGCCAATGACTGTCAGTGCACATGCATTGAGAGACATCAGATTGTCTAGATGCTGGAATGTCCAGCCTCCCCATGGTCATGCGACTGTCGCTTCATTCAGCAAATGGGCAGCATGTCACGTCTGGACCAGAGGTGAGGGAGCCTCCATTGGAAAGAAGGTGAGTTTGTACACTCGCTAAAGGCTGAAAACAGGAGTGAGGATACAGAAGGGGTCGTTTCCTCCCGCTTCCTCTTTTATCTTTAGAGTAGCACTTTCAGCAAAGTTCTTTTTTCCTTTTCCGAGGGAGAAGATTTTTTTTATTTGCATCTCATGGTCCACCTTTATTAGATCAGTGATGCTGGAATAGGAGATCACGGTTTTCCTCTGCAGCCGTTCTGTCATCTGAGGTGCATAACCGTGCAATTGAAGATCAGGTTTTGCAGGGACAGTAAAGCGCATGTGTTTAAGCCTTTAGAGAGATGTTTACCGACTCTTTGTTCACATAGGAATAAGATGATGCTAATACCTGGAAATGGATGTAAAGTAAAAATTTTTTTACTATCAGGGATATTCAAAAAGAATCAGCGTTCGGTTACCTTTCTTGGCCATTCGGCTATTCAGAGAGCAGGCAATTCGCCAAATCCTGGCGAATTGCCTGCACATACGGTGCCTGTTCGAGGGCAGTGAAATCCCCATAAAAAAGCTTCGGCTATTCAGAGAACACAAACCAGCAGTGAAAGGTTCCTGAAATGCCCTGCCATTCGGTGGTATAATTCGGCAAATTTATTCAGGAGAATCCCATAGGCTTCAATGTTAAAAATATTCCCGTTTTAATTCAATATCTAATAAACCGTTCATTATAAAATTCTGCAGTAAAGAGTCTCTTTATTTATAGATTTTTTAGGATATTTTAAGCTTTTTTTTTTAAAAAAAAGTCAGATTTTTTTTTAAGTTTACTTATTTTTTCTGTAACAGCCCTTTTTATTATCATTCATTGGATCATATGCAAATTTCAGACATTTTCGCTCAGTAGTTTTTTTGCAAACAGCGTTTCACTTTTCAATCATTCATGCAAACTGTTTTGCTAATTTATTCACTGCCTCTTCTGCGGTGTCGGCTTTTTCCGGCGGCTGCGCTGTGTGTGATCGGCTCCTGCTCGGATTTTTCCGGCATCTTCGACGGGTTAATCCAGATGTTTTTATGGGTTTTCAGCATGCATTCGCCGGGTTTTTGCCAGGTTTTCGGTGGGTTTTCGGCAGCTTTTCGGCAGCTTTTCCCTGCAGTTCGACAGCCCTGTGGTGCTTGCTGAATACACCGCAGGGTGGCCGAAATGGGAAAGCCGATTTGCACCGAATTGAAGAGAACGAAAAGTCACCGAACGTGCGTTGACTTTTAGATTCTCTTTGAATAACCCTGTATGTGTCATTGATTTAGGTACACTTCAAAAACATATACAGGGTTTTACAAAGAGATCCGAAAAGTCACCGCTTGTTCTCTGACTTTTCGTTCCCCACACATCGGGGCGATTCGGCAATTCCTAGTTCGCCGACCCTGCAGTGTATTCAAGCACCGCAGGACCCCCGTAGTGCAGGGAATACTCGCAGAACACTTGCCGAACACTCACCATAAACCCGCAGAAACCACCGCAAAAAACAAACCGCTGGAAAAAACCAAGGAGCCGGCGATCACAGCTCAGAGCAGCAACTGGAAAAAGCCAACTAGCAGACGAACGGGGTGAGAAAAAAAAACAGTTTGCTTGAAAGTTTGAAATTTGAAACGCTGTTTGAAAAAGGGCTGTTACAGAAAAATGAAATAAACGATTTAAAAAAAAACGCGCAAAATTTTTGAAACAAAATCCCAAAAAATGGCTGAGAGATCCTAAAAAAATCTAAAAATAAAGACACTATATACTGCAGATTAAAATAATAAACGGTTTAATAGATATTGAATTAACGGGAATATTTTTAACATTGAAGCCTATGGGATTTTCCTGAATAAACCTGCCGAATGAAACCACCGAGCAGCAGGGCACTTCACTGACATTTCTCTGCTGTTCGGTGTCTCTGAATAGACAAACCATTGCTTCTCTATGGGGGATTTCACTGCCCTCGAACAGGCAACTAACGTGCAGGCAATTCACCAAGATTTGGCAAACTGCCTGCTCTCTGAATAGCCGAATGGCCCCGAAATGTCACCGTTCGCTGATATTCAGTGCCCGGTTACATTTCGGGGCCAGATCGTCTCTCTCTGAATGACCCTGATATAGTGTTGCTTAAAACCCTGTACTCGACAACAATACCGCCAGAATACTCTTCAGTTACTATAGATCAGGGATGTCAAACTCCGGCCCCCCAGGTGTTTATTGCCTACAATTCCCAGAATTCTATGAATGCAATAAATGGCCAGAGAATCATGGGAGCTGAAGTTCAGAAACATCTGGGGGCCATAATTTGTGCTCCCTGCTGTAGAATATCTGTTTAGTATTTCCTAACGCTGACCCAATCATGGAAATATAAATACATTTATAATAAGGCAGATGGCGGGAAACGATTAAATCATCGTGGTCGTGAAGCTGTTTAGAAAGGAAACTATAAATCGGTTGATATTTGCGTGGAGGCAAACACACACATTAATGAATATGCACACTGTTCATGAATACACATGCATAAGCTATTTATTGTTTACCAAAGCAGGAAAGATGAGCTTTTATTCTGTAAATACGGAGATCAAGGATTCACATTCCATTCGGTTTCCTTAGTGGTATCTACGTCTTCTATTGACACGAGGAGATCCCATCTCTGACGAATCTCTTTATCAGGGTTATTCAAAGAGAATCGAAAAGCCACTGCACGTTCGGTGACTTTTCGTTCTCTTCAATAACGGTTCGATTTGGTGATTCCATTTCGGCGACCCTGCGGTGTATTCAGCAAGCACCACAGGGTCCCTGAATTGCAGGGAGAGGTTGCCGCAAACCCGCCGAAAACTCACCGCAAAACAAGGGCAAACGCAAACCGAAAACCCGCAAAAACATCTGGATTAACCCCGCCGAAAACGGCGGAAAAACCTTGAGCAGGAGTCGATCACACGCAGAGCAGCCGCCGGAAAAAGCCGACACTGCAGACGAATGCAGTGAATAAATTAGAAAAACAGTACGCTTGAATGTTTGAAAAGTGAAACGCTGTTTTCAAAGAAACTACTGAGCGAAAATGTCTGAAATTTACATATGAGGTCCAGGGAATGATAATAAAAAGGGCTGTTACAGAAAAAAGAAAACTTAAAAACCAAAATTAAAAAAACAAAAAAAATATTTTTTCACGGAATGCGCAAAAACGGTCAGACGACGCGCATTTTCGGCCGTGATTTTGTACGGATCGTCAATAAAACTATTTTTGCGTCTGGACGTTATGTAGGCTGGACATTAGCAGCGTCTGACAAGCGTCTGACCTAATCACGCAAACACGCCGCTATGCCGCAGCTGCGCACTCAGTACGTCAATACTAGCGGTTCAGCGTTCTCAAACAAATGCGTTCAAATTCCACTTGCGTTGCACGGCCGGACTTTTGTGCGGCCGTACATCGTATATTGGCCGTCATTGCCCGTCATCTGCTGCTAGTGCGGCTGTAATTAAGTGCGCCAGAACACACGTTAAAAGTGCGCTGGTCTGACCCCAGCCTTAAACCACCGAATGACAGGGCATTTCGGGAACCTTTCCCTGCTGGTTTTTGTTCTCTGAATAGACGAAGCAGTGCTTCTCTATGGGGATTTCACTGCCCTCGAACAGGCACCGTATGTGCAGGCAATTCGCCAAGATTTGACGAATTGCCTGCTCTCTGGATAGCCGAATGGCCAAGAAAGGTAACCGAACGCTGAAGTTCCCTTTCGGCAGACGTTCGGATCTCTTTGAATAACCCTGTAAGTCTTTGAATTGCTTCTTGTGTTCCACGTTTGCATATTTACAGTCAAAGCCAGAGGAGAAATAGGTCTCTTTAAGGAAGGATTAATAAACTGCGAAATATTCAAGATTCATACTATGCCAACCTAATGACTGTGGTTCCTATCCCAAGGTCGGTGTTTACTTAACCAGAGCTGGTGGAAACTTACCAGACCCATCATACACTATCAAGGGATAGAAATGTATCAAGATTATGAGGGTTATTCAGAGAAAAGTGAAAACCAGGAGAACTGGCAGGAGAAGAGAACAATGTAGACCAAATAGCCGATTTGAAAAGTGAGATAAATGGGAGAATTTTTATGGTTTGGCTATTTTGACCTAGAATTTTCACTTCCCTGGCCAATTCTCCTGAGTTTCACCTTTCTTTGAATAGAAATGTATATATATATTTTGCATTTTGGTACTTGTTGCTTTGTTGTTGTGCCGCCCTGGTAATTTTGATTCTGTTGATTATTTAGTAGGACAGTGGAGGAGTCCTGTTTTTGGATATGCCCCCATTCTTCAGATTGCAGGATATTTGATTTATTGTGTCAGCCATCGATGTCACTTAACGTTTTAAAGGTTTTAAAATGATTTTTCTTTTGTTAATTTAAATCCTTTATGTCTTCTTTATAAAAGACACTACTTAATAGTGGAAGGTATTGTAGTTTTAGTACATAGCATTACTGCACAGCCCTGGCCTATTACACAGGAACATTTATAGAACCGTAAGTTAGGATAAAAGGATCCCACCTGCTCGCGACTGAAATATAAAATTACGGTATGTGTCACAGACCCTCCACGGGTATCCGCGTGCCACAGGGAAAAAAAAGAATGGAGGAACTCATACCCAGTCGCACAAGAGTAAAAAAAGATTATAGGGATGTAAACCAGGCTGAGCAGTGTAACACATAATTATACACATTCTGCTTTTATAATTTTAGAGCTCTAGGTGTTACAGCTAAAAACACGACCTCTGTATTTTCAGGCTGCACTAATAGTAACAATAAAAATGTCTTCACTGTAAAATGGGTGAAGATTCATCATAATTAAAAATTAAAACCTAAAATTCTACAGTAAATGTCTTTCAGGAATTTAAAGTACAAAACGACTTTTACCTATTTGACAGGGCGCCTCTCCCTTTAATTAGGTCAGAGCTTTTTCACTGACCTATATAGGGCTCTATTACCTTCTTCGCACAAACGTTAAACGCATGCGCAAAAACGCATTAGCGCAAAACCCTTTCGTCGTATTACAATGTCTGCGCAAAAAATGCGCGTTAACGTCTACCGCGGGTGAACGTGCTGTACTGCGCAGGTCCTATACTTAACATTGTGAGCGCAAATGCATTTGTGCGCTGGTACGCGGATGGTAGTACAATCTATGCGCAAAATTTAACGCACAGCGTTTGCGCGCATAATTTTAACGTCTTTGAAAAGCTGGTGGTAACAGCAAATCTGAACGTCCTGGCCGAAACCAAATACACCAGCCCAAAAAAAAAATACAGCAAAGTATAGTTACACATTCTACACATACCCAAACAATAAAATGAGGAAGTTGTGCGTGTTTTTATTATTGCTGCAGTATATATGCGCAGATTGACTTTGACAGGCTCAAAAACTTAACGTGTGACAATTAAGGTTCTTAATTCTGATTGGCTGAATCGCGTGAAAAAATAGTCCGCACACCGATTTCTGCGCACAGCGTTAATGCTTTTTTTTTACGCAAGTTATTTTTTGACGGATGAAATAATGCACGAGGATCGTAATACCAGCGTTAATTTAAACACGTTAACGTTTAACGCTTCGCGCAAAAATTCACGCATTTAGGCTGGTGTCAGATGAGCGCATTTTGTACGGACTGTGCGTCCGTGCAGTACGGACGCACTTTCTGACGGAAGTCGCAGTAGTGGCCACACAGTCCGTTTTTGTGACTGACGTTATTTTTGACGGATGTAGCAGGGAAAATAAATTAAATATGAAAACCATTTTGTCCGTAAAAAAAATGCTGGACGTATAAATGCAGTCCGTCTGACCACGTTCCATCACTCACACACAAAGCTATGCGGATGTTGTGGACGCAGCGCATTCTGTGTGTCCGTTCTAGCGGTTTTACGTTCTTGTCTAACTTGCGTCAGTTTGCCTCGTGTGTTGTGCGCCCGCAGTTCGGTGCGAACGCACTTCGTGTTGGGGGGGCTCCATTGGCGATTATTCTATGCTACAACGACGTTATTATGTGTGCAAAAACGGACGTTCACACTGCGCTCGTCTGACAGGATCATTACCGTGCATTTTTGCATGAAGAATGTAATAGAGCCCATAGTGTAATAAACGGTAGAGGTGTGCATTAGTTTCGTAGCGAATCTCAATTAGTTTGAAATTTCGTTAATTCGTATTTCAGAAGTAACAAATTAATTTCATCCGAATTGAAACGAAAACAAAATTGATTCGTTATACTGTTTCACAAGAGAAACCATTGATTGCATGATTCCTCTATGCACACTGCAGCGAAACAGTAATTTAACCCTAGCTTTCCTTTTAACCCTTATGTTTAACCCGAATCTAACAGTAATAGAGCAGGATTTACTGTTCTTTTTTTAAGTGATCCTAAAATTCGAATCGATCCCAAATTACAAACGAAATTATGAAAACAAATCAGTTTTGTTTTACTGTTTCACAAAGCACCCCGTCCCTGTCAATTGGCTGCGGTGTTTAATCTGTTGCATTCAGCATCACAGGCCAATAGACCAAGCTCAATATTTAACCCTAGATTGCCCTTTAACCCTCACGTTTAACCCTAATCTAACAGTAATTGAGCAGGATTTTTTTTTTTTTTTAGTGATCCGAAATTCGAATCGAATCAAAATGAAATTACGAAACGAAATTGCAAAACAAAACTCCGGAATGAAATTCCAAAAATGAGATTATTTTCAAACGAAGCAAATTTTTCAGCTGTGCACACCTCCTAATAAACGGAGATATTTATCGTTTAAATGTTCCCCCTCTCCCCAGCGCAGGTGATAAGATTTGCTGCTCAGTGATTGCAGGATTCAGTCTGCATTTTCCCAAAGTGATCTGTAAAACCTAACCTGTTAGAGGGTCCTGAGGACCAAGTCTGGGAAACACGGTCAGGGTAATTCAAAGAGATCCGAATGGCTGCCGAAAGGGAACCGAACGCTGAAAATCACTTTTTTGGCCATTCGGCTATCCAGAGAGCAGGCAATTCGCCAAATCCTGGTGAATTGCCTGCACATACGGTGCCTGTTCGGTCCCTGTTTGAGGGCAGTGAAATTCCCATGAAAAAGCACTGCTTTGGCTATTCAGAGAACAAAAACCAGCAGTGACAGGTTCCCGAAATGCCCTGTCATTCGGTGGTTTAATTCGGCAGGTTTATTCAGGCGAATCCCATAGGCTTCAATGTTAAAAATATTCCCGTTTTAACTCAATATCTAATAAACCGTTGATTTATAATATTCTGCAGTAAAAAGTCTCTTTATTTATAGATTTTTTTAGGATATTTTAAGCATTTTACAGGTTTTTTTTTTAACTTATTTTTTCTGTAACAGCCCTTTTTATTATCATTCCCTCGACCTCGTAAGTAAATTTCAGACATTTTCGCTCAGTAATTTCTTTGCAAACAGCATTTCACTTTTCAAACATTCAAGCCAACTGTTTTGCTAATTTATTCACTGAATTCGACTTTTTCCCGGCGGCTGCGCTGAGTGTGATCAGCTCCTGCTCGGGTTTTTCCTGCATTTTCTGCGAGTTAAACCAGATGCATTTGCTGGGTTTTTGCGGTGAGTTTTGATCGTGTTTGCAGCGGCTTTTCCCTGCACTTCGACGGCCCTGTGGTGCTTGCTGAATACACCGCAGGGTCGCCGAAATGGGATCGCCAAATCGCACCGAATTGAAGAGAAGGAAAAGTCACCGAACATGCGGTGACTTTTCGATTCTCTTTGAATAACCCTGTGTGTTAACATGTTCTTGGCCTGGTGAGTCAGCTGCTTCTGAGTGATTATGGTAGTGTAGGGGTTAATTAGAATTATTAGTTTATTTTTAATCGTCTGTCCTGCTTGGTTTTCTTAATCTGAATATTAAATTACTAGCTATACATTTATTATACTTTTCAAAATACGTTCCCTTTTGGCAACACACATATTTAAATACTTACAAGTATAAACGAATACAGAGTAAAATAAAAGCAATAAACCATCAATACTTTATTCACACTCTTAATTAAAACATAGGATGCAAAATGAGCAACAAACCATAGGATAACTGCGGGTTGGTACCTACACTGCTCTTTAGGGACCTCTTCAAAGTTGGAAAATTGCTTCATATGTTCAGTAATCTTTCCTTGATTATCAACCATGGTATTTTTAGCTCATGAATAGCTTGTCTCCTTGACGGTAGAGACGACAAGGAGTTTAATTCCGAAATGATTGTTCTCTCCACATTAGAGGTTCCTAATTATTTCAGTACATTTTGAGACCATCAAAGACAGGTTAGGATGTAATAGAAACATAGAAACATAGAAAAATGTCGGCAGATAAGAACCTTTCGGCCCATCTAGTCTGCCCAATTACATGGATACTTTACCTGGATTTATCTTTTGTTTAGGATAGCCTTATGCCTATCCCATGCCTGCTTAAATTCAATTACTGTTTTGGCCTCTACCACTTCAACTGGAAGACTGTTCCATGTATCCACCACCCTCTCCGTAAAATAATGCTTCCTGATGTTACTTTTAAACCTTTGCCCCTCTAATCTAAGACTATGTCCTCTTGTTTTGCTACTTTGTTTCCTTTTAAATATACTCCCTTCCTCTACCTTGTGGATTCCCTTTACGTATTTAAATGTTTCTATCATATCTCCTCTGTCTCGTCTTTTTTCCAAGCTGTACATGTTAAGATCATTAAGCCTTTCCTGGTAACTTTTCTCCTTCAAGCCGTACACCATTTTAGTAGCCCTTCTCTGAATTCTCTCTAAGATGTCTATATCCTTCTGGAGATACGGTCTCCAGTACTGCACACAGTACTCCAAGTGAGGTCTCACCAGTGCTCTGTACAGTGGCATGAGCACTTCCCTTTTCCTACTGCTAATACCTCTCCCTACACAACCAAGCATTCTGCTAGCATTTCCTGCTGCTCTATTACATTGACTACTTATCTTTAGATCCTCTGAAATAATGACCCCTAAATCCCTTTCCTCAGATGTTGAGGTTAGGACTGTATCAAATATTCTATATTCAGCCCTTGGGTTTTTACGTCCCAGGTGCATTATCTTGCACTTATCCACGTCAATAATTTACAATTGGGAAAATAATTCCAATCAATACCCATTTAACAGCTCGTAAGAGCAGAAAAGAAACCTAAAATGTGCATCTGTAATGCTAAAGCGTAATAAAAGTGTTTAAATACTTCACTATTGGATTGAAAGAAAAAAAAAGAAAGCTGACGAATATGTAAATAACTTGCAGAACCTTGGGTTTGCAGATAAATATTGTTCTCTTCAATTAAGAGGTGATATACAGTATGTTAATTAATGCCCAAAGGTAGAGCCATCACCATTAACATGCAGAGTACAGATATACAGGATACATAGGATATACAGGATATGGTTACTTTAGAAAGTAAACAGTAGAGATGTGCATTCATTTTGGAAAAATTCAGTATTTGGAACGAAATTTGATAATTCGTATTTCAGAAGTACTTCCGAATAACGAATCGATACGATACGAATTCAAAACGAAACAAAACGGTATAAAATAAATTTATTTTGTTTTGCACAGTGTCCTCATCAAAAAAGAAAAATTTTAATAATGGATATCAACTATCGAATTTGAAATCGATTCGAAAGTTCAAATCAATTCGAAACGAAACGAAATACTTAACTTATTCAGAGAGATCCGAAATGACGCCGAAATGTAACCGGACACTGAAATTCAGCAAACGGGGACATCCGGCTACTCAGAAACCAGGCAGCTCACCACATTTTGGCGAATTGCCTGCACATACGGTGCCTGTTCGAGCGCAGTGAAATCCCCATAGAGAAGCAATGGTTAATCTATTCAGAGAACACCGAACAGCAGAGAAAAGTTGCTGAAATGCCCCGCCGTTCAGTGTTTTCATTCGGCAGGTTTATTCAGGTGAATCCCATAGCCTTCAATGTTAAAAATATTTCTGTTTTAATACAATATCTAATAAATCGTTTATTACTATATTCTGCAGTAAAAAGTGTCTATATTTATAGATTTTTTAGGATTTTTCCGGCAAATTTTTTCTGGTTTTTTTTTAAAGCTTTTTTCATTTTTCTGTAACAGACCTTTTTATTATCATTCATAGCACCTTATATGTTAATTCCATACATTTTCGTTGAGTAATTTTTTTGCAAACAGCGTCTCAATTTCAAACTTTCAAGCAAACTGGGTTTTTTTTCCACCTCATTCGTCTGCGTGTCAGTTTTTCCCAGCGGCTGCGTGGTGCGGTGATTGGCGGCTCGTCAGGTTTTTCCGACGTGTTCGGCGGTGTTTTTGCGGCAGTTTCTGCGGGTTTTCTGAGAGTGTTCGGCGAGTGTTCTGCGAGTTTGCGGCGGGTTTTCCCTGCACTACGGGGGGCCCTGCGGTGCTTGCTGAATACACCGCAGGGTCGGTGAACTAGAATCGCTGAATCTCTCCAAAGTGCAGGGAACGAAAGGTCACCGAACGTGCGGCGACATTTCGAATCTCTCTGAATAACCCTGTTTATTTTCTATATTCATTGCATAAATGAATTCGTTGCTAAAAGGAGAATTCTGATTGCCATTAATTTAGAAAAGGAAGTTTTTGCTTTTGGGCACAATTTTTTTTTGTCCCTGCTTTTTGGATCAACAGCAGCAGCCTGGACATGTGGAAGGTTGAATTTGATGGACCTTGGTCTTATTTTCAACCTAGTGTAAATTACTATGCGATCCAGCTACAGTGCACAAGACAACAACGTAGCGCCAGCGAACTAAAAGTCCACTGGAAAGCGAGTATGTGTGTACTACAAGTCCATAGCTGAGATATCCTTTATCTTCAAAGATTGTCCTGTTCTAGAGGAGATATATCAACAAACTGTAGGGAAGGAGAAAGAACCAAAAATTGCACAGTATATAGCACCAAATGGGTAGAATAAACAGCAGGTATTCAACTCACGTGTTCATGAGCCAAACTCCTGGCTTTAGGGTGAAAAGGCTTTATGGGTCTTATAAAGGATCTTCAGGTGCCCATCTGACCCCCTTTAATTAGGATCCAGTGGATGATGGACAGGATACCCCTGCAGTGAAGCAGAATATACCAGGGATACCCCTAGTGCAATCTTGTATAACAACAGATAGAATAATATGAGCTGAGATAGAAAACTTACATGCTATTGAGCCTCAATTGGCTCTTTGAATCATGCTCAGGGGATTGTAAGGAATCCCCAAGACCTTCTTGGACAGCATAAGGCAAATCAACAGTAATTTAAAAACATTTATTGGTATAAAAACAATAATAGCTACCAGAACGCGTTTCGCCATGTAGGCTTTTTCAGCTGGCAATCATTTAATATAAATCCAGCTACAGTAGCTACAATCGGTTGTTTGTAAATTTTGGATTGAATCTGCTAATGTAACAGCTATAGCAATAATTATAACTGGATCCTACAAACAAACAAATGCCTTTGCCCAGAAAACAGACGCTTGCCGTTCCGGGTGGTATTTTATTTTTATAGTTTCTGTGGTTGTAAAGACTGATCTTAATCTTTTATTTGTTTCTTGACTATCGAAATACGACAACATACAATTAACGAACATATTTCAGGGAAACTAAATGGAGTTTCAAGTTTCATGTAATAAAAACAAACGATCTGTAAAATGAGTCGACAAATATCTGTTACATTGATACAATGTTTAATAGGTCTTTATTTACAAGTAGTGAATCTCAATTTTAATCCCAGGATAATCACTTAATCGACAAAGAGCAATTGATGGTAAATTAACCCTTTTCATACTTGGTATTGTTGGTAAATATGTAAACCCATCAGTCATCAATAATGTAAATCGGATAACTAATGCATATGTTAATGGGCTCAATTTTATTTTTTAGAATAGAATGAAGCAAAGTAACTCTTGTTTCAGTCGCAGTATAATCCTTGAACATTTTAGTGTTTTCTGTTTTCTTAAAACAGTCGGCCCCGAGCCACTAAGGGATTATTGGCATACGCTTTGCAAGGGCGACAGGTTCATAAAGATTTTTTTTCTTCAATGGGTCATCTATAATGCATCGCATGTTGCGTATCCCATGATAGGAAAAGGAAATCAACATTTCCTAATTAAGAGTCAGTTTATTCTCTGCCATTAGAGCATTAAATACATAATAACCTATATGCATTCAAGCAGAGACGTCATTTTTTTTAACCTTTAATACAAATATACAGGCCAATAAAAATGCTATATTTAATTAACTTGTGACAGCATCGGAAATTATTACTGTGCATCGAGTATTGATACTGTGTCCATTTTGATTTTTGGAAACCGAAAACAATACTTTATTAAGTTCACAATCTGAAGGAATGATGGCAGCCTAAGCCGTCATAATGATTCGCTCCTTAAACTGTTTTCCAGAATTCAATGTCCTACGGATTATTTCTCCACAGGCCTCTGTAAAGCTGCCTGAGCTGAATAAGCCAAATATTTCACACTGGCACAGAATCTTTAAATAAGCAGATTTCGATGTTAACAAGTGTTGGCGGTTGTACATATGGGGATTTATCAAACTATGTGTCCCAATACAGATATTTTTCCAGATGCAAATGTTGTTGCACATCAATATTTTGCTAGTAAACATTGCAAGTTCTGCCTGCCGCAATCCTGCTTAAATATTATTATTTAATTATTCCAGGTCTTCATGTTTTTCTCCATTCTTTTTCTTTTTGTATGGTACCTTTGCACCTGGTCCACCTTGAGACACCGTCCCAACAGGTAACCACAGCTGGGGAGGTAGAAAAGTTGTCAGAGCGGGTAACAGCAGTTGGGGATGTAGAAGAGCCATCCCAGCGGGTAACAAGAGCTGAGGAGGTAGACGAGCTGTCCGAGTGGGTAACAGCAGTTGGGGATGTAGGAGAGCCATCCCAGCGGGTAGCGGCAGTTGGGGATGTAGGAGAGCCGTCCCAGCGGGTAGCGGCAGTTGGGGATGTAAAAGAACCGTGCCATCGGGATAATGGCAGTTGGGGATGTAGAAGAGCCGTCCCAGTGGGTAACAACAGCTGAGGAGGTAGAAGAGCTGTCCGAGCAGGTAACAGCAGTTGGGGATGTAGGAGAACCATCCCAGCGGGTAGCGGCAGTTGGGGATGTAGGAGAGCCATCCCAGCGGGTAGCGGCAGTTGGGGATGTAAAAGAACCGTGCCATCGGGATAATGGCAGTTGGGGATGTAGAAGAGCCGTCCCAGTGGGTAACAACAGCTGAGGAGGTAGAAGAGCTGTCCGAGCAGGTAACGGCAGTTGGGGATGTAGGAGAGCCGTCCCAGCGGGTAGCGGCAGTTGGGGATGTAGGAGAGCCGTCCCAGCGGGTAGCGGCAGTTGGGGATGTAAAAAAACCGTGCCATCGGGATAATGGCAGTTGGGGATGTAGAAGAGCCGTCCCAGTGGATAACAACAGCTGAGGAGGTAGAAGAGCTGTCCGAGCAGGTAACGGCAGTTGGGGATGTAGGAGAGCCGTCCCAGCGGGTAGCGGCAGTTGGGGATGTAAAAGAACCGTGCCATCGGGATAATGGCAGTTGGGGATGTAGAAGAGCCGTCCCAGTGGATAACAACAGCTGAGGAGGTAGAAGAGCTGTCCGAGCAGGTAACAGCAGTTGGGGATGTAGGAGAGCCATCCCAGCGGGTAGCGACAGTTGGGGATGTAGAAAAGCCGTCCCAGCGGGTAACAACAACTGGGGTGGTAGAAGAGCTGTCTGAGCAGGTAATGGCAGTTGGGAATGTAGGAGAGTCGTCCCAGCGGGTAACAACAACTGGGGTGGTAGAAGAGCTGTCTGAGTGGGTAATGGCAGTTGGGGATGTAAACGAGCCGTGCCTTTGGGTAATGGCAGTTAGGAATGTAGGAGAGCCATCACAGTGGGTAACAACAACTGGAGAGGTAGAAGAGCTGTCTCAGGGGGGTTAACAGCAATTGGGGACGTAGAAGAGCTGTCCCAGCGGGTAACAACAGCTGGGGAGGTAGAAGAGTGTTGCAAACCGGTGTCACCATGACCCCTTAAATTTGCATAACTAAGTGGTCATGGTGGCTAGAATGTCCCTTTTAAGCTACAAGTGGAGTACATGAATCTGCATTGTGTCTACATCTGTTTGATGCAAATATGAACCGAGATTGACTGAAAAAGCAAGGGAACTTTATATATTGTTAATAAGCTCTTGAAGTTATGAAGAGATGCTGGGGGATTTTATAATGAATACATATTAATATTTTAAATCTGCGTTTGGATCCTGTTCGCTGTAGACCGAGTAGTTATTGCTGGTACATAATTGCTAATTATTTTATGTGTAGGTAAACTATTCCTTCTGTTAATCTAATTAGAAAATTGAGCTGTGCTCTCATAGGGTTTTGCAGAACTTGATAATATTGCTGTGGAGATGTTCACATAGTCCATGTCTGCTTTCTGTTTATCTAGAAATATAAGAACGAGAGATGGTTTGATGTATTTTATTTTTTTTACAATCTTTCTCATGTACAAGGTTTTTCTTCTGATCTCCCCATCAATCCAAGTGGACTGGAGCTACACAACTCTTTCCTTATTCTTTATTAATGACATCTCTTAAACCTATTTCTACAGAGAAATAAAATATGTAAATGTTTAAGGAAAGAACGTTGATCTTATTTCTATTTCATCGATGAGTGAGTTTTTGATATTGTGAAACAAAACTTTCCAGGTTAGAAGTGATCTCCATTTATAATGCTCAGACCTCTTCAACGTTGAGGAATTTCACCCTCGTGTGCTGAGCTCGTTTGGATCATTTTTAGTAATAACGCTTAAATGTTACTTAAAGTTCTGTTTTCTTGCAGAACCCACACAAAAATATATTCTTATTCTCAGCAGATACAAAATACCCATATATTATATTGTATGTGTGTATTAGACATGTGCGTGTCGTTCCGAATCAAAATTCGATCGCAAATTAGCCGATTCGTATTTCGGAAGCATTTCCAAAATACGAAAATCGGCCATCTGAATTTTCAGATCGGTACGAAATTACGAATCGCAGTAACATAACAAAAAACAGAAACAAAAAATTGGAACAAAAACCTATCCGAAAATTATCCAAAATGATGCGAAATGATAAAAAATGGAAGGAAAATGACCCAAAATGAAAAAAACCCACAGAACAAAACGATCCTAAACGATTAAAAACTGGGATTGTTTTTACATTGAAAAATATAGGATTCATCTTATTAAACCTGTCGAAGGAACCACCAAAAATTAGGGTTAGAAATTTTAACCCTAATTTTTAGCCCTAACCCTAATGTCTAACCCTAGTGTCTAACCCTAATTTCTCTCCCTGATTTTTGGTGGCTCGTTTGACAGGTTTAATCAGGTGAATCCTATAGGTTTTATTGTAAAAAAAAACCCATATTTTATTAAATATTTATTCAACCGTTTATTCTTTTCACTTGCAGCAAAAAGTATCTTTATTTATTTTCAGTATTCTTTAGGCATTTTTGGGGGATTTTTTTCGTGATATTTTTGGATTCCTAATTTATTTTAAAAAACAAGGCTTTTTTTTTTTGCTGTAGGCAGCGTTTTTTTTTCTTTCCTTCAGTCTGGCTGCGTGTTGCGGGGCTATCCATGGTGCTGAATCCTATTCAGAAAAAAGGATAGCAGCCCCGTGGGGCTCCAGTGCAGGGGGATTACATTTTTTTTACCCTAATCTAAGTAATTAATGAATCCGTTTCACATTCCGATAACTAATAAAAACAAAAGAACTAATAAAAATGAAATACGAATCAACCCGAAATAAGAATTAACTATAAAAATTAAAAAAAAGAATGAACCTGAAAAACTAAATACCAGCTATTCAAATGAATGAATCAACCCAAAATATGAATAAACAAAGAAACGAATGGACCTGAAAAACAAAAAACAGTTATCTGAATATTCAGATTGGTCTGAAAATACGCTGTAACATATCGAACGACCCTAATTTTTTTAAAAAATGGAACGAGATGATCCGAAACAGAGCGAAATTATACAAAACTCAACAAATTCTTTGGCCATGCACATGTCTAGTGTGTATGGTGTGTCCCTTCAGAAGAATGCATCAAACAGGGTTTAAAAAAGTGTATTTTTTAAAATTAAGATTTCAATAATTTGCAGCTTGTAAGTTTATTATTCCACACTATCAGGGTTACTCAGAGAGAGGTGAAAACCAGGAGAATGGCTGGAGAAGTGAAAATTCTAGGTCAAAATAGCCGATTTGGAAAGTGAGATACATGGGCGAATTTTTCTGGTTTGGCTATTTTGACCTAAAATTTTCACTTCTCCAGTCATTCCCTTGATTTTCACCTCTCTCTGAATAACCCTTTATATCATCCAAACCTTTGGTCATATATTCTATGGGGTACCCTTTTTTTTTTTCTAAAGAGAAACTTTATATGTCCTCCTAACCTATCTGGTTCCAGAGATACAGTGATCTAAATATATTGTAAAATATCACGGTTATTCAAAGAGAATCAAAGTCACCGCACGTTCGGTGACTTTTCCTTCTCTTCAATTCGGTGCGATTTGGCGATCCCATTTCGGCGACCCTGCGGTGTATTCAGCAAGCACCACAGGGCCGTCGTAGTGCAGGTAAAAGCCGCCGCAAACCCGCCGAACACACTCACCGCAAAACCTGGCGAATGCACACCGAAACCCGCAAAAACATCTGGATTAACCCCGCCGAACACACCGGAAGAAACCCGAGCAGGAGCCGATCAGAGCGCAAAATCCCGACACCGCAGAGGAATGGAGTGAGAAAAAAAAAAACAGTACGCTTGAAAAGTGAAACGCTGTTTGCAAAGAAACTACTGAGCGAAAATGTCTGAAATTTACATATGATCCAATGAATGATAATAAAAAGGGATGTTACAGAAAAAAGAAAAAAACGATTTAAAAAAAGAAAAATGTTCGTAGAAAAATCCCGAAAAATGCCTAAAAGGTCCTAAAAAAATCTATAAATAAAGAGACTTTTTACTGCAGAATATTATAATAAACGGTTTATTAGATATTGAATTAAAACAGGAATATTTTTAACATTGAAGCCTATGGGATTCTCTAGAATAAACCTGTCGAATGAAACCACCGAACAGCAGGGCATTTCGGTAACTTTTCCCTGCTGGTTTTGTGTTCTCTGAATAGAGGAAGCATTGCTTCTCTATGGGGATTTCACTGCCCTCGAAAAGGCAACGAACAGGCACCGTTGCTCGTTGTTCGCCAACATTTGGCAAACTGCCTGCTCTCTGAATAGCCGAATGGCCAAGAAAGGTAACCGTACGCTGAATTTCACTGTTCGGTTACCTTTCGGCCACAATTCGGATCTCTTTGAATAACCCTGTATATTTTTTTTACACAGAGCAAGGCGCCCCTTGTTGTAGGTTCTTGAAAGCACATGCCTACTCTGCCTAATTATAAATCCAGCCCTGCATGCACACAGCTCCGATCCATCATTTTGCGCAGGCGCTACGAAACTTGTGTATGTAAAATGTTCAAGTACCCGTAGCAGTATGCAGCAAGTTGCACAGGAATTAAAATTGTGCAGAAAAGCTTCGGGTACTTCTGGATTGGGAGTCCCGGAGCCAAAGAGGAGGAGCTGTGTGCAGCAAGGGAGAAAAGGTGAGTAAAATCACCTGAAAATAGAAACAAATATATTTAAGGACAAAAAAAGGAGCTCTGGTTTTCAATATAGTATCCCCGTAAAATAATAAGTAATGGAGAATTTGTTACTGCAAGGAAATAATCAATTTTTACTTAACTTTTTGGTTGTAATTAATCACACTGTGTTTCATAACTAAAATGAATATGCATAAAATATTGAAGATGGAATGACAAATGACATTAACAATTAAAAATTACAAACAAATTTAGAGTCTGCTGCTTGTCGGTTTTCATGGTGACATGGTTTATTGATAACTAGGGATGTGCCTAAACTAGGGTTTCGGAATTTCGGAATTTTCACGAAATTTCCCGATTCGTGTTTTCGGATGCGGCCGAATTTCCGAAAATTTTTAGATCCGAAAATGTCAGATCCGAAACGTTTTCCGAGCCGAAACGAAATATTTTCGGATTTTTCGAATGGACTTGAAATGTGTCAAACGAGGAGAACAGACGTTCCGAAAAAACGAAAATTTTCCGAAAAACGAAAATTTCCCGAAAAACGAAAATTTTCTAAAAAAGACAAAAATTTTCTGAAAACGAAAATTTTCCGAAAAAACGAAAAGTCGATACAAAAAACGAGTAGTGACACGAAAAATACGAAAAATGGTCGATATTCCGAAAAATGTACAATTCCGAAAAACTAAAATTTCCGAAATCACGAAAAGTCGATACAAAAACCGAGCACAGTGACACGAAAATACGAGAAATGGTCGATATTCTGAAAAAATTTACCCGAAAAACGAGCCGAACCGAATCGAATCAAAACCAAAATCGGTCGAAACGAGCCGAATCGAAAAGTTTAAAAATCCGAAAAATCGAACTGAATCGAACCGAAAAAAAAATCGGTGCACAAGCCTATTGATAACCGGATGCCGTTACATGGGCTTGTTTTGGTTTTATGCTCTGTATAGTAAGTCTTGCGTTGTTTTATGTAGCACTGTGGTCCTGGGGAACATTGTCTGGTTTTATTGGGTACAAGTTGTATATCATTGAAACAACAGTAAAGTGTGATTCTGAGTCTATTGTTATCCATGTTAAAATGAGATGACAATTACAGGGTTATTCAGAGAGCACTGAAATATCACCGACATTCCGGTGCTCTTTGATTCGCCACATTTCGGTGAGTCCGGTTCGCTGACCCTGGAGTGAATTCAGCATTCAATGCAGGGTCCCCAAAGTGTAGCGGATCGGCCGCCAAACGCTGCCGCAAACCCGCCGACCTCAACCCGCCGGACAGCCACTGCAAACCTGCTGCTGCCAACCCAACGGGCAGCCGCCAAATGCAGTCGACGAGCCACCAAACACAGCACCGACTAGGGGCAGAAAAAAGCCGTCAAGCCGCCGGACAGGTAACAAAAACAACAAAACAATAAAACGATTGCAAGTGCCAAATTTGAAATGCAGTGTGCAAAAAAACTACTTGAAGAAAATGTCTGGAATTTACATATAAGCTCCTATGAATAATAATAAAAAGGTCTGTTACATTAAAAAAATAAATAACAGAAGATAATTTCGGTGAAAAAATACCAAAAAATCCCTTAAAAAATTTAATTAAAACACTTTTTGCTGCAGATTAAAAGAATAAACAATTTATTAGATATTGAATAAAACCGGTAATATTTTTAACATTGAAACCTATGTTTCAAAACCTGCCGAATGAAAACACCGAACAGTAGGGCACTTCAGTGATATTCCACTGCTGTTCGGTGTTTCGGTGTTCTGTGAATAGATTAACCATTGCTTCTCTATGGGGACTTTCACCGCCGTCGAACAGCACTGTATTTTGCTAGCAATTCGCCAAAATTTGGCGAACGGCCTGCTTTGTGAATAGCCGAATGGCCATGAAAATGCATCGTAGGGGGAAATTCATTGCATTTGGCAAATTAAAGATAATTGGACCCAAGACAGAATTCGGCGCTACTCTGTTTAACAATTTTATCCAATTTGAGAATTTCCCTTTAACGGCTTTGCCTGAAGTGCCGTTAAACTCAAATAAATTGCTGTGGATGCCGATCCGATTTATCCTAATTATACTTTCCTAAGTTTGCACTGAGTCTTTATTGAATATTGCCTCTGCCCATTGGCTGCAGATATACACTGGAGTATAACAGAGCTCCGTATGCTCAGGCTTTGAATATTTAAACACGGTAACGTCTATGCTAAACATAAGCAGAACATCCTCATCCCAAGTGACAAGCCCGGTAAGAAGTACACTTTTTTTTTATTTATTTAAATCTCATGTCATCAAATATTCAGTAGTTTAAAATGAACACTAAGTCAAGTTGTTCTGTAGTTTCCATGGAGGCAAAGATAATGTTTTAAGAATTTAGAATTGCTTCTGTATATTTACTCATTCTTAACCAGGCAGAAAATTACCGTAATGTACTACTAGAGGGGATAATGACATGACTTCACAGCCCCTACTATTTGCAATTCTATCATTTAACGCACCTGTAAATAAATCACTAAGGCCCCTGTTACATTCTTCGCGCAATTTTGTTCGCGCAGCGCAAATTTTTTTGCGCGCATCGTCCAGCGTTATCGCGCGAAAATTAACGTGGCATACCGATCCGAACGCATTTTCTCATCCGTCAAAAAATAACATTTGTAAAACGAAGTATAATACGCGCGCAGTAACGTTGCGCACGTAAATCAGTGTGCGGACTGTTTTTTTCACGGGATTCAGCCAATCAGAATTAAGAACCTTAATTGACATCAATTTACCTTAATTGACTTAAGTTTTTGCGCCTGTCAAAGTAAATGTGAGTATATATGCTGCAACAATAAAAAAAATTTGCACGAATTCACAATTTTATTGTTTGGGTATGTGTAGAATGTGTAACTATACTGTGCTGTATTTTTTTTTCGTGCTGGTGTTTTTCGTTTTGGCCACAACGTTCCGATTTGCAGTTACCACCAGCTTTTCAAAGACGTTAAAATTATGCGCGCAAACGTCGTTCGTGAAAAGATGCGCATCGATTGTAATACCATCCGAGTACCAGCACACGAAAGCATTTGCGCTCACAATGTTAAGTATAGGACGCGCACAGTTCATCACACTCGCGCAAGTCCATCCGCGTTAAACGATAACGCGCATCATTTGCGCGAACGTTGTAATACGACGTTTGGCGCAAAGGGTTTTGCCCCTGGCACAACACGCTGCGCGAAGAATGTAATAGGGGCCTAATAAATTAAATTTTCTTAACAGTATAAAAGATTTGTTTCATAACAAAAAACCATCAAATTAATAGGTGTTCTTAATCCCCATGCGGTTGGAGTCTTTATAACTAAGCATAATACATATTGTATGTCTTAGTTATGAAATTGTATGTGTGTATTTGGATATTCTTTTCTTGTTAAGTTATAAGAGGATAATAATGGCTGTATATTGAATTTGAATATGTGTTCACTCATTTCTTTGCTTTAGTTATTAAATTCACATAATTCAGAGTGAACATTAAAATGTATGAAGTGTAAAACAGGGTATTTTGAGCATAAACACATGATGCGAATTCCAATCAACCATGCAAATTATATTTTGTTTCCACAATTTGATTGCAAAAACGTAGGATGAAATGTGGCACCTGCTGCCAATGTATATGCTGTATAATTCATGGTAATTATATTAAAAAATATATCGCAGCTTTCGCAGACATATGAAATAGCTTCCCCTTGTGTATGTACAGAGGGGCCCAAAAAATATGTATACACACTTCAACGTGAAAAAAATATACATACAAATTTTATTACTAGAGGGGTTATTCAGAGACAGCCGAACTAGCCCCGAAATTGCAATTCACCATACAGTGCAATTTCGTGGCCTTTTGGCTGTTCAAAAGCTGGCAGTACTTAAAATTTTGGCGAATTGCCAGCGAAATGCAGTGCTGTTCGGCGGCAGTGAAATCCCCCATAGAGAAGCAATGGTTAATCTATCCATAGAACACCGAACAGCAGTGAAATGCCCTGCTGTTCGGTGCGTTCATTCGACAGTTCTAATCAGGCAAATCCTATAGGTTTCAATGGTAAAAATATTCCCGGTTTTACTCATTATCTATTAAACCGTTTATTCTTTTAACCTGCAGCAAAAAGTCTTTTTATTATTTTTTTTTTTTTTTAGGCATTATTAAAGATTTTTACAACAAATTTTTTTCGGATTTTTTTTTTTCAAAGCGGGTTTTTTTTCCTGTAGCAGACCTTTTTCTCATTATTCATAGGACTTTATATGTTAATTACAGACATTTTCGTTCAGTAGTTTTTTGCAAACAGCTTTACAAATTTGAAACTTTCAATAGTTTTTTTTAGGTTTTATTCTTATGGTGCTGGTCGGCGCTGTGTTCGGCGGATCTACAGCTTTTTTCGGACATGTTCAGGTTTTTTTTCGGCTGTTTTGTGGCAGATGGTCGATGTGGCGGTTTTGCAGTGAATTTTCGGATGCTGTCAGTGGGTTTTCCCTGCACTTCGGGGACTCTGCGGTGAATGCTGAATTCACCGCAGGGTCGGGGAATTTGATTCCCCGAGGACCGGGGAACGGTTGAGCACCGAAATGTCGGTGACATTTTGGTGCTCTCTGAATAACTCCTTAGATTTACATAAGCATCAAAGGGCGGCTGTAAGTCATGTTTGAATCATGCAATCACATTAGGTGCTCAAAGTGGTCACCATTCACATCCAGACACTTTTGATTTCGGCGCACTACTGCAGCAACAACATTGACTAGAATGTCCACAGGGATTGCTCTGCATGATATTCAATTCATTCCCGTAGTGCAGCCAGCGTAGGTGGTATTCTACGTTATACCACATTCTTTAGTGTATCTACAGATAGAAATCGAGGGGTGTTAAGTCTGGGGAACAGGGAGAGAATTCAACAGCACTTCTGTGAGTTAAATTGCTCATCTATAAATCGTATGAAAGTGTAACAGTCTCGGGATGTAAAATATCCAGTGTGCTCTCTGCACAATATGTTGCATGCTTGATCTGCTAATTCGCATCTCCCGGCACATTGTGTGACAGGCTTTTGTGTTGAGCGTTTTAGGCTAGGGTCAGATGAGCGCATTTTCTACGGACTGTGCGTCCGTGCAGTACGGACGTACTTACTGACTGACAACAAGGTAGTGGCCACACAGTCCGTTTTTTTCACTGACGTATTTTTTGACTGATGTAGCAGGGAAAATAAATTAAAATGATAAAACATTCTATCCGTCAAAAATGCTGGACGTATAAATGCAGTCCGTCTGACCATGCTCCATCACTCACACACAAAGCTACGCGGACGTTGTGGACGTGGCGCACTCTGCACATCCGTTCTAGCGGTATTACGTTCTTGCCTAACCTGCATCCGTTTGCAGCGTCCGTCAGCCCCCGCACTTCTGTGCGGACGTACTTCGTATGTGGGGCTCCATTTAACACAATTGGATGCTATCACGGACGTACTTATGTGCGGCAACATGGACGTTAACACTGCGTTCGTCTGACCCCAGCCTTAAACTGTCGCAAAACTGTATCCGAGAAAGCAGGACTTGATGCTGTGCAACGCCTCCCAAATCATTGATTGTGCACATCAGACACAGTGCGATAAGTTTGAACTCGTCACGAATCGTGCGATTGTTAGTCCTGTATGTGGTTCTGTTCCAAATGTCAACATTGTCGTTGAACTTCACACACATTTTCAAATTTAAAATACCACTTCAAAATGGTCTTGCGTTGCTCGAAAGTCAAGTCTGGCTCATTGTTGCCATAATACAGAGCGTGTTTTAAAAAAGAGTATAGATAACAACTATTGAAGTGTGTGTACATTTTTTTGGGCCTCTCTGTATACATCCAATAGACCCGGGACACACATCAATGAAACATGAAAACAATATGGTTAACACTAGGGATGGGCTGCCGGTCGAATCTGTTCTAAGTTCGATTCGAACATCAGCTGTTCGAAAGTTCGCGAACTTCAAACTTTTCGGGCCGTTCGAAAAAAGTTTGACCAAAATTTTTTTTTTTTTTTAAAAATGCTTAAAAGATCCTAAAAAAATCAAAAAGTAAAGAGACTTGTTACAGCAGAATATAATAATAAACGGTTTATTAGATATTGCATTAAAACGGGAATATTTTTAACATTGAAGCCTATGGGGCAAAACATTTCCCACACCTTGTGGCTCAAACATTTCAAACCCCTTACGGATCGATTCGAAATTTCGAGTCATTCGATTTGATAATTCGGATGATTCGAAATTTCAGGTCGATTCGATAAATTGGGTCGATTTCGGTGATTCGGGTAGTTTCGGTGATTCGGATCATTTCGGGTCATTTAGTTCAGTTGGTTTTTCGTTTTATGCTGCATTAATTATACTGTAGAGGTGCTGCTCGGCAGTGTGAGGATTCATATAATGCATTAATTATACTGTAGAGGTGCTGCCCGGCAGTGTGCGGAATCATATGCTGCATTAATTATACTGTAAAGGTGCTGCCCGGCAGTGTGAGTATTCATATGCTGCATTAATTATATTGTGGAGGTGATGCCCGGCAATGTGTGGAATCATACGCTGCATTAATTATACTGTGGAGGTGCTGCCCGGCAGTGTGCAGAATCATATGCTGCATTAATTATACTGTAGAGGTGCTGCCCGGCAGTGTGTGGAATCATATGCTGCATTAATTATACTGTGGAGGTGCTGCCCGGCAGTGTGTGGAATCATATGCTGCATTAATTATACTGTAGAGGTGCTGCCCGGCAGTGTGTGGAATCATATGCTGCATTAATTTTATATCAAGTCAGGAGGCTTCATATTTTGCATTCTCTTTTCTTTACTAAAACATCAGCAGCAAGGAAAGTTTACATAGCAACAGCAGTAACCAATCAACAACAAGAGTGTAGTAAGTCCTTAGCCACGCCCTCTTTTCTTGCTGCTGGCGACCAGGTGAGACGTTTTCAAAACAGCTCCTGGTTGCCAGGCTTTAATTTAGGTGTAATTTGTCACTGTTAGGTTTATTATGTAATTTTATACTCAGATTTATTATATGTACTGTGCACCTGATTGTTTTTTTCCTAGGTTTCCTCCCTGTTGTGTGGGCACACTCCCGCCTGCAGGTGCGCTTTGCTCGCGTTGCGCGACTTGCGGCGCCCCATCGTAATTTACTTTGTTTTAACAGCTCTGTTTTCTCCTTAAGGTTTTTTTTCCCCCCTTTCTTTGTGTTTTGCGCGGCGCCCGCCGCCTTCCCGCGAGTGCGCGACTAAACTTTCTCCTCAGGATAGTATGGCTTTTCGTCCGTGCGCACTCCGGCGGCCATCTTAGTCCTAACCAGCAATTGCCGCCATTCGGGACATCGCGTCTTCGCGTCCCGATGCAAACTAGCAGGTCAGCACTTACATGTTAAACGGCCTCAGGTTCTATTTATATAAATAAATTATTATTTTTGGTGGGATTTCTGTCTGCCCAACGTAAACATCGGGTAAGCCCCGATACGCTTATACTATATATATACAAATAAATATTATTTCTTCTGGTGGGATCTGTCCCATGAAGGCATCGGGTGAGCCCCGATAGATAGATATAGATAGATATATATATATATATATATATTATATATATATATATATATGAAAATAAAATTTTCTGACAGGATATCTGTCCCACGAATGCATCGGGTGAGCCCCGATAAGTAAGTAAGTAAGTATGTATATATATATATAAAAATAAAATTTTCTGACGGGATATCTGTCCCACGACGGCATCGGGTGAGCCCTGCTAAGCTTATATATATAAACAAATATATTATTTATCAGGCGGGATATCTGTCCCACGAAGGCATCAGGTGAGCCCTGATAAGCTTATATATATAAACAAATATATTATTTATCAGGCGGGATATCTGTCCCATGAAGGCATCGGGTGAGCCCTGCTAAGCTTATATATATAAACAAATATATTATTTATCTAACGGGATATCTGTCCCACGAAGACATCGGGTGAGCCCTGATAAGCTTATATATATATATAAGTATATTATTATTCTGGCGGGATCTGTCTGTCCCACAAAGGCATCGGGTGAGCCACAACACATTAATTTATAATGAATATATTATTACCTTCCTGACGGCTAGTACAGGATTTTTCTGTTTGGCCACACTAAACATCGGGTGAGCCCTGATATATATCCCTATAAATTTTAATATATATATATTACCTCAACAGGTGAGTCCCGTTATTCTGTTTTCCATGGATCCTCCTCAGCTCCCCACCAATCCAGAGGAGCTTTCGGCCTGGCTTTTAGCTGCCATTTCAGAAACACTGCCCATAGCTTGGCAGCCAAGCCCCGCTTCCCCAGCCAGAACCTCCGGTCCTTTCTAGGGCCCAGTCTGAGGGCTCCCATTCGGTTCATTCTGAGGCTGCCGTGCCATCTCGTAAAATACTCTGGAAGGGTTAATCTGAGTCCGCTGGCTAGGGTAAGGGCCCTGCTACAAACTCCTCCCGCACTTCTGTCCCCAAAGAAGGGGACGATGATTATGACATGGATATTTACCAGGCTCACTACCCGAGGAGGACGGAGCCAATACCACCGGTGATCCACCGACTACTGCAAGCTCGACGGGTGAGCCCCGTTCTGATAGCTTAGCGATCGTGCCCTTCTCTACCGCTCCAACACCGCCTCGCTCCTTGGTGTCCTCGGATACCCCGGCGCCACTCCCCGACGCTAGAGGAGCCCCCCCCCTCCTTTTTCGATCCATGCACTACCACCCACCCCAGGTCTTCTGCCTGGCTCCCGCCTGACCACACAGCGGAGTTTCTGCTCTTCTGGCTACGCGGTCTCTTAGTTAAAATTTCCAGGGCGCATCTGTGGGCAGGATGCCCTTGCCCGACGCTGCCTGACAAGGTATCTCTTACGCCAGAGTTTGACGTGGATTTCGTCTCCTTTCTGGGCAAGGTTGGCAGGGATCCTTGTCGAAGTCGAACAGGGCTTCCGCATCGCCCAGGACAAATGCTGGAGGTTTCAGGCCCGCTCGTCATGGTGGACGAAGCACTACCTTCTGGAAACATAGAAACTGTCGGCAGATAAGAACCTTTCGGCCCATCTAGTCTGCCCAATTACATGGATACTTTACCTGGATTTATCTTTTGTTTAGGATAGCCTTATGCCTACCCTGCTCGGCCCTGCAATGGTCCGTGAATGGGCACAGCGTGCCCTCTGTCTTTAGGTAACGCCAATGTCAGCATCTCTTCTGCACGCCGCAATGAGGCGCTTTTTCGCTTTGACGCTAATTTAACAAGTATGTGCTCCAAAGAATTGGGTCCTGCGGCCAAGGGGTTGTTTTTTTGGGGACCTCTTCTTAAAAGAATCGAATCATAAGGTTAACATCTATACCAACCTTCCGACTCTTGGGTCCTACGAATCGTATCTGGTTTCTTGATAGACTTTTCCCAGGTTCCCTTCCAGTCTGTTTTCCCCATACAATGTGTTCTGGTACACAAGAAGTCTGGGGACCTTCGCCCGGTCTTAAACTGGATAGTCTTCAATCCCTTCTTGTCCTATCGACACTTCACAATGGAGAGCACACATCTACTCAGGGGTCTCCTATCCATCCTGCACCACCGACAGTTCACCTGCCTACCTTTCGGCCTTAGCTCCGCACCATGGTGCTTCAATGAAGCTCCTCTTACTGGCCATGGCCTCCATGTATTCACAGGGCATCAGGTCTCTCATATACCTGGACAATATCTTCGTACTGCTCAAGATCCGGTCCTGTTTTCCCATCACACGGCCCTAGTGCTTACTCTCCTGTAAGACCTCTGGTTCATTACCAACATGGACAAGTCAGCTTGTCGCCCAGCCCAAGTCATCACCCTTCTCCCTGGCCCACTGCATTATCGGGCGATGCAACGTCAGAAAACCACGTGCCTCAGTCTCAATCCCTCCTACGACCAGTTGGTCCCTATCACTCCTGAGGCTCGAGTGGAACTCCTGTGGTGGCTGCGCCTCATGGAAGCCTGGAATGGGAGGGCCATTTTTGGCTCTCTACCGGACTTCGTATCGGAATCGGACGCCAGCCAGTCGGGTTGGGGAGCGACTTGCGGACCTGTATCCACGGGTGGGGCATGGACGCCAGAGGAACAGCCGCTTCACATCATCTGCCCTCTACTCCTTTGGGTCAACCTGTTTACTTCCCGCTTGACCCACCAGATGCAGACCGGCTTCAGTTGGCTTACGGACCTGCAGGCGGCAGCGGTGGATGCTTTCCTCCCACCATGGCCCCATCGAGGAGCCTACACTGTTTCCCCGTTCACGATGCTCACGTGCACGCTTCAAGAAGTCCGCAGATGGATGGTTTCGACTTCTACTCACGCCTCTATGGGATGCACAGAGCTGGTTGCCACTGACGCTACAACTCCCTTGTCTACTCCTGCCCGCTGCTGCCGTCCTTTTCCATCCATTCTTCTGGACCCTCAAGGCAACCCTAATCCAGTGGTATTGGAGGGCAATCTTCCACTGGTGGCTTGGACAATTTCCGGGGACCCTGTATGCTACCAGGCTTATCAGCTGCGGCTCGCTCCCTATTATGGGAATCCTGGACTTCTGGCACGCAAAAATGTTACGCCTGGGGAAATTTGGTGTGGTTGGTGTGTGCCTGATCCTGCTACAGCCCCTCTAATTTGTTGGCGAGCCTTTCCACGGCCGGCAAGTCCTATCATCACCTGGTTCCGCTCGACCATCTCGGTGGCTCACGCTCCCCTGGGTGGCGTTTCTGTGTGTTGTCTCCTCAAGGGCGTTAGGCTCGCTCGCCCGCCGGCCCCAAATAATATACTCACTTTTGGGATGTGGCGCTTGTTTTGGAGTTCCTGCGTAACTGGCCAGATACTACTCGCTGTTCCTGCGTCAGCTCTTGATGTATTCTAACCATCATTTTGTGTTTGGGGTCCTTTAGACGTGTTTTGGATGCTAGAGCCTTCGATGCGCACGCTATGGTTTTCTCTCCTAAGGGAGTCGTTTTTCACGCTTACTAGATGTACAAAAACCCCCTTTTTCTAAGGTTTTCTACCCTATGTGTCGCTAGGTGCGTTACAAACTACCTCTCCCACTTAAGCTCTTTGCGCTCCCCTCCGGTTGGCCAGCTCTTGGTCTCCTATGTTTCCACTTACAATCCTGTTTCCTCGCCTACACTTTCTAGAGGGGTCCCCTGGCTGCTCTCCCTAGCGGGTGTTGCTCCTCACTTCGGCGCTCACTCCGTGCGGGGTGCAGTGGCTTCTTCTGTTGCGGTCGCCGGCGGCTCCCTGTCCGACATACTAGCGGCTGCTGATTGTTCTAGGGCGGTCACCTTTCGTACCTTTTATTTTCGCCCTCGTTCTCATGCATCTGGGGCTCTGGTGCAGCTTTAAAACTGCAAAATATGAAGCCTCCTGACTTGATATAAAATTGTGGATTATTCCAGCCTTGGTGTTAGAATAATTTTAATTTTAATAAAGACAGGAGGCGAATATTTTTCCCGCCCGCCCGCCCATACCCGGGATTGCTCACATTGTACCGGATTTACTGCTATATTCGATTAAAAAAATAAAATAAAAAATAATAATAATATATAAATAAATAAATAAATAAATAAAAAAATTATAATAATAATAATAAAAAATAAATAAATTTTGAATAAAGGATGTAATTTACATATCTACACTTCTTCGACTTTTGTCCATTATTGTCTAACTATTTTTCATTCCCCTTAGTAGGGTTTGCATGTCTCATTGGCCTAGCCTACGGCTACTGTCTCATAATTGATTTAACTATTGATAATTCTTCGCTTTGACTGGTCAGTTAGTTAACTGTTGATTGGCAAGCCTCCATCACATGGTACTTTCACGTATCCTCTGCTTTCTCCGTAGCTTGATTTGCTTCTGCGGCCCTGTTGGTCTCCCATCGTTTCGGACGCCCGTTGGCTTCCAGTTCTGCGACTGACCATCTCGTTGACTCCTACCTAGTCTTGGCTTTCACCTCTTCAGTTTCCGGGTTCTTCCTACTTCTTGGATTTCTGGAATTTCTACGTCACGTCTCTCCTGCTCGTTCGGCATACAAGAAAAGAGGGCGTGGCTAAGGACTTACTACACTCTTGTTGTTGATTGGTTACTGCTGTTGCTATGTAAACTTTCCTTGCTGCTGATGTTTTAGTAAAGAAAAGAGAATGCAAAATATTCGCCTCCTGTCTTTATTAAAATTAAGATTATTCTAACACCAAGGCTGGAATAATCCACAATTATACTGTAGAGGTGCTGCCCGGCAGTGTGTGGAATCATATGCTGCATTAATTATACTGTAGAGGTGCTGCCCGGCAGTGTGTGGAATCATACGCTGCATTAATTATACTGTGGAGGTGCTGCCCGGCAGTGTGCGGAATCATATGCTGCATTAATTATACTGTAGAGGTGCTGCCCGGCAGTGTGCGGAATCATATGCTGCATTAATCATCATCATATGCTGCATAATTTCCCGATGTTTGAGTTCGAATGCGAACCGAACACGGGGGTGTACGGCCCATCACTAGTTAACACTACAGGTCAGTCATAAAGCAGGTGTATAGATATATATTTATTTTAGAAAGCCCGGTGTCATTGGATTGAACATGGACTGTATAAGAGTAATATTTATTACAATTTCTGTCTCCAAGAAGAATTTATTTCCCTGCCTCTTGGAGCTTCAAGTCACCTGACCACCACAAAACGTAGGCTTGAGGGCCCTCGAGGGATTATGGTAGTCCAGACTGGTTGTTATTGCCCTGTGCATCTGTTTTTCAATAAAAACACAGAAATAACAGTCAAAAGGATAGCAGGCAGAGTAGTATTAAAATCATTACATAAAAGAAAAAGGCCCTAATAATAGAAAATATAAAAAATGGGAAAAAAGAGATACTATATCGAGCTCATATAGTGTTGAGGAATGTGGGTGTCGGGGGTATTCCGCAAGAACCTATAATTAATCCATTGTAATTGTATTACAGCATAAAAGCAATGGATTCCAAACTGCATTAAATGATTCACAACGGTCACTGATCATAGCTGTGAGAGGACTGTAACATATCATCATAATACGCAATATCTCTGTTTCATTCGTATGGTCTTCTAGTTTTTGGGTTTTAGGCTTGCCATGCACATCGATACGCATCCTGTGTATAGCAGCAGCTTCATATAATGCCTGAGAATATGTAGGACCCATAGTTTTCAAGAATAAGAAATATAACATCTACAGGGTAATTCAAAGAGATCCGAATTGCTTGAGAAAGGTAACCGAACGCTGGCTTTTCTGCGTGCATTCGGTGGGTTTTGCGGTTAGTTTTCGTCAGGTTTGCGGTGACTTTTCCCTGCGATTCGGGGACACTGTGGTGTTTGCTGAATACACCGCAGGGTCACCGAAATGGGATCGGCAAAAGGAACCGAATTTAAGAGAACGAAAAGTCACCGAACGTGCGGTGACTTTTTTCGAATCTCTTTGAATAACCCTGTATGTTTGTATCTATCAGGGTTATCCAAAGAGATTCGAAAAGTCACCGCACGTTCGGTGACTTTTCGTTCTCTTCAATTCGGTTCCTTTTGCTGATCCCTTTTCGGCGACCCTGTGGTGTATTCAGCAAACCCCACAGGGCCCCCGAATTGCAGGGAAAAGCTGCCGCAAAACCCAATGAAACGCTGGAAATGAAACGCTGTTTGCAAAGAAACTACTGAGCGAAAACGTCTGAAATTTACACAGGGGGTCCAGGGAATGATCATAAAGAGGGCTGTTACAGAAAAAAGAAGAAAACTTAAAAAAAAATAAAAAAAATCGGACTTTTTTAAAAAAAAAAATAAGAAAAAAGCTTAAAGTATCCTAAAGACTCTTTACTGCAGAATTTTATAATGAACGGTTTATTAGATATTGAATTAAAACCGGAATATTTTTAACATTGAAGCCTATGGGATTCTCCTCAATAAACTTGCCGAATTAAACCACCGAATGGCAGGGCATTTCGGGAACCTTTCACTGCTGGTTTGTGTTCTCTGAATAGCCGAAGCAGTGCTTTTTTATGGGGATTTCACTGCCCTCGAACTGGCACCGAACAGGCACCGTATGTTCAGGCAATTTGCTAGTATTTGGCGAATTGCCTGCTCTCTGGATAGCCGAATGGTCAGGAAAGGTAACTGTATGCTGATTTTCAGCGTTCGGTTACCTTTCTCAAGCAATTCGGATCTCTTTGGATAACCCTGTATGTGTTTTATGACAATGTATCTGTATCAGTTTTGTCGACATGTTATTGCTGGTGGTGTTTGATTCTCAGTGACAGGCAGAGCATGTGCCAGAATACTGACTGAGGAACAATTCTGTGTGGGGTCTCTCAGGCATCACCTGAGCAGCAGGATGACAGACCCTGTACAGCAATACTCTGGATAGAGTGAGCGTGATGAGTTCAGCCTGCGATTTGGCGCAGCTCTGTCACTGCTAACTGAAAATCAGCTAAAATTGCTAGAGTGCCCCTCCTGAAAATTGTGTCTGATTCTACCCCTGGGTGGAGGCAGATGGAGTTACAAAAAACTGTATTTCAAAAAATAACATTCGCAATGTAAAAAAGTTACAAAGTAGGATACAATGTGGTCTGTCACTTTATACTTCACCTAAACTACATAAATTGCAAAATCCCCATCTACATGTCAGGACAAAGTCAAGTGGCACGCTGACCACAGTCACTTCTCTCAAATATCTAGGTATTTGGTTAGACCCAAATCTATCCTTTGGCTCCCACATAGAAAAACTCTCATCCAAACTTTACCCCAAACTAGGTGCCCTGTACAGAAACAAATCCTGCCTGAACCCCGTGGTAAGAAAGCAGATTGTACAACAAATGCTTATGCCGGCTATTGAATACGGAGATGTAGTGTATGCAGCTGCCCCACAAACACACCTTCATAAACTTACTACATTGTATAACTCATTCTGCCACTTTGTGCTACAATGTAACTACATGACCCACAATTGTGACATGTTAAAAGAGCTAAACTGGCCGTCGCTGGAATCTAGACGCACTCTTCACCTTTCCAGCCTGGTGTTTAAGAGCTTCTCTGGGATGCTTCCACCCTACCTGAATAGACTGCTTCCCCCAGCAGTTCCCTCATCCTATAACCTCCAATCCAGGACCTGCACCTTACTTGCAATACCACAATACAAAAAGAAAGTGGCTCGATGCTCATTTTCCTACAGAGCACCGCAGTTATGGAATAACCTTCCAGACGCCATCGAATCTTCCCCCAGTCTTAAGTCACTCAAGAGCTCCTTACTAGCATACCTCGGTACAGAATGCACCTGTAAACATGTAACATAATGACTATTTCCTACATATTTATTTTCTGTGTTAATCTGTATATTTGTGTTTTGTTCTTAATATCTTGCATTTATTACTTTGTATTTCTGTAACGAAAGTAAAATTTCAATGCTCTTGAACCCAGGACATATTTGAAAACGAGAGAAATCTCAATGTATCCTTCCTGCTAAAATACTTTATAAATAAATAAATATAAACTCCTCCAAAGGAGTCCCGTTTTATTAATGTTTTTGACGCTTGCTCCAAGAAGATCATCATATCGTTATTTGCTCATGGACCATCCATTTATAATACATGCAGCTGTTATGAACGCTGTCCTATTTTAAAACCTGTTTGATGTTTGCATCCACAAACATTAATCTTGCATAGCCCATAAAAGCAGCTGTTAAAATATAACGTTGTATCACTGTCATTTCTGCATCCGTTTGTTTTAGGTAAACATCCGTTTTTTTATACAAAACAAATGGCGGTCTCCTCCTTTCATGGAAAGCTTCATGCCGATGTAATGGGGTTATATCCTCCACGTGGTAATGGCTCATTTGAGCAAAGCTCTGCAAATCTTGTTCCTGTCTTCATAAAATTGTCTTTTCCCCTGTTTTACTTTCCCGTTTTATATTGCAACCCGCTGTGGAAAATGCTGGTTGTGTGTAAATGATGACACAGTGGGATGATACATAGAGCAGTGTGAACTGACAAGTCAGTGGGAATCAGATTTCTGGCGCTCAGCCCGATAGAAATGTTTCATTTAATTGTACATACATTGTGTTGAATAAACACTGCTCTGCTGATTGATTGAGAGAGAAACTTGCTTCCATCCAACTCTGGTCAGTCCTTCTGCATCGTGAAGTCTTCATATACAGGCCGCGAAGCCTTTATGCGGAATGCTCGGGATCCCAAGGATTCTGGATTTTGGACTCTTTGGGATTTGAGAATCTGAGTGAACCTGAAGTTGGAGCGGAGGTGGGACATGAGAGGAGACCCACAACACCCTAGCTTTTTGTCACATTTCCAGCTGTGCCCCCTGGTGGTGGGAGCGATCCAGGCCATCTCTTCCCTGTCTGGGTTTGGTCATTCCACCCTGTGCCGCTCCTGGATTCTCCTGTGGCTGTTAGGCCTGGAGGTCACATGTCCTACTTGCTCAGTCTTGATCACTATTTAAATGCAAGCAGCAGAGAGGCCCATTGCTCTTGCATGGATTACGGTTCCTGAGAGTTCCTTTGGTGTTCATGTTTCCTGGTTCCTGAGAGCATCTTTGTTCTTGGTTCTGAGTTACTGCTTCCCATATCTTGTCTTGGATTTTCTGGTTTGATTCTGGCTTGTATTCATGACTATTCTTTTGTCTGCTCCCTGAGCTCTGTATTTGATATTCTGTGTACCGAACTCTGCTAGTCTGAGATACTCTCCTGGCTCTTGTTCCTTTGGCTCTGGTTTAGACATTTCTATATTGTTTCCTGTTCTGTGTTTTCAGCAACACTATCAGGTTTATTCAAAGAGAATCGAAAAGCCATCGTACGTTCGGTGACTTTTCGTTCTCTTCAATTCGGTGTGATTTGGCGATCCCATTTTGGCGACCCTGCGGTGTGTGCAGCAAGCACCACAGGGCCATCGTAGTGCAGGGAAAAGCCGCCGAAAACATGCCGAACACTCACCGCAAAACCCAGGCGAACGCACACCGAAACCCTCAAAAATCTGTATTAACCCCGCCGAAGATGCCGGAGAAACCCGAGCAGGAGCCGATCACAGCGCAAAGCAGCCGCCGGAAAAAGCTGACACCGCAGACGAATGGAGTGAAAAAAAAAAACACAGTACGCTTGAATGTTTGAAAAGTGAAACGCTGTTTGCAAACAAACTACTGAGTGAAAATGTCTGAAATTTACATATGAGGTCCAAGGAATGATAATAAAAAGGGCTGTTACAGAAAAAAGAAAAAACGATTTAACCACTTCAATGCGGAGGACGCGCTCAGCCGGGTTCCGGCCGATCGCTGGCCCCCCCGGTGCGGGCTGACATCCTCGATGTCAGCCCGGCATCCGGGACCGCAGCCGCCGGAATTAGGTGTCATCGCGGCAGCGCGATGACACCTAATTCAGGCGCCCCCCCCGCATGTGCGGAGGAGGCGCCTGAAAGGGAGGGGGGAGGTCCTTCGGACCTCTCTCCCTCCCGATCGGCGGCTCTGCGGGGGTTAACCCAGGCACCATTTGGAAGAGCACAGCCTGCCCTTCCAAATGGTGCCTGGCATTAACCCCTGGGGAGCTGGATCGCGAATCGGCGCTGAAAAGCGCCGGTTCGCGATCCTTTCCCGGAGCTGGCCGACATCTTGGATGTCGGCCAAGCCTCCGGGAACTCCCCCTGAGGACTGGCGTCATCGTGCGTAGCACGATGACGCCAGTCCTGGACTTAACCCCTAACTGCCACCAACGGTGGAGATAGGGAGTTCCAATGAACTCCCTATCTCCCGATCCGTGGCAGCTAGGGGTTAAAGTTTGGTATGGTTGGATCGGCCAGAGCATGGCCGTTCCAACGATACCAAATACTACTGTGAAAAATTTTGTCAAAAAAAAAAAAAATGAAAAAAATAAATAAAAAAAAAAAAAATAATAATTATAAAAAATAAATAAACACTTTTTTTTTTATTTTTTTTGGTTTGTTAATGCAGCAATATTGTTCCCATTTCAATTATAATGTGAACAATGATGCTGCACTAACGATTTTTGTATGCGGTGCGTTTGTTAAAAATAGTGTAATTTTCCCCAAAAAAAAATGTAACGAGACCCCATCTCTAATTTTTTTAACAAGCGCACCCCATACAAAATATAACCGCAATTGCTCGCATGTTAAAATGTGAAAAAAAACACTTTACACATTGTAAATTATTGAAAATACATATTTTATTGCATTTTTTGTTATAATATACAGACATGACATAACGTATACATATAATAATGACATATTATGAATCTACCGAGTCTGACGGAAAGAACGATATATAATATGTCTGGGTAATATACTAAAATAAGCCTTCAAAACACGTTTAAACATGATGAGCAAAACCGGTAAAAATGACCTCAGCACAGGGGCGGGAAAGCCTCAGCAGTGAAAGGGTTAAAAAAAGATCGGAATTTTCTTTGCAAAAAAATCCTGAAAAATGCTTAAAAGATTGTAAAAAATATATAAATAAAGAAACTTTTTACTGCAGAATATTATAATAAACGGTTTATTAGATATTGAATTAAAACAGGAATATTTTTAACATTGAGGCCTATGGGATTCACCTGAATAATAAACCTGTCGAATGATGCCACCGAATAGCAGGGCATTTCGGCAACTTTTCACTGCTGGTTTTTGTTCTCTGAATAGACGAAGCATTGCTTCTCTATGGGGATTCACTGCCCTCGAACAGGCACCGAACAGGCACCGTATGTGCAGGCAATTCGCCAACATTTGGCGAACTGCCTGCTCTCTGAATAGCCGAATGGCCAAGAAAGGTAACCGAACACTGAATTACATTGTTCGGTTACCTTTCTCCAGCCATTCGGAGCTCTTTGAATAACTCTATATATATTGTCTTGTTTAACCCTCACCCTTCCTGTTCTCCTATCTCTGTTATTTCTTGTTAGGTTTTCATTAGGCAGAAGACCATTCAAGGATCTTACTCCAGCGTTAGGGATCCCTTTAGAGTTCTTCTGTGAGCTCCTTGTTCTACTGCCATTCTCGGTACAGTCCTGTTATATATTGTCTTGTATCTGTGTGCTATGGTCTGTGTCTATGCAGCCAGCAGCTAACCTGCCTAAACGGCTGAACTTCTTCCTGAACAAAGGTCCTACCATGGCCCAAACACTTTTGCATCACCATTGTGTCCACATGCTGGGAGATGATGCACAGTCCTTCGCGAGGGACATGCTGCACCGAACCAGCATGTCTCTGTGCAGCATGTCATCCGATGGAGCTGCACAGAGTCTCCCAGCGTCTCTTGTTCCTGGCGGTGTTGCAGCCGCCAGAGGAGCCAAGGCGTACAGCAACACCCATCTGGAGCATCTGGGAATTTAGCAAAAATGATATCCTGAAGATTCCAAAAGATTTCATTCCAGATAAGGGGTGCCCGACCTGTAATAGCTTTTTGCGTGCTTTTTTCACGTATAGTATACGTCAAACATTACGCACAAAAAAATTAAAAATGATGCTAGAAATGACCAACAATTAATTTGTAACACAAAACGTGGTATTGGAGGCCCATTGAGATTGTGATCCTCCAGAGGCCTCTCTGTCGTCACCATGGAATCCTACAGACTCCAGGAGATGCTCCAGGCAGCACTGCTGCTCATTACTTTGTGGTAAATCCTAGTAGGGAGCTGCTAATGGTTAATTATCACACTGAATCTTTCCCTCTACCTGCCTCAGCTGGAACGGAGCCATATTTTTTTACTTTTAAGTATCAAAACATTCTAGTTTTTAAATAAAATTATTTTGACACATACTGTATACATGATCGCTAAACAGGTGTTGTTTCAAATAAATGTAGATATAAACATTAGAAGAAATGTCGGCTATCGAAAGGGTTTTATTTGATATTTCACGGTGATCTTGCTAGACAACGTATAATATAAATACATAGATGGATATTTTATATATGATCGGCTCTTTCTGGGAAATAGTGCAGAAATACTTACATTTGGACACGCGTTACTCCAGGGATTATAGAGTTTCCTTATAGAGCAGACAGATAATGGGTGCCATTAATTCGTGACAGTTGCTGTTGCCACATGTTATACTTTATTATGGAAGAAGGCAGGAATAAGAAGGATCTGATGACACATGCCATGTTATGTATTGACAGTAATTGATCCATCCAAATGAGAAAGTAAATAGGTGAATTAACACTGTAATACACTCGGGGGAAGGAAATCTCTTCCCTGACAGATTGATGGCAATGCTCCTAGGTCGCAAGACATTTTGTGCTAAATAAATCTGCATTTACAAGTTCTTTTTAAGTTAAAATGCATTGTTCGTTTTGCGAGGCGACAGGAATACAAATTATATGGTGCTGGTAATATTTTAAGATGCAATGAGAATGATTCATTAGGAAAAAACGCTGGCATTCCTGTTGTTTATGTATCACATCCAGCACAGATGATTAGATAGTTAAGACAATACAGAACAATTCATCTGTCCCTAACGTAACATTTATTCTGCTGATGTTTTGATGCTAAACTGCTTTATATTAAGAGAAGCAGACACACACCCACACTTACTGTATCACTAAACCCATATCAATTTACCCGAATCCATATCAAATAACCAGAATAATACAGAAACATTTGTAGAAACCAAGCAATGTATGGAGGTATATGTAATCTATCTATATATATACAATACTTTATAGTTAATACAATAATATATATATATATATATATATAAAAACAATACTTTATATGTCATACAATACTTTATATGCATGTGTAAATATATATACTTCATATATGTGTATGTATAAATATATAAATGGGTATAGTTATACATGGTTATTCAAGGGTTGTGTTTGTGTATATGTTATGGTTAAAGCCTGAAGTGCGGTTAATTCATTTTAAGATTACCCGGGTAATCCTGACATTACCCAAAACCGCTGGGAAAAGCTGCAAAAAAATGAAAAACTCGGACTTTACCCATGTAATTTTAGGACTAACCAACCACCCTTGGATAGCAGTCTGGAAGAGCTGAAAAATTCCCACTTTACCCGGATGATCTGCAGACTATCCAACTCCGTGTGATTAAAACCGAATTTTCTTTTCGTTCAGATAAAAGTCTGAAGCTTTACCAGGGTAATCTGAGGACTATCCACAGCTTCACCCGGGTAATCTGAGGACTATCCACAGCTTCACTTGGGTAATCTATGGACTATCCACAGCTTCACTTGGGTAATCTGAGGACTATCCACAGTTTCTCCCGGGTAATCTGAGGACTATCCACAGTTTCTCCCGGGTAATCTAAGGACTATCCACAGCTTCACTTGGGTAATCTATGGACTATCCACAGCTTCATTTGGGTAATCTGAGGACTATCCACAGTTTCTCCCGGGTAATCTGAGGACTATCCACAGTTTCTCCCGGGTAATCTGAGGACTATCCACAGCTTCACTTGGGTAATCTATGGACTATCCACAGCTTCATTTGGGTAATCTGAGGACTATCCACAACTTCACTTGGGTAATCTGAGGACTATCCACAGCTTCACTTGGGTAATCTATGGACTATCCACAGCTTCACCTGGGTAATCTGAGGACTATCCATAGCTTCACCCGGGTAATCTGAGGACTATCCACAGCTTCACCCGGGTAATCTGAGGACTATCCATAGCTTCACCCGGGTAATCTGAGGACTATCCACAGCTTCACCTGGGTAATCTGAGGACTATCCACAGCTTCACCTGGGTAATCTGAGGACTATCCATAGCTTCACCTGGGTAATCTGCAGAGCATCCAATCCCGCTTGGGTAAAAGTGAATTTTGCTATTATCTATGGATATTATCAACGAAAATGTCAAAAGACAAACATTAAAATGTATTACGGATATAATGAATATACAGAGTAACAGGATATGTTTCTTATATGAAAGTTAAAGAGTTACATGATCTTTATTATGTGTCATATGTGCTTATATATCATTTATAAAACATAATAACCATCAGGTTACTCTTTATATAATATCTTTATCTTCATAAATTAATTTCCAGACAATTAAAGCACAGAGTCACATGACGCTTAATTAGTGTGGTTTGTGACTGTGGATACAATTTGGTTAAAAAAACACAATTTTGTTATCAGTCAGATAACAGTTTGCAGCTTTACCCGGGTAATCCTTGAAATTCAGTCAACTGTAACCTGCTGAAAACTGGACTACCCAGAGGCGTTTGGATACTTTGCAGTTTACCCGGATAAAGTCTGATGTTTCAGTGCACATCGCACTTTATCCAACAACACCAGGGTAATGTGCGTTTTACCCGTGTAAAATACAGCAGAAAACCGGGGTACCCGGAGGCCTCTGGATACTCTGCAGATTACCCGGGTAAAGTCCAAAATTTCATTTCACTTTGGACTTTTGCTAATGATGCCTGGGTAATGTCAGGTTTACCCGGGTAATCCTAAAATTAACCTCACTTCGGACTTTAACCGTAACATATATATACATAAATCTTTGTGTGTGTATAGAGTGCCTATTTTCCTTATTCCCTCCTTTCTCTTGCATATTTTCTTTTTTTGTACTCCTCTATCCATGCGATTACTTGCCCTTACACCATTCATCATGCCACCCCTTCTATGGCTAGATTACATACCGACCGCTAACGTTAGCGTTCAGGTATGTAAGCATTAACTACAGCAATTGGATTGGTCTCAGAGAGGGTGATGTCGGCACGCTCTCTGCATTCTGCGTCACTAGTGACCGATCTGGTGATGGGTAGACAGGAAATTAAAAAACACCAGTGGCTGGTGACGCTGGGTTGGGTGGAGAAAACTCCTCTGCTTCACCAAGCAATATCTCCAGATTGGTGCGGATGGGGGCTCCTCACATCCTGACCACTTCCTGACCACTTTAACAATAGAGTGGTCATAATGAGTAGAATTTCCCTTTAAGCTTACGTGTTCTACAAACTGAAATGCTGCAATATAGTGCAATATTTTCACATTACTGGGAATCTGACAGCTATTAGCTCTGCAATGGGAAGGAATTTTTCTTCTAATTCTATTATATAAAAATGAATTGGTCTTCATCCCACGGACAGATTTGCATACCCCGGCCTATAAATCAAGCCGAGGAAAGACCTGTCTCATCTGCAAGGTAGAGCGGCAATATTTTTCAAGTAGGACACATTGATTGACATTCCATTTATGTTCTGTCAAAATGCATGACCCCTGGGGTTTTATATTTTGACTTTTCCTCAGAGACTTCTCCTCATAAAATTATTTGTATTTGAGTAATGCATGGCACTTTGTCCACCCCAGGTTACGTCTGCAATTTGATGTATTTGATATACTGAATACCTTCCCATAAGCACCTATAAAACGATCATCATCACTGAATAAAAGTAGCTGGGCTAAATTACAATCTTCACGCAAACGTTTGTGCCGGCGCAAATAATCATTAAAGCGTGGGGTAAAACCATTTGCGCCGAATCCCATATTACATACAGGGTTATTCAAAGAGATCCGAATGACTGCCGAAAGGTAACCGAACGCTGAAAATCAGCGTTCGGTTACTTTTCTTGGCCATTCGGCTATCCAGAGAGCAGGCACTTTGCCAAATGTTGGCGAATTGCCTGCACATACGGTGCCTGTTCGGTGCCTGTTTGAGGGCAGTAAAATCCCCATAGCTTCGTCTATTCAGAGAACAAAAACCAGCAGTGAAAAGTTGCCGAAATGCCCTGCCATTCGGTTGCTTCATTCGACAGGTTTATTCAGGAGAATCCCATAGGCTTCAATGTTAAAAATATTCCTGTTTTTATTCAATATCTAATAAACAGTTTATTATAATATTCTGCAGTAAAAAGTCTCTTTATTTATAGATTTTTTAGGATCTTTTAAGCATTTTTCGGGATTTTTTTGCAAAAAAAATTCTGTTTTTTTTTTATAACGGTTTTTCTTTTTTCTGTAACAGCCCTTTTTATTATCATTCATTGATCTTCTATGTAAATTTCAGACATTTTCGCTCAGTAGTTTGTTTGCAAACAGCGTTTCACTTGTCAAACATTCAAGCGTACTGGTTTTTCTTTCTCACTCCATTTGTCTGCGGTGTCGGGTTTCCCCGGCGGCTGCTCTGTGCTCTGACTGGCTCCTGCTTGGGTTTCTCCGGCGTCTTCGGCGGGGTTAATCCAGATGTTTTTGCAGGTTTCGGTGAGTGTTCGGCAGGTTTTGCGGTGAGTGTTCGGCAGGTTTTGCAGTGAGTTTTCGGCGGGTTTTCGGCAGCTTTTGCCTGCAATACGATGGCCCTGTGGTGCTTGCTGAATACACCGCAGGGTCACCGAAATGGGATCGCCAAATCGTACCGACTTGACTTTTCGATTCTCTTTGAATAACCCTGATAGCGCAACAACCGCGTGCAAACGTCTACCGCGGGTGAACCTGCGCGAACCCTAAGCGAGCTTACTGTACTTTGCGCGTCCTATACTTAACATTGTAATATCATCCTCGTACCTGCGCACATTCGCATTTGCGCTCACAATCGATATTGCGGTAATTACCGCATGGCATTTGCGCGTATAATTTTAGCAGCTCCTAAAAGCTGGTGTTAATGGCAAATTTGAACAACCTGGCCGAACCCTAAATATCCAAGCCTAACCCTAACCCTAACCCATAAAAAGGAATGCAGCAAAGCACAGTGGCCCATTCAAATCATACCAAACCAATACAATGGATGAAGTTGTGTGTGCATGTATTATTGCTGCAGCATATATGCTCGGATTGACAGTGCCAGATGCAATCTGTTAACATGAGACAGGTGTGGTTCTTAATTCTGATTGGCTGAATCTCGAAAAATCAAAAAGACTGCTCGCGCAAAGATTTTTGCACTAGACGGTACTGCGCTGCATTTGGGCATGTCCTGTTTGCATGCGCAATTGGTCGGCAGATGAAAAAAGCCGCGAGGATTGTAATTCCAACAGTGATTTGCACGTGCAAAAGTTTAACGCTTGATGCAAAGATTTTTGCTTTGCTCGAGGATTTTTTGCGTGAAGAATGTAATATAGCCCGCTGTATATTATCTTATGGTATTTTATGAGATATTCTAACGTAAACGTCAGCATTGGATTTTCTGTTTAAAACGGGTCATACTCCTATCAGGACTTATTGTATTTTCTATAAAAATGGTAGTGGGGAATCAAACAGAAAGGGTTTTAAGGATAAAGTGCGAGGTTTGTTAACATTGGAATGGCTCTTTTTCTCATTCCGTCCACAAATTAACGGCTCCTATACAAACTATACAAAGGGGGTTATTCAGAGAGCACTGAAATGTCGCCGACAAAAGAAAAGAAAAAACGCTTATTTAAAAAACAAAGGAAAACAAACTTTGCAGAATAAATCCCGAAAAATGCCTAAAAGATCCTAAAAAATAAATAAAGAGACTTTTTACTGCAGATTAACCCCTTCGCTGCTGATGACGTGTGGGACACGTCCTCATTGACTCCAACTATATGCGGAGGACGTGCCCCACACTATATTGTTCACATTTCAATTATAGTGGGAACAATGATGCTGCACTAATTATTTTTTTCTATGGGGTGCGTTTGCTTATAATCACATAATTCCCCCCAAAAAATGTAAGAAGTCCCCATTTCAAATTTTTGTACCAGCGCACCCCATAGAAAATATAACGGAATACGCTCATGTGAAAAAATTTGAAAAAAAAACACTTTACACGCTGTAGATGCATTTTTTGTTATAATAAACAGGCGGGACATGACGTATACATATAAAAATGATATATTATGAATCTGCCGAGTCTGCCGGAAAGAACGATATATAATATCTCTGGGTCATATAATAAAATGTGGCTTCAAATCGCGTTTAAACATGATGAGCGAAAAGCGGTAAAAATGAGCTCAGCACACAGGCGTGAAATGCCTCAGCAGTGAAGGGGTTAAAATAATAAATGGTTTACTAGATATTTGATTAAAACTTTTCACTGCTGTTTTGTGTTCTCTGAATAGATTAACCATTGCTTTTCTATGGGGGATTTCACTGCCTTCGAACAGGCACCGTACTTGCTGGCAGTTCGCCAAAATTGGGCGAGCTGCCTGCTCTCTGAATAGTCAAATGTTTTAATTGTGTCGGCTGATTTTCTGAAAAAAATATCGGCTGCTTGATTCAGTTGAAAAAATTCACTTGTTGGTGATATTTGAATAGTGCCGAATAATTCCGAAAAAACTGATTTTCAGCCAATGTTATACAGAATTGTGCCTTTAAAAATGACTATTAGAAATATCTGATTTCATTCTTATTCGCTCTATTTCCCTGTCTGAAAATTCACCTTTTAACATTTGACATTTTTTTGGGGAAATCAGCACACAAATACATTTGACTTGTTGAAGCCAATATTTCCATTGGAAAGCATAGCCACAAGAGCCGATATTTGATCCAATTATTTTTAGCAGGAATCAGAATGTCAGTAAACCTGCATTTGAATCTCCTGAGCCGGAAAATGGCCTAAAATTGGCCAAAAAGAATTTATCAGTTGAGCCAAATTCAATTGAGTACTAGGTTGGAATAGTGTCTTGAGCCACTATAAATAATTACTGGCTGTTAGGTCAACGGCTCAGTTGGAATACGGACCATAAAACTTCTATTTTCTCTTTTCCTGTTAGAAAGTACTCAAAATAGACTCGGTACATAATGTCAAATAACTCTACACATAACTACTAATAAAAAGTGAATAACGAACAATCAGCTACTTTAATATGACATTTTTTTCTAATTTTTCTGTACCGTGGAAATGGGAGGTCACACCAATCGAAAACTTTTATTGCCACAAGAACGAACAGGTCAGATGTTTTCACAGATAATGTAAAAATCACAGTGTGCAACGGAAATTATTTAAATCATTGTTGCTCATCACAATATCCAATCAAAACTGTCGATCAAAAATTACACCTCTTCAACTTTTGGTTCTTTCTTGCATTTATTAATCAAATAATCAAGCTCTTTAGCCCCTTCACTGCTGATCCATTTCAAGTCTTAAAAAAGTCTTTTTTTATTATTATTTTAATTATGCTTTTTCTTTACTTTATATATGGTCATGTTTAATATCCTTGGAAAGGCCATGCTCTGGCCTTTCTAATGATACCAAACATGACCCTGCTAGCTGCCAACAGTCAGGAGATATCGAGGTTCAAAGGAACCCCCCATCTCTACCCTATCTTTCCTTAGGAGTCAATGAGGACGTTCCCCACACGTCTTCAGCAGTGAAAGGCTTAATATGAAAACTTTTAAATAATAATTTTGTCATCAGCAGTTTAACAACGTGGAAGCATGGTAGTATGTGACTCTTTCCAACTTCCTTTTAGATCTTGCTCCTGTTGTAGGTGTAATAGAGAGAGAGAAGAGGAACATAGTATATGGATCAAGCAGGAGATCTCATAGAGTAAATCATCAGATTATGGGCTTGATTTAATTTAGCCTGATAGCCAAAATTGGCACCTTTTTCAGCTGCATTTCGGACATTTTATTAGGTTCAGGAAATTCAAATTTGGTCTTATGCATTTCGATTTCTGGAAAAATGAAACTCAAATATCACTCTTGCAGCGATACTTTTTAATGGATCTATCTATTGGCTGTAATGATTCAAATCGGATTTATTGTTATGGTGATTACTAAAAATATTACAAGTGTTGAAATGTGTCGATAAATGGATTTTCATGCAGGGAAATAGAGAGGATAAGACTGAAATCTTTATTTAACTGTCCCATTTTATAAAAGCCATGTTTAACCCCTTCACTACCAAGATCGAGATATCCTCGGCTTCAAAGGCACCATCCGGCATATCGAGATATCTCAAGCTGGTGATCTGCAGCCCGAAAGCAAATGAAATTTGTTTGCAGCAAACTAAATTTTTATCAGCAAACTAATTTTGCTTGCTTTTGGGCTGCAGAAGGTGCCCCCAAACGTTTAGCTCGTGGGCATAATGCCCAAAGAGCTACAACTGTGTAAAAGCGTCTGGAGATGCCGTTACGTCGGAGATGCCGTTACCGATGCAGAGAAAAAAAGAAGAAAATAGACCAGCAGCTCAAACTGCTGTAACTCAATTTGGCAGTAGATGGCGCCATCTACTGGCCAAAATAGGTTATTTACAGTAAGAAATAAAATGGGTATAAGCTCAAATATTTCTTAATGTATAATCATTTTAAAATGATTTTTCAAAAAAGCCACTGGCTTCTGACATTGTTTTTTAGAAAATCACTTGGTAGTGAAGGGGTTAAAAGCACATAGCTGTGTTATTCTAGCTGAAAATAATCTCTTTTTGGGGTATTTTTCTAGCCACCTTTTTTCAGACAAGCATCGTTTTTCAAACTTCAGCTCTGGCTGAATTTTTCAGACGAAAGTACTGCAGATGATATTTTTTTTCCAAAAAATTGTCAGAAACAATTAAATCTAGCCCGAAATTAGGAATGAGAGCATCTTCAAGACATGTGGCAGTGGGTGTATTTAGGCTTCGTGCTGCCAAATTCTTTTGACCTCCACCTAACTCTCATTACCATTATTTAAGGTTGGGCGAACGTTATCTAATAGGGTAGTATGCTCCATTTATTCTTGTGAAAGATGTTTTTCTATGTGTGGAATCACAAGCTTTTTTGTGCATTTGACTCCAAAAACCTGACAAACTATGAAAAATCTGCTGGAATATGATTTACGGATAATGTGTGTTGATAAGGTTTGATCTCCAGAAGAGTAAATTATATTTTTTTGAGAAACTATTTTACCTGGAAGGAAACATTGAGATTTCTCTCTTTTTCAAGTATGTCCTGGCTGGCGAATATGTACCGTTAGGTGTCTTGTCCAAGGACACTTACTGGAGAGTAGGGATGTGCATGGCTGAAAAATTTATTTAATTTAGTTTCGTTTCGTTACGTTTTTAAATCATTTTGTTTTTGGAATTTCGTAACTAATTTTGTTTCGTATTTCGTTTAGTTTTGGATTGATTTTAAATTTTGAATCTATTTGAATTTCATATATCAATTTGATAGTTGATATAAATTCAAATTTTGGGTCACTAGATAAAATGCCAAATAATCATATTTTACTGTTAAAAGAAAAGCTAGGGTTAAATTTTAAGCTGTGTCACAGATTTAGTATTTGAGTCAAATTAAACAGTGAAACAAAATTAATTTGTTTCATAAAGTCCTTTGCTGACTATTACTTGTATTGTAAGTTAAGATCAATTCGATAGTTGATATCAATTTGATAGTTCATTTCAAATTCGATAGTTGATATCAATTTGATAGTTTATTTCAAATTCAATAGTTGATATCAATTTGATAGTTCATTTCAAATTCGATAGTTGATATCAATTTGATAGTTCATTTCAAATTCGATAGTTGATATCAATTTGATAGTTTATTTCAATTTCAATAGCTGATATCAATTTGATAGTTCATTTCAAATTCGATAGTTGATATCAATTTGATAGTTCATTTCAAATTCAATAGTTGATATCAATTTGATAGTTCATTTCAAATTCGATAGTTGATATCAATTTGATAGTTTATTTCAATTTCAATAGCTGATATCAATTTGATAGTTCATTTCAAATTCGATAGTTGATATCAATTTGATAGTTCATTTCAAATTCAATAGTCGATATCAGTTATTCAAATTTTTCTTTTACGATGATGACACAATGTAAAACGAAATAAATTCGTTATATACCGTTTTGTTTCAAATTCCTATTGTATCGATTCGTTATTCGGAAGTACTTCCGAATACGAATTATCAAATTTCGTTCCAAATTCCAAATTTTGCCGAAACAAATGCACATCTCTACTGGAGAGGTGCTCTTGCCGGAATTCGATCCTGTGTCTCCACAGTTGCCACGGTTATAGAGCAGTGATGTTACCTCTACTCCACCCAGATGTCTTAAATACAGTGATCGACCTTGATTATTCTAATAAAAGATACTCTTACAAATGGCCAACAATGTATAGACATGGTTTAACCATTGTATGTTTATTCAAAGTTTTATATTGTTAAAATAACTTTGTACCATTGTAGACTGAATTGCATACATCATGCAACTTGGATCACTATCCTAATGGGTTAGTTTTACCAAGGTTTTATATCTACAAAATGCAAAATAAGTAATAAACCATTTAATATTAAGAACATAAGAGTATATATTATATTTAACTAATTATCTCTCATTTTTCTTTTACAGTTCATCGCTTTTGCTTCCCTGTTTTTCATCCTGGTATCAATAACAACTTTTTGCCTGGAGACTCATGAAGCATTTAATACCATCATTAACAGAACAGAATTGACGAATAACGGAACAGAAACTGTGTATTTAATTGAAATTGAGACAGATCCTGCCTTGACGTACGTAGAAGGTGTTTGCGTGGCTTGGTTTACATTTGAGTTTTTAGTTCGTATCACTTTCTGTCCTGACAAACTTGAATTTATCAAGAACCTTTTAAATATTATAGACTTTGTGGCAATCTTGCCATTTTACTTAGAAGTTGGACTAAGTGGGCTGTCATCCAAAGCTGCTAAGGACGTCCTCGGGTTCCTTAGGGTTGTGAGGTTTGTTCGTATCCTTCGAATTTTCAAGTTGACCCGCCATTTTGTAGGACTAAGGGTTCTGGGGCACACTCTTCGAGCTAGCACTAACGAATTTTTGCTTCTCATAATATTTTTGGCTCTAGGAGTCTTGATTTTCGCCACAATGATCTATTATGCAGAAAGAATTGGTGCCAATCCCGGTGATCCATCGGCAAGTAATCATACACAATTTAAAAACATTCCAATTGGATTCTGGTGGGCTGTGGTTACCATGACTACACTGGGTTACGGTGACATGTACCCTCGGACTTGGTCGGGCATGTTAGTAGGTGCATTGTGTGCTTTGGCTGGCGTTCTTACAATTGCAATGCCCGTCCCAGTTATTGTTAACAACTTTGGAATGTACTACTCACTTGCTATGGCGAAACAGAAGCTTCCACGGAAAAGAAAAAAATACATCCCCCATGTCGCTCAAGCTGGCTCCCCCACTTTCTACAAGATGGATTTAAATATGGGATGTAACAGTACACAAGTAGATTCATGCCTTGGCAAAGACAACAGGCTGATGGAACACAACATGTCAGGTACAGTAAAACCAGCTATAAAATCAAAACAATGTCCACTCCACAATCACCAGAATTTGGTTGTCATAATACCAATTTAAAGGTGTAATTTTGCATTTAACCCTTACGGTACCAAACAGTAACTTGACCTTTTTTACATAAAATATATTGGAAACACAGAGGGCACTATTCCCTGGTGAACGCTAACATTAGCGTTCGGATATGTAAGCGTTATCGGTAGGATAAGTGACTTTAACGCATGCCCCCCCTATTATCTTCCTGGCACTTAACCTGTAAGAAATCACTTCAATCATCTGTGGTTGCGCAAGCTTCCTTGAGTTTACTGTACTTTTCGCATCCTATACTTAACATGGGGAGCACACTCAGTAATTAATTAGCGTTTCGATAAGTAAGGTATTACAAATTTCTAGTGCTAATTACCATAGAGCTGCGCAAGGAAAAAAGTAAGCTACACCTAAAAGCTGCTGCTAACTGATCCTGCTTTTGCAAAATTATTTAGCACCCCCTAAACCCCCCAATAAATTCGATACTCACCTCTCATCCCGCGGCAAGAGGGATGGCCTGATCCGCTGCTTCTTGACAATGGGAGCCGAGTGAGACCAGGTACAAATATTTGCCAGTTTCTCTCTGTGATCAATCAGTGACGCTGCACGATCACCCGAGAGCAAGATTGCGCAGGGCTCGAGACCCGGAACCGCGAACCTCCGTGGAATCCTATAGACTCCAGGAGGTGATACTCACGGTGACGCAGAAGTGGTTCGGCAAATATCCCAGCGGTTAACCTGCAGGCACAGATTTTCCCTGTTAGCGCCCCCGTTGTAGCGCACACCAGGGACTAGGGCTCAATATATAGAGAACTCTTAACTATAGGAAAGATAACAATTTTCATATACATTGCTTTAATTTTTTAACTGTCTCAGAATAACACTGTCAATTTGCAATTTTAATTTTACATTTATTTCTTCCTCCTTTGGAGAAATTGTTGGGCAGTAAACTTCTAAACTCTAGATGGTGTCTATTATCTTGCACATTATCTAACAGGGTCTGCGTCATTAGCATAAATGTAAAAATCGCCTTTCTGTCAACTACAGGACATGTGATAAACGGTAAAACAGAAAAGGCAAATGCGAGAAGCTTACCCAACCTTTTAGCATTAACTAGAGAATTTAGCCCTATAAGATTCATAGAAATAAAATATTGTCTATTTCAATTAATACTATAAAAAATATTAAGAGAATACAGATAGAGCAGTAAACCAAAACTCTATCAGGGTTATTCAAAGAGAGTCGATCTGGCCCCAAAATGTAACCGGACACTAAAATTCAGCGTACGGCTACATTTCCTGGCCATTCGGCTTTTCAGAGAGAAGGCAGTTCGCCAAATTTTGGCGAATTGCCTGCACATACGGTGCCTGTTCAAGGGTAGTGAACTCCCCCATAGAGAAGCAATGGTTCATCTATTCAAAGAACACAAAACAGCAGCGAAAAGTTGCCGAAATGCCCTGCTGTTCAGTGGTTTCATTCGACAGGTTTATTCAGGAGAATCCCATAGGCTTCAATGTTAAAAATATTCCAGTTTTAATTCAATAACATTATTATTTTATTCTGCAGTAAAAAGTCTCTTTTATTTATATATCTTTTAGGCATTTGTTGGATTTTTTGTTGCAAACTTTTTTTCCGTTTATTTTTTTTAACCACTTCACTGCGGAGGACGCGCTCAGCGCGTCCACCCGCAGTATCTATCCTTGTGGAGGACGCGCTGAGCTTCCTTTGGGGCCAGCGTTCGGCCTGGTTCCGGCCGATCGCTGGCCCCCCCGGTGCGGGCTGACATCCTCGATGTCAGCCCAGCACCCGGAACCGCCGCCGGAGTAATTAGGTGTCATCGCGGCGGCGCGATGACACCTAATTCAGGCGCCCCCCACATGTGCGTAGGAGGCGCCTGAAAGGGAGGGGGGGGGTCCTTCGGACCTCTCTCCCTCCCGATCGGCGGCGTGCAGGGGGTTAACCCAGGCACCATTTGGAAGGTCACAGCCTGCCCTTCCAAATGGTTCCTGGCATTAACCCCATGGGGGCCGGATCACGAATCGGCGCCGAAAAGCGCCAGTTCGTGATCCTTTCCTGGAGCTGGCCGACATCTTGGATGTCGGGCAAGCTTCCGGGAATGCCCCCTGAGGACTGGTGTCATCGTGCATAGCACGATGACGCCAGTCCTGGAGTTAACCCCTAGCTGCCACCAATGGTGGAGATAGGGGGTTCCAATGAACCCCCTATCTCCCGATCCGTGGCAGTTAGGGGTTAATGTTTGGTATTGTTGGATCGCCCAGAGCATGGCCGTTCCAACAATTCCAAACATGAGTATGAAAAAGGTTTTTAAAAAAAAAAAAAAAAAAAAAAAAATATATATATATTTTAAAAAAAATTATAAAAAAAAATAAACAAGTTTTTTTTTCTTTTTTTGGTTCGTTAATGCAGCAATATTGTTCCCATTTCAATTATAATGTGAACAATAATGCTGCACTAACGATTTTTGCATGCGGTGCGTTTGTTAAAAATCGCGTAATTTTCCCCAAAACAAAATGTAACGAGACCCCATCTCTAATTTTTTTAACAAGCGCTCCCCATACAAAATATAACCGCAATTGCTCGCATGTTAAGATGTGAAAACAAAACACTTTACACGTTGTAAATTATTGAAAATTCATATTTTATTGCATTTTTTGTTATAATATACAGACAGGACATGACGTATACATATAATAATGACATATTATGAATCTGCCGAGTCTGACGGAAAGAACGATATATAATATGTCTGGGTCATATACTAAAATAAGCCTTCAAAACACGTTTAAACATGATGAGCAAAATCGGTAAAAATGACCTCAGCACAGAGGCGGGAAATGCCTCAGCAGCGAAAGGGTTAAATAGTTTTTTTCTGTTTTCTGTAACAGCCCTTTTTATTATCATTCATTGGATTTTATATGTAAAGTTCAGACATTTTTGTTCAGTAGTTTTTTTGCAAACAGCGTTTCAAATTTCAAACTTTCAAGCGTACTGTGTTTTTTTTTCACCTCGTTCGTCTGCGTGTCGGCTTTTTCTGGCGGCCGCTCTGCCCTGCGATCGGCGGCTAGTCGAGTTTCTCCAGCGTGTTCAGCGTGGCTAATCCAGCTGTTTCTGCAGGTTTCGGGTAGTGTTCAGTGAGTGTTCGGCAGGTTTGCGGTGAGTGTTCAGTGTGATTGCGGCGAGTTTTCCCTGCACTACGGGGGGGCCCTGCAGTGCTTGCTGAATACATCACAGGGTCGGCGAACTAGGATCGCCGAATCGCTCCGAAGTGCGGGGAACCAAAAGTCACCGAACGTGCTGTGACTTTTCAAATCTCTTTGAATAACCCTGTATGTATTATCACATAATACACATTCTGTTTACAATGCCAATATGAGGGAAATGTCCTAAAAAACAAAAACAATGATGTATCACAAACATCATCAGGCGTAGGTCCATTCTTCTGCATCATGAACACCATTCCAGTGTGCATGTTGTATGTTTCCGTTATGGGTGGTGGAAGTGCTCAGAACTGGGTATAGTCATGTGGTGAGTCAAGGGAAGGGACTCAGACACCCTAGGGAATGGTGGCTATGGACACCAGGGACCTCTTTGCCATTATTTAATGTTGGCTAGGATCTGGAGGGAAGGGTGTGCAAGAAAGCCAAGTGCAACTTCAGACTCCGGTAAAGGACCTATACAAGTGCACCCCGTTAGATCTTTGTGTTTCAGTATTTTATTTCACCCTCTGCTTTATACCTCTTTAGAATGACTTCATTGAATTGTAACACCATCATGCAGTTACTCAGTAAGGACAAATATGAAAATTAATATGAATTGTAATGCTTTAATTCTCTATATCCTCATTTTTGACATCAGTGTTTTTATATGTATGGGATTGCGCATGTTGCTCTCCTAATCTTTACCAGGTGAAGACAGTTCTGGAAGTGACCAGCCACTTTCTCCTGGAGAACGACATCCAATAAGACGTTCTAGCACTAGAGATAAAAACAGAAGAGCAGGAACTTGTTTTCTGCTAACCACAGCAGATTACGCATGTAGCAGCGATGGAGGAATACGTAAAGGTATGGGCAGTTCTTCTTATTCACACAATGTATTATAGAAGAATATTTTCTAATCTTTACATATTTTTTTTATCAATAAAAGGATAATATTTATCAAGCTGTGCATAAAATAGAAGAGAGCAATCCAGTTGCCTATTTCTTATATTACTTGCCATGGTCTATGCAAACTAAAAGTGCTGTTCAATAGCATAGCTTTACTATATATGCTGTTCAATCTTTTATTCACTTTATTATGGTTTCCTAAATTCTAGCTTATCAGTTAAAGTGGATATAAATTTATAAGTATAGAGCCATTTATGTGTTTAATAAAATTGTCTTATGTAATAAAGAAGGACCTTAGAATAGAATAACAAATTTAAAAGCTGAAAAAACAAAGAAACCAACCACTTTATCACTGTCACTCTCACTGTAATATATGTAATTGGATAGCTCAACGTACATACAAATAGTCATAATAGTTAGAAAATATAATACTACTATGAGCAACTCATATGTAAATGTGATATAGTTGTATAGGATGTCCCATTTAAAATACATGACAAATACAGTCTAAGTTAGCATATAATATACACAAAAGACATAACTCTTCATGTAATTTCTCATTTCTCTCTACGGTGACATAAGCAATGTGCGTTGCTCTATTAAAGGAGAAATAGGATCATCCTAATAGTTGAAATTATATCAAGATATATGTGTAAAAATGTGTATTTCCAATCCAGGTCAAACTTTGGTCCTCTGATGTTTGTTGGTCTACAACTCCCATAATACTTTGCTGTTCTTAGTCTTGTGGAGAATCGTGGGTGATAACAGTTTCTTTTTCCAAAAGTATCCAAGTATCCACTTTTTTATCCCATCTCTGTTCTGCTGTCATTTATCCATCATCTCAATTTTATCACTTCTCAACCTGGCTTCCACAGTTCCATTCTTTTAACATTGTATATCTTATCCCATATCTAACTGGTCCACCTACCATCTTCAAAACACTTGGATTTCTTATAGACACTCTCCTACACATATAGCAGGCAGTTTCATTGACTTAATCTTCTCTAACACATTCAAATTTTCAGGGCTGTATTCCAAATTTGGTGTAAACTTAACCAGAGCTGTTGTAAGCTTAGCAACTCCATGGACCCAGTGGCTCTGGTAAGATTACAATAGCTCTGGTTAAGCTTACTCCGGGGTCGAAATGAAGTCATCGTTATTTTAAGACCATTTATTCTCTCTCTCTGCTAATCATATTGTGACTTTCATTGTCAGTTCACCTTTTACCCAACTCAAGCCAGCTTTGGCCAAGGAGACACATCCGCCAACTGTACCGGCTTCCTCTCAAGTTTCCCCTTTCCTGCACATCAAATTTCTCTTGTGTTTCATTTCCAAATGTTCAACCTTGTCCTTTCTCTCTTGCTAGAAAAATTGCTTCATACTTTGTTTATGCACCTCAAATGCCTCAACACTAGTCAGCTTCCCGATTTAACCCAAGAGACCTACATCCTACAGGAAACTGACGGTGACTTTGCGTGCTACTTTACAGACATGACTGATCAAATAAGGAAATAAATGTATCTTCTACTATATTAAAATTGACTTCAATGTGGTTTCTTTTATTTATCTTAACCTCCTTGCACTTTTTTTTGCAATCCTTTCACCTTAATCTATCACTTCATATCTTATTCTTGCAACCCTAAGCTTTTGAGTGAATGTATGAGTGAGTCACATTTTCTATTTTCCTTTCCCTTTGTGGGAGGTTGAGAAAATAGACATACCAATGTCACTCACATTCTTTAAAAAAATCTACTGTAAACTTTTTTTCTCTTTTACAGAACGTCCATCCTATGTCCCTTTTCAATTTTGCCTCAAACTGCTTTTGGACAGCTTGATTACACCAACCAGACTAACACTTTGTTTAACTCTGTCTCATGACTCATGACTTCTCCCGTCTTGCTCTTCTTTGTGCGCTTCCGAGAATGTCCTAACAAATGAAGTCAATCATTTAATCACTACTAATTCCCATTTTCTATTAGTCGTGTTAACTATTGAGCTCTCTGTTACTCTTAATTCCGTTTATCACATGGTCCATGTTTCCACCCTGCACAATCTTGATCCCTGTGATACTGGGTTTTAGTTAGTTTCCTCTCTTTTCCAAGAATTCTCGAACAATTTGTCTAATACAACTCCTTCTCATATTCCGGCACAACCCCATCATGATGGATCCCTTAGTCCAGGGGTAGGCACCCTCGGCCCTCCAGTTGTTTTGTAACGATATTTCCCATGAGCTTCAGCCAATCTAATAAGCATCATTGGAGAAGCAGTTTCAAAACATCTGAAGGGCCAAGTGTGGTGACTCCTGCCTTAGTCTATAGTCCTCCATGAAGCCCCTAAAGCTAAACTCTTAATTAACTCTCAATGATATTTGTGATTATACTCTTCCATGCTTGCATCCCACCGAATTGCCAGTAGACATATCAATTTAAGATATCTTACATGGATACAGGTGCTTCAATAGGCAACCTGTCTTTCTTTTTATACATTCCAAGAACAAAAAAGGACCGTGCACTCATCTTTCGAAACTGGCAGGTTTATTGGAAATAATGGCATTGTTTTGGTTCTACTTGAGACTTTCTCAGGCCCAAAAGGCTCACATAGAGCTGAAATATTGCCTTTATTTTCCAATAAACCTGCCAATTTTGGAAGACTGAGTGCGCAGTCCTTTTTTGTTCTTGGACTGTGTCGCGTGAGTTGGCCTCTCCGAGGCTTGGTGCACCTGTGTTCCATATTCATTTTGACGGTAGTGTGCTAGTCCCAATCTACATCTGTTTCTTTATATACATGTCAATCTGTATCTCTTGGGTTTTTACACCCCAACGATTTGAAACGATTTCGAACGATTTTTCAGAAGAAAAAGTCATCTTCAATAACCCATTTTCATTTCTTATTCATTTTTGCTCACCTGCTTTTATTCGTCAGTTTATTTGCCTTATCGTTAATGTCTTGGACGCTTTCCCGTAGATTATCTTTAAAAGACTCTTATTTCTCCTTTACAAATACACAGCTTGATAAATGTACCCTTTGATATCTATTCACGAATGATTGTATGCTGTTCGATGTTTTGTTTGGCTTCACTCTTTTCTTCCATTCGTTCCCAAGAAAAGTTTGCTGACAAGCAGCTTGGCAATGTTTGTGGCAGTCTATTCATTTGCGTCTCATATGTTCATTTATTTTCTTGTCTAACTGTCCGTAAATGTTTAACCTGCACTATATAAATAAAGTCTCTTAAAATGAGAATTACCCACATTAAACTATAATTTAAAATGCATGTTGCGTAGTTCTAGACAGGAATATTAATAAATAGTGTATAGCAATATGACTATTTAATTGAATATGTAATATTATATTATAAAAATTACAGTGTAGCTGAAATGTAGCTTTCTTTCTGCTGTTAAATTATAGTATCAGATGCAAGAGGTCTCTTTTCTCCCTATGAATAGCTTGTTAGAATAGCACAAATACCTGCTGCACACCAGTAGCTCTATCCTTCTATAAAATATACTTACTTCTGGCCATAAAAGTGGTTTTGAGGGCAAACATCACCCTTGAGCCTTGTCTAAATGGAGCTTTTGACATTTGAACAAGTAATATCATATACTAGCGTGTGTGCGACACAAATGACTACCAATACAGTCAATGTCTATTACTGACAACAAGGTGATATACTTATTAAATATATTTGAAATGAATATTTAAAGGTAATGACAATATAGTTTAGGTAGAGTGTAGTAAAAGAGAACAGGTACACATGTACAGTTATAGTGGTGACTTGTAAAGGAAAGGCTTAATGATATGGTTAATGTGTTAAAGTGTACTACTAAAACTCATAATATAATATAGACTATAACATAATATATGTTAGACATAATGCAGTTTGATAAAATACCTACAAAACTTTTCACATGATGCTGTTTCTTGACACCAAATCATGAGAAATGAGGTTAACCAATGTCAAGTGATCAACGGACATCTCAACAAACCAATTAAGACATAATAAATGAATCGCTAAAATTCCATAGAAAGGGAAGGTAATGTCTAGCCTTTGTTATAGCACATTGTTTATAATGTATATACTATAAACTATAAATGTAATACTGACAGATCAAAGTATCAAATAGAAAATACAAAAGGCTATCAATATCACTTGGGATGTGCCTGTTTATCAATAAGAATAGCTATTCTTTCATCATCTCCTGCGTTCTACTGACCGTTGATAAATCAAAGATACCCCTTACCAGTATTTAATAGGGGAGATAAATGGCATCCGCAATTTGGAATACAGAATAATCTGTGCTAATTTTACCAATGGGATGCTTCTGATAATGTCCATTGCTAGACCTCATTTTAGTATTAATGACCATTTTATAAATTAAACAAAATCATTTCATACAACTTCCTTAAATGATAATACACACCAATAAACTGATAACTTGTGAAATTTGTGTTATAAAGTACGCCGCCTGGCCAAAAAAAGTCAAACACTCTATTATTTCATTGGACCGTCTTTATGCTTTGATTACGGCACACGTTCACCGTGGCATGGGGTCAATAAGCTCATGCAATGTCACAGCATTTATTTCCATCTAGAGTCGCATTAATTTGTGGCCAAGATCTTGTATTGATGATGGGAGAGTCACAGCGCTGTGTATAGTCTTCTCCAGCACAGTGCAAAGATTCTCAATGGGGTTAAGGTCTGGACTGTGTGTGTTGGCCAATCCATGTGTGAAAATGACGTGTCATGCTCCCTGAACCACAGTTTGAGCCCGATGAATCCTGGCATTGCCATCTTAGAATATGCCCGTGCCATCTGTGAAGAAAATCCCCATTGATGGAAAAACCTGCTCATTCAGGCCCCTATTACATTCTTCGCACAATTTTGTCCGCGCAGTGCAAATTTTTTTGCGCGCATCGTTCGGCGTTATCGCGCGAAACTTAACGGAGTATTCCGATCCAAACGCATTTTCTCATCCGTCCGAAAATCACGTTCGTAAAAACGACGCACAAAACCAAGAGTAATACGCGCGCAGTAAAGTAGCGCACATAAATCAGTGTGCGGATTGTTTTTTTCGCCGGATTCAGCCAATCAGAATGAAGAACCTTAATTGACATCAATTTACCATAATTGACCTTAATTGACTCACTTAAGTTTTTGCGCCTGTCAAAGTAAATCTGAGTATATATATGCTGCAGCAATAAAAAAAATATGCACGAATTCACAATTTTATTGTTTGGGTATGTGTAGAATGTGTAACTATACTGTGCTGTATTTTTTTTTCGTGCTGGTGTTTTTCGTTTCAGCCAGAACGTTCCGGTTTGCAGTTACCACCAGCTTTTCGAAGGCGTTAATATTGTGCGCGCAAACGTCGTTCGTAAAAAGATGCGCATCGATTGGAATACCATCCGCGTACCAGCGCACGAACGCATTTGCGCTCACAATGTTACGTATAGGACGCGCACAGTTCACCACACTCGCGCAGGTCCATCCGCGTTAAGCGATAACGCGCATCGTTTGCGCGAACGTTGTAATACGACTTTCAGCGCAAAGGGTTTTGCCCCTCGCGCAAATGCGCATTTGCGCACGCAAAACCAATTGCGCGAAGAATGTAATAGGGGCCTCAGTATATTCAGGGAGTCACATGAGCTAATTTTTTCAGCACATAACAAAGCTGAACATAGACCTGACCAAGTGAAGCAACCCCAGATCATAACACGACCCTCATGGCTTGTAGAATAGTTGCGTCTTTTATTTTGGCCAGGATGTGTATTTCATGCACTATACCAAAACCATGAAATGTCATGTCCTGTCTATATACAAATTAAATTCTGAAGATTCCAATAAATACTAAAGTGGATGATGTTAGCATGTACTCTAACATCAGAAAGTTTATTTTCATAAATCATTAAAGAATATCAACAACGAATCGACTGAGAATGTTGTCTCAAATGGGTGTCTCAGTTTTTACCCCAGGCAATCTGTTTCATTGTGGAGGCAGCTTTCCTTAAATTGCATCACTATTAACAAACTCTTAGCAACAGGTACCAATAACAGCTAATTAAATTAAAAAACATTTTAAAGAGGTTCCAGCATTCCATGAGAAGGAAACAGGAAGTGGATCTTTGAACTCTTTGAGGATCCTCAGGGACATATATAGCCCATGTTACTTACTTGACAACTTAAGAAAATCAACAGGTTCAATTAGTTACTGACATGATATATGACTTATGGTGCCTTGTAGGGATGAGCTGTTCGGTTCGATCAATTCGGAGTTCGACTCGAACATTGGCAGTTCGAAAGTTCACGAACATCGAACTTTTTGGCATGTTCGGTTCAAGTTCTAAAATAAAACCATTTTGAAACAAGTATAAAAAATGCTTAAATACTAAAAAATCGAGAAATAAAGAGACTGTTTACTGCAGAATATTATAAGCAACGGTTTATTAGATATTGAATTAAAAAACGACCTAATGTCTAGGTGCAAAGATTCTCACCTCTAAATGACCTGTGCTCTCAAACGGCGTAAACAACAGGTGTTTAATTAGTGTTTGGAAATAACATGTGCTTCTAATTAGTCTGGTCTCATGAATTTGATACATTGCCTGCAGACTGGGTGTGGCCTGCACATGTATGAACAAACACTGCTTGTTCTGAATTCTAAGAAGTGTTCATTTCTACTATATGATCCTCTGATATGCTGTTTAACCCCTCAATGACCAGGGCTCTGTAAAGCCAATCATTAATGATGTAGATGTTACGTCATTTGTCATCAAGGGCTTAATAAAATCTTTATCACACTCCTTAGATTTAAACGTAATATTCCAGTATTTGTATGTCATGTACTGTACCTCTCCCGAAGGGTCTATGTGAGCATACAATTATTATTGTGTTAGAAATGTCTATCATAAAGCGTACAAGCTGAGTCCCTAGTGTCTCTGACTATCCATTGTCAGATATACCTTGCTTTATACATATAATACATTCCCTCATCTAACAGGATAGTAGCCAGTCCCTGTGCATTTTAACCCCTTAAGGGTGGCTAGGTGTCGTGTGTGGGTCTCTGATGGCGATGTTTCCATACATCCTACAAATCCGCCACTTCACGGGCAGGTTATGGGGACCTCCTAGGCACGATATTTGAAGGAATTTTTCGTTTTTATTTTTAACCCTTATTTTATGGAAAACTCACTGTTCCTTTAAAAACGTCTTTTTTAAGACTTTTTGTCCTTGTTTCCTGTCCCCCAGGGCACTACCCAGAACCCCATACACCTTTTATGGCAAATATCTTGCATATATGCCCTCTTGGAGGGCACTCTAAAAATTAAACTTTTGAGTCCCATTGACTTGCATTGAGTTCGGTTCGAGTTCGAACTCGAACTTTTTAAATTGTTCGAGTTCGAATGCGAACCGAACACGGGGGTGTTCGGCTCATCCCTAGTGCCTTGTAGACAATTTAATTTGATTTGAAAGAGGATTTGAACATTTTAATAAAGAATCGTGAAAAATGTGCTGTATAATATGATTAATCCTGAATAAAGTCTAAAGCTAAAAAACAGTGTTATCTAAATCATTTTTTTCTTGCTAATTATGGCAGCATATGTTTATGGGTAAGCTCCTCCCACTTCTAACTGGTAGGACAGAGGGTTGACAGTTTTTTTGAAAGGACATCACACTCAGACCATCTAGTATACAGCCTTTTGTTCTGTCCTACAGCTGATCTAGTCTGAAGCCTTGTCTTCACAAGTATTGGAGTTACATAGTTACAAAGGCTGAAAGAAAGGCATACGTCTATCGAGTACACCCTTTCACACAACACCTACTGCTGGTGATCCAAAAGAAGGCAAAAAAAAAAAAAAAAACAACAGTCTGAACGCTCACCAAAATGTACCATATTGGGAAAAAAATCCATTTTGACCCCCAGATGACGTCAGATTTCTCCTTGGAGAAAGCAGCTTTTATCCACGTATTTCAATATTATAACCCCTAATATTCAGTTTTTTGCAGAAAGTCATCCAGTCATTTAAAAGTCTGTACAGTCTCTGACCCAACCACCTCACAACAGGCAAAGAATTTCTCAGCTTTATTGTTCTCACTGTAAAATAAACTTTAAGCTGAATTTCCTTTCGTCCAGTCTAAATGGGTGACCTCATGTCCTGTGTATAGTCCTTTTAATGAATAGGTTTCCTATAGGTATATAAAGTTATCAAATCCCCTCTAAGGCACCGTTTCTCTAAACTAAACAGGTTTAAGCTTGTTAGCCTTTCCTCAAAACTTAAACCTCCCATTCCCCTTATTAATTTTAGATTCCCGCCTCTGCACATTTTCTAGCGCCATGATATATTTTTTTAAAAGAGGTGCCCAAAATCGCACGGCATATTTTTAAGGTGCGGTCTTGCCATTGATTTATAAAGAGGCAAAATAATGTTTCGACAAAACAATTTGCTGCAATGTGATGTGACCCAGGCATCGTGGCTTGACATATGCTGGAACACCCCTATGCAATGCACGCAGATTCCACTGTGATCCAAAAGCATTGTGAATGAGGCAGGCCGTATAGCGTTGATATTGGACACATTGCACTACTTAGGAATTCCACCCTTAGAGTAAGGTTTATTTTATTACAGTCTCAATGGCATCTTCTCCGGTTCCGGTTTGTGTTGTTAACAAAGTTTTTTCCCCCACAGACATTTTGTCAGCCAAGTCACTTCCAAAGAATCTGTTGGACACATCCCTTCTTTGCCTATCCTGTGATAATATGGCCCTTTGTTGGAGGAAAATTGTATGCTTAATATATAAATACAGTAGCCGTCTGTTTATGAACCACACACCAGACTTTTTTTCATGGAATTGAAAGAAATTTCTCTGTCTCAAGGCAAAGAAAAATAAAACAAGGTCAAGAGGTCTGCCACAGAAGGAATCTGAGGATTCTTTTGGCTCTATGGTGGTTGCAATTTGATGTATTAAACCAGGTTGATCCTGAACAGAATCTTTGGATTAAAGACCTTTGATAAACAGATACATCATGTCAGGAAGACCAAAAACAGAGTAGAATAAACCTGAAAGTGTTTATATTTTTCCCCTAAAATTGAGGTTAATATAGCCAGAATATCCAAAGATAGGGGCTTTTTGTTAAGCAAGCACCAAGAACATTTTCACAATTAAGCTGTACTTATTACCTGAGAACTCAGGGAATTTTGATTTACCTCTATCTTGATGTACTTTTAATTGACCTGGATGTCCAGACTGCAGGCTTTCAGAGACTTCAAGTACTCCAAACATTAACAAAATCTGGTTGGATCTATGGCCTACAGCCATCATTTTCAATATTTTGATGGGAATACCCACTAGGCAAGCCAGAGTGTGACTTTCTCAAGAAAGGAGACCAAGGCCGCCATATTCTATTAGGGAGTTTCTTTGATATCAGGCTGTTTCTTTGCGATTGTTCGTGAAACTGTTGGAATGGCTATCAGCCTACATTGGATTAGTACACTGGGCTAAATTACACCTAAGATTTCCCCAACTCTATTTGCCCCTACACTTCAAGAAACAAAAGTAGAATTGTCTCAACTAGTAATCCTTCCCAAACACTCAAGCTGCATCTTCATTGGTGGATAGTCCTTATAATGTAGCTTGTAACTTTCTTCTGGTGCAGCCAAAATATTAACAGATGAGAGCAAGATCAACTGGGGTACAGATTACAGACAATAATATAGTTCATGGCAAGTGCAAAGTAAGAGAGAAACCGATCCATTGAACATTTTTTAACTCCAACAATTTAATGAGCGTTTTTATATTACAACTTCAAGAAAACTACTACCACTTCTTCTTCGATAAACGTTTGGATAGACAGCAGGTTGACTAAAGCTTATATAAATCATCAAGGTGGAACAAAGCTTCAGTCTCTGAGTGAAATGGCTCCTATTATGCCTTGGGCACAAAACCGATGTCCAAATCTGGTGGCCATTCGTCTCCTGAAAATGAATAATGAAATAGAAAACTTCCTTTGCAGAAAACAGACGGTTCAGAATGGATAATGTCCAACTAAATTTCATTCCCTCCTTCACAGATTAGAAGAATCACAAATGGATCATATGGTGACAACCAGCAATTGACAGTTACCAGAGTTCTTTTCTCAAACTTATAAACAAAGAGCCATGGGGCTCTTACCCCAAATTGGAAGTTTGAACTGCCATATATATTTGATTCCTTATCTCTCATTCTGAAGGCACTATGGAAAGCATTAAGGGAGAAGTCAGACTTACTTGGCATCCTTCCCATTTGGTCCCCTATTCTGATATAGATGTCTCAGGAACCTCCAGTGTATCTGGATTCCTTTATGGAATTGATACTGGAGCATCAGGCGGCAAATATTATCTCCTTGTTCAACATCTAAGCCTTCCTTCAGGACTTCTGTCAAGACGTTTGTACAGACTAGGGATCATCTTCTTGTCCGACCTGCATGATCAGCAAGCTCTTATGAATGCTTAGAAATTGTGTGTCACAGAAAGTGGTTTTTTTAGCAATAACATCTGCAAGAAGGATATGTGACATTCTAAGATTGTCCTACGATCCTCCATTACAGTTTTTCATATTTGTTTATGCCCAATACCAGACTTTTTGCCCAAGGTGGTGTCACCAAATCCTTTGACTCAAGTTGTTTCTTTAGCGTAGTTTTTTTCATTCAATGATTATCATGGAGTGTTTATCGCACGCAATAGCTGTGGAAAGTGCCCTGACTATTTACTTAGGGAGAACAAAATCCTTCAGAAAAAGTCTCATGTTGTTCGAGATAGCTACTGGTCATCAACGTGGTGAGACTGCTTCAATCTAAACATTAAGGAGATGGGTGACAGCTGCCATCCTCAAGGTCTATAAAATGTATGAGGAGCCCTGTTCCAGGTAACACATACACATTCTACCAGAGGAATGTTTTTCTCATGAGGTACTGTGTCAATTGCTTCTACTTACACCGTGTCAAGATTATATTTGTCCAGATTATCATCTAGAATGCGTCATTTGCGTCATATTCTCAATTTCGACATAAAGTCCTGCTATCTATTTTCACGACTGAAATTCTTTCCGCTAGCTGTTTTTTTTTTTTTTCTTTTTTAGAAAGTATTTTACCAGGAAGGATACATTGAGATTTCTCTCGTTTTCAAGTATGTCCTGGGTGGCGAGTATGTACCGTTAGGTGTCTTGCCCAAGGACACTTACTGCAGAGGTGCTCTTGCCAGGATCGAACCTGTGTCTCCACAATCTCTCTCCACGGTTATAAAGCAGTGATGTTACCTTTACTGCACCTAGTCGGCTGTTTTTGTTGATGTGTTTTAGTTACCCCCTATTTTGTGCTAAAGCTTGGTCTTTTCCCACACATATATGCTGCCAGGATTAGCCAAGAAAACAAAACAATTAATTCAGTTTTACTGTAATTTTCTTTTCCTGGCTATATCTCATGGGAGCTTATAGTTTTTTCCCCAGCCTGTCTTCTGTTCCTGTAGTTCCTGGAACTTTACAACACTTTATTCTAGAGGGTCCGAGGTCCATACAAAAATTATCAATTTCTTGTCCTATCAATTTCCAGAAGTGGAAAGGTTTGCCCAAAATGTATATGCTGCAATGAAACGTAGTCCGGAAAAGAAAATAACAGTTAAGTCTGAATAAACTTTTTTCCCTTTATAAATGGTCAAAATATATTAAGAATTTCATTTTGAAATTCTTACAAAAATAAAAAATTAGGTGCTGTTTGAAATAATGCAATAAAATATATTATAAATTATTAAACGGTTTAAGGATAATTAATTAATTTTTAAAAAATAATTGCACCTTTGGTTAGTTATATATCTTTTGTGTATAGCGACTTTTTTTGTTTTACTAAGTGATATGTTTACAAACTGCGAGCTAATCTACAGGTAGTAAAATAGCTGAATTACAGAACAAAAATATAAATATTTTGTCTTTTTCTGTAGCTTTAATCCTGCAAGCTAGAGCAAGTATAGTATATATATATATATATATTTATCAATATTCATGATGCCAGCTGTCTGTTTATAATAAATAAGAAGGTGGATTATCTGGAAAAGCTGCATCCCTTGGTTCATCATGAATACCCAAATGATTTTTTTTTATTTCCAATAACACCTCTGAAAAACATATCCAGACTTTTAGTAAACCTAAAATAAACGAAAAATTGATTTATACCAAAAACTATAATATCACCTAATTTAATGTTCAAGATTGTCATTCCATACTTTGTATAAATATCTTTTTTTAATTGTAAAACTCTGAATTACTTAAAGTTATTGGCTTTATATTATTATGTACAAAGCTATTACGATAAACATAAACTAAATGTTTAACGTGTTAGAAAAAAAATGTCTTAATGTACCCATGAAGAGCTTCATTAAAATGTCTGCTGTGAAATTGTTATAACAAATTATATTTTAAGTTTAGAATTAAATCAATGTATACAATTTAATAAACCTGCTCGTTACGATAATTCAATTTCAGAACTACTTGTTAAAAATATATATTTATACACATTGGCTGATGTTTTTTTTCTCCTTCTTTTCTTTCTTAATTTATGATTAAACGCTTTGATAATTTTAACTGCTGATGATAATAAAATAACTCAAAAGAAATTATAAAAAATGTTTCATTTTTTTTGTTTTTAATTGTGTTTGTTTTTAGCCTATAATTTAACATGACATCTTGTTTCAGCTGACACAATTTAATGTATTTAAAAAAAATTCTAAGAAACCAAAAAAGACAAAAAGTACCTCAATGTTTATTGCTCGACCAATTCCCATGTGATTTTTCTAATTTTGACCACCACATAAAAGTCTGTATGTGGCACCGCTAGTCATATAAATTGTCTCAGCTCTTCATTGTAAACCTTGTAATGATATCATGATTGACGGCATTTCATTTTACTGTTTGTCTCTGTCTTTTTCTGCTCAATTCAACCGATGTCTGTGCTTTGTTGCGTATAAAGGATATGAGAAATCTCGAAGTTTAAACAACATAGCTGGCTTGGCTAGCAATGCTCTGAGACTGTCTCCAGTAACATCACCTTACAGCTCACCTTGTCCTCTAAGACGTTCTCGATCTCCCATCCCATCTATCTTGTAACGCAGACTTCATCATCTGGCGAAATAGAATTGTTTCATGTATTTACTACTAATGGAACTAAATAATTGGTAGAATTTAACTCTAGGAACTAATCATACAGTAGAAATACTGCGTTATCTTAACTGGAGACGCCACTTCTTTGTCCGCAGATGATTTCTTGTTATTTAATGTTAAGTGACATAAGGAGTTTCTGCATTCCGACTGATTGACCATTTTGGGTTTTTCATTTTTGTGTTTTTATTTTTTATATTTTTCCCGTGGCAATACTGATTTAAAAACTGAAGGATAAATTGTGGAATAATCGGCCAGTATCTTTAATAATTACATATATTTTCAGGGACATACAGCTATACCAATGTGCTTCCAAATGATAACCAACACTTCATTGAACGTTCATTTCTTGTGAGTTTCTGATCCATTCTGAAGATGTCTGGAATCCTGTGTTACCGCTCGCAGTGTAACAGATCAGACCATTTGCTTGGGCCATTCTGTCTACACATCATATCAACGCAATGTTGCAGATTGCTGGGGCTGCCAGATAGCCCTGAATATATGCTTGGCATCGTATCATTCGCTAATCAGTTTTTCTGCCAGTGGCTTTATCTATTTATTTATTTTACTTTTTTTTGTTTTTGTTTTCTTTTATTGTTTCAATCAGTATTTTTTTTAGATTTCATTTTGAAATATTTTTATATTGTACTAAAAAAAAAAAAAAAAAAAAAAAAGAAACAACAACAAAAAAAAAACCTTGTAATAGAGTTCCGAATGTCTCTGGTTGTTTGCACACAGATAACTGCAAAGAGGTTGTCATTACTGGTTACACGCAAGCAGAGGCCAGATCTCTTTCATAATGGCTTTGGAAGGCACAATACATTTGAAAAAGGTAAATGCCATCCAGGCTCACAATTCTAAACTAGCAGATATATTTATATATATACATATATATATACATATATATATATATTTTTACACCAGGGTTCTTCAACATTTTCACAGGCAAAATTCCGAGATTTAAAAATACAAAAATATTAAAACAAATTACCGATTTATTTTACTTTAAAAAAATCAAAAGGGCCGTGTTATTTTGTATAGAGGGACGTTTTGACCAGCCTTAAACATCTGAATTTTGAAAAAAAAAAAATTAAAAAAAAATTGCGTATTGTTTATCTAACATTTTATTTTTTTGTTCTAATTTTTTTAAGTTACGTGTCGTATATGTTCATGCTGGTTTGTCTAACCGACTGTTAAGATGTTCCATCCACCTTCCTCAAACCGTGCCAGAGCACAACAAGTATCAGACTTCATTCTTTATTTTGTGTTTTGCTGTGTTTAATGTGCTTTAAGTATGGCTGATGGATTACGTAGGGGAAAAAAAACCGGAAAAAAACCAAAAAACATTTACTATTCTAATAACCTGAATGTTATGACAGGTCTAGTATTTTAACCTTTGCCAAACGCAGCTGTAATGGATTTACTAAGTTACCAGCAACCTGCCTTATACTTGAAGTTCCAATTGACCAACCAGAAAAACAAATATATAAACAATAAGAGAGCAGATATGATGTTTTGGGCTGGTGATTAAGAAAAATAAAGGCTCAAAATCCTATCCACTAACCTTGAGATTGTTGAATAATCCCTGACTTTTTTTTTTTGTCTGTTATTATCATTATTATTCTTATAACGATCATCGATTTTTAACCATGGATGACATGTAGGAATTTTACAAACGACTATCCTGAAATCACAAGCATGTGTTGCATGACCATTTCTTTAAAAATTATATATACATACGTAAATGTTTATATAATTTATTAATGTACATGAATATATTATAAATAATAATACATTTTTTTTTAAAAAGTTGTAATCAAGGGATTAATATCATATTTGATGCTGCTGTTATTGACTACAGTGTTATACGGAATATATCATGGATTTGTGACTCCTGAAAAAGGGACAGTGGAATTTAGCCATAACAAGGACAATACTGGAAAGACACTACTGCTGGTGAATGGGCCCTAAGTGTTAAATCTCTTATGCTGCAAGGTAGTGAATGAGATTCGATGTCAAGCATAATCTGCAGTGCAACAATCATAGACTGATGTGGTTCACAGTTGTCAGAGAAAGTCATGAAAAGTCAGTGCTGACGAGTTAACCTGTAAATAAATGTGAGCATGACACGTTAAATAAATAAAAACAAACAAATACAAACAGAATCATCTTTATGGGGACATGTTTGATTGTACGGTTATTATCGATTACTGTGTGTGTGTAATAATAATCCCATGTATTTTGGGTGACATCACTGTCCCTGTAGTACTATATGGCGTGCTGCAGATTGTATTAAAAATAAATCAACCTTCATTAAGCATAATAAAGACTTTTTTTTTCCCCGTTTCTTCATTTTATTTTCACAGAGGGTTATTCTCCACACTTCTAGTGATCTCATGTTTACTAAGTGGTGCTATTCTTCTAATCAACCATTTGTGGATTTGGTAGGCCTAGTGAAGCCATTCGTATCTGCACTCCTCTACAATACCACCACTTAGTATAAATTAGCCATATGTTGTAAGCCATGAGCTCTGTGTACTGTTCTTAAAATGTAGCATTTCATGTAAAAAAAAAATAACACCTCATATTTAGGTAATTGTTAAATATTTGCTGCAGACAAATTGTACCTTGTTTGCCAATGGCAATGGTAATTATCACACTCATCCTGTGTGTGTGCGTGTGTGTTTTTTTAATATTGAATAAACTTTAAAAGGGTTATTCAGAAACCAACTTTGTTTGCCGAAAATCACCCGTATTGCAGGATCGACAAACGCTGGCATCTCACAATACGTATATCCATGGAGTAACAGGAAGAAGATACACTGTCACTCTTCTCCCGTCACTCTTTGGGTTTTAGTTTTGTGACATGCCTGCGTTTGTAAGCAAACACTGTCGCTTTGTCAATAACCCCTTAAGTATCACCATGACCAATAAATTACAGTGTCGAGAACTATTGTTAGTTTGTACTTAATGACATTGCTTTATCACCAGATACAGAATCCAGCGTAATAAATATTTTGTTGTATAAGGAACATGTATTTTACTTTTTCATTTGCCAAGGAGAGAAATGTCTTTATTTGCATTGTGCTAAAATAATGTGAATTGATATTGGTCTTTATGATAATGTACATTTCAGATCATGAAATAAAATATTTTTTTTCCTTTTAATAAATGGTCTGTTTGTCATACTGTGCTTTGTAATGAAACCAATTACGTTATCGGCACTGTGTAGAATACAAGGTACCATTCTGTGTGATACATATAATGTCCAGTCAGTGTGTGTGTCTGAAAGTTGGTGCTACAGACAAGGTCAATGCTTAAATGCCCATTCAAACACTTAACCCTGTCACTACCAAGTGATTTTCCAAAAAAAGATTGCCAGAAACCAGTGTTTTTTTGTAAAATCATTTTTAATAAATAGTTATTACTGTAAATAACCTATTTGGCCAGTAGATGGCGCCATCTATTGCCAAATTGAGTTACAGAGGTTTGAGGAGCAGATCTATGTTTTTTTTTTCCTGCATCGGCTGCTGAAAGCCCGATATTTCAGAGCTTTCATCAGCTGATTTTACAGTTTTAGCTCTTTGGGCATTATGCCCACAGGGTTAAAACTTTGGGGGCACCTTCTGCAGCCCAAACGCAAACTAATTTTATTTGCTTTTGGGCTGCAGATCAGCATATCTTCATAACGGGATACCCCTGCCACTACCAAGTGATTTTCCAAAAAACCATTGCCAGAAACCAGTGTTTTTTTGTAAAATCATTTTTAATTCATTATACATTAATAAATAGTTATTACTGTAAATAACCTATTCGCCAGTAGATGGCGCCATCTATTGGCAAATTGAGTTACAGAGCTTTGAGGAGCAGATCTGTTTTTTTTCCCTGCATCGGCTGTGGAATGCCCGATATTTCAGAGCTTTCATCAGCTGATTTTACAGTTTTACCTCTTTGGACATTATGCCCACAGGGCTAAAACTTTGGGGGCACCTTCTGCAGCCCAAAAACAAACTAATTTCGTTTGCTTTTGGGCTGCAGATCAGCATATCTCGATATCGGGGCACTAGATGGTGTCTTTGAAGCCTGAGATATCTCGATATTGGTAGAGAAAGGGTTAAATGTAAAGTGTAATTGTAATACATTTGAGGTAACAAAGCTATTGGGTTAAACCTTTTGTGTTTGCTGCATTATAAAATGTTTAACCCCCTCACTACCATGGTAGTGTATACTTGATGTCTAAAATGTCCTGAACGATCCAGGGCCGAATTTACTTCTCAGGAGCTTGTAGGCACAGCAATATTGAGTGCCCCTAACCCCCCTCCCAAAAAAAATAATATATAATAAAGAGGGGAAAACCGTGCAAAAACTACTTTTTCAATTTTGTGTTTTGGGGCTAAAAAAAACATTAAAAACGGTTTCTGTCTCCGATCACATAAAAACTAGGGGCAGTATCTTTTGCCATAAATAAGGTAAAAATGGGGAAGAATGTCAGGTTCTGGGTTAACCCTAAAACAAGTACAGACAGAAATTAAGGTTAGGGTTAGGATATTATCAGGGTTATTCAGAGAGAGGTGAAAAGCAGGAGAATGACTGGAGAAGTGAAAATTCTAGGTCAAAATAGCCAAACCAGAAAAATTCTCCCATTTATCTCACTTTCCAAATCGGCTATTTTGACCTAGAATTTTCACTTCTCCAGTCATTCTCCTGATTTTCACCTCTCTCTGAATAACCCTGTAAGACTAATCATACTTTCTAACCCTAGTTATAGAAAATGATGCTCCGTTTCAGTCCAGACCAACCAGAATTCTGGGCATCAATACACGGACCAGGCTGAGGGTCTTCTTCAAGACGTGACTTTTTTACCACTTCATTTATTGATGCTGCTTTATCAATTTTTCAGTAGGATGTCAAAATTTGCTTTGCTTTTGAAAAATAAAAGGGAGGTGTTTTTCTGTTTTGTTTAACATTTTGCATGGTAATATTTGGTATCATTAAAAAGGCCAGGCTCCGACCTGTCCAATGACACTTAAGTTCAGGGGCGGACTGACAAGTCGGGCAAATCGGACCGGGACCGAGGGCCCGGGCTTAGCCAGGGGCCCGGCCAGGGCCTTGCCTGCTGGTAGTCAGCCCCTAAAATAACTCAAATCACGATGACTGCATTGCGGGCAGTCATCACGATTTGAAAGGGTTAATCCGCCTTTGATCATCCCCCGGATCATGGGGATTCCCTGGGGTCCGATGGTGGAGTACGCAGAGGTGCACACGTGACCTTACGTCATGATGACAGCTACCACGTGCGCCTCCTACACTGGCCACCCGGCGCCTTTTCATGTGAGTACGAGGGTTTGCATCCGGTGGTGGGTCTCTCCTGCTCGCTGCCTGGTGCCTGCAGTTCCCAAGGGGATCCTTGAGTGATTCTCTGACAGGCAGAGCTCTGGACCCTTTGCAGGGTGTTATTCTTTTACTTTTCTTTCCTGTGCAGTGTCGGGCTGAGGATTTATGGACCCTCTAAAGTCTGACACAGTCTACTTAACATCGCTGGGACAGTGGGATTTCCTCACCCTCCTCACCATGGACAAACTAGCTCGGGCTTCAGCAGCTCTTCCCTCCACCCCCCCTCCTTGCTGTCAGTGACTGACAGGGAAAAATCAGGAGTGCTAATCTGAGCAGAGCAGCGATTCCAGTGCACACAGCAAAGTAGCAGGTATGGACAGAGAGGTTTATCCACAGAGCTTCGTAGTTCTGTGTGCTTCAGGTATTTCAATTCGCCAACCCTGCGGTGAATTCAGTATTCACTTCAGGGTCCATGACGTGCGCTGAAACGCTGAGCCGCCGAAGCCCACTGATCAGTCGCCGAAGCCCACCGATCAGTCATCGATGAGTCACTGAACACAGCCAATGATCCATCCAGGCAGCCGATCAGAGCACCGAACGCCGACGAACTGGTAAAAAAAAAAAAAAACACTGCTATTCTTCAAAAGGTGTTTAAAACCATAAAAAAGGCTTGAAAATGTCTGGAAATAATAAAATGTCCTATAAAAAAATAACAAAATGGTCTGTTACAGAACAAAAAAAAAAAACGTAAAAAAAAATTGAGATTCTAAAGTTTCGGCCAAAAAATACACAATTTCAAAAAAAAAGTTAATTAAAAAAACTTATGAAAATGAAAAGAATAAACGGTTTAATAAAGAGTAAAAAGGATAATACTTTTTACATTGACTCCTATGGGATTCACTTGATTAAACCTGTCGAAATGAATGACTGAAAATCTGGGCACTTCGCCAACATTTCGGTGGAGTTCGGCGTTTTCTGAATAGATTAACCATTACTTCTCTATGGGACAATATTCTCTGCACTAAATTGCACTGTATTTCACTGTCAATTTGCCAGTATTTGGCGAATTGACAGCTTTGCAAATAGACGAACTGCCACGAAATTGCACCTTATGCTGAAATTTACCATTCGGTGCAATTTGGTGACAAGTTCGGTTCTCCACAAATAACCCCTAGAATGTCCTACAGCAATCATATTTAACTCTAATACTGCTCACCCACAGGAGTTATTCAGAGGGAATGACCCTAGGGTCTATCTGGTGAAGTACACAGCTGCTCTGGAAGTGCAAAGAATAATACCGTGCACAGTATATTCTGTGGCTAGGCGCTAATAAAGTGCCTACTCCAGAATAAGTCAGAAAAATGGAGGAGTCTGGTGGGGGCGCCCTTGCTTTATTTGGTCCAGGGGCCCTTTGCCTTGTCAGTCCGCCCCTGCCTAAGTTAAACTTGTGGGATGTAAAGAATGGAGATACAGCAGTCCGAAGGACCCCCACTCTCCTCACAGCAGAGCTAATGTTTTAGATGAACCAATGTGTGATAATGCATTACACCATCACCTCCACTCTTGATGGCATTGTGGGGAATGAGAAGGTGAGTTTGCGCAGCATCGCTGTTCTCTTTATACTTGTAAAGTGAACAAAAATGCTACTTTAGAAAAAGAAAAGATCAATAATATTTTATCTTTGTTATTTTAGTTTTACCTGGTCATACTCTGGCCTTTCTGATGATACCTTACATGCCCTTTTTGACTTTAGGGCTCCAGAGATTCAGGGGCCTAAATGATTGAAAACGGCAAAAACAAAAAAATACAGAGCAAGGCGCTCAATTGTGGCAGGTGCCTGTAGGCACATGCCTACTCTACCTATTTATAAAACAGATCCAGGCAGGAGCCCAGCATCAAGTAAACTCAATCTGCCCATATTCTGTAGCAATGCAAAGGAATTCTATTTACTGTAAATTATATTCATTGGCAAATGGACTCCAGAATGTGCACCCACATTTCCATCACTTTGGATGTGTCAGCCAAGGTGCTGGAACTGTTTCAACAGCTTTGATATCCCTTTTTCATTTATAGAAAGACATAGCTAAACTGTATTGTTATTTATGTAGTAGCACATTGTGGCCAGCAGGGGAAGCCATCTGCCTGTCAAATAAGTATACTGTATCTAAAATACAGTCATGGCCGAAATTGTTGGCACCCCAGACCTTTTTCCAGAAAATCCATTATTTCTCACAGGAAAGTATTGCAGTAACACATGTTTTGCTATACACATGTTTATTCCCTTTGTGTGTATTGGAACAAAACAAAAAAAGGGAGGAAAAAAAGCAAATTGGACATAATGTCACACAAAACTCCAAAAATGGGCTGGACACAATTCTTGGCACCCTTTCAAAATTGTGGATAAATAAGATTGTTTCAAGCATGTGATGCTCCTGTAAACTCACCTGAGGCAAGTAACAGGTGTGGGCAATATAAAAATCACACCTGAAAACAGATAAAAAGGAGAGAAGTTCACTTAGTCTTTGCATTGTGTGTCTGTGTGTGCCACACTAAGCATGGACAACAGAAAGAGGAGAAGAGAACTGTCTGAGGACTTGAAAACCAAAATTGTGGAAAAATATCAACAATCTCAAGGTTACAATTCCATCGCCAGAGATCTAGATTTGCCTTTGTCCACAGTGCGCAACATTATCAAGAAGTTTGTGTAGTTTCTATGTATGGAGGGTACATCCTTTTCTACACTATCTGCACACTTACACACTGTCCTGGCAGTGGCTTTATTGAAAATAACATGATAATGAAGGGTTAAAGTGAGAGCACTGGTAGAGTTCTTTGAATAACCCAGTAGGTCAAAGTAGCCAAACCAGAACAAATCCTCCCATTTATCGCACTTTCCAAATCGGCTATTTGGTCTAGATTTTTCACCTCTCCTGACAATTTTCCTGAGTTTCACCTTTTAGTGAATAGACCTGTAAGTGATTTGTTTATTAGTATTGACTGCACTTTAGAAGAAAAAAAAAATCATATCTAATCATTAAATTTGTTTTAATACCTGAACACATGAAATAAATCATTGACAAATTTAAACCTTGGGCTACATTCTATTAATATATAGGTATGTGTTCACAATAACCAGGAAGTGTATGGAATGATGAATTGCGAACTTCTTGCGCAAACAATATTAAACAATTACATTATTACCATCTAATTATGACATTTATCTTATAATTATGCTTCTACAATCACCCGTGATTTTATAATTAATTTGTGATTATTGCTAACGGGAGTTCAATCAGTTATAATTAGCAGTTAGTGGTCTCTCATTTGAGTGACACATAAATGAATATCTATTTTTAATTCCGTTTGATTTAATATTTAATTGCGACTTCATATTCATTTTCCTACATATTTGAAAGAAGTAAACTGGGTCTTAGTAACATATGTCAGTTACATATTGCACACACCTTGCAAACGACACAAAAGGGTTTGTCACAATTTCAAGTCATTTAATACGTATTCAAGCACCTGCATCATTACTCGTCTTTCACAAGCAATGACTGCGATCTTACCAAGACAAGATTAGTGCACTTCATTCATTTTTTTCCTTCTTAACCCCTTCACTACCAAGTGATTTTCCAAAAAAACATTGTCAGAAACCAGTGGTTTTTTTTTTGGAAAAATCATTTTTAATAAATTGTATAGTAATACCTATCTATTACTTAGTAACCTATTTGGCCAATAGATGGCGCCATCTACTGCCAAATTGAGAGGTTTTAACAGAAGATCTATTTTCTTCTATTTCTCCCTGCACCGGCTGCTGACAGCGTCTGAAAGCCTGATATTTCAGAGCTTTGAGCAGCCGATTTTACAGTTTTAGCTCTTTGTGCATTATGCCCACAGGGCTAAAACTTTGAGGGCACCTTCTGTAGCCCAGAAGCTAACGAAATTCATTTGCAGCGAACAAATAATTTTCTTTTGGGCAGCAGAACAGCACATCGAGATATCTCGATATTGGGGCACCAGACGGTGCCTTTGAAAACTGAAATATATCAATATTGGTAGTGAAAGGGATAAGTATGAACAGTTCACATGAAAGTGCTGTTGAAATAATGAAGAGTAAAAATCTGTAAAACTACTGTGGAAATACTCAGAAAGGCAATATTTTATCATATTATCATTTTTATATTTTGTATTATTTCTTTTGAGACATAACATGCATATCAAGCCATATCCCACCTAAAGTTAATGGGTAGATGGTTGAAAAACAATACATTTTCTATTATTTAATATATTTAAGTTTGTAAACACACATTTATTGTAATTTAATTTTGAAAAGGTTTCAGTATGTTGGTGTTTTTTGCAGTAGCTTGTCACAATCAGAAACAGTTAAATTGGGCACATAATGTATACTAGTAAATATAATAAACAGAATTCAGATATTCTTTTCTTTATCAAAGAAGCCACTTGGATGACCACTGACAGTTATCTATGAAATCCTCGATCATGACCAATGTGGAACTTGGTACACTTCTAATCACTAAATGCATTATTCGAAGGATCAAATGTGACATTCCAAAACAAAACAAACGGCGTACAAACTGTACATGGAACATCAAGGATGATGTAAATAAAATGCTTTTTCGTATCATTGCTGCTACGTGGAAGTTGACTATGAGTAATATTTTACAAAGTTCATGTAATCAGTATTCATTTGTGACAAAGTAACTAGAATATACAGTGTCAATCTGTTAGTGGATCTCCGTGGAATGTTGTCTTTAATTTGTTCTATGTCCTTAACCCCTTCACTACCAAGCACTTTTTGTTGCAAAAATGTTATCATAACATTTATTTGAAACATGGGATGTGAAGTTAACAAGTAAATATAGAGTAAACTAGAAGTTTCACACAAACTGTTATTCTGAGATAGCAAAAAAAATTATTAATGTTATTTTGCTCATTTTGAATTTTTCATATATTTGTTTCTCCTTTACAGAAATATTGTTGAAATATAAGATTTTGAGCTCTAGATGGTGTCCTTTATCTTACACAATTTCACACGGAGTCTGCATTAATATCACACAGGCAGAACAGACCTTTGTATTAGATACAGTAACTGTGATAAAGATAAATAATAAAAATTGTCAGATCTCCTGTTAATGGGGGTTTGTAGTGATCATAATGAGGTTATTAGCAATGCAGCTTCCAAAAAATACCAATAGAATATAAACATAATGCCTGTGTATGGAGATTACAGTAACACCGTATATCTGTACTGTACAGAGATTTTCTGTCATAACTCCCTGTACAGCAGTGAGTGACCCAGAGCTCTCCCTGTATTCTGCCTTCTCCCTAGCAGCTGTAATACAGCAGTTATTGATTTGAACTTTTTGTTAAAGTGAGAATTAGGGCTTTTTACAACTGTTTTTATGTCTCTACAGGGTACTTGGAGAGACATAAAACAAATGATTTTGTTTCCCCACAGGGGACACACTAATCTTCACACTAATCTTCAAAAGGTGTGAAAATTTTCTTTTCAGTGCATTACAATCAGGGTTATCCAAAGAGATTCGAAAAGTCACCGCACGTTCGGTGACTTTTCGTTCTCTTCAATTCGGTTCCTTTTGCCGATTGCATTTCGGTGACCCTGCGGTGTATTCAGCAAACACCACAGGGCCCCCGAATTGCAGGGAAAAGCTGCCGCAAACCTGACGAAAACTAACCGAATGCACGCTGAAAACAAGCAAAAACATCTGGATTAACCTTCGAAAAACCCGAACAGGAGCCGAACATGAGCCGAATCACACAGAGCCGAAGCAGCTGTGACGTAGAGGAGGCAGTGAATAAATTAGCAAAACCATTTGTATGAATCTGGGAAAATGAAACGCTGTTTGCAAAGAAACTACTGAGCGAAAATGTCTGAAATTTTCACAGGAGGTCCAGGGAATGATAATAAAGAGGGCTGTTACAAAAAAAATAAGTAAACTGAAATTTTTTTTTTTAAAAATCGGACTTTTAAAAAAATAAATAAATAAATGCTTAAAGTATCCTAAAAAATCTATATATAAAGAGACTTTTTGCTGCAGAATTTTATAATGAACGGTTTATTAGATATTGAATTAAAACGGGAATATTTTTAACATTGAAGCCTATGGGATTCTCCTGAATTAACTTGCCGAATTAAACCACCGAATGGCAGGGCATTAGGGGAACCTTTCACTGCTGGTTTGTGTTCTCTGAATAGCCGAAGCAGTGCTTTTTCATGGGGTTTTCACTGCCCTCGAACAGGCACCGAACAGCCACCGTATGTTCAGGCAATTCGCCAGAATTTGGCGAATTGCCTGCTCTCTGGATAGCCGAATGGTCAAGAAAGGTAACCGAACGCTGATTTTCAGAGTTCGGTTACCTTTCTCAAGCAATTCGGATCTCTTTGGATAACCCTGAATGCAAAAATTTGATTTTGGGTGTGAAAGGGTTAATGTAAACTTGGCAGTATATGTCACCACCATGTCTTTCTAGGTGAGAAAAGCACCCACATAAATAAGTGTTAAGGCTGTATAAAAAGAGTTAATGTACATATATTTGAAAAGATGGAGTTGTTTTTCCCCCATTGAGACACCGTTTCCACGCTCCTATATATCAGTATTGGGCTTCATTTTCAGTCTGAAAACATTTTTCTTTTCACTTTGCGAAGATGATCCTTGGGATAACATAAAAGTCAGAGGAATGTTTCTGTGTTACACACAAGGGCATATGCTTCTGAATAAATGGCGTGGCATTGCAGTCTGCTAGAAATCCCAGTTTCTATGGTAACCATGGATAGACTTTGCAAAGCATAGGATGTTATCACGAGGTATGATATTCTGTGCTAGAAATACACTAAGGTGTAATATATACTGCAGCACATTCTCCTAATATTATCCTCTGGATTGTATGAATTAAGAGGGGTAACCCTTTTAAACTAACACGCGTGTAAAACAAACTCATAGATGCTCAAACATCGGCTCTACGTGGTCTCTTCAAACACTGGTAATAAAAAAAAAGGTCTAATTTTGGTCTGGTCCTTTAAATAACCAGGAGTATTCCCCATATACGCTGGCTTGGAAAAATATGTTCACAACACTTGTGCATGAAAACTGCATATTAAAGTTAGAAATGGTACTCTATGGTTTCCCCAAACTCGGGTCAATAATGTAAAAGAAATGGTAACCAATTACAGTCCATACCAATGTAGAGCTGTGTATACCAACCCCAATATGTGTGAAGTTATGCAAACACTAAGACGCAAAGTATATTGTTATTCTTCAGGAATCCATTGCTTTGCTATGTCAGCTAAATAGAAGATGCTGAAGAATTGGACATTGGTGGTGATTTGACTTTTTCCAACGGAATGGCTCATGACAAGTGACCGACAATCATATATTCATTTGCACGTTTGAACTTCAGCTAATAATATTTATCTAGGTGGTTCATTGATTATGGGGGTTATTCAAAGAGATCCGAATTGTGGCTGAAAGGTAGCCGAACAGTGAAATTCAGCATACGGTTACCTTTCCTGGCCATTCGGCTATTCAGAGAACAGGCAGTTCGCCAAAAAACAGCCCTTTTTATTATCATTCATTGGATCTTATATGTAAATTTCAGACATTTTCGTTCAGTAGTTTTTTGCAAACAGCGTTTCAAATTTCAAACTTTCAAGCGAACTGTTTTTTTTTTCACCTCATTCGTCTGTGTGTCGGTTTTTTCCAGCGGCTGCTTTGCGCTATGATTGCTGTTTCTCCGGCGTGCTCAGCGTGGTTAATCCAGCTGTTTTCTGCAGGTTTTGGTGAGTGTCCAGTTAGTGTTCGGCGGGTTTGCGGCGAGTTTTCCCTGCACTACGGGGGGGCCTGCACTGCTTGCTGAATACATCGCAGGGTCGGCGAATTAGGATCGCCGAATCGCCCTGAAGTGCAGGGAACGAAAAGTCACCGAACGTACGGTGACTTTTCGATTCTCTTTGAATAACCATGTAAGTGTAAAAACATTGATAATGGAAATTTCATCATTTTCATACGATTGTATCCAAAATCTGGACTGCGCTACACTTTTCTCCTTGCAGCTAAAATAAAGGAAATGAAGAAAAACATCAAGTCTTGTTTCATGGAGATGGCAACATACGTACTAAACATGTCTGTCTGAAAAACATGTGGTAAGATACAGTAGTATGGATTTTTAAGCATACATAGAAATCTCCTTATTATGTGAGAAACAATTAAAAATAAAAGGCTGGGCATTGTGTTAGCTTCAATCTGGACGTCACTGTTCATTTTGACTCATGTCATAAAAGCAAAAATGGTTTTAAAGGGACACTGTAGGCGTTGTGGTCGATCATTTTGAATCGAGTGATCACACTGCACTGAACATCCTTAGCCATTTCTTTCCTCCGGGAGGCTTTCACAGGGCTGATTCAGTTCTCTGGGGTTTAGCCCCTTCCAGCAGCTCAGATTTGTGAAAAACTACCATTTTAACTACTAACTAGTTTAGAGTGATTGGGACCAGGAAGAGGCACCCAATGTGGAACAAACCCTCGCTCCAAGCCATGGGTTTGTCTGGACGCTCCATGGAGCATCCAGCTCCTGCGCGGCCACCATATGACAGCAAGCAGACGGTATGTCATGTCTGTAGCATTAGAGGTCCAGCACTGCACAGTCTGACTCTGCACTGGATACAAGATAAGTTAAAAAAAATATAGAGGGTTAAACCAGGAGGGGGTGTGCAGAGCAGGTCAGGAAAGGTTGATGTTTTACCCCTTTGTTTCTCCCTCTCCCATTTTGACCCTAGAGCAAGGGTCAAGTCGAGAGGGAACACTTGGGAACGCAGTTTCTGCACTATTTTTGCAAAGGGAACTCAGTTCCTATTCCTCCCATACACTATAAATCTTATAATCAGGTGTTCAGTCATATCTTTCCCTGCTAAGGTACAATAAATATGTGATTTTGATAATAATCCACACATATATGTTGCGCTCACCCCCGAAGGAGCCGCTGAATAAACCTCGGGATAGTCTCACCGCACTAGGAAATAACTATACACCAGCACTGTTGTGGATTTTTCTATATTATTTTCTTTACTGATCCCAATAAAGCAGCATATAATACGCATATGCAGTATTTGAGTAACAAGAATTCGTAACGCGGGAAAAACACGCGGCGGTAAAAGAAAACCGGTTAACCCCCTCCGTTCTGGAGTGTAAGTCCCGTGAAAAATAGCTCAAAAATATATATGTTTGTTGTCTAAGGTACCCGGGTACTATGTTCAACTGGCCAGTGAACGAAAAGAACAATCTTTGATTAGTCACCGTTGGGGCCCTGTGAATTTAAACAATATTGCAGCGTGCGTTTCTGTTTTAGAACTGTGGCCTGGAAGGCCTCTCACCCATCCGATGAACGAAACTGTCCAGCACTCGATGCCTCGACCAAAAGATCTTCTCCGCTTTGTACTGGGACTCCGTGCCACTGAATCTGCTCCCTGCTTGCCAAATCTCCGCAACTGGAACAACGATCCACCACCAGCACTCCCAATCGATCGGCGCAGTCTCCTAATGCGGGGTCCTGCTGGAACCAGCTTGTCCTCCAGACCTCTCAGTGCTGCGTAGGTAGGTCTCAACACGATCACTGTCCCGATCTCCAGCACCAGTAAGACAGCGTCTGTACTCCGGCCTGGTTGTGATCCCTGACAGCTCCAACGTGCATCCTCCACCTTTCCTTGTTCCGCTCACTCTCCCATGCCTTGCACGAGGCTGCTGATCTCTTTCCTCTTCCTCGTCCCACCCACATCCTGTCCTCATGCAAAGGGTGATGGTAGGTGTAGTTCGGTTTTGTCCAGCATAGTCCACAATGTCTCTGTCTCCCTCTGGTGGCCATAATAATTCAATACACCAGAATACAGTTTTTAAAGCAGCGCTACATATACATAAATATATCGGGCCAAATTACAATCTTCGCGCAAATGTTTGCGCCGGCGTAAAAAAACAGTAACGCGAGGGGTAAAACCCTTTGCGCTGAACGTCGTATTACATTGTCAGTGCAACAAACGCACATAATCGTCTACCACGGGTGAACCTGCACGAACCCTGCGCGAGCTTAATGTACTGCGAGCGTCCTTAACTTAATATTGTGAGTGTAAATGCGTTTGTGCGCTGCTACGCGGATGGTATTACAATCTATGCGCAGGAATTAACGCATAGCCGTTGCGTTCATAATTTTGGCAACTCCTAAAAGCTGGTGTTAAAGGCAAAGGGCCATCTAAAGTTTATTTCTGTCCTATTTCCATTCGAAGTTAAATGCATCATGATTTATCAGAGTTTTAGTTTTCCTTATGTGAAAAGATGTCAGGTTTTAATCAAAGATCTTAATAATCATGTGTTATTTATGTTACAAAGTTGCAATTTTAAAATAGCATGTTTCTTTACCCTTGTTGCCCCCCTCCCCCTGGCAAATTCCGACCCCGGTGGTTTGAACTACAGAACACGTGCGTGTAATTGGTGCAATTTTCACATATGACATCAGTCCCAATCGTATCCTCTTCCATCTTAGTTTGGAAATGTTATATTTACCTCATTAGCGGTCACATTAAAAGTAAACAGAATAAATAATACATGAACATAAAATAATTAAGAACAGTCAATTCTATGATTTTGACAGCTCTGCCAACCCCAGTCCTATTAAAAGCTATTGAAGGTAAGAATAAACATGTCTTGCACATATTTCCATGTCTAGGTGCCAGCAAGTTCCTTTAATGTCGTTAACATCCTTCAATGTTATTTACTGTTAGTTATTTTGCATACCTTGTTGTCGTACTGGAACACAGAATGACATATGGGTCAGTTTCATTAATACAGATTGCTTAGAGAGCACTGAAAACTAAATTCAAAAAATCATTGCATGCGGCACAATAATTATCTTTTCTAATTCATCATTATGTTTGAACTCAGCAAAAAATACATTTTCTGGAGCAATAGTATTTAAAAGAATACTAATAAGGCTGAAATCAGATATGACAAGACAAATCATCATTATGACACTTTTGCGCAATTTATAACAAGCTATATTGCAATTGACAACTAATCTGCTTCACTGTGTCACGCTAGCATTGTGTATAATCGCTTGTTATTTCAAATATTTAATATATATATCCCCTGATTCCTTCAATATTTTGTATAAAGAGAGGTACTTTGACATCATTTATTAAAGGGACACGCTACATACCCTGAGCATTTTACCTTTTAAAGTGGTCAGGCTGTGTGTAGTGTCCCCCTGCCTGTCTGTGCCGTTTGTCAGACATCGCTGTGTGAAGTGGAAGAGTTTCTTCTGCCCATACAAGTGACACCATGCAGCCAGGATTTTGAAATTCCTGGCTGTCGGTCCCCAGGTCGTTCACCGATCATGTCAGCACACTCTGCGTGTTGACACCATCCACTCTTAGAACACACACAACAGAGAGTGCCTCGCGATAAGGCAGTCGGTTGATTCTGCACGTGTGTGCAAAGCATCAATTCATCGTTCTGCGCAGGCGTTATAGAACTTGCGTATAATAGTATGCAGGTTCCCGAAATGCACTCAATTTGTACATCATATGCAGCTGCAGGGTCTTCTGCATTTCAGAAGCCCTGAGCTGAAGGGGAGGATCATCATGCTCTGAGGGAGACAAGGTGAGTATTTACTAGGGATGTGCATGGCTGAAAAATTTGTTTAGTTTAGTTTCGTTTCGTTACGTTTTTAAATAATTTTGTTTTTGGAATTTCGTAACTAATTTCGTTTCATATTTCGTTTCGGATTGATTTGAAATTTCAAATCAATTTGAAATTTCAAATCGATTTCAAATTCGATAGTTGATATCAATTATTCAAATTTTTCTTTTATGATGATGACACAGTGTAAAACGAAATACATTTGTTATGTACCGTTTCGTTTTGTTTCAAATTCGTATCGATTCGTTATTCGGAAGTACTTCCGAAATACGAATTATTAAATTTCGTTCCAAATTCCGAATTTTTCGGAAATGAAAGTATATCTCTAGGGCCATATTACATACAGGGTTATTCAAAGAGCTCAGAATTGCTTGGGAAAGGTAACCGAACGCTGAAAATCAGCATTCGGTTACCTTTCCTGGCCATTCGGCTATCCAGCAGGCAATTTGCCAAATCCTAGCGAATTGCCTGAACATACGGTGCCTGTTCGGTGCCTGTTCGAGGGCAGTGAAATCCCCATGAAAAGCACTGCTTCGGCTATTCAGAGAACACAAACCAGCAGTGAAAGGTTCCCAAAATGCCCTGCCATTCGGTGGTTTAATTCGGCAAATTTATTCAGGAGAATCCCATAGGCTTCAATGTTAAAAATATTCCCGTTTTAATTCAATATCTAATAAACCGTTCATTATAAAATTCTGCAGTAAATAGTCTCTTTATTTATAAATTTTTTCGGATATTTTAAGCATTTTTCAGATTTTTTTTTTTTAAAAGTCTGTTTTTTTTTAATTTATTTTTTAAAGTTTTCCTTCTTTTTTCTGTAACCGCCCTCTTTATTATCATTCCCTGGACCTCATATGTAAATTTCAGGCATTTTCGCTCAGTAGTTTCTTTGCAAACAGCGTTTCACTTTCACACATTCATACAAACTGTTTCGCTAATTTATTCACTGCCTCTTTTGCGGTGTCAAAGGCTGCAATCGGCTCCTGTTCGGGTTTTTCTGTGGTTTTCGGCAGGTTAATCCAGATGTTTTTGAGGGTTTTCGGCGTGCATTCCCTGGGTTTTGCGGTGAGTTTTCGTCAGGTTTGCGGCAGCTTTTCCCTGCAATTCGGGGACCCTGTGGTGCTTGCTGAATACACCGCAGGATCACCGAAATGGGATCGGCAAAAGGAACCGAATTGAAGAGAACGAAAAGTCACCGAACGTGCGGTGACTTTTCGATTCTCTTTGAATAACCCTGATAGTTGGTGCTAACTTAACCAGAGCTGCTGTAAACTTCCCAGAGCCATTATAGCCTTTGGAGGTTTTAAGTTTACAACTGCTCTGCTTAAGTTAGCACCAACATTGTAATACTGCCCCTTGTATTTACACCTATAATAAAAAAATATAGAAAAATAAGTATTGGACAGTTGCGGTCAGCAGCATTTGTCCAATTATTAAAGGGGGAGGGTAAAATTTAATTAGCGTGTCCCTATAATATAAAAATAAATGCAGTGTATCAGCCCAGTAATCTGAATGCATCAACCTCTTTTATGCCCCAGGGTAGCATCTGTTTCATTTTCTCCTCTAATATTTAAAAGCAGTGCTGCTACACTCATCTCTTACATTGATAAGCTCTACCAGCCCAGATACGAGCCAAAACAATCGACTTTAAAACTACTTTGACAAATGGCATAACATTTGTTTCTGTCACGGTCATTTTGCTCCTCAATGGCATTGGCATACTATTTCCAAGGATAATTTACTCTCTGATAACCCTTTTACTTCAGTACTAATGGAGTGTTGTTATATATTCACTTCAACAATAATTAGCTTCTTTCATTACTTGTTACAGGTGTAAGAGAATTAATACATGCAGGGCTAAAATACATACTGAGCACTAATGTAGCGTTTGGATATGTAAGCGTTAACGCCAGGATAAGTGACTTTATTGATTGCCGCCCATATTACATTCCTATCGTTAAATCTGCATCGGTGATTGCGTAAGCTTCCGCAAACTTCTTGTACTTTGTGCATCCGATACTTAACATGGGTAGCGCAATCCGTAATTAGCGTTAGGATAAGTAAAGTATTACAAAGTGTTTGCGCTAATTGCCGCAGCGATGGGCTAAACTAATTTTAGTTAGTCTTAAAAGCTGGTACCTACCAACTGATTCTGCTTTTGCAAAATCATTTAGCACCCCCTTAAACCACCCCAATAAATCCGATACTCAACTCTCATCCAGCGGTGAGAACGGTGATCCGATCCGCTGCTTCTCTTGGCCGCGAGCAAATAGTCCCTAGTCTCCCTCCACAATCATTCCGAGAGTGAGATCATGCAGGGCTCACAACCCGGCAGCGCAACCCTGAGCGCTACCACGAGTTTCATTGAGGGTAGTTTTTCATTCAGGGGCGAGGTACTGAAGTACTGCTTGCCCCGGAATCTAATGCTAAAATGGGGATGTTGTCGGATATAATCTCTGCATGTGAATACAACACGTTATATATTGGATTTATCAGCCAAGCCTCCAATATATCAGGGATTATTATTTCATAAGAAACTTATACGAGACACAAATATCAATCGTCTATATTTCTTAGAAATTCTCCTAAATTCTTTTAATTGTCTGTGTTTTGCTTTGAAAAATACAATAATCAATAATCGGATAAAAATATATATATATTTATTACGTATACAAAAAAGTTTCAAATCTCATATCATAAACAAAAATTTATAAACCACAATCCATCAGCATATAAAAACTAGCTTCACAGTATATGTATCTCCGGTTAGTAACTGCATATATGATTAATATCATTTACCTTATCAGTTAGTAACTAATACACAAATGGTTAATAAACATTTCTGCTTAATACAACATGCATTTCCCAGCAAACAATGTTTAACCAGCCAGCTCTTATAGATATATATATTCCTCTCTATGCTACATGGATCAACAAAAGATGAGCTAATTTAATGATAAGTAATAAAAACTTATTTCGTGAATCCTCCCCTAATCTCGAGAATTAAACTTCTAATCTTTTGCTTTTTATTTTGTAGTTATATAATTCTTTGCTTATTAATTATAATCACAGTAATTTCCAAATTCAATATATATTGGTATCAATCTTACAACATTTCTTTTAGGAATAAATCCTTATATCCACTTCTTCATATTTCTATCTGCAGAATAGAAATACTTATAATTTTTGGAGTTAGCCAGTATCTGAGAAATCTCAGTCTACATTGCAAGAATATCTACAAACATATATAATTACATTAATTCCTTAATTTCATACATTACCTGTCCAATTTGGATTTTGATAAGTCTGCCTTGGAATTCCTGATGTAATATTTTGGAATGTGTGAAGATTATCGATATCAGATAATCAATGCATGTGAGTTAGAGATTTGGTGAGAATCAGAGATTTGGTGAGAATCTTGATTGCCTCATGTCTTGGGATCTGCCTGCATCGTGGTGTGAGTCTGAGTGTTGGATTCTTGGACTCTCAGAGGGTCATGTGTAATGCATTTCGGTGTGAGTCTCTGAATGCTGGAATCTCGGACTCTCAGAGTGTCATGTGTACTGGACGTCTGAATGCATTGCGGTGTGAGTCTGAATGCTGGAATCTGGACTGACTTGCAACCAACATTGCCGCTTATTATAGTCAATTTGACGACACTGGCAATATTATTAATACATCAAATCTAATATTTACTATCCTCTAGAGGGCAGTATTGCACGTCTTAATTAATTCCACCATTTCTTTTTAATATTCTTATCTCGGTTCAAAGTTCAATCTGACGTAACAAAGAACCTCTCTCTCAGTCACTAGACACTGTGTCTCTATCTGTCATACCTAATTTATATCCCTACTCCCTTTTGGTTACTTATTGAATCTTTATCAGCTGGATTCTTTTCCAGTTAACTCAACAGAATCTATTCTTTAGTAATTTTTATTATTTACCAATTATATACTTTTTACAATATTTATTGGAGTATACATATTTCCTACTGTAAATATAATAAAATATACCTTGATTATAAACATATATTTTGTGAATATAAATCTATATTACAGAAATATTAACTCTTATTCCTATACCCAAAAGACAAAATATCTTTTGTTTTAAAAACTTAAGACAGACCAATAAATTTAATTATGACACGTCTTAGCACTTAACTTTAGCATTATCACACAAAAACATTCTAGGTTCCTTCATGTCTGGCACTTCTAAAAAAATATAAAAGACTTCACCCAGGAATGAACTCTGTAAAAAAAATCTCGTTCATTTCTAAACCTAGAGAAAATTGAAAGAAAAAAAACTGTCTTTAAAAACAAAATGGCTACAGGCATCCATTTTAATTTTTCCTTTCTGTAATATACCCGACAATGTTAAGGATCCTAGTATCCCAGGCGCCCCTTTCCGCTGTATAAGACGGAGCTTGTATCCAGATACAGTATAGACGACACGTAAACTGTATGAAGAGATGTTGCTCATTCAAAATCCAAATGGAGAATGCTTTATTTTCAAATACACATAGGGGAGACAACCCCCTCCCTTCCAGAATACATTACAGATAACAACAGGCTCCAGTCACTGGACAATAGAAAAGACATTCAACACAATGGAATGTTTACACTTGACATGCGTCTTCTCTAAACAGTGTGCTGGGGCTAGGGGAACAAAGGAGTCTTCTTACAGAGAGGGGAACAAAGGAGTCTTCTTGCAGAGAGAGAAACACAGGAGGTCAGAGTGCAAGCTTTGGAGCAAGGGTCCTCTCCTACTGTTTAGTGAGTGCAAAATATAACAACTTATAACTGTAACATACAGATACACACTTTGACAACAGCATAGCACATCACACACACTCTATATACAGAGACAATAAACTGTAAAGCAAAATACTTGCAAATAAACATTGAAGTGGCGATTTTGTCACAGGGGACTTTACGGGGAAATCGGCATGCTCATGTTTTCCCCATTAGCGCCCCCATTTTAACATTAAGTTCGTATCTGGCCTGCAGTATTTTAAGCATATTGAGGGACTGAATATTCATATGAATAATTGATAACAACATCAGGTCTTTATCATTTTGCTATTACACTAGACCTTGTACCCATTCCTTGAAAGGCTTGGTTTCATCTTAAAGCTAAAAGTATTATTCAAATCTGTGGCATAAATCATAAAAATCCTCCATCATTCCACTCAAATATTGTGGAGCATAAAATGTTTGGGTCAATTAGTCATCATATTAGCTTCCTCCACATAGCAGATCCAATGACAATATTAGGTTGACATGCTGAAAAAAAGTGGTAATAGCGCATTTGCTGATGAAAGGAATAAAAAGGCTTACTAAATTATTTTACCTTCTACACTGAGTGGCCAGATTATTATGACCACCCCATCAGTACTCCGTTGGGCCACCTTTTGACTTCAATACTGCTGCGATTCTTCTTGGCATTGACTCCACGAGATGTTGAAAGGTGATGCGAGGAATCTGACACCATGCCTGATGAATAGCACTGTCCAGTTCTGTGAGATTTGATGGTTGTGGAACCAGCTGCCTGATGGCTCTTTTTACTTCGTCCCACAAATGCTCAATTGGATTGAGATCTGGTGATTGTGGGGGCCACCTAAGCAAGGTAAATTCTCCCTCATGTTCTAGAAACCACTCCTGCACGATACGAGGACACCGTGGCATGGCGCATTGTCTTGTTGGAAGAAGCCATCTCCATTGGGATATGCCATCAACATGATAGGATGAACTTGATCAGCAACGATGCTTTGGTATGTTGTGCTATTCAGACATTGTTCCACACAAATTAAAGGGTCCCAAACCATAACACTGCCCCCACCAGCTTGAAGGGTTGTACTCATGCATGTGGGATGCATGCTTTCATGCTGTTTCCACCAAATTCTCACTCTGCCATCTGCATGATGCAACTGGAAACGTGATTCATCAGACCACATGATTTTTTTCCAATTCTCAACTGTCCAATCCTTGTGTTCCTGTGCGAATTGGAGACATTTTATCTTGTCAACTGCAGACAGCAAAGGTGTTCGAACAGGCCTTCGGCTTCCATATCCCATACAATGCAATGTACGGCGAACAGTGCATTCAGAGATCATTTGAGAGGATCCCTGATTAAGATCTGCAGTAATTTGATACACTGTTGCCCTTCTGATGTCTTGTACCAGTCTTGCCACTCTCCGTTCTGCCCTCACATGGACTAGTTGCTGACGGACACAATTCGCATATTCAGACCCAGATTTTCGGCTGACAGTCCAGTCTTTAAACACTTTAACAACAGCTGCTCTTGAACATTTAACAAATTCTGCTGGTTTGCTGATACTCACTCCATGGCTCCAAGCGCCAACAATCATCCAACAGTCAAAGGCTGTTAAATCGAATTGTTTATCCATATCTTCAGAAAAAAAATCACTTCTACTGTCGTGGTAAACAACCTGCTTCCCTATTTATAATGGTCTGGCCCTTTAGCAATTTCAGCGCCAAATTATAGCTAGTTTGCCCAAAAAAGTCAGGTGGTCATAATAATCTGGCCACTCAGTGTATAGAATCAGGGGTCTAGTCCTAAAAAAATAAGTGTGTGAACTCTCCAAGACTTCTGCTCCCCAATAACCCGTTGACAATCCTGTCACACTTAATCTGCAATTTAGCACTTAGCTTTGATATTAATGTTTAAAGGGATATTCTATTAAAAATAGAGTTCTTTTTATTTGTCAACAAATAATTAAACAGATGCTGCTGACAGCCTCTCCCTTTAACAGCAACAGGGGTTTACTGGTCTCCAGCTTGTAGACCAGACCAGAACCTGTAAAGCTAATGTCAGACAAACGCATTCTGAGCACACTGTGCGTCCGTGCACAACTGGCGTAGTTTCTGACTGATGATACTGTAGACACCACACGGTCCGTTTTTTTTGACTGATGTAGATGGGAAATAAAATAAATATGTAAAATGAAAAAATTGATTCATGATATGAAAAACCATTTCGTCCGTCAAAAATGCAGGACGTCAAAAATGCAGTCCGTCTGACTACGTCCCATCACTCACACACAAAGCTACGTGGACGTGGCGCACTCTGTGCGCCGTCCTAGTGGTTTTATGTTCTTGCCTAAATTGCATCCGGTGCCACGTGCGCTGTGCGTCCGCACTTCTGTGCGGACGTACTTCGTGTGTGTGTCTCTATTGATCATAAATATCATTTTATGCATTAAAATGTGCGGCAACACGGACGTGATCACTGCGTTCGTCTGACACGAGCCTTACAGCACCCGTCCCTTCTCTCCAGTCCAGCAGATCTGCAGCAGCTTTCCTTCTCTCACAACCTTCAGCCACAACTTGAGGGAGTCCTGTATGTATGTATCTCTCCCTGAACACCAGACAAGGCTTGGTGCAGGGAAGAAGAATATCTTTAATTTGAAATGGAGACTAGTTCATATGAGAAACAGGAGTGGTGGTAAAATGACACAATAAACAGAATACATTGTCTAGATGCAGGGCGCGTGAATTCCTTCAGGAGACAAAGGAACCTGGTCAGTTACACTAGACAAGATTAGCAAATAAACACCATCAAATCAATCTAATGACAAACAACCACACAGACAGTCAAAACAATAGGTCCTCACTAGATTACTTACACAAACTATGCTCCTAAAATACAATATACCAATATATTTAACACATTAACCCTTAGGTGCCCACTTATGCCCATTGTCTTTGAGAGATGGCATTGTCACATCGGTCCACGGTTCCTTAGCAGGAGGCCAGCGTCCACACTTCATCAACAGAAAACAAGGCCATGTATAGCAGGGGCAAGGGTGCCCAAGAGGGTGAGGGCACAAAAATGGAGGGATTACACTGCCAAATTATTTAAAATAAAATATTCTATTTTTGGGTGAATTTATACACCTCTTGTCCCTCGCCGCTCCTCTTCTTCTGCTTCAGAGGCTCCCAAACCCCGAAGTACCTGAAGCTTAACAGCACAAGTTGCACTCCTATACAACTTCCGTAGCGTACGAGCTGATATTGTGCACCGTTACGGGACTTGCGCGCATTAGGTACACAAGTTCCGTAGTGTCTGTGCGGAATGACAGATCGGAGCTGCGTGCATGCATGAGGTAGGTAAACTCTCTGTGTGCCAATGTCCGGCTGCTGCGGTGACGATGGGCGGAGTGGAGTAAACTTCTCCAATTCACCCGGCTTTTCTGCCAGATCGGGGAAGCTAGGAGAAGGGGGGGGGGCACTCCTCACATCCTGACCACTTTAAATCAATATCCCTTTAAATACAATGATAAGGTGGGTTTGAGGGAATCAATATCATAATCGTAATAAAGGTAATTCTGGTGAAAATTAGTTTCTGGAAAATCCCTTGGTAGTGAAGGGTTAATTTTTCCTTCCGCCCCTACCGCCATATATATACGTTAATGGTTTATAATGATGTATAATCAAGGCTTTCTCTTATATTGCCCTCCTGCTAGGCATAATATATATATATATTCTATTAACTATTCAGGAATAAAGACAATATTTTGACAATGTGTGGCAGCACACAAATGCAGTTTGCTGGTTTTATTGTATATAATACTGTGGTGCACATTGATTGAATGCCTTGAAGACATTTTTTCAAAGTCACCTTTGAAATGTCAGCTTGCAGCTTTATAATTTAGCTCTACACGTATGAAAGTGACATGAAGTGTTTCTAAAACCTTTCATTTTCTCCAATCTTGTTTTCCTTAACATAATTTTCAAAATGAACGATTATTTTTACGGATCATTGGAAAAATGTTGTCAAACTGAACATGGTGAACTGATTGGGAAATAAGCTGCTTTAACACCTTCACTACCAAGGAATTTTCCAAAAACCCAGTGTCAGGAACCAGTGTTTTTTAAAAACTAAATCCTTTTTTATTAATTATACAGTAAGAAATATTTGGGAATATCCCCAGTGTATTCCTTATTGTAATAACCTATTCGGCAAGCAGATGGCGCCATCTACTGGCCAAGTGGAGTTACAGCAGTTTCAGCTGCAGCTCCTGGCTCCATACATCATCTGCTCAAAGCCCGATATGTCAGGGCATTCAGTTAGCCGATTTTAAACAGTTTTAGCCCCACGGGCATTATGCCCACAGGGCTAATCCTTCGGGACACCTTCTGCAGCCCAAAAGTAAACAATATTTGTTTGCAGCAAACTAATTTCATTTGCTTTTGTCCTTCAGAGCTGCAGATCGAGATAACACAATATCAGTACCTGATGGTGCATTTGAGGTCCCGAGTTATCTCGATCTAGGTAGTGAAGGGGTTAATTGAGTTTAGCAGTTAGCAGGCTGACTTAGCAGTTACCTCGTTTTCGAGACCTACTCTTCAATTTGAAGGACATGCTGAGAATTCGTAACTTTTTTTTAAGAGATTCTCTATGCCAAAATGCACTGCTTTATTTTCCCCTCGTGTATGTGGTACCGTGTCCCTGATTGCTACTCTTGTATTTATTTTATTTTACATAAATTTGAACCTTTTTTTAAAATAAACAAATCACCCTTTTGTTGCTAGTTTTTTTTCCTTCCACACTCCCCCCCAGCTTTCGCTCCGCTATCCTATGATAAAGATGCGTTTCTTAAATTGAGTCAAAACATAACATGGTAAAAAGTCTTGTTTAAAAAAGACACTACAATTTGAATGTGTCCGAACTGGACGCCTGTCAAACTCGACCAAGGACGCTCCAATATTGTCGGCATCCGCATCAGCTCAATGATCTTCGTGTTCCTTCTCACTGCCAGCTTAGGTGCTTTCATAGTTACATAGGCTGAAAAAAGACATGTGTCCATCAGGTTCAGCCTTTCACACATCACCTACTGCTGTTGATCCAAAAGAAGGCAAAAAACCCAGTCTGAAGCGCTCACCAATATGTAACACACTGGGAAAAAAATTCCTTCTTGACCCCAGAATGGCAGTCAGATTTCTCCTTGGATCAAGAAGCTTTTACCCCCATATTAACCCCTTAGTGACCGGGCAGTTTTACACAAATCCGTCTTTTAGTGACCGCTACTGTTTTTACGTTTCTGCGCTGTTAGTGTTTAGGACAATTTTTCCTCTTACTCGTTTATTCGACCCACACATATTATACACCCTTTTTCCCGCCATTAAATGGACTTTCTAGAAATACCATTATTTCCATCATATCGAATAATTTACTATAAAAAAAAATATGAAATATGAGGAAAAAAATGGTAAAAACACACTTTTTCGTGATTTAATCCCCAAAATCTACAACCACCCAAAAAGACCCCGGCTAAATAGGTTCAAAATTTTGTCCCGAGACTAGAAATACCCAATTTTAACATGCGTTTGCTTTTTAACCCCTTCACTGCTGAGACAGTTCACCTATGTGCGCTGCGCTCATTCTGACCATTTTGTGCTAATTATTTTAGATGACAGCCTAGGTCCTATTTAATTAAACTCCCCCCAGACAAAAAAAACTTTTTAAAAAAAAAAACTTTTTTTTTTTATTTATTTAATTTTTTTATTATTTTTTTTTATTTAATTTTTTTTTATTTTTTTTTTTAAAACCAAACCTGGTCATGTTTGGTATCATTGAAAGGCCATAATCAGGCCTTTTAAATGATGGCAAATATGACCATCCAGCTGCCATGGATCGGGAGATAAAGGGATCCTTAGGATCCCCTTATCTCTACATGGCAGCTAGAGGGTTAACTGGCCCACTGACATCCTCACACATATGGTGAGGTTGTCAGTGGGTGGGGGGGACCTGGAGGCTTGGCTGACATCCAAGATGTCAGCCCCCCTCCAGGTTTGAATCGCGTTTTGGCGCCAATTGGCGCCGAAAAGCGATCCGGCTGCGAAACTGTTAATGCCATACACCGCTGGAAAGGGGAGGCTCTCCCCTCTCCAGCGGTGCAAATGGCATCTCCCTAGCTTCAATGGTTGGGGAGATAGAGGGCTCCGAAGGAGCCCCCCCCCCTCCATTGACACACATGGGGGCACCTTCTGATGACGTCACCACGCAGCGTGGCGACGTCATCAGCCTCGCCTGCCCATGTAAATCACATGGGCAGGCTTCCTCCCTGCCAGATCGCCATGGGATCCGACGAGGGAGGTGAGTATCGGGCGGGAGGGGGATTTGGCGCCGATGACGTACCCTGTACGTCCGCGGGTCTAAGGGAGACCCGAGGACAGGACGTACAGGGTACGTCAGGGGTCATTAAGGGGTTAAATATTATGACCCATAATATTATGTTTTTGCAGGAAGTCATCCAGTCGTTGTTTAAAAGTCTGTACAGTCTCTGACCCAACCACCTCAACAGGCAGAGAATTCCACAGCTTTATTGTTCTCACCGTAAAATAACCCTTCCTATGCTTTAGGCTGAATTTCCTTTCGTCCAGTCTAAATGGGTGACCTCGTGTCCTGTGTATAGTCCTGTTGAAGAATAGGTTTCCAGACAATGATTTATAATGGTCCCATATATATTTATACAAAGTTATCAGATCCCCTCTAAGGTGCCGTTTCTGTAAACAGGTTTAAGCTTGTTAGTCTTTCCTCATAACTTAAATCTTCCATTCCCTTTATCAATTTAGTTGCCTGTCTCTGCACTTTATCTAGCACTATAATATCCTGTCTTAAGACAGGTGCCCAAAATTGCACGGCATATTTTCGCTATTGTTTTTCAGTGTTGAAGATGAAAGAGCTGGAGTTTGAGATCAGCTTGTATCAAGGCAAAAAACAGAGACTACAGAGTATTAAACTAAAAAGGCAAAAAAGTCAGTTATTGGCAAAACTCTTCAAAAAATTAAAAAGAATCACAGTGTGACTGTTGAATTTTGTTTAGTTAGGGTTCAAATCGAGCAGGAACACATGGGAATGCAGTTCCTCCGCTATTTTCTCAGAGGGAACGCAGTTCCCTTTTGGCACACACACACTGAGAAGCTTTTATTTGGTTCCAAATATATGATTCTTTATTAAATAGTCATATATATATGATACATATTATAATTATCATACGGGTTAAGAGCAGCACATCAATGGTTAATTGAGGACCAGAAATCATGATAGTTCTCGCACTTATTTTTTTAGGATTAGAGCTCTGGGTAGGACCCTTTACTTTTGGTACCTAGAGGGACATCAACTATTCCTCTCTGATGAGGGCCAACTAAAGCTGATCTTTATGTCAGGGCTTACTGTATTTTCTTGTACAGAAGAGACTTCCATGGCTGCTCCCTGTTCTCTTTTGGCGGTAGTAGGCTGATTTGCATGGCACCAAAATGATACGACTTTATTATGACACGAGAGTGGGGATTGGGGGAGTGGGGATTCACTGTAGGACAGGCCATGTATGCTATTACCTGCCCTTGGCTCTCTCATAACCCTTTCAGGGTTATTCAAAGAGATCCGAATTGTTGGCGAAAGGTAACCGGACGCTGAAATTCATCGATCGGTTACCTTCCCTGGCCATTCGGCTATCCCGAGAGCAGGCAGTTCGCCAAATGTTGGTGAATTGCCTGCGCATATGGTGCCTATTCGTTGCCTGTTCGAGGGCAGTGAATCCCTCTAGAAAAGCAATGCTTCAGGTATTCAGAGAACAAAAACCAGCAGTGAAAGGTTGCCGAAATGCCCTGCCATTCGGTGGTTTAATTCGGCAGGTTTATTCAGGCGATTCCCATAGGCTTCGATGTTAAAAATATTCCCGTTTTAATTCAATATCTAATAAACCATTGATTATAATATTCTACAGTAAAGAGTCTCTTTATTTTTAGATTTTGTAGGATCGTTTAGACATTTTTCGGGATTTTTTTGCAAACTTTTTTCCGTTTTTTTGTTTTAAATCATTTTTTATTTTTTCTGTAACAGCCCTTTTTATTATCATTCATTGGATCTTATACGTAAATTTCAGACATTTTCATTCTGTAGTTTCTTTGCAAACAGCATTTCACTTTTCAAACATTCAAGCGTACTATTTTTTTTCACTCCATTTGTCTGCGGTGGCGACTTTTCCGGTGGCTGCTCTGCACTGTGATCGGCTCCTGCTCAGGTTTCTCCGGCGTGTTTGGCGGGGTTAATCCAGATGTTTTTGCCGGTTTCGGTGTGCATTCACCTGGGTTTTGCGGTGAGTGTTCGGCAGGTTTGCGGCGGCTTTTCCCTGCACTACGACAGCCTTGTGGTGCTTGCTGAATACACCGCAGGGTTGTCGAAATGGGATCGCCAAATCGTGCCGAATTGAAGAGAACGAAAAGTCACCAAACGTGCGGTGACTTTTCGATTCTCTTTGAATAACCCTGTAAGTCTCTTCTTAAGTTTCCAGGAACAGTTCTGGATCCCATGCTAGTGGTACCTGGAGACATATCAGCTAGTAAACCAGTGGTTCCCAACCATGGTCCTCAAGTACCCCTAACTGGCCAGGTTTTCAGGATTCCCTTTGGGAAATGCAGATCGAATCCTGCAATCACTGAGCAGCAAATTATATCACCTGTGCTGTGCTTCAGTTATCTGCAAACCTGGCCTGTTAGGGGTACTTGAGGACCACGGTTGGGAACCACTGCACTAGACTACACTTGCATGCTTTAACTGAGACGGAATACAAATCCGGACAAAAATCATACATTTTTGTTAATCCGAAATCTGAATCGCCCCAGTCACTGAGCCAAATTGATCCAAAATAAACTGATCAAAATACAATCCAAATATCATCAGAGTCATTCTGATTAATTTGAGGGATCGCTGTGCAATGAACAATCCATAATTCTAACCTTAATTGTAAAACAAGCAGAAACAGTAATGTTAACCCAAAATGTGACCATAACTTCTGGTATTTGGGAGTATATGGGGGCTATAGGGGTAGTATAGAGGGAGTATAGGGCTGGTGGAGGTAAAGAGGGAGGTATAGATGGGAGTATAAGGTGGATACGGTGAAAAATATTTGTGACTTGGAATTTTCTGAATCTATACATTGTCGGATTGGTCTGATATTTTCAGACCAGTGTGAATAGGACATTTCCTAATCCAAAATATTGCCAATTCTAAAATCTCAGAATCTGAACTAAACTGAAGTTTGTGGCCGTCAACATGTCAATAAGCTACACCGGCCTGACAAGGCCCATCTAATCGTTGAGGATTACTTCAGCTCTTTTCTGGAGGAGACTATCTTGGAATTTCAGTTCTGGCCAACCTTTCGGGTATAAGGAGGCCTCTGCAATGGCACACATGGGATCTCCCTCTTCCTGTCCTCCAATTCCCTACTTGACCCCCTGCAATCTGGCTTCCGTCCCCTACACTCAACTGAAACTGCCCTCACCAAAGTCACCAACGATCTCCTAACTGCTAAAAAAACACGGCCACTATTCTATTCTCATCCTGCTTGACCTCTCGGCTGCTTTTGACACTGTTGACCACCCCCTCCTTCTACAGACCCTCAACTCTCTGGGTCTCGGTGACACTGCACTTGCTTGGGTAGACTCCTATTTATCCAACAGGTCCTTCTGTGTGTCCTTTGCTGGTAACTCCTCCTCTTCATTGCCTCTATCTGTTGGTGTACCTCAAGGCTCTGTCCTTGGTCCTCTGCTCTTTTCCATCTACACCTCCTCCCTGGGCAAAATCATCAACAGCTTTGGCTTTAATTACCACCTCTACGCTGATAACACTCAGATCTACCTCTCTACCCCTGATCTCTCTCCCCCTGTCCTCTCAAAAGTCAGTGACTGTTTATCTGGCATCTCCTCCTGGATGGCCTCCCACCACCTAAAGATCAACATGTCAAAGACTGAGCTCCTACTTATTCCTCCCTCCAATGCCTCTCCACCTCCTGACTTCTCTATCATGGTGGGGGTATCACCATCTCCCCATCAAACCAAGTTCGCTGTCTTGGAGTTACACTTGACTCTGCTCTTTCTTCATCCCCCACATCCAGTCTCTTTCCTCCTCCTGCCGATACCAACTGCGTAATATTTCCAGAATTCGGCCATTTCTTACCGCTGTCACCACAAAACAACTCATACACGCCCTGGTAATCTCCCGACTCGACTATTGCAATAATCTCTTATCTGGCCTCCCTCTGTCCCGCCTCTCCCCCTACAATCCATCCTGAACGCCTCCGCCAGGCTAATTCACCTCACCCGCCGCTCTGTCTCTGCCGCTCCCCTCTGCGAGTCCCTTCACTGGCTCCCATCCACTGCAGAATTAAGTTCAAAATCCTTATCCTTACCTACAAAACCCTCACTAACTCAGCGCCCCACTACCTGTCCTCACTAATCACCAAATACACCCCAGCTCGCTCCCTAAGGTCTAACAGTGACCTGCGCCTAGCTTCTCCCCGCATCACCTCTTCCCACGATAGACTGCAGGACTTCACACGCGCAGCCCCACTAACTGGAACGCTCTCCCTCGTACTGTCAGACTTTCCCCTAACTTCTCTTCTTCAACGCTCCCTTAAAACGTTCCTATTTAGGGAAGCCTACCACCCAACTCACTGACACAACCACCAATCACTCTCACCTTACAGTCCTCTCCTCCTGTTTCCAACCCCAACCCTCCTAGATTGTGAGTTCCTACGGGAATAGGGCCCTCATCTCCTCCTGTACTGTTTGTTAAATGTTGTTCAATGTATTGTAACCCTGTCTATACTGTGTTTATTGTACAGCGCTGCAGAATATGCTGGCGCTTTATAAATAAAGAATAATAATAATAATAAAAGATTATCCTGAGCGCTAAGTGGGGATTCACCGTAGAACAGGCCATATAGCTCTTTGTCCATTTTCAGTGCTATAAATAAAAGTGTTATAGGCTGTCCTTTAAAGTAGGAGTACTGAAAAATTAGAATTTTGATTGAGTATAACAAGCCACTACGTGGTTTCTTAATCATAGTTTACGTGATCATGAAGTAGGAAGTGTTTATTTTTTCTAGAGGGGGTGTTGATGAGAATCCGGGCACGGCAACAGCGGTTTAAGTGCCGCTTTTATTGGATGAACATTGTAGGCACTGACAACATTTCAGGCAAGAATGGCCTTTATCAAGGGCTTGACACAGGCCATTCTTGAATGAAATGTTGCCACCACTGTTCACTCAATAAAAGCTGTATTTATAGCACTGTTAAAGAATATTCATTCATAAGAAAATGCAGAGGACAAAACTACGATAAGAATATATACTTAGAAAAAATATTTACTTACGGGTAATTCAGAGAGCCGACATTTCGGTGCTCTATCGTTCCCCGCACTTCGGGGGAATCAAAGTTCCACACCCTGCGGTGAATTCAGCATTTACCACAGGGTCCCCGGAGTCCAGGGAAAACCCGAACACCTGCCAAAAACTCACTGAACACTCACTGAAAACTCACCAAAAACCGCTGCTAAAAACACGTCGAACTCGTCGGAAAAAGCCAACAAGCTGACGAATGGGGTTAAAAAAAATAAACCTTGAAAGTCTCAAAATTGAAACGCTGTTTGAACAATAACTAGTGAACGAAAATGTCTGGAATTTACATATAAGGTCCTATGAATGATAATAAAAAGGTCTGTTACATAAAAAATAAAAAACACTTTTAAAAAAATAAACGGAAAAAAATTTGCTGAAAAAATGCCTAAAAGATCCTAAAAAAATCCATAAATAAAGAGACTTTTTACTGCAGATTAAAATAATAAACGGTTTATTATTAGATATTGGATTAATACGGGAATATTTTTACCATTGAAGCCTATGGGATTCGCCTGAATAAACCTGCCGAAGGAAACCACCGAACAGCAGGGCACTTCGGCAACTTTTCTCCACTGTTCGGTGTTCTCTGAACAGATTAACCCTTTCGCTGCTGAGGCTTTTCCCGCCCCTGTGCTGAGGTCATTTTTACCGGTTTTGCTCATCATGTTTAAACGTGTTTTGAAGGCTTATTTTAGTATATTACCCAGACATATTATATATCGTTCTTTCCGTCAGACTCGGTAGATTCATAATATGTCATTATTATATGTATACGTTATGTCATGTCTGTATATTATAACAAAAAATGCAATAAAATATGTATTTTCAATAATTTACAACGTGTAAAGTGTTTTTTTTTCACATTTTAACATGCGAGCAATTGCGGTTATATTTTGTATGGGGTGCGCTTGTTAAAAAAATTAGAGATGGGGTCTCGTTACATTTTTTTTTTGGGGAAAATTACACTATTTTTAACAAACGCACCGCATACAAAAATCGTTAGTGCAGCATCATTGTTCACATTATAATTGAAATGGGAACAATATTGCTGCATTAACAAACCAAAAAAAAAGGAAAAAAAAGTGTTTATTTTTTTTTATAATTTTTTTTTTAAGTTTTTTTAATTTTTTTTTTCTTTTTTTTTTTTGACAAAATTTTCACAGTAGTGTTTGGTAGCGTTGGAACGGCCATGCTCTGGCCGATCCAACCATACCAAACTTTAACCCCTAGCTGCCACGGATCGGGAGATAGGGAGTTCATTGGAACTCCCTATCTTCACCGTTGGTGGCAGTTAGGGGTTAAGTCCAGGACTGGCGTCACTACGCACGATGACGCCAGTCCTCAGGGGGAGTTCCCGGAGGCTTGGCCGACATCCAAGATGTTGGCCAGCTCCGGAAAGGATCGCGAACCGGCGCTTTTCAGCGCCGATTCGCGATCCAGCTCCCCAGGGGTTAATGCCAGGCACCATTTGGAAGGGCAGGCTGTGCCCTTCCAAATGGTGCCTGGGTTAACCCCCGCAACGCCGCCGATGGGAGGGAGAGAGGTCCGAAGGACCTCCCCCCTCCCTTTCAGGCGCCTCCTCCGCACATGCGGGGGGGGCGCCTGAATTAGGTGTCATCGCGCTGCCGCGATGACACCTAACTCCAGCGACTGCGGTTCCGGATGCGCGGCTGACATCGAGGATGTCAGCCCGCACCGGAGGGGCCAGCGATCGGCGGAACCCGGCTGAACGCTGACCCCAATGGGAGGACGCGCTCAGCGCGTCCTCCGCATACCAGCGGTAATGCGGAGGACGCGCTGAGCGCGTCCTCCGCATTGAAGTGGTTAACCATTGCTTCTCTATGGGGGATTTCACTGCCTTCGAACAGGCACCGTACTTGCTGGCAGTTTGCCAAAATGTGGCGAACTGCCTGCTCTCTGAATAGCCTGGTTGGCCCTGAAATGGCACCGTACGGGGAAATTCCATGTTCGGTGACATTTCGAGGCCAGATCAGCTCTCTCTGAATAACCCTGTAAGTTATTTGAACACATTGAAGCGGAGTAGCTGGATCCAAGTTCTTATATATTCTTTAGAGGTTGTCTTAGCATTTCAGTACAAAGATTTAAGACCTTCATTTAGATCATGAACAGGTCCATCATCCATCTTTTCCCTTTCGGGTCAAGCGTTTCATCATTCTTTATCAGTGCGACACGTTTCATGTAAATCATATTTTATTTAGAACCTAATGCTTTTATTAAGAGTAAATCCACTTACATCTGGAACATCAGAATCTGAATATTTGTTTCTAACTATACATATTTCTCAGCAGATACCCTGTGACCGTGAAAACATTAGTCATTCTGTAGACTTGTGCACCGATTTTTTTTTCAGTTCGGTTCGGATTTTGTAAATTTTCGTTTCGGCTCGTTTCAGCCGATTTCTGTTTCGGTTCGGTTCAGTTCGTTTTTCGTATCGACCTTTTTTTTTCGTGATTTCGGAAATTTTCATGTTTTTCAGAACGTCTGTTCTCCTCGTTTCAAAGTGTCTATTCGTTTTGACGTAAACTAATGGTTTTTCGGATCATATATCTCTGTCAATACGATAATTCTGTTGATACAATAATTCTGCCATTGAGATTTCTCATGTTTTACAAGAAGGATACATTGAGATTTCTCATGTTTTACAAGAAGGATACATTGAGATTTCTCATGTTTTACAAGAAGGATACATTGAGATTTCTCATGTTTTCCAGGAAGGATACATTGAGATTTCGCATGTTTTACAAGAAGGATACATTGAGATTTCTCTGGTTTTACAAGAAGAATACATTGAGATTTCTCATGTTTTACAAGAAGGATAAATCGAGATTTCTCAGGTTTTACAAGAAGGATACATTGAGATTTCTCATGTTTTCCAGGAAGGATACATTGAGATTTCTCATGTTTTACAAGAAGGATACATTGAGATTTCTCTGGTTTCCCGGGAAGGATACATTGAGTTTCTCTGGTTTTCCGGGAAGGATACATTGAGATTTCTCATGTTTTCCAGGAAGGATACATTGAGATGGGAATGATACAAAATTACAGAATCAGCGATATAACCGAAAAATACGATGTCCGAAATTACTGAAATGGAACCGAAATCAGGAATGGAGCCGAAATTACGAATGGAACGAAAATGATTTTCGATTTTACACATTTCTAGTCCATTCGAAAATTCCGAAAAGTTTTCGTTTCGGCTCGGAAATTTATTCGGATCTGCCGTTTTTGGATCCGAAAATTTTCGGAAAATCGGCCGAATCCGAATGCACGAATCGGGAAATTTCGTGAAAATTCTGAAATTCCGAAACCCGAAACGCACATCCCGATCATTCTGTATTTGCGGTCCTGCGGACATCCGTTTTCCAGAAGTCTTCTATTTTCTTGTGCGACTTTGCTTGTCTAAAGAAAGCAAGTTTAGCTGGAATAAAAAAAATTGATTGCTAGGTTGGGGTTTGTGCGTAAGGGATAAAAGATGAGAAAGCAGTAATAACAGTCTTTCGATAACAGTCAATAATAACAGATGATTTATTCGAGTGAGAAATGAGGTCAAGCCGTCACACAGCGCTCTGACTTGCACTGTATGAGTACTTGGGGGATGAATGAAAAACAGATTTCAACAGGTGAAAAAATAAAAAGCAAGTCTCAAAGCATTTTTGGAGTTGCCATTTGAGTAAGACTGGGGTCAGACGAACGCAGTGCGAACATGCATTGTGCCGCATTTTATTACAGCCGTAGTAGCAGCAAATGACGTCCAATGACGGCCAATATACGAAGTACGGCCGCACGAATGTTCGGCCGCGCAACGCAAGCGGCAAACAAGCGCATTTTTTAGAGAACGTGGAACCGCTAGTACTGCGTCGGCATAGCGGCGTGTGTGCATGATTAGTAGACGTCAGACGCTGCACATGTCTGGCCAACATAACGTCCATTTCTTTTTTATAGCTCCGTCAAAAAATACGGCCAACATTGCGCATCGTATGACCGCTATCACGCCTTCCGTGAAAAAATGCGTTCGGACGCATCAACGCACTTTTTGACGGTAGAATTGAAAAATGCGTTCGTCTGACCCTAGCCTAATACAGCAGATACTGTTTTTAAGAATAAAGAAAGAACACTTGAAAGCGCTCATAATTATAACTCCTTAGCACAGCACGCTTTATAGATAAAAAAATACTACAGTAGAGCCTTCTTATATATTTCTTATATATCTATTTGACCTTCAACCAACCTGTGAACCTTCGGTAAGGATAGACAAAAGGAGGAGCTACTATACACCCTTCTGGCATTAAATGTCCTGCTGGTTTGCCTATAGGAGCCTGAAGAACCCTTCTATTGTTAAAGGGACACTATCACTAACATAGGCAGTAACCAAATTTCTTGCGCAATATAAAAAGCACATTATCAAACACATGCGACTGTTTTTTTCTTTGTTTTAATTAACTGCATAAAAAAAGGAAAAATAAAGTTATGTTTTTATCTACTGTTTCCATTTTGTGATTTTTTTCAGATGCAATCTCACTTTACAGCTGTGGTATAGGATAAAACTGTAGTTAAGAGGCAATGGGTTGTGTCAGGGACCTGGTTCCTTTGACACCGGTGATGTGGATATGAACTCAGGATGCAGTAAATAAAGGCAACAATAAAATGGTTGGTGAAAATAGCAGAAACGTATATTGAATAAACTGGATACAAACAAAAAGGCAGGAATCTGTATAAATAATAGTCCTTGAAAAATAAAGCAGTTGATGGGGAAATCACAGTCACATGAAAAAGGGAATCCGGAATGTGATCTAATAGTGGGTTACAGACGCGTTAATCTACCCCCTTGTGATGTTATTTACATAAATTCCACACAAGGCAAGTCAATAGGTCAGTTTTCTGGACTTGTGATCCACTCCATTCTAAAACCAATGCCACACAATGAGGAGCAAGTGCTGTAAAAGATACTGGGGGGGGGGGAGCAGTTTGAAACACAAAACATCACAAAATGTTACACACAGGGAAACATATAAAATAGAATATTTTCTTAACATACATGAGAAAAACAAGGTACATGTAAGGTATCTGCAACATAAAATACACAATATAAGAACATTTCATTTTTTGTGGTAGTGGCCCTTTAATTCTGTAAAAGCTGCCTTTTAGTGTCAGTTTCATGCTAAAATACCCCTGAAGTAAACTTGACTATATGGCTTTAATTACCACCTCTACGCTGATGACACTCAGATCTACCTCTCTACCCCTGATCTCTCTCCCCCTGTCCTCTCAAAAGTCAGTGACTGTTTATCTGGCATCTCCTCCTGGATGGCCTCCCACCACCTAAAGATCAACATGTCAAAGACTGAGCTCCTACTTATTCCTCCCTCCAATGCCTCCACACCTCCTGACTTCTCTATCACGGTGGAGGGTATCACCATCTCCCCATCAAACCAAGTTCGCTGCCTTGGAGTTACACTTGACTCTGCTCTTTCCTTCATCCCCCTCATCCAGTCTCTTTCCTCCTCCTGCCGATACCAACTGCGTAATATTTCCAGAATTCGGCCATTTCTTACCGCTGTCACCACAAAACAACTCATACACGCCCTGGTAATCTCCCAACTCGACTATTGCAATAATCTCTTATCTGGCCTCCCTCTGTCCCGCCTCTCCCCCCTACAATCCATCCTGAACGCCTCCGCCAGGCTAATTCACCTCACCCGCCGCTCTGTCTCTGCCGCTCCCCTCTGCGAGTCCCTTCACTGGCTCCCCATCCACTGCAGAATTAAGTTCAAAATCCTTATCCTTACCTACAAAACCCTCACTAACTCAGCGCCCCACTACCTGTCCTCACTAATCACCAAATACACCCCAGCCCGCTCCTTAAGGTCAAACAGTGACCTGCGCCTAGCTTCTCCCCGCATCACCTCTTCCATGATAGACTGCAGGATTTCTCACGCGCAGCCCCCACTCTCTGGAACACTCTCCCTCGTACTGTCAGACTTTCCCCTAACTTCTCTTCCTTCAAACGCTCCCTTAAAACATTCCTATTTAGGGAAGCCTACCACCCAACTCACTGACGCAACCATCAATCACTCTCACCTTACAGTCCTCTCCTCCTGTTTCCAACCCCAACCCTCGTAGATTGTGAGTTCCTACGGGAATAGGGCCCTCATCTCCTCCTGTACTGTTTGTCAAATGTTGTTAAATGTATTGTAACCCTGTCTATACTGTGCTTATTGTACAGCGCTGCGGAATATGCTGGCGCTCTATAAATAAAGAATAATAATAATAATAATATATAGTGATTTTACCCATATCAAAAATGGATCCCCTTGGCCAGTGCTTCTGTCAGGCTCCCCGCCGCTACCTGTACCGTGCCTGTTATTTATCACTGGGCAGCACATGAAGAGTGCTGCTCAGACCCAGCAGTGGCAATTCAGAATCATAAACAGTTAATCCCAACACACACACCACACCTAGTTGCCTGAATAAAGGACCACTCCCCCCTTCCCTCAGGGCCTCAGCATTGAGACTCTAACCCTGAGAGAGTTTAGATCTATTCCTGTTCTGCTCCTGATACCTGTGTATATACCCTGCTTACCTCTTGACTACGCCTTTTCGGATTATCCCATTGGTACTGCGAAATTATCCCTCCTGTGTTCTGTGTCCTGTCTACAGCACCCTTGTGTCTTCCAACCCACGGTTCCTCCAAAGTTCCAAAGTGTCTCCCAGGTGTTCTGGTACCTTCAGCCTCGCCCTCATCATGTCCCCCCTCAAGTATACACAAGATCCTTGCTGTATTCAAGACTCCTGGTAACCTCTCCTGTCATCCACCCTGGCCAACTCTCTGGGACCCTTGCATATCACTATAGCTTGCTGCCTCTCCTTGCTTCTGCCTCCACCCTTTCCCTCAAGTGTGTATTCAGTCCTAGAGATCATTGCATACCCGGCCCAAACCAGCGAGGCCGGTACCCCTCCGGAGATGATCCTCACAGGTTCCTAATCTTGATCCTAAGGTTCGCCTTACAGGTCAGGTTTGCAGATATGTGAAGCACAGCACAGGTGATATGATTTGCTGCTCAGTGATTGCAGGATTCAGTCTGCATTTCCCCAAGGTGATCCTTAAAACCTGGCCTGTTTGGCGAGCTTGAGGACCAGGGCTTGGAACCAATGTTCTAGGCCCAGTAATTATACGGATCCAGCATGCCTCCAATTTAGTCTACCAAAAAATGAATTTATTTAACAAACACTTCTGACTACTTGATTTTTTAAGATTTAATCCTTCTTTGATTGACTTAGTAATACATTTTATTAGATGAAGTGAAGGATATAGTTCAGACAAGAGGAGAATAGCAACGTCTAAGATAATGGTTATAATATAGAATGCTAGATTCAGTAGAGCATGAGTTATACTGTTTCTACTGAAATAAGGCTAAAAAGCATAAACATTTTAACATTTTTGTTAGTATTTAGTAGGCTTGTGCACCGATTTTTTTTCGGTTCGATTCGGTTCGATTTTTTTGATTTTTAAACTTTTCGATTCGGCTCGTTTCGACCGATTTCTGTTTCAATTCGGTTCGGCTAGACTCGTTTTTCGTGTACATTTTTTTTCGGAATATGGACCATTTTTCGTACTTTCGTGTCACTTTGCTCGTTTTTGTATCGACTTTTCGTAATTTCGGAAATTTTCATTTTTTCGTAACGTCTGTTCTCCTCGTTTCAAAGCAATAAATTTCGATTTGACACATTTCAAGTCCATTCGAAAATTCCGAAAATATTTCGTTTCGGCTCGGAAAACTTTTCGGATCTGCCATTTTCGGATCTAAAACTTTTCGGAAATTCGGCCGCATCCGAAAACACGAATCGGGAAATTTCGTGAAAATTCTGAAATTCCGAAACCCGAAACGCACATCCCTAGTATTTAGCAAGAAAAATCTAGAGTAAGTCAGTGGTATTGTAGTACATAAGGAAACCGCCATAACAGACAAGAGACTGGTTCTGTTTTTGCTTAATTTTGTTAGGATAGAGAATGATTTGTCAGATATAAGAGATCAGACAAAGAGGACAGTATTACAGGAATTGTAAGAGAACATTAGAGAATAAAGCACTGACCAGAACCTGTTTTACTCTATTACACAGGTAACATGGACTTGTCACATGGTAGTGCCAGGGACATATTGTGATTTTTTTTGACGCTTCAGACAGAAAGGCCAGTGACCATAAGCAAAATGGCCTCTAGCGATTTACAGGATGTCACTGCTGTAAAATATTATGACCCTCTTACTGGGTAAACTCTTTAGGGATTGTGGACAAATAGAACACACAAACAAGTGTAAATAAAAAATATTGATATTGTTTGTCAAATTAGGCCACTGTTACACTTATATAAAGAAATAACTATATTCTAGCAATAGATTTAGGTAAGGGAATGACGGTCAGTCAATTTTTACTGTATTTACAATAATATTTTATGTACATTTTAATCACGTATTTATTCCTTAGAATAAACAAGGAAATCTAAATGATATTTGTCAATGCACACTTAAAATGTCGATTAAAAAACACTTACACTGCTCATACGTAATGTAATTATAGTGTAGATTTATAAAATGCCTGTTTTTTCCATAAACTAAATGATAGTGCAAGGTGGATCACTGACATTCAGCCCTAAATACCATCTCCTCAATAGGCTTGTGCACCGATTTTTTTTTCGGTTCGATTCGGTTCGATTCGGTTCGATTTGTTCGGATGTTTAAAATTTTCGATTCGGCTCGTTTCGACCGATTTCTGTTTCGATTCGGTTCGGTTCGGCTCGTTTTTCGTGTACATTTTTTTTTCGGAATATCGAGCATTTTTCGTGTTTTCGGGTCACTTTGCTCGTTTTTTGTATCGACTTTTCGGAAATTTCAGAAATTTTCGTTTTTTCGGAATGTCTGTTCTCCTCGTTTCAAAGTGTCTATGATAATTCTGGCGATTCTATCGTGTTTTTTTTTATTAAATAAAGATCCTTTTTTTCTTATGAATAATTGAATATACATTTCACAACTTTATTTAATCATATTAAAATGGTATGAAAGCCAAGGAACAAAAAAAATGAACAAAACGATTTAAAAAATGCTAAACTGACCCGAATGCCACAAGAAACAAGTGATACGCATTTACAAATACAAAATTTACAGAATCAGCGATATAACCAATAATAGTTAAATATACGATTTCCAGAATTACCGAAATGGAACCGAAATCACGAATGGAACCGAAATCATGAATAGAGCAAAAATAAATTTCGATTTGACACATTTCAAGTCCATTCGAAAAATCCGAAATTTTTTCGTTTCGGCTCAGAAAACTTTTCGGATCTATCGGTTTTCGGGTCAGACCCGATTCGGAAATTCGGCTGAATCCGAAGACACGAATCGGGAAATTTCGTGAAAGTTCCAAAATTCCGAAACCCGAAACGCACATCTCTACTCCTCAAAGCATTCCTAGTTATTGGAACTCACCAAGAGTGCTAAACATGAAATCTTAGTATAGGAGGTTGGGCTGCATTTTATATGAGCTCTATCAACCTGTTTTAATCCGTTTTTCAAAACATTGAAAATCTGGGGCTTCTACAGCTCTCCTTAGCAAATATAATGAAAAAGTTGAGGGATTAGAATGACTTTAATTGAAAGCATGGTGGTTTTACTTCAGGAAAGTATGGTTGGAGCACGTACATTGAATTTTCTATGTAGGGAACTGCCACAATAGTTCACTATACATCTCACAGTAGTTTCTGCTCACTTTGTCTAGCTGATTACTCACCGTAGGTGTAAACAGGGTTTCCACTGGTGTTCCCACCGTAATTTCCATCATAGTAATTTAGTGTAGATTTCCTGTAGTTTGCACTGTGTTTCAGACGCATTTGTCAAACTTTGTTATCTAATGTTATTTTCACGGTAGTTTGCATGGCTAGTTAGTGGAGTTTGCCACTTTAAAATTGCCAAAGTATATTCACTGTTGCTACAGTAAGAATAATGTAATATACTGAGCATAGACACAGGTTACGTTTCTTACAGAATGACGACAATAGTACAGTTCTTCACTGTTTGCAGGAGCTTCATCTGCTAGTGTCAGAGTTTTCCTTCTAGTGATATCCAAAGTTCACCATAGTTGAAACAACGGTGATTTTTACCATCATTTGTAATAACAGTGAACAATGGCAATTAGTGATTTAGTCCTTAAATGGAGGCTAATGTGGTTTCTCCATACTAGATCTGAAAAATAACATTCAGGGTTATTCAGAGAGCACTGAAATTTTGGTGACATTTCGGTGCCCTCTCTGTCCACCAGGGATGTGCAGTCAGGGGCGGCAGGTGAGTCAGAGCCTCCCCTGCCATTAAGGGCTGCAGTCGAACTCACCTGCTCGCGTTCCCCCATTGGCTCCATCCGCCGCACATTTTTTTTTCTTTTTCCAGCAGCCTGGCTGAGCCTACACAATTTGCGTAGCAGGACACTAGGCAAATTGCATAGGCTGCCAAGAAGAGTGCAACATGGGGCGTCTGTTCAATGAACAGATGTCCGAGCACTGCCCACTTCCTGAACATTGCTCTCCCAGTGCCTCAGACCCTGGGAGAACAATGGAATAGTGTGGACCAATAGGAAAGCGCTAATAGAGAACCACCAAAGCATCCTAATACAGAACTACCAGCCCAAAGCATCCTAATACAAAACCACCTGCCCAAAGCATCTTAATGCAGAATCCCATGCAAAAAGCATCCTAATACAGAACCACCTGCCCAAAGCATTCTAATACAGGAGCAGCGCCCTGACCTCTGATACAATGCTCCTGGGGAGCACTGACTGTAGCCAGATTCTCGGGAGCACTGAACATACGTAACCTTTGTATATCTGACTCTGATACTGGCCAGTGCCTCACCAGCCACGGATCTCACTGCACGTCACTGCTGTCTACACGCTTCCCTGCACTTCGGGGAATCACAGATTGCCACCCTACGGTGTATTCAGCATGCACTGCAGGGTCCCCGTAGTGCAGGAAAACTCGCCGCAAACCCGCCGAACACTCACCGAACACCCGCAGAAACTGCTGCAAAAACCATGATGAACACACCAAAAAAAGCCGATGAGCAGCTGGTCACAGCGTAGAGCAGCCGCCGGAAAAAGCCGACAAGCTGACGAATGGGGTGAAGAATAAAAAAAACAGTATGCTTGAAAGTGTCAAAATTGAAACGCTGTTTGCAAAAAAACCTACTGAATGACAATGTCTGGAATTTACATATAAGGTTCTATGAACGATAATACAAAGGTCTGTTAAGGAAAAATGGAAAATCTATTTAAAAAAAGAAAATGGAAGAAAAATGTGCTGAAAAAATCCCCAAAAATGCCTAGAAGATCCTTAAAAATCAATAAAGAGACTTTTTACTGCAAAATAAAATAATAAACGGTTTATTAGATATTGCATTAAAACGGGAATATTTTTTACTTTGAAGTCTATGGGGTTCGTCTGAATAAACCTGCCAAATGAAACCACCAAACAGCAGGGCATTTTGGCAACTTTTCACTGCTGTTTGGTGTTCTCTGAATAGATGAACCATTGCTTCTCTATGGGCGATTTCACTGCCCTCGAACAGGCACCGTACGTGAAGGCAATTCGCCACAATTAGGCAAATTGCCTGCTCCCTGAATAGCCGAATGGCCATGAAATGTCACTGTACGCTGAATTTCATTGTCCAGTTACATTTTGGGGCTCTCTCTAAATAACCACTACTGTATAAAATCGCCAAATGGTCGTTAGGTTTGTTTTTTGTGAGTTTGTTTTTTGCTTTTGAGCAAGTACCAAAATTTTGGCAAACTGATGGCAAGGATATATAACAAGGAAAATATAAAATTCATGTTACTATTATTAAAAAAAAAAAAAGAGGTGGAATTATTATTTGTGACCAATATTCAGTGATGGCCGCAAGCCCTGAACATAAACCCTGCCCCTCTGCTGTCATGCTCAAAAGGAAGAGCAATCCCCATGGGAGCCATGTATTTCATTGAGCTTGGTTTTCCCTGCTGATTCAATTGGCCAGTAGTTGCCGAAAGAGGAAAGAGCATTTTATGGAGCTCATAATATACTGTCATTGTTAATACTATCATGCTATACATACAATTTTATAACCATGATACTTTGACTGCAGCCATTGCAACCATGATACACGGAGATAGCATATGCATGGAAATCATGATCAAGGACTCAACTTTTTAGGATTTGCTACATCTCTGCATGCCGGACAGTAATTTACCCTGCAATATAGAGATATTCAATATCAATGGATGCACCCGGCCATAACTATCACCAAAGAAAGCATTCGTTTCCAATTTGCTCAATATGTTGATTTCAAAACAGTCTCACATGAAAGAAGATGTAAACTTTTAGACAGAAAACATTTCCAGATGAAGGACAATATCTTTATGCTCGAAATTATTCAGTCAGTTGCCATAGAAACATAGGAGAGTTACGTGTTTAAAATAAACAATTGAAGAAGTCAATATATTATTAATGCTATACATGTCCCTCTCAATAGGTCTGTAGAAATAGGGCTGGATTCGATAAAACAATATTTTAGTTCTACAATAGAGCAGAGCAATCTTTCAGTGCTTCTCGGCTCAAAATAAATTGAGATTTTTTGGAGAATGTGTTTGCTGGGAGCTGAGTGGTGCTCGGTTAACTCTCAAACAACAAACACTTTTAGAGTTCCTTTCTGTTAATGTTGAGGACTGATAAAGTTGGCGAAGCATGATAAAGTTTTGCCATCTTATTAACCATGAATAACTGTTTCACTGACATGGATACAATTGTAAAATGAGGAAGAAAACCTCCTTGTGAGCTAGGTTGCTGTCAACATCATTAAAGCCTTACTACCAAGTGATTTTCAAAAAATAAATAAATATTTTTTTTGAAAATTATCTTTAATTATACAGTAAGGAATAATTGGGGATATTCCCAGTGAATTCCTTACTGTATTAAGCTATTTTCCAGGCAGATGTTGCCATCTGCTTACCAAGAGGAGTTGCTACAGATCTGGGCTCCGTGCAGGATCAGCTGGGGAGATGTCAGTTAAAGACATTCCCCAGCTGACTTTAAAAAGTGTTAGCACCTTGGGTATCATGTCCACAGTGCTAAAACTTTAGGGGCACCCTCTGGACCTAAAATGCAAATGGAATGCACAGCCCCAGATTGTTTTAACACCATCTCAGCCTGCTGTGTCTGCTATTGTTGATTGTACATGCCCGGTCATGGTAGTGAAGCAGTTAAAACATAGCATTAAGAAATTAATCTTAAAAGATTTCATAGACCCATGAATCAAAAAAGGATTTCTATAAAAATATATCTTGTCTCTCATAGCCTATCCAGTTCTGAATGGTTCAAAAGACCCTCATGGGTTGTGATTTACAGTAAGAGGTATGGGTCACGCAAAGCTATAGCGCTAATTTAATAGTGCAATTGTGCACTTGTTTTATCTCTCTTAGTCTATCTACTGACTGACTACAGATCAGTGGAGGCTCGTCGATAGGGTCAGATGGGGCAGTGTCCTGACATTTTTATTTTTGCAATAAAAAATAAGAATTTAAACTATCGGGGTTATTCAAAGAGAATCTAAAAGTCACCACACGTTCGGTGACTTTTCGTTCTCTTCAATTCGGTGTGATTCGGCAATCCCATTTCGGCGACCCTGCGGTGTATTCAGGAAGCACCACAGGGCCGTCGTAGTGCAGGGAAAAGCCGCCGCAAACCCGCTGAACACTCACCACAAAACCCGGCAAATGCACACCAAAACCTGCCAAAACATCTGGATTAACCCCGCCGAACACCCCAGGGAAACCCGAGCAGCCGCCGATCACAGTGCAGAGCAGCTGCCGGAAAAACCCGACACCGCAGATGAATGGAGTGAAAACAAAAACCAGTATGCTTGAATGTTTGAAAAGTGAAACGCTGTTTGCAAAGAAACTACAGAACGAAAATGTCTGGAATTTACATATAAGATCCAATGAATGATAATAAAAAGGGCTGTTACATAAAAAAGAAAAAACGATTTAAAAAAAAATGGATTTTTTTTTTTACTGCAGAGTATTATAATCAACAGTTTATTAGATATTGAATTAAAACGGGAATATTTTTAACATTGGAGCCTATGGGATTCGCCTGAATAAATGTGCCGCATGAAACCACCGAACAGTAGGGCGATTCGGCAACTTTTCACTGCTGGTTTTTGTTCTCTGAATAGACGAAGCTTTGCTTCTCTATGGGTATTCACTGTCCTCGAACAGGCACCGTATGTGCAGGCAATTCGCCAACATTTGGCGAACTGCCTGCTCTCTGAATAGCCAAATGGCCAGGAAAGGTAACCGTATGCTGAATTTCACTGTTCGGTTACCTTTCAGCCACTATTCGGATCTCTTTGAATAACCCTGTATATATTTTTTTCTGCTGTTTTTGTGTCATTTAAAATGTGCCTGATTGATAAAAATGTGGTATGTCCTCTGCTCTTTTCCATCTACACCTCCTCCCTGGGCAAAATCATTAATAGCTTTGGCTTTAATTACCACCTCTATGCTGATGACACTCAAATCTACCTCTCTACCCCTGATCTCTCTCCTCCTGTCCTTTCCAAAGTGACTGTTTATCTGGCATCTCCTCCTGGATGGCCTCTCGCCACCTAATGATCAGCACTCCTACTAATTCCTCCCTCCAATGCCTCCCCACCTCCTGACTTCTCTATCACGGTGGAGGGTATCACTATCTCCCCATCAAACCAGGTTCGCTGTCTTGGAGTTACACTTGACTCTGCTCTTTCCTTCATCCCCCACATCAAGTCGCTTTCCTCCTCCTGCCAATACCAACTACATAATATTTCCAGAATTCGGCCATTTCTTACCGCTGTCACCACAAAACAATTTATCCATGCCTGATAATCTCCGACTTGACTATTGCAATAATCTCTTATCTGGCCTCCCTCTCTCCCACCTTTCCCCCCTACAATCCATTCTGAATGCCTCTGCCAGGCTAATTCACCTCACCCGCCGCTCTGTCTCTGCTGCTCCCCTCTGCGAGTCCCTTCACTGGCTCCCCATCCACTGCAGAATTAAGTTCAAAATCCTTATCCTTACCTACAAAACCCTCACTAACTCAGCTCCCCACTACCTGTCCTCACTAATCACCAAATACACCCCAGCCCGCTCCCTAAAATCAAACAGTGTCCTGCGCCTAGCTTCTCCCCGCATCACCTCTTCCCATGATAGACTGCAGGATTTATCACACGCAGCCCCCATCCTCTGGAACGCTCTCCCTCGTACGGTCAGACTTTCCCCTAATTTCTCTTCCTTCAAACTCTCCCTTAAAACATTCCTATTTAGGGAAGCCTACCACCCAACTCACTGACCCAACCATCAATTACTCTCACCTTGCAGTCCTCTCCTCCTTTTTCCAACCCCATTCCTTCGAGATTGTGAGTTCCTACGGGAATAGGGCCCTCATCTCCTCCTGTACTGTTTGTCAAATGTTGTTCAATGTATTGTAACCCTGTCTATACCGTGCCTATTGTACAGCGCTGCAGAATATGCCGGTGCTTTATAAAGAATAATAATAATAATTTAAGAAGTGTCATTGTCTCCTCAACTGTTGCTAGGCAGAGTAAAAAATAAATAAAGATTTTGTGATTCTTTGTCTTTCATTGGTGTCCAGAAATCTGAGAAGGACTCTAAGGGAAATTTTAGGAATCATGGAGCTCAACCTACTGCTGGCAAATTGAGCTCTGATGGATGTCAAACGAACCCAAACAAAGCAAGTTACCTCTGAGGCTTGAATGTAGATCTTATCTGCTAGACATACCAGGTGCCTGTGCTAAGGCCCCTATAGACAAAAATTGCACCCAACATTTGCCTCAATGTGCTAAATAAAAGTAAAAAAAATATATAAAATAATTGTGCAATAGTAAAAAGGATTTTCATACATTGAAGTTTATTATAGTACATAATAAGTATATAATTATACTCAGAGTTATTTAAAATAAAATGGGTAGGATCAGTGTTCAGTTTTTTATTTTTATCAAATAAAATAATATCACTTTTCTCTGTATTACACTTGTAATCATTGAATTTATGGCCATTGTATTTGCCTTGTTAAAAAGAATATGTCGATATGGTTTATTCTCTATAGGGGATCGTCCACATATTTTGGATCTAGTTGTGCCATATAGACATATTCCTATTCAAGAGTAAAAATATTCATATTTCCAGTCTGGCGCTCCACCAACTTGAAATGTCCCTAGTCGCCACTGCTACAGATTCATCAAAACTCTCGTGAATAATTAATTTAATCATGCTCAAACTTTAATTCCAGGTGGTTGGTGCATCTAGTCACAAATCCATCACCATAGGAGGCCAAACCAAATAAACTGATAAACAGAAAAGAAAATGAAGACGCAGAAAAGCAAAAAGAGCCTTTTTTTACAAGAGGGTAGAGCGGTACTACACTTACACAACCTTGCTTGGATCTCAAGATCCCCCTCAGTGGATAAGCTAACCATTGATGTAATGTAAAATAAGTGGGTGAGCATTCGATGTCTTACATGTCAGAAGTGTACATATTCTATCCCAAAAGCCAAATATATGGTACTCTTATATAGAGAAATAATCTTAAAAGGGGTTATTCAGAGAGCACCAAAATGTCAGTCCTTTCTGTGCTAACGACCCCCGCTGTGCCACGACCCATGCTGTGCCTAAGGACCCCGTTGTGTTATAGACCCCTGCTATACCAAGAACCTGTGTAGCTACAGCCATACCCCTGCTAACTTGATTCCGGCTCCCAGCACCTCTGTCTGGACACTCACCTACAGCCATCCTTATCTAATGCCCTGTTACCGGTGTACCTGCAAACTGTCCTGCTACTCACCTTGTGCCTTCCTCTTGAGCCCAGTAAGTATCCTTGTAGTCTTTATATTCTGTTTCCGTGTCCAGCTCCCTTCCTGGCTTACTCCTCTCCCTGTGTCTGCTTCCCTGTGTCTCAGTATCCAGGCCTATCTACAATAAACCCCCATTTGGTCTCTACGCTTAAAGTCTGACTCTGCCTTCACTGCAATCTGGGTTCATACACCGCTGTTGCCCCTGCGAGTCGTGACAGCAGCTTTCAAATAATATGAGCCAAACCGCTAATATAGCAGATCACTCACAATACAGATAGCATCAGGGTATCACTAAGAGTTCGGCCTTCATCGCATGGGAGTAATTTGTATATGAAGTCGTGAGCTCTAAAGAAGCTTCATAAATATTTTTTTATAATTAATTAATATAATGGGTTATTCAGAGAGAGACGATCAGGCCTGAAATGTCACAGAACAGTGAATTTCCCCCTACGGCAACATTTCGGGGCCAATCAGCTATTCAATGAGCAGCCAGCAAGTACAGTGTCTGTTCGAAGGCCGTGAAAACCCCCATGGAGAAGCAATGGTTAATCTATTCAGAGAACACCGAACAGCAGAGAAAAGTTGCTGAAGTGCCCTGCTGCTCGGTGGTTTCATTCGACAGGTTTATTCAGGCGAATCCCATAGGATTCAATGTTAAAAATATTCCCGTTTAATTCAATATCTAATGAACAGTTTATTATTTTAATCTGCAGTAAAAAGTCTCTTTATTGATTTTCTTTTTATCGGCTCTTTTAGGCATTTTTCATGATTTTTTTTTCCAGCAATTTTTTTTCTTCAGTTTTTCTTTTTTGAAACAGACCTTTTTATTATTATTCATAGGATTTTATATGTACATTTCAGGCATTTTCGTTCCGTATTTTTTTTTGGAAACATTTAAATTTTTACACTTTGAATCATATTGTTTGTTTGGTTTTTTTTACCCTGTTTATCAGCTTGTCGGCTTTTTTTGGCGGCTGGTCTACGCCATGTTGGTGGCTCGTTGGCTTTTTCTAACGTGTTCGGCGTGTTTTTGTTGTGATTCCGGCAGGTTTTCCCTGCACTCTGCGGACCCTGCGGTGACTGCTGAATTCAGGGTGGGATGGGGAAATTTGATTCCCTGAAGCGCGGGGAAGGAGGGAGCACCGAAATGTCGGCAACATTTGGGTGCTCTCTGAATAACCCCCATAGTAAATCCTGAAACATTATTTCAAACAACACAGAAGAAAGTTTATGAGTGTATGAGTTATGTACCACGGAAAATACATACAGTATATACAGTAATATCATGGATTTTACATACCATTTACCCATTCAATTTATGTAGTATAAGGTAGCGAACTTCTAAAATCTGGTATTTTAGTCTGTGGTCAAATAATAATTGGGAATCAGTTTAAAATGTTTATTTTTTTGTTTAAATAAATGTATTATTTTATTTTTTGTTGGTGTTGCATTAATGTCACCTAAGTAAATATATTACGACTAATCGGTTTGCTGTCATAATTTAGAAGTTTAAACAAGGGAACTATATAAATAAAGTATTCTCATAGAAGAAGGGGTTGAACGTGACCGGAGAACAAATATTAGAGGAGATTACAATGTCAAACGACGATAAAAATAGAGTAGAGAAAAATGAGAGAATGGTCGACTTCGCTCTGGGTCAAAGAACTGGTAACATTTCAAAATCAATGTCACAAAGTTTCACTTCTCCAGTAAACTAAATGATGTGTGTACTAAATCATACTATGGATCTGTCATGTATAACAATGCAGGGTGTAGAAAAAACACTTACTATTATATATTATTCACTAAGCCCCAAACTTGCCATCAAAGTGGTACAATTTTGGGACAGTTTGTCTATGCACAAAGCTGTCAATTCTCCAAATACAGGCAAATTGAAGGCAAAATACAGTGCAGTTCAGCAGACTTCGGATGCAGCGAAATTGTCCTGTAGAGAAGAAATGGTTAATCTATTTACAGAACGCCGAACTGCACCGAAGTGTTGGCAAAATGCCCTGATTTTCGGTGGTTCAGTTCAACAGGTTTAAACAGGCGAATCCCATAGGATTGAATGTAAAAAAAGTTTATTCTTTTCATTTTCACTTTTTATGTTTTATTTGTTGGAACACCTTTTTGTATTTTTTTTAGATGAAAGTTTTGTTTCCCAATTTTTTAAAAAGGTTTTTTTTTTATTATGTAACAGACCTTTTTATTATTTTTTAAAGGACTTTTTATATTATTTAGGCACATTTTAATGCATTTGCATTAGTTTAAACACCTATTAGGAGAATAAAATAATTCCGTTTTTATTTTTTTAACTCAGTCTGGTGGATTTCGCCAAAGCCAGTTTGCACTCTTTGGTGACGTACGCCAAATTTTTCATGAGGCTTTGCGACTCCATCTTTGGTGCACTACGGTGACCCTACGGTATTTATACCCACTCAGACATCAGACACATATAAAGTATATACCCACTCAGACATCAGACACATATAAAGTATATACCCACTCAGACATCAGACACATATAAAGTATATACCCACTCAGACCTCAGATACATATAAAGTATATACCCACTCAGACCTCAGATACATATGCACACAAGGGCCGCCGACTTGTGAAGGATGTAATGTGCTCTCGCAAAATCACGGCTGGAGGCCAAGTAACAGCCTTCACAGCCCCACGGCCGCTTGGTAACGCGCCTAGCCAGAAAGGAATGCTGGCAGAATGCTTTTAATGCATTCTGACAGCTGACCCAGCCCCTCGAATAACGGCAAGCCAGCCCAGCGCTAGCTTCTGGGTATTGGTAGAGGTATCGGAGCATTTGCACGAGTACCAATAACTAGTATTGGTATCAGTGCAACCCTAACTTTTTACCAGTTTTGCACTCAGGATATGACTAACGCGCCACTTGAAATATATGTTTATTCTTATGTCTAGTCATGTTTTGTATGTCTAAAGCAATCACTACAGTAAGTGTGAAGTGAGCTCAGTTACCTCTAGACTTTAAGCAGCATTATGCAGATTATTACTCAGCGGGAATGTGAAACAAAAAACATATTATTTTTCATTACATAATGTTTTCTATGCATAAAATAAAACCTGAGAACCCATAGAACATTTTCTATTGGTATTTTCTTCTCTTGTTGGTGAAACTGATAACAGAAAAATGGCTTTCAGTTGTACATTACCATCTAGTGGTTATGTGCTGGCAGTGCTAGTGAAATATCCATCCATCCATCTACTTAACACAAGTGGGAGCATCCAACAGGAACACGTATGCTTCCTAAGCATTCTATTCAAACTAATGTGACACAGAATACAGTGCAATCCACTTTAATATGGCTGTAAAGATTTTTCTTTAAGACAACCCAAAAACAAAACACAAACACTTGACCTAGGTTTTAATCTAAGTTAGCCTTATGCCTGCTTTTCTGAGATTAACCAAATTGAGAGTCACAGCCTTCTAGGAACCTCTGCAGATGTTGGCATTTGACTCCACTTACTCTGCCCTCCCACTCTTAACCCCTTCACTACCGAGATCGACATATCTCGGGCTTCAAAGGCACTATCTGGTGCCCGATATCTAGATCTGAAGCTCTGTAGCCCAAAAGCAAATGAAATTTGTTTGCTGCGAATTAATTTCATTTGCTTTTGGGCTGCAGAAGGTGCCCCCAACATTTTAGCCCTGTGGGCATAATGCCCAAAGAGCTAAAATTGTGTAAAGAATGAAGAGAAAATGCGGTAGAGTTGGCAATTCAGATGCTCTGGCGGTGATGTATTTGAAGGATCTCTGCTTGCTTCTGGGGTCCTCTGTGCAGTTTAAAATAAAAGTGCAAATGTACGATAATTTATGATACTCACGTTTACTGGTGTCTCAGAGCTCAGACACCAGATTTGAAGTACATGGCACCATCTACTGGCTAAATATGTTATTACAGTAAGAAACGTGTTGGATATGCCCAAATATTTCTTACTGTTTAATTAATTAATTTTTTTTTTTGCAAAATCACTTAATAGTGAAGGGGTTATTATGTTTTTGTCTTTTTTTAACCCTATCTGTTTCTTCTTTTATTGGTGAGTTTCCTCTTTTCCCTTGCCCTCTACTGTGATTAACCCTGTCCTTGTGCTCATACTCCTCTTAGTTCGTTTGAGGATGCCCTCATTCTTCACAGTCCCCTACTCAAAATATGACTTTTCCCTCTCGCTCTCTTTGTGCACTTTTCAACAATGTGAAAAGCTTAAAAATCCCTGAAAAATATATTCTCAATTCACTCCAAGGTGCTGTCTGTGACTTTGATTCAGGTACCACCTGCATCCCCCCATTTCAGAAAACCGGTGCTGTTGCTAGACTTTATTCAAAACATTGTAATGTATTACATGAAGTTTGTATGATGCTCATTTTCAACGAATCTTGCTGTACAACTTTGTTTCTGTCTATGGGGGCTATTCAGAGAGATCCGAAATGTTGCCGAAATGTACCCGGACACTGAAATTCAGTAAGCAGGCAGTTCGCCAAATTCTGGCGAATTGCCTGCACGTACGGTGCCTGTTCGAGGGCAGTGAAATCCCCATAGAGAAGCAATGCTTTGTCTATTCAAAGACACTAAACAGCAGGGAAAAGTTGCCGAAATGCCTTACTGTTCAGTGGTTTAATTCGGCAAGTATATTCAGTCGAATCTCATAGGTTGCAATGTTAAAAATATTCCTGTTTTAAACCAATATCTAATAAACCGTTTATTATTCTATTCTGCTGCAAAAAGTCTCTTTATTTCAATATTGTTTTGGATCTTTTAGACATTTTTGGGGAAAAAACTTTTCTGTTTTTTTTTAAATTAGTTTTTTAATTTTTCCTTAACAGACCTTTTTATTATCATTCATTGGATCTTATATGTAAATTCCAGACATTTTCGTTCAGTAGTTGTTTTGCAAACAGCGTTTCAAATTTCAAACTTTCAAGCATACTGGGTTTTTTTTCACCACGTTCGTCTGCTTGTCAGGTTTTTCTGGTGGCTGCTCTGCGCTGTGATCGGCGGATAGTTGGGTTTTTCCGGCGTGGTCGTTGGGTTTTTTCAGCCGTTTCTGCAGGTTTGCGGTGAGTGTTCGGCGAGTGTTCTGCAGGTTTGCGGCGGGTTTTCCCTGCACTACGGGGGCTCTGCGGTACTTGCTGAATACACCGCAGGGTCGGTGAACTAGAATCGCCAAATCGCCCCTAAGTGTGGGTAACGCAAGGTCACCAAACGTGCAGTGACTTTTCGATTCTCTCTGAATACCCTGTATGTCTCTAATAAGAATCAGCATTCTTATCATGACGAGTTCCAGGGTATGAGTTGGTGATTGGTGATTTTCTTAATTTATCCTTAGCTCTTCTCCTGGACTCTCCTAGTGGTCAGTTGTGCCTTCCAGCCCAAGTTCCTCACTTAATCCACCTTGCCCTTCTAGATAATAGACTAACAAATTGATGGGGTGCCCTACATCCAACTACTAAAGACTACACCTCTTACAGCATGACTGTGTCGTACTCTAGGTTAGACAAATTTTTTTTTATCCTTTAATTAATGATTTCCAAGTATCTCAAATGATTACCTGAAAAAAATACAAAGAAATACAAAAACAAAATGGGTACGAAATACAAAAAGATTAAAAATAGAAAATCGTTATATTGCACACCAATATAAACACAAAGGGCTCTATTACATTCCTCGTGCATTGGTTTGCGCACACGCAAATGCGCATTTGCGCGAGGACAAAACCATTTGCGCAAACGTCGTATTACGACGTTCGTGCATACGATGCGCGTTAACGTCCAATGCGAGTGACCTTGAGCGAACCCAGCGCGAGCGCAAGTTCGTGCGCACATCCCATACTTAACATTGTGAGCGCCAATGCGTTAGTGCGCTGGTACGCGGATGGTATTACAATCTTCGCGCAACAAAGTTTTTGTTGCGCACATTTTCGTAACGTATTTGAAAAGCAGGTGGTAACTGTAAATGTGATCGTTTTTGGGCTAAACGAAATACACCAGCACGAAAAAAAAATACAGCACAGTACAATTACACATTCTACACATACCCAAACATTAAAATTGATAAATTGTGTCATTGTAAATTTTTTTCTTTTTTTAGCTGGTGGTTGTTAATTTTTTTTTTCTTTTCTTTTAGTTTGTAAATATTTTATTGGACATGGGTGATTGCTGTTGGCTGATTCCTGTGACAAATCCCGGGACAAGACAGTCTGCCCACCGATTCCAGCACGCAACGTTCATTTGCGAACGGCTTTGCGCGTCGTATTTGCGCACGAAAAATCTTGCAGGAAGAAAAAATGCGCTCTGATCATAATACCACGTTAGTTTTCTCGCAATAACGTTTTTTCGTGCGCAAAAAAATTGCGCTGCACGAGCGCAATTGCGCAGAGAATGCAATAGGACCCAAAAGCGGGTGCTAACTAGGGATAAGCCGAATACTTCAAAAGTTCGAGTTTGAACGCGAACACAAACCGAACTCAATGCAAGTAAATGGGACTCAAAAGTTCGATTTTTATAGTGCCCTCCAAGAAGGCATATATGCAAGATATTTGCCATAAAAGGTGTATGGGGGTCCGGGTAGTGCCCTGGGGGACAGGAAACAAGGACAAAAAGTAAAAAAAAGTTTTTAAGGGAACAGTGAGTTTTCCATGAAATAAGGGTTAAAAATAAAAATGAAAAATTCCTTCAAATATCGTGCCTAGGAGGTCCCCATAACCTGCCCCTGAAGTGGCGGATTTCTAGGATGTATAGAAACATTTTTTTTTTTAAAAAAAAAAGACATTTCAAATGACGGTAAACGGTTTTCCTTTAATCTATTCATAAACAACTGCTTGGGGCGGCAGTCTGTATTAAAAAAGGAGACATTTTAGGATACCAGAACAAGTTTAGTGATTTTTTGGCTAAATTATGGTGAAACTTATGCAGGCTTTGGATGAAAGTAACAATAGGTGCTTTAAAATTGGGCCTTTAGTGTCGGCAACAGTGCCATCACACCATAACCCCTCTGTGGTATTGTGGAAGAGTGATGGGTTGGACCCTGCGGTCCAAAAAATTAAAATCATATAAATCTGGTAATATAGGCGTCAGTGGCAGTGCACCCAAATATTGTGCCTTTGGTGGCAGCAAGTGCCTTCACACCGTAACCCTTTTGTGGTATTGTGGAAGAGTGCAGGGTTGGACCCTGCGGTCCCAGATATTTTGTATAAATGAGACCCCCAAAATAGTTGGTGGCAGTGAGAACACAAAGATTACAACAATTCCCAGATATTTTGTAGAAATGAGACCCCCACAATTGCTGCTGGCAGACTGGCAGTGAGAACACACACTAACACTACAATCTCCTCTCAAAAAACACGTGCTGAAGGCTGTGTGAAGCCTTATATAGTGTGCTGCGGGACTTAGCTCTGTGAGCCCATGATTGGGCAAAATTTGCCCAATCAGGACTCTGAGCCATGATTGGCATAGTCTTGCACCTGTCTTGCACCTAAACTGTGGTCAGGTGCAGGCTGTAGCCAATTACAAGCTTCAGGCCAATGGAAAAGTGCATTGTGGTCCATTGTGGTGCATTGTGGGCGAACATGCGGCGAACACGCGGAAATGTTCGAAGTTCGCGAACATGCGAACTGGCGATGTTCGAATCGAACTCCGAACACGTCGAACCGAACAGCTCATCCCTAGTGCTAACCAACAGATGGACTTATCCTCATAAGTCCTGGAACATGGAGCATATAACCAGAAAGCACACTAGGTAATAAAAATACAAGTTTATTTAAATCAAACAAATGATAAAAAAGGTATTTGATTCAACAGCACTAGCATATGTATATATGTTTTACACACCACAGGCAATAGTAAACAAGTGTCCTTGGGCAAGACACCTAACGGTACATACTCGCCACCCAGGACATACTTGAAAACGAGAGAAATCTCAATGTATCCTTCCTGGTAAAATCCTTTCTCAAAAAAAAATAAAAAATAGACTTTATAAATAAATAACAATCACTATATGAGGGGAATAGGGATGAGCTGTTCGGTTCAATCGGTTCGGAGTTCGATTCGAACATTGGCCGCTCGAAAGTTTGCGAACTTCGAAACTTTTTGGGACGTTCGCCAAAAGTTCTAAAAAAATTTTTTTTGAAAAAAGTATAAAAAATGCTTAAAAAATCTAGAAATAAAGAGACTCTTTACTGCAGAACATTATAAGCAACGGTTTATTAGATATTGAATTAAAACGGGAATATTATTAACATGGAAGCCTATGGGATAAAACATTCTTGTTACTAAAACATCAGGGAGACACGGCCCTCTAATCAGGCACTGTAGAGGGCAGCCTGCCGGGGCCTCCCAAGGATCCCCTTGAGGAACATGCGGCCGCCGGATGACAGAGCTGCGACTCTGCGGGCTAGCCGCCCGGGTGCATGTGGCAGAGACAGGCAGTGCAGGGTGGGAGCCACTGCACCTGCGGCCACGGCAGACCTCCCCCCACACCCAGGATCCAGGGAGCCCCCCACTGACCACCAGGCTAAGGTAAGGTGACACATTTCTAAAAAAAATTAAATCCGAGGACATTTTTAAATGTCCCCGGGAACATAAAATAAAACTTTTTTTTCTTTCTCTACATTGCTGAATGTATTTAATTATATATATTAGATACATTCAGCCAGGTAGAGGGGGGTGGCATGTGGGCTACGCAGGGTCTCAGGCAGTGGTTTGTTTTTCTTGTCTGTATATTTTTAGCAAATTTATAGGGGAAGGTAAGGGCAGGTATGATATATACAGGGGTTAAAATTTCCACTCGCCCTCTCGCAATTTGCGAGAAGAATTTGGCAGGGGGCGAGTGAAAATTGGTCTGTAATCCCTTTCAGGTGCTAGTGTTGGCTCCATGCTGACACCAGCACTAATCAGGGTTTTTTTTCCTGCCGGCTAGTACAGGGGCGGATCCAGGGGGGGGCAACGGGGCAATTGCCCCCCCCGAGATTCCAAAAATTACTGCCTCTTTGCCTCTGCCTTCAGCTCTGAGGTCAGGCAGCAGACTCCATTGCTGAAGCAGCGCGCGCCGCGACCCGCGGCGCGCACTGCCACGGCCTGCCTGATGATAAAAAAAATGTAACTCCTGTCCTATGCCTCTCACGCTGAGCCAGGATTGCCTTGCCGCCGCGGCCGCACTCACTCAATACGAGTGGTCAGCGAGCAGCGCCTGCGCCAGCAAGCAGGTGCCAGGAAGTGAGCGAGCCAGCCATGCCCCCTCCCCTCACGTGTCAATCCATGGGCCAGTCACCGTCACATGGTGAGTCAGTGTCACATGGGCAGGAAGCCTCAAGCCGGCCGGGAAAGCTAGCAGCAGGAGCTGGGAGGCGCGCGCCACAATGTCTGAGACACTCAAGGCGAGGTTCCATTTCATAAATGAAGCTGCTGGATCCTGGATAAGATTCTGGAACTCTGGAAGCAAACAGATCTGCTCCATAGTCCATATTGTGAGCTGAGCCTGAGCAGCATAGAGAGGTAAAAAAAGTTGCTGGTGGCAAACTATGCTGGGGAGATTCAGAACATGGGGTGATTTAAGGCCAGGGAGAGGAATCCAAAAACAGGGACTGTTTGTAAATGTGGATCTTTGGGCAAGTTATGTAATGAATAAATGATAAATGAATATATAAAAAAGTTGTTTCTGTATGTAAAGATGGGTTTAATTCTTCTTGCAATCACTGATTTAGCCTACATTTATTCATCTAAAAGTCCAAACGTCCCACTTAGTAGCATCAAAAGTCCTAGCAGACAAGGACTTGATACAGTGTTACACTGAGTGGCATTGGTATGCCCTTTGGCATTAAAGGAGGTAACAGCCTCTTTTCTCAAAACATTGTCCTTTAATTTTGCCAGCAAAGAAGTGGATGTGGGGGGCCTGCATCTAAATATGCCTCTATGTGCCAAGAAACTTGCAGTTGACCATTCATTCAGCTGAGGACACACACACCAAGCTCTATGATTCCATCTACTGTCAATGATCTGTGGGTCATATTATGAGCAAAGCGTCTTGAGTGTGAAACCATAGAATCTAAGATTATGTCATTCTGGAAACTATAATAAATCAGTAATGTGTGCCCTATTCCCCTTTGGCCATCAATTAAAGTTCATATGCTAATGGAAACCACAACAGAGCTGTGAAAACTGTAACCCATTCATTGCAGTATAACTCAGCATCAAAAACGGCATTGTCACATTTTATTCCTGTTATTAAAGCTTTTCAGGAGCGAAGTCAGAGTTGTCTGTCATCATGAGCAAATATATAAAACCACAACATTTTATGCTTGTGCTAGAAAGAGGAAAATAAACCTTAACATTCAACAACCCTAGACTTTTAGGCTAGGGTCAGAGTGGGGCAGTCGGAACGCGCGTGCAGACGCACTAAATCACGGCGGCAGTAGCAGCACATAACGGCCAATGACGGCCAATATACGCAGTACGTGCGTACGAAAGTGCGCCGACACCACGCAACCAGCAAATGAACGCATTTTTATCAGAACGTGAAACCGCTGGTACTGACGTACAGAGTGCGCTGCGGCCGCATAGCAGCGTGTGTGCGTGATTAGGAGATGTCAGACGCTGCTAGTGTGCGGCCAACATAACGTTCAAACAGCCGGATTTCCCTAGACTCTTTTCACCCCACCGTCATGAAATACGTCCAGAATTGCGCATCGTCTGACCACTTAAGCGTATTCCGTGAAAAAATGCGTGCGCACGCATCGACGTACATTTTGACGGTGGCTGCAGAAAATGCGCTCATCTGTCCCTAGCCTTAATCATGGAAGAGCTTGCAGCATACATTATGCAATATATAATAATGATTGTTCCAAGCCCAAGGAACTGCTATTCTGACCATCTAGCATAGAGAGGTAAAAAAAGTTTGCAAAGCTCACAAGACATGTCACACCATGTCGACATGAGCACTTACACTTCATTAAACTACACCGACTCTGACCTCCAATCGCCTGGGTGTCCTCTGCTCCTCTAGATTGTAAGCTCCTGGGTATCCTCTGCTCCTCTAGATTGTAAGCTCCTGGGTGTCCTCTGCTCCTCTAGATTGTAAGCTCCTGTGTGCCCTCTGCTCCTCTAGATTGTAGACTCCTGGGTGCCCTCTGCTCCTCTAGATTGTAAACTCCTGTGAGCCAGGCACTCTGCTCATCTAGATTGCAAGCTCCTGTGAGCCGGACACTCTGCTCCTCTAGATTGTAAACTCCTGGGTGCCCTCTGCTCCTCTAGATTGTAAGCTCCTGTGAGCCGGACCCTCTGCTCCTCTAGATTGTAAACTCCTGGGTGCCCTCTGCTCCTCTAGATTGTAAGCTCCTGTGAGCCGGGCCCTCTGTAAATTCTCGTGAGTCGGGCTCTCTGCTAAAACACCTTATTTTCTGTCAGTGCCCCTCCCGAGACTAGTCTCTGGATCCGCCCCTGGGCTAGTCATTGTCTGCAGGAGGAGGGATTCATATCCCTTCCTTTCAGGCTTTGAAAATAAATACTGTGTCTGCCTTGTGCGGGTCCTCCATGATGCTGTCACAACAGAGACCATGCGACATCTCATCTCTTCCTGTACTCCCTGGCAGTTGTACAGTGTGTCAGGCAGGGACAGGTCACACGTCACAGAGTGTGATCTGGATGGAAGGCAAGAACAGGCAATGGTGCCTCCTCAAGGCAGCATGTTGGAAAGTGCCTGTGCAAGAAACAATCTCCACCTGAGGTATGATCACCTGACACCCCCCCCCCCTCGGAAGAAGGGGGAAATTACTTTGCCAAACAAGAAACAGATTTTCTTAATATAAACCCCAGAAAAAAATACTTTATTGCCCTTTATTTTGTGTGATGTGTGCTGTCTAAATTGGCAGTGGGAGCCAGGAAGGAGTTAAATGTAAAAATGTGTGCAGCCCATTGTTTGCAATGTAGTGCTCCCTCACCTCAGCTGTGATCAGGTGATTCCACTTAAACAGAAACTAGGCAGGAAATCACAGAGCTGTCTGGTCCACTGGCCCCTCTGTCACTGCTCCCAAGAGGAGAGGACTTTCTGCCACTATCTGTAGAGCCACAAACTCCTGTCACATTCCCTGATCACAGCTGAGGTGAGAGGACACTGCAGGGGGGGCTCAGGGAGGAATGCATGGGAAGTAATCAGCTCCTCTAAATTTTGCAGTTAACTCCTTCCTGGCTCTCCTTGCCATTTTAAACAGTGCACAAATGCATCCACACACTGACAGGGTTATTCAGAGAGCAGTGAAAAGCAGGAGAATGACTGTAGAACTGAAATTCTAGGTTAAAATAGCCAAACCAGAAAAATTCTCCAATTTCTCTCACTTTCAGAATTGCCTATTTTGACCTAGAATTTTCAGTTTTCCAGTAATTCTCCTGCTTTTCACCACTCTCCGAATAACCCTGTGACTCTACAGTGGGGACACAGCCTCCTTAACCCATCTTCTATACAGCCCTTCTTGGTCACCAAATCCAACCATACCCTCACAGCACCCACAAATTCATACAGCCCCCATATATAAATGCAGCCCTCATGTCACACACTACACAGTATTACTGTGAGTTTTATTGGTGTGGAGCTCTCTGATAAGCATGGGTGTGTATTGTGGGAATAGTTTGGGGGGCAGCAGCATATTATCTTTGGACCCAGGCAACACAATGTCATGGTCTGGACCTGGCTGTACGCTGCACGCTGCCCTGCACCCTCCATATATTAGTTCTGCCATAGAAAATAATGTAACACCGGCATCGCTAGCCTGCATCACACGTCCAGCGCAAGGGTTTACAGGACATAGAATGGTCTCATTCCACACCCCCTGCACCTCACCACACACACACAGGCAGGCGCAGGAGCCCTTGCACTGCCTTACATCCAGGGCTGAGTGATGCAGAGAGCCCTGGACCATATGAAAAGCCCTGCAGGGCTATCTGTAATGTTTAAATGATCACCATCCATTCTGGATGGTGACAGGTTAATCGGAATCAGAGAGGGTCTCTAATACAGACCCCCTCTGTATAATACCCGTCATCCACTGAATGGATTCAGTGGATAACGGGATTTACTGAAACAAACACCCCTTCAGTGCCATATATGTTTTACATAGAGCAGTGACTATCCCTGCAAGGAAAATGTACAGCATGGGACTGGGTTAGGTAGGTTAACTGATGGCGAGTAACATAGAAGACCTGGCTAGTAGCTCAGGACCTGAATTTTTTAGCCCTGATATATATATATATATAGATAAGATATATATCTATATTCTTATAAATATATATATCCAGACTTGTATTACACACACATTTTGGCAACTAATTGCCCCCCCCCCATTTGACTGATCCCTCCAGAAGAAATATTGAACCCGATAGAGCAGAGAATAATATATATATAGATCAGCCAAATTGGGGGGGGGGGTGCGCATTTAGTTGAGATTGTCCACATGCCACCCCCATGTGCGTATGTGTATATATGGTCTGTAGGGTGTATATACAGTTGTGTTCAAAATTATTCAACCCCCAATGCTGTAAAGGGTTTTAGGGAATTTAGTGTACATTTGTAATTGTATTCAGAATGAAATCCTACAAGGACTTTTTAAAGAACCATATGCAACTAAAATGACATCAATTGGTTTTGTAATACAGTAGTAAATGTTTCTTTTGTGAATTCTTCATTGACACAATTATTCAACCCCTTAAAGACTACCACTCTGAAGAACAGAGGTTCATTCAAGTGTTTTCAATCAGGTATTGAAAACACCTGTGGATGTCACAGAGCAGCAAAAAAGCATAATAAGCACCAATTAGGCAGCTTTAAAATGACTGTGATACTCAGCTCCTTCTAGACATTTACTGGTGTGGTTACAAACATGGTGAAGTCAAGAGAATGGTCCAGGAAGAGAAGAGAAGAGGTGATTACTCTTCACAGGAAGGCAATGGCTATAAGAAGATTGCAAAGATGTTAAACATACCAAGAGAGACCATAGGAAGCATCATTCGCAAATTTAAGGCAAAGGGCACTGTTGAAACACTACCTGGTCGTGGCAGAAAGAAGATGCTGACTTCGACTGCTGTGCGCTACCTGAAGCGTAGAGTGGAGAAAAGTCCCCGTGTGACTGCTGAGGAACTGAGAAAAGATTTGTCAGATGTGGGTACTGAAGTTTCAGCTCAGAAAATACGGCGCACACTGCGTAATGAAGGCCTCCATGCCAGAACTCCCAGGTGCACCCCCTTGCTGTCTCCAAAGAATAAGAGTCGACTGCAGTATACCAAAAGTCATGTGGACAAACCACAGACGTTTTGGGATAGTGTTCTGTGGACTGATGAAACAAAATTAGAACTGTTTGGGCCCATGGATCAACGCTATGTTTGGAGGAGGAAGAACAAGGCCTATGAAGAAAAGAACACCTTGCCTACTGTGAAGCATGGCGGGGGGGTCAATCATGCTTTGGGTCTGTTTTGCTTCTGCAGGTACAGGGAAGCTTCAGTGTGTGCAAGGTAACATGAATTCTCTTCAGTACCAGGAGATATTGGATGACAATGTGATGCAGTCCGTCACAAACCTGAGGCTTGGGAGACATAGGACCTTTCAACAGGACAATGATCCCAAGCATACCTCCAAGTCCACTAGAGCATGGTTGCAGATTAAAGGCTGGAACATTTTGGAGTGGCCATCGCAGTCACCTGACTTAAATCCGATTGAGAACCTCTGGTGGGACTTAAAGAAAGCAGTTGCAGTGCGCAAGCCTAAGAATGTGACTGAACTGGAGGCTTTTGCCCATGACGAATGGGCGAAGATACCCGTAGATCACTGCAAGACACTTGTGTCAAGCTATGCTTCACGTTTAAAAGCTGTTATAACTGTAAAAGGATGTTGTACTAAGTACTAAGATTGAATGTCACTTGGGGATTGAATAAAACTGATAATGATGTGAGCACAGAAAAGACATTTGTGGTTATTTCATTATAAATGTTATGTTATATTTGTCTGACCTACACGTGCCTCTTTGATTTAATTGTAAGCAAGATGACTGAATGATCAATCAATGTCAAACTGGCCAAAACACTCAATTTCAGTGGGGGTTGAATAATTTTGAACACAACTGTATATATCTGCGTGTTGATATATACGTATATATAGGTCTGTGTGTTGATATATACGTATATGTCTATGTGTGGTATCAATGCATCCCTACTCTATACACAGCGCTCCGTGTCCCTATAATATATATGATCAGGGGTTACCTTTTTTTATATATTTTTATACTATTCCTATTAAATTAACAGTAATTTTTGATGTATTTTATTCAGTAGAAACTTTTTTTGCCTATATAACATGTGCTTTGTGAAAATAAAACAGTTTTGTGTGTACATTTTAATTTAGTTAGTGGAATCCTGTCCAATGCGGTGAGAAGCAAACGTAATGCAGTGTAGACACGCTGCAAGGCGGAGCGGAGTGAAGTCAAGCCTGCAAAATGTTTGCTTCTCTTCGCTTCACTACGCTGTGCGTCGTTACACGCTCAGTGTGTCTCAGCCTTTATTCCCGCATCACTAGCTTACCGAATCAGTTTTTATACTTGTTACTGACCCTGCTTGTTCTAAGGACCCAATCTGTTGCCGACTTTGCCTGCCATTTGACTATTCTCTCTGTGTATTCCCTGCCTGTTCTGTTTGCTTCCTGTTGCTACTGGTGTGCACCGATTCTCACCATATACAGTAGAGCAGTACAAGTGCCTAAACATTGCTGACCCGGTTTTGTTTTAGCTGCTGATGTAACTGAATAGATCGGGAATCTCTTCTGCATTTCCAAAACCTCCACCACTGCACTCTTCCACAATACCTCAGAGGGGTTACGGTGTGAAGGCACTTGCTGCCACCAAAGGCACAATATTTGGGTGCACTGCCACTGACGCCTATACCAGATTCATATCATTTTAATATTTGACCGCAGGGTCCAACCCTGCACTATTCCACAATACCACAGAGGGGTTACAGTGTGACGGCACTGTTGCCGACACTAAAGGCCCAATTTTAAAGCACCTATTGTTACTTTCATCCAAAGCCTGCATAAGTTTCACCACAATTTAGCCAAAAAAATCACTAAACTTGTTCTGAGCGTCCTAAAACGTCTCCTCTTTTCATACAGGCTGCCGCCCCAAGCAGTTGTTTATGAATAGATTAAAGGAAAACCATTTACCGTCATTTGAAATGTCATTTTTTTGTTTTTAAATGTTTCTATACATCCTACAAATCTGCCACTTCACGGGCAGGTTATGGGGACCTCCTAGGCACGATAATTGAAGGAATTTTTTGGTTTTATTCTTAACCTTTATTTCATGGAAAACTCACTGTTCCTTTAAAACCTTTTTTTTTTTTACTTTTTGTCCTTGTTTCCTGTCCCCCAGGGCACTACCTGGACCCCCATACACCTTTTATGGCAAATATCTTGCATGTATGCCCTCTTGGAGGGCACTCTAAAAATCGAACTTTTGAGTCCCATTGACTTTGGTTCGTGTTCGCGTTCGAACTCGAACTTTTGAAATTGTTCGAGTTCGAATGCGAACCGAACACGGGGGTGTTCGGCTCATCACTAGAGGGGAACAAAGACAATCAGGTTTATTCAAAGAGAATCGAAAAGCCACTGCATGTTCGGTGACTTTTCGTTCTCTTCAATTCATTTGATTTCACGATCCCATTTCGGCAACCCTGCGGTGTATTCAGCAAGCACCACAGGACCGCCGAAATGCAGGGAAAAGTCACTGAAAACCTGCCGAAAACTCAACGCAAAATGAGGGCGAACGCACACAGAAACCCGCAAAAACATCTGGATTAACTCACCGGAAAAACCTGAGCAGGAGCCGATCACACGCAGCGCAGCCGCCGGAAAAAGCCGTCACCGCAGACGAATGGAGTGAATAAATTAAACAAATTGTTTGCTTGAATGTTTGAAAAGTGAAACACTGTTTGCAAACAAACTACTAAGCGAAAATGTCTGAAATTTACATATGAGGTCCAATGAATGATAATAAAAAGGGCTGTTACAGAAAAAATAAGTAACGTTTAAAAAATAAATAAAAAAAATCTGATTTTTTAAAAATTATTTTAAAAATCCTGAAAAATGCTTAAAATATCCTATAAATAAAGAGACTTTTTACTACAGAATATTATAATGATATGATATTAGATATTGAATTAAAACGGGAACCTGCCGAATTAAACCACCGAATGGCAGGGCATTTTGTGAACCTTTCATTGCTGGTTTGTGTTCTCTGAATAGCTGAAGCAGTGCTTCTCTATGGGGATTCACTGCCCTTGAACAGGCACCGAACAGACACCGTATGTGCAGGCAATTTGCCAAGATTTGGCGAATTGCCTGCTCTCTGGATAGCCGAATGGCCAAGAAAGGTAACCGAACGCTGATTTTCAGCGTTCAGTTCCCTTTCGGCAGCCATTCTGATCTCTGTGAATAACCCTGAAAGTAATTATTAATTAACAAAATAGATGCCTGGATAAAAGCTTTTCAGCCAAAACGTTGGGACATCTGGTCTCTGCTGGTTTTGGTTACTGAGAAGGTTCCTTGGTTTTGTGTTATTTCTGTTCTTGGTTGTTTCATATACTTTATGTGATTTATATGGCTGATATAGCATGAGTCTTTCATTTGGCAACTGTAAGGGCTAACCCTAAGTTCATCCAGGCATCTAATGCGTTTATTGATAATCACTTTGCCAATATTTGGCGAATTGCCAGGTTTTGAAAAGCCGAATGGCCCTGAAATTGCACTGTACGGGGAAATTCACTGTTCGGTGCAATTTCGGGGCCAGTTTGGTTCTCTTTGAATAACCCCTTATGTTTTGTAACATTTCATTTTTTTTTTTTTTTTACCATTTACTATTCGATTCTTAGACCTATTTTTTTCACCCAGTATAGACATATGTCTAAGCACCACATGTTTACGATTCAAAATATTCTATATTAGTAGTAGTGTCTTATTTATTTACGCTTTAAATTGGAGCTATGCCATTCAACCACCTTTTTGATTGTTTATGCTTAGTCACTTTTAATCCAAATTTGCCATCTAGTGGTATATTTATGGTATTTCTTTTTTCTATAGTATTTATTTTATATATTTTTAATCATGAAATTCCTTAATATTTTAAATATATACACAATGTCTCATACTATCAGCTATTTGTATTTTATTGCACCTTTATAGTGTTACAGCATTATACACAGTATTGACCATATTATATGTTTATAGGTTGATTCATTCAACCCCTGTCATTTGTATAATTACAAGAGACCTGCTACAAAAGTTAATTAATTTGTATTTATCTTAGTTATCATCCCTCTTCTATAGACATCTTCATTATCATTACTGGTAGTACTGTAATCTTATTTGTGAATGCATATATAGCTGTAATTTTGTGTGTTTGCCTTATATGTTTTTTGAAAAAAAAATCAGTATATACATAAATAAATAATAATATAATTTGGTGCTCATGTTATATTCTCCAGTGTAGATCAAGTTCTCTGACAGCTATTGATGGCTTCTTTTTCAACTTTCCCTTTATGGCTAGGGTCAGACTGAGGCAGTGCGAACGCGCGTGCAGCCGCACTTAATCACGGCCGCACTAGCAGCAGATGCCGGGCAATGACGGCCAATATACGAAGTACGGTCGCACAAAAGTCCGGCTGCGCAACGCAAGTGGAAAATGAACGCATTTTTTCGAGAACGTGAAACCGCAGGTACTGACGTACAGAGTGCGCTGCGTCCGCTAGCGGCGTGTGTGCGTGATTAGGAGACGTCAGACGCTGCTAATGTCCGGCCAACATAACGTCCAGACACAAAAAGTGTTTTATTGATGATCCGTACAAAATCACGGACGAAAATGCGCATAGTATGACCACTATCACGTATTCTGTGAAAAAATGCGTCCATTCGTTCGAACGCACTTTTTCACAGACAACATAAAAATGCGTTCGTCTGACCCTAGCCTATGGCCTATGAAACAACACACATTCCCATTAGGATTCTAATTTATGTAAAATACAAAAAAAAAGACTGTCAGGTCTATTCAAAGAAAGGTGAAACTCAGGAGAATGACTGGAGAAGTGAAAAATACAGGTTTAAATAGCCAAACCAGAATAATTATCCCATTTATCTCACTTTCCAAACAAGCTATTTGGTCTAGATTGTTCTCTTCTCCTGCCAGTTCTCCTGAGTTTCACCTTTCTTTGAATAGAGCTGTATATTAAAGAAAAATAAAAGTAGTTATGGTGCCACTATCAGTCACTTTGCACCACACATGTGTATAATTTACAACACACTCTAACTCTATTCTAAAAAAAATAATAAAACAAATTGTGGTATAGCTCCCAGTTACTCATAAAACAAGAACCCCGTAGAAATCCACCACTGCAAAAGCCAGCAACATCCTGTCATATACAAGAAAAAGTGTTGATTCATGTGATGAAATACATTTTTACCTCTTTTTAATGTTATGACCTTAAGTTGCAATTTTGGGCATCTGTATTGAAGAAAGATATTATGGAGTTGGAGAAAGTAGACATGTGGCATTTGGTTTGGACCTATTCAGGATTCGGCACCAAAATATCTGTAGTTCGGCAATTTGGATCGATCGTACTTCCAAATTGCCGATGTCTAAACCAAATTTTTGTGTGAGAAGAAGTTTGAAAGCAGTCCGAATTGACCCAAACGGGTATGAATATATTCAGCCAGAACAATTATAGTGAGAAAAGCGGGTAGGGTTGTGAGGGTCCTGAGGACAAGCAACAGCACTCGTGACCTGCTCTACGGTGGGGCCCACTCAGGTCTCACAAGGTTTTAGCTCGATTGTGCCATTACAGGGACAACTGCTCCATATGCAAATCAGATTGCTACACCCAGAAAGGGTGGCCAGTATTGAATGCCAAGGACAACATCCCTGCACAAGAGGTGCAGCAACCCCCGACGATTGTTTTGGCCTTCTTAGGCCTTGCCAGGAGGGTATAGTTGACACCCCTCTAGGCACCTCGAGCAAGGGGTCCACGTCTGGATTTCCCTGTAGACTTATAGTGAGAATTATAATTATAGTCAGATCTATTCAGATCAATTAGGAATTTTGCCCTTAATTTAGAAACCAAAAACAATGGTAACCCTAACCCTAATAAAAACAATCAGAAACGGTAACACTAGCCTTATCCCTAACTGTAACCCTAATTGTAACCCTATTTCTAAGCAAAAGCAGAAACTCCATGCAGAAATTGTAACCCTAACCCTTATAAACAAGCAAAGAATATAACTCTATTCCTTACTGCAACCCTAACTCTAATTGTAACCCTAACCCTGAACAAAAAACAAGCATAAAATAAAACCTAACAAACTTAATAAAAATACAAACCAAAACAGTAACCTAAACCCTAACCTTTATCACAAAACAAGCAGAAAATTTAACTCTATCCCTTACTGTTACTTTAACTCTAACAAAAATCAAAAACAAGCAGAAACTGTATCCCTAACAGTAACTTTAACTTAATAAAAACCAAGCAAGAGAACGGGTTCCGGGCGCACCCTAATGGTTATGTACTAAAACAGCATCTTACATATACAGTATATATATAACACTGGTCAAAAAAATTTAAAAAAAATTGGCATGGACTTTTGTAGCTGTTTTATACTAATTTCAAGGTGCTGATTCCAAATCTGGTCTCAGATTTGCTCTATATCATTTTTATGCTATCGGCATACCCCATTTTCATAGATTTTTACCCGAAATTAACTCTTTGTCACTTATGACTGCAAGTTGTTGCGAGTCAGTGACTGCTTTAGTGTTAAAATATGGTGCTGTATTTTTGGGAATGTGTTTATAATATCATTTTATGTAGTTATCCACATTTATTTAACCCCTTAGTGACCTGGCGGTTTTACAAAAGTCCGTCCTTTAGTGCCTGCTGCTGTTTTTCCGTTTCTGCGCTGTTGGTGTTTAGGTCACATTTTCCTGTTTCTCGTTTATGCAACCCACTAGACATGTGCATTCGTTTTAGTACTAAAACGATTTAGTCAGAATTTTGGGATAATTTAGTTTTAGTATGAGTCAAGAGATACGAAACTGCTCAGTACAAAAAACGAAAGAAACTAAAATAAAATGTACTACATTTTAGTTACAGTCCTTTTTGTGATATTACATTGATGAGTGAAGGAGACCAGCAATGAAGAGCGCAACATCGCAAAGCTACAGAAAAGGTTTGTATGTGTAATACTTCCCGACCCCTACCCGAAAATCTGACAGTGATAGAGCTCCAGAATACTCACTCGCAACACATACAGCCAGCACAGGAGAGGAAACCTTTACTTAACCCTTGCATGTCTATGAGACAGATAAGATGATAAAAGCAGCTGGAGAAGGAAAACATTCAAATAAATCACACTGAAAGCTGATGACAGAGGAGGGCTGGATAGTAAAAACCCCTTTATAACAAGCAGCGATGGGAGAAGAGAGGGACTTTAAAAAACGTGTGTTATCTCCCCTCCTGCTCTGTATTATAGGGGCTTAGGTCTGGTACATTTTATATTATCCAGGAGCACTATTCCCCCTTTCCTCATCTATAATACACGTTTTATATAAAGTCCCTCTCCTCTCCCAGTGCTGCTTGTTATAAAGGTTTTTTTTATGTCTGATACATTTAGTATCCAGCTCTCACACTTACTCTGTCATTATGAGCCTTCAGTGTGATTTATTTGAATGTTTTCCCTGGATTTAAAGTGCTTTATTTTATTATAAAAAAAAATTTGCACCAGTCATCTCTTCTCTGAGCTTTCAGACCGATTTACGTTAATATTTTCCCTCTCCCCTGCTTTTATATCCTTGTGTCTCCACCACAGAGATACAAAGTTTAAGTAAATGTTCCCTCTCCTGTGCTGGATAAGCATTGCATTCCGAAGTTCTGCACTCTCCACATGCCAATGCAGTAGGATGTTCTATACAGAGAGGGGCATTAATCAATGCAGGATGATGTTCTATACATTATATAGAGAGGGGTATTAATGCAGGAGGATGTTGTATACATTATACAAAGAAAGGTATAAATTGAGGAGGATGTTCTATACAGAGAGGGACCACTACAATAGTAATTGTATCCACTGGTTTTCGGATGAATGAAATTAGTTTTTATACTAAAGAACTGAAAACGAATTTCTTTAGCAACTAAATAAATTGCATTTTAGGACTAATCCATTAATTCAAAACGAAATTTTGCGCTGTGCACATGTCTACAACCCACACATTATACACCGTTTTTCCGCCATTAAATGGACTTTCTAAAGATACCATTATTTTCGTCATATCGTATAATTTACTATAAAAAAAATATATGAAATATGTTTAAAAAATGAAAAAAACCACACTTTTTTAAAATATAATCCCCAAACTCTACAACCACCAATCTATCTCCACATGGTAGCTAGGGGGATAACTGGCCCACTGAAGTCCTCACACATATGGTGAGGACGTCAGTGGGTTGGGGGTGACCCGGAGGCTTGGCTGACATCCAAAATGTCAGCCACCTCCAGGTTTGAATCGTGATTTGGCGCTGAATCGTGATCCAGCAGCAAAATAGTTAATGCTATACACTGCTGAAAAGGGGAGACTTTCCTCTCCAGCCTGCCAGATCGCCGCAGGAGCCGGCAAGAGAGGAAAGTATCGGGCGGGAGGGGGGTTAGGAGACCCCTTACATACCATGTAAGTCCACAGGTCTAAGGGAGACTTCCCGATTGGATGTACATGATATGTCAGCAAGAAGGGGTTAATATTTTACTTTTGCAGGGCATGATCTAACAATGGCTACAACATCCGAAAGAAGGAGATGCAGTAATGACCCAGATATCTTCTGCTACACCTGTGGCAACTTCACTTTACAGGATCAATTTGCTCTGTTAATTGAAAATGCAATATTTGATATCTCAAAAATCTGATGTGATAGACAAAAACTGATGGCAGATTTGGAATCAGCACCCCAAAATTACCTTAAAACCGTTGGAATACCTTATGCCAGAAAAAGTGTGTTGACCAGTGTAATAAAAGCAGTTTGCAAGAGAAAATGTAATATATACTGAATAATTCACGCAGAGGATGGAAGTACTGTAAGATTAGAATACTTATAGTTGGTTGATTTCTTCTCTTTTCCTTGGTTCCGGCGATGTAATCCAGGTTCCAGGGTGGGAAGGAGGAATAAGTGTGCTCAGAAAAAATGTGTATCTATGGAAAAGACCAGGCAGCAAGACATGTATAAAAATGAAAAATATTGGGCCATATTACAAAGTTGATGCTAACTTAACCAGAGCTGTTGTTAACTTAACAGCTCCATAGGCTATAATGGCTCTGGTAAGTTTACAACAGCTCTGGTTAAGTTAGCACCAACTATGTAATACTGCCCATTGACTTTTATTTAAATTAAAAAAGCCATTGTCACGGTTCCCGGATCCCACCACGCAGTACTTAACCCCCAACACTCCACAAAACTCAGAAGCTACCAACAGTGTAGCTGTGAATGATCCCTATCTGTCTGGTCATTAGAATTGGCCAGGTAAACTAGCTAGACAGAAAAGGGTTAAAAATACGGAGAGGAGTCAGCCGAGCCAGAATCAGGAATACAGAGTTCAGAATGGTCAAATGGAATAGCCGGGTCGGTATCAGAGCAGTAGCGTAGTACAAGAAAATAGTCTAGGGCAACAGAAGGCAGAATGGTCAGAACACAAGCAGAGGTCAATAACAGGTTAAATCAATTTAGCAGTCAGGTACAAGGAGCTCAGGTATGGATAACCACGATCTGGCAACTTCTGAAACTATACTGAGGGTTTTTAAAGACCTTCACCAGACCACGCCCCCCACTCAAGCCACACCTCATGGAAACACCTCCCTGCCTGTCTCCATTTAAACCGGGCAGTGGTCAGCGAGCAGCATCAGACTTGCTGTCCTCAAGCACACAGGTAGGGCTGGAAGCCCCCAACGTTACAGTACCCCCCTCTCCACGGGAGGCCACCGGACGACCAACAGGACGAGCGGCAATACGACCACCAGGGCGATCGGGGTGCGAGGCATGGAACGCCCTGACCAACCTAGAGGCAGACATGTCGGAAGCTGGAATCCAGGACCGGTCTTCCGGGCCATAGCCCACCCAATCGACCAAGTACTGCAGAACACCCCTGCACAACCTAGAATCCAAAACCCTCCTAACCTCATACTCAGATTCACCATCAACCTGAACAGGTGGAGGAGGAGGAACGACCCGCGTGTACCTGTTACACAACAAAGGTTTCAGTAGGGAGGTGTGGAAGACGTTGTGCATGCGAAGATGTTTAGGAAGGGCAAGAGCATAAGCCACAGGATTAATGCGGCGAATGATCTTATATGGACCTATAAACCGAGGTGCCATTTTCATAGAAGGCACCCGCAACTTCACGTTCCTAGTGGACAACCAAACTCTATCCCCCACGTTATAGGAGGGAGCTTGTAACCTATGCCTGTCAGCCTTGCGTTTCTGGACAGCAACATTGCGCTCCATATTTACGCGAATCTGTCTCCAAATCTCTTGTAGTTGAGTGAGATGGTCATCGAGAACCGGGATGGCCTGTTCATTAAACTGAAGCGGTAGAGCCGGAGGGAAAAAACCATAGATAGCAGAAAAAGGAGAGTGGCCAGTGGTCTCATTAACGGCGTTATTACGTGCATACTCAGCCCAGGGCAACAACTCTGACCAATTGTCTTGTTGTTGTGTGGTAAAGCAACGTATGTACTGCTCGAGACCCTGATTTGCCCTCTCTGCTGCCCCATTGGTTTGTGGATGGTATGCTGAAGAGAAGGCCAGTCGCACCCCCATCTCTGCACAGAAAACCCTCCAGAAACGAGAGACGAACTGAGCTCCTCTGTCAGAGACTATTTCAGACGGAACCCCATGTATTCGTACAATCTCTCTAGCAAAGACAACCGCCAGTTCTTTGGCTGTAGGAAGCTTAGGTAAAGGGACAAAATGAGCCATTTTGGAGAAGCGGTCTACAACTGTCAGAACCACAGTATGACCTTTGGACTTCGGCAAGTCCACAATAAAATCCATAGATAGATGAGACCAAGGCCTCTTAGGCGTGGGTAAAGGCTGCAATAGACCGACAGGCAAGGTTTTACTGGTTTTGCTTCTGGCACAGATTTGACAAGCCAAAACAAACAGGCGTACGTCCTGTCGCATGGTGGGCCACCAGAACTGTCTGGAAATACTGGTAAGAGTCTTAGTAATACCAGGATGACCTGCTGGTTTAGAATCATGAAACATTATGAGTAATTCTTGTCTTTCCTTTTCAGGTACAAACATCATATCTGGAGGCTTGTCAGGTGGAGCCCCCACTTGAGCTGCCTGGAGACGTTCCAGGAAAGGCGAGGAGACAGACAAGACTGTGGAAGCCACAATACATTCAGGAGGAACTATAGGATTGTGGTCTTGTGTATTAGATTCATATGAGTCATATTGACGAGATAAGGCATCAGCCTTTACATTGCGGTCACCTGGTCTGTAAGTCAATACAAAATTAAACCGGGACAGTAGCAATGACCACCTGGCCTGTCTCGAGTTCAACAGTTTAGCATCCCCGATGTACGTAAGGTTCTTATGATCAGTGATTATCAACAAAGGATCAAGAGTACCTTCCAACAAATGTCTCCACTCTGACAGGGCAGACACAATAGCAAGCAATTCTCTGTTGCCAATATCATAATTGCGTTCTGCTGGTGATAATTTTCTTGAAAAGAACCCACAAGGATGTAGTGGTTTCCCTGGAGATTCTCTTTGAGACAGGACAGCCCCAATGCCTATCTCAGAAGCATCAACCTCAAGAATAAACGTAATCCTGGATCAGGATGCCGTAACACGGGAGCGGAAGTAAAAGCCTGTTTGAGGGCTTCGAATGCTTGTTTAGATTGAGAAGACCAGATCTGGTTCTTCAGACCTTTACGTGTCATATTAATGATAGGAGAGGCTATAGCGGAATAATTCTTGATAAATCTCCTATAATAGTTAGAAAACCCCAGAAACCTCTGTATGGCTTTGAGACCTTGAGGAAGAGGCCATTCTGAGATGGCCGTGAGTTTAGAAGGATCCATCTCAAAACCCTCTGGAGTGATAATATACCCAAGGAATTTCACAGTAGTAATGTCGAATAAACACTTTAGTGTTTAGTGTCTAGCTAGACAGAAAAGGGTTAACAATACGGAGAGGAGTCAGCCGAGCCAGAATCAGGAATACAGAGTTCAGAATTGTCAAATGGAATAGCCGGGTCGGTATCAGAGCAGTAGCGTAGTACAAGAAAATAGTCTAGGGCAACAGAAGGCAGAATGGTCAGAACACAAGCAGAGGTCAATAACAGGTTAAATCAATTTAGCAGTCAGGTACAAGGAGCTCAGGTATGGATAACCACGATCTGGCAACTTCTGAAACTATACTGAGGGTTTTTAAAGACCTTCACCAGACCACGCCCCCCACTCAAGCCACACCTCATGCAATCACCTCCCTGCCTGTCTCCATTTAAACCGGGCAGTGGTCAGCGAGCAGCATCAGACTTGCTGTCCTCAAGCACACAGGTAGGGCTGGAAGCCCCCAATGTTACAGCCATATGGCAGGATTAAATCGAAAAACATATTTTTTTGTATAAAATAATACAAAAGCTTTAAAAGGATCACCAGAACGCGTTTTCGCCGTATAGGCTTCCTCAGTGAGTGTCCTTTTGAGGCAGAGTAATCTCAAAGTCAATCAGAAAAAACTTTACACACTCACCACCCAGGATATACGTGAAAACAAGAGAAATCTCAATGTATCCTTCCTGGTAAAATACTATCTAAAAAAAAATTTAAAATAAAAATACAAGCAGAAAATATGTAACCCTAAATCAAGCAGAAAATGTAACCTTAACAATAACCCTAACCCTAACCCTAAAAGTAACCTTAACACTACCCCAGCCCTAGCCTTAAAACAAATGGAAACAGGAACCCTAACCCTAAATACATTGCGTTCCTGAATATTGGAAACGGATGAATATATTGAATAGGTCGGATGCTGAAATATTGTTAGCTTCTGAAATTGTGAATCGGTTGCTTCCAATTAGTTTGGAATCTGAAACTTGTGGATTCCAAAATATTCCGAACTGAATTGATCTGAATTTTATTTTTGCTCAGCACATGTCTAGGAGACAGTGCAGAAGACAGATTCAAAGCTAATAAAAGGAATGAAAGATTTAATTTGAAAATACATGTCTAAGAGGAGATATGATTACATAATTAGCACATCTCTATAGTGACTTGTTCATTAGCAGTATTCTACAGAGGACGCAGGTTCATCCAGACACTGAAGAAAAGATTTTTGCGATCATAAGAAGTGAAATGGGAAAATTAGAGCCTCACCAGGTCAGATTTATTGGATTAAAAAATGCACTGGTTTAGTTTCTAGTAACATCATTGGCTGGGCTGTTTCCCTTCATCCTGTGTCCTTGCGGTAAGGTGTCAGTGAGTTTGTGAAGGCAATAAAAAGAAACCTTGAGAGTAAGCCTTGTTTTTGGGATGCTGGAACACATGCATGAAAAATGACTCATGTTATATATAACATGATCGAAGAACCATTTTAGGCATATTTCCTTTTTTTTCTGTCTTTTTATTCATTATTGTGTAGCGCTGGTTTAAAACACTGTTGCTGTAGTACTTATTTTTGGCCAAGCGCAATGTAAGACACTGGACAATGGGACTACGTTTTCCAGCATGCTTTGCGGCGGGAACAGGAAGTGGGTGGGGAGGAAAGACTGACATCCGCAGCCTTGTGGAGAGAACAGGCAGAGCGCCCAGTGGAGTGAAGGGAGCAAGACGAACGTGAGACAGACAACAATCGTGACCAGGCGGGAGCACAGGTGCGGCCTTGCGGAGCTGGAGATCGGTTCACTTTACTTGCCAAAGACCTAGTGATCCACCGCTGAGAAGTTTACACAGATACAGAGTATGCTGAAGGACCCCGAGTTAGGAGACCGCAGATGATCTAATGGGAGTGCAGGCGGTGAGCTGAGCATCTTGTGGCAGAAACGGACAAGCAAGACAAGCGGAACCGGTGACACAGAGTCCCAGTCAAATCGAGCGGAGAGACGTCCTGGGTCGAGCAGAGCGCAGAGTATCTGGCGGATGGGTGAGAGGCCTTCCCGGCCACAACCTGTACGGGACTCACACTCCAACCACGAAGGGGTTAAAATTCCTTTTTCTTTTCCGCTGCGCGTTCCTCGCAATATGAACTACTGTAAATATATATACGTATACCGTGCTGCGCTTTATATGCCAGTTTATTCAGTAAACTATATAACTTATAAAATCCACAACAGTGCTGGTGTATATTTATTCCCTAGTGCGGGGAGACTGACCCGAGGTTTAAATTCAGCGGCTCCTCCGAGAGTGAGCACTACAATTGTATTTGTAGCTTTTATTCTATATAAAAATAAATACACTCTGATTCTGCAAAAAATTTTCATTGAATTTTTTTTAAAGTTTTCAATTTAAGTTTTTACCTTTTATTTCAAATTCTTGCATGTCAATCCTGAATATAAGAGTAAATCCTGATATTGGGCCAATGTTCCCAATATCCCTGTGAAAATAAACTATATAAAGAACACACCATCTAACATGCCGGTCTCTATCCAGTGATCTTCAGGTGAGAAGCCTTGACTATTTGCTCCATGGGAGTGTGTTTCAATGATATAATCTCAAAGGGGTCTATTCACAAAGCACAGAAATTGAACGCAATTTCTGTTCTTTGATTTCAGCCCAGTTTGGCTCACTTCAACAATTCAGTGAATTCACTAATTATTGAATGGTGATGGTATTTTGACAAAGTTGGAGTTGCCGTGGCAGGTTATCAGACATCGGCGAAAAACGCTGAATTTCACTGATAACCACCGAAATGCACTGAATTGCACCAAATTGGCATCAGCAAATTCCACAGAACTGAAAAAAAGAAGAGCTAATGGGAGCTTATCTCAACAAAAATGTAGTAAACATGTATCCAAAAACTAAGAGCCCATCACCTCCTTAACGCTAGCGCTCACATAAATAAGCATTAGCGCTAGGTTAATTAAGGTGATAATGTGCCACAAAGATCACCTCCCAATCGATAATGGGTTAAAAATTCCAATAGCGCATCGGTATTAACGCTGTTTAACGCGGGTTTCTGTACTTTGCACTCCCTATACTTAACATGGGGAGCGCCAAGAGTATGCAGACAGTAATTAGCGTTAGGATCACAAGGTCCTAATGCTAATTACAAACAGCTGCTGCTAACTGAAAAAGCTTCAGTGGAATCAGTTAGCATCAGCTGGAACCCCCCAAAAAAATCAAATACTCACCTCTCATCCCGCAGTGAGAACAGAGGCTCAATTTTCGGCTTCTGGCTGCTGCGAGCAGAGTGAGACTGGGGAAAAAAGTCCCCAGTCTCCCTCCACAATTACTCCGCAGACCTGCAGAATCTCGTGAGAGGCGAGATCCTGCCGGTCATGTGACCCAGCAAGTGAAGCCTCCATGGACGGGATGCTCATGATGGTGTGTTAGGCTCCAGGATGCACGGGGCAGTGCTATCGGCCACTATATGTCAGGCTGCTGGATTCAGCGCCTGCCCCGTAATCCACTGGTAAAATCGGGATGCTAAGGGGAGATTTGGAAGTGCTAATTTTTCCCCTTAACGTCCCTATTATATCTGTAGGAAGATGAGTGTCCTATAAAAGCTTCTTTAAAAACTATAAAAAGGGTCCATGGTGGACACTAACATGGAGACGATGAGCAGGATAATGTGCACATGCAGATTTCCCCTTACCGTCTCCATGTTATCATCGTATTCCAGAGAAGGTGCTATCTCAGCACCTCACCCCGGAATGTAGGCGCTAACATCCCTGATACCCACAGTAGCACTTCCACGCCACCGCAAGTATCAGCTCCTGGAGTTCATCTGTCTCCATGGAGGTGTAAAGGGCGCTATGGCGCTCACACTAGAGTAGTGTAGTTGGGATCGTAATGGACAGATTTTTCTGATACAAGGTTACAGAGCAAAACGTATTATTAGACCTAATCTCCCAAACCAGGGAGTATATGAACAAGGCAGAGTAGCACCTAAGCTCAAATGGATTCAAAACCAAAAGATCGCTTAGTGCAAACACATGAACTTTAGTCAACAGTAAACTTAACCTGGATACCTGAGTATAGTTATTTTCACATTGGTTTACAAGCAGTTTTGTTGCAGTTGATGAATTGTGCAGACTGCAGGGCAGTCACATAATCGGCAGACTTACAGGGTTATTCAGAGAGCATGAAAAGCAGGAGAATAACTGGAGAACGACTGGAGAATGGAAAATTCTAGGTCAAAATAGCCAAACCAGAAAAATTCTCCCTTTCATCTCACTTTCCAAATCGGCTATTTTGACCTAGAATTTTTCATTCTCCAGTCATTCTCCTGCTTTTCACGCTCTCTGAATAACCCTGTTAGTGTTTATGTTGAAACCAAACCGGGCAGAAAGCAGACCGTTGTAACAATAATATGAGATGAATCGTGCAGGCTTCAGGATGGTCGCAACCTCGGTACACTTTGCGTTTCTGTAGCAACCGAACAGGGCAGAAAGCAAACCGCTATCATATCCCAATAATCTCACGGCTCAACAGATATTACCATAATCGGATGTCTTGTGATTAGGACTTAGACCGGATAAGGTAACCAACAGCGACCAAGAGCGAGATGTGAATTTGCCAAGGTGGCGGGCAGAACCCCAACCATCACACATATAAAACATGTAACCGCTATACAGAACACCAACAGGGAATAAGCAATAGAATGGTCGAATGGAAAGCCAGGTCAAAAACGTCATCAGGATCCTCAGACAGAAACGGGTTGGCAACTGGTAATCAAACCTCAATAATAAACAGGCGATGCGGGAACTAGACTCCACGTCAGGGCACTGAGCAATCTCTAGCGCCCTGCTCTAAACCCAGCGGCTCCTCGTGACCACAGAGGCCCCGCCCCCTAAGACGCCGAACAACCATCACGAAGTGCTGTCACCCGGCCAGCCAGCGGCACAGAACTATGCCCAGACCCCCCAAGGCAGCACTGCAGAGGCCGAGGATGTAACAGGAGACTTGTGCTTCCAGGCCATGAGCTCTGCGGATCTTGTCTCGCGTGATCGCGCAGGGACGATGTGTGATCGCAGAGGGAGAGTAGGAACTATTTGTTCCCAGTCTCACGCTGCACTTTTTTACAGCACAGAAACCTGACATTTTTTTTTTATTCAAACTTTTTATTTGAAGAAGCATCAGTAATAAAACAGACAGTATAAAATGACGGCCGCACAGGACCAAAAAAAACTCGTCAGTAAGGCATCACATAAGGAGTCAGCAGATAAAACAATATATATCACAAATATGTCCAGCCAGGAGAAAAATAACAAAACAAGGGGGGAGGAGTAGGGGTAAAGGGGGCAACAGACAAACCAAGTGTCAACGCAGGAGAGTCGGCTGAGTCTGCAGAAAAACAGCGTTAGGGGCCCAGGGATATATGCGGACGAAAAAAGGTAAACAAAAATAAGGGAGGGGGGAGTGGAGAACTGCCAAAAAATACGTGGTGTTCCCAGCACACTCCAAACCTAAATAGAAAGCCAGAGGTCATGGAAGAAGCCACAAGACCGGGAGACCTAGGGCCAAAAGAGATGGACAGAGCCATGGTGCTCACTCTAGCAGCTCACCTAGGTCATCCCTGTGTCCTGCCACAAAAGAAAAATAACCCTGGGTCCCTGTAGACATTGAAGAAGCCAACCTCTGCAGACCAGTAGCAAAGTTCAAAAATATAACATCTCAAGGGGAAGACAACATAATAACAAAGGAATAAAGTAACAAACATTAGACAAAACCAAAAAAAAAAAAGGGGTTGGGATATTTTCCATTAATGTCGAACAGAGAGCCAGGAAGGTAAACCTTCATTGCAGTAATGCAGATCCAGCCAAGAAGATCCCTAGACCACAGATCCATAGCCAGGTGCAGCCAGCGGTCGACTGAGAGTGTTTTGGCAGTAAACCGCCATGGGCCCTGACAGCATGTATCGGCCAGAGTGATGCGCCCCAAGCCACGAGGCATCAGGGCCCAGAACATCGCCGGTCCCAATGGTATGGGCTCCAGGTAGGATCTGCAGCAGGTCCAGGTGCAATTCTTCAGGAGGGGCAAAAAATGTAGTGAATGCTCCACTCTGCCCGCTAGTATCACATCTGATCTGCAACTCCGAAACAACGCAGGGCCGCTCCCCCTCCAGCACTACCTCGGGCCCGCCAGCAACCGAGGCCGCATCCGTTCCGCCGATCCAGCCAGCCTCATGCCCACAGGAATGCCACACCTCCCGTAGCTCCTCCCAGGAATCCTACCAGCATCCCCCTCGTTAGCGGGAGTGTGTTAGGATCAGGCGCTTGGTCCACTCTGACCTCTGTGGAGTGCAGGCCATCTAGGTCATCCAGCAGGGAGGCATCTGAGGCATCCACCGATGGCGAATAAGTCATCTCCACCCCCCGTGAGCCAACAAACCAGCAAGAGAACAATCGTAGGCGGTGTCCGGAGTCCCCTTCTGGAGCTTCCGCCCAGCCAAAAGGAGGATGAGGGCCCTTCAGAACCCAGCATTTAGTCGGGGTGATCCAGGAGGCACTAAGAATCGGCCGCAGGCGAAGAAAATGCCCACCGGGCAAGGCCAGCCCAGGACAAAAGCATTGCACGGAGACCCCCGTGGCTGGACGTCCGGTATGTGTCAGCTAGAAGGAAGAGTGGGTGAGCGGAAAATTTGCCAAAGGAGACTTTAAAAACATCGAATTTGTAGTGGCATCAGCAGAGCTCCACAAACTTGCAGCCGCTGTCCTCAGCTTCTGGCAACGCCCCCAGAAACCTGACATTTTAGCAGGGATGCGTAGACTTTTTCTATCCACTATACTATTATTATTTTATATAGTACTTACAACTAGTGATGGGCCGAACACCCCCGTGTTCGGTTCGCATTCGAACATTTGAAAAAGTTCGAACTCAAACGCGAACACTATTCGAACTCAATGCAAGTCAATGGGACTCGACCGTTCAATTTTTAGAGTGCCCTCCAAGAGGGCATATATGCAAGATATTTGCCACAAAAGGTGTATGGGGGTCCAGGTAGTGCCTTGGGGGACAGGAAACAAGGACAAAAAGTAAAAAAAAAAACGTTTTTAAAGGAACAGGATTTTTCCATGACATAAAGGTTAAGAATAAACACGAAAAATTCCTTCAAATATCGTGCCTAGGAGGTCCCCAGAACCTGCCCGTGAAGTGGCGGATTTGAAGGATGTATAAAAACATTTAAAAAAAAAATGACATTTCAAATGACGGTAAATAGTTTTCCTTTAAACTATTCATAAACAACTGCTTGGGGCGGCAGCCTGTATGAAAAGAGGAGACGTTTTAGGACACGCAGAACAAGTTTAGTGATTTTTTGGCTAAGTTATGGTGAAACTTATGCAGGCTTTGGATGAAAGTAACAACAGGTGCATTAAAATTGGACCTTTTGGTGCCAGCTAGAGCCTTCACACCGTAACCCCTCTGAGGTATTGTGGAAGAGTGCAGGGGTGGACCCTGCTGTCAAATATTAAAATCATATGAATCTGGTACACGTGTCAGTGCACCCAAATATTGGGCCTTTGGTGCCAGCTAGTGCCTTCACAACGTAACCCCTCTGAGGTATTGTGGAAGAGGGCAGTGGTGGAGGTTTTGGGAATGCAGAAGAGATCCCGATCTATTCAGTTACATCAGCATCGAGGGAGTGATAGCTGCTGATCCAGGACTAATTCATTTTTAGAAATGTCAGCCTGTCTACAGAGTCGGTGCACAGACGCACTCTTTTGTCTGTGACAAAACCTCCAGCGGCACTGAACATCCTTTCAGAAAGCACGCTGGATGAAGGGCAACCTAGTAGCTGCATAGCATATTGGCTAAGTTCTGGCCAGTGATCCAATCTCAACACCCAGTAAGCCAGTGGATCATCTGCTGTAAAGGTATCCAGGTCTGCCCTTGCCCCTAGGTAGTCCTGCACCATATGATGAAGACGCTGGCAATAGGTACCTACATTTGACGTCCCTGGGCGTCGTGGATTAAAAAAATTGCAAAAGGCATCAGTCAAGCGGCCCCCTTCACCGCTCTTCCTCTGATAAACCCGCAGCCTCAGAAGCACCTGTGTCATCACTTGGTAACCTACCAGTGCCTGGAAAGGTGTTACACAAGTGTCGCTTTAGAGTGTCCTCAAGTTGTTTCATCCTGTCCTCCCTCTGTGAGGGCAGGATGAGCTCTGCAACCTTACCCTTGTATCGTGGATCAAGAAGGGTTGCCAACCAGTAGTGATCCCTCTCCTTGATAGCACGAATCCTGGGGTCCTTTAGCAGGCTTTGCAGGATAAGGGAGCCCATGCAGCGTAGGTTGGAGGTGGCATTAGCTTCCGAGTTTTATACTGATAAAAATATTCTCATCCCTTTCCCCACCCCCCTTAACTGGATTTTCAGAAAATGGTAAAACATGTTTTTTTTTTGCACGAAGATTGTAAATATCAAATTTCACACCTGTAACATCATTGGTTTTTGAAGTATAGGTATAGTGATAAAGGTATTCATCCCCCTTTTTGCCCCCCCCCCCACTGGATTTTTGGAAAATGGTAAAATACGTGTTGTTTTATTTTCAAGACGCATCTAAATACCAATTTTCACGTTTGCAACATCTTCTGTTTCTGACACGTATATGTATACGTCATGTCCTGTCTGTATATTATAACAATATATGCAATAAAATATGAATTTTTAATAATTTACAACGTGTAAAGTGTTTTTTTTAACATGCGAGCAATTGCGGTTATATTTTGTATGGGGTGCGCTTATTAAAAAAATTAGAAATGGGGTCTCGTTACATTTTTTTGGGTGGAAAATTACACGATTTTTAACAAACGCACCGCATACAATGCTATGCACGAAGACGCCAGTCGTCAGGGGGCATTCCCGGAAGCTTGGCCGACATCCAAGATGTCGGCCAGCTCTGGGAGAGGATCACGATTCGGTGCTGAATCGTGATCCGGCACCCAAGGGGTTAAAGGCAGGCACAGTTTGGAAGGGCAGGCCGTGCCCTTCCAAACCGTGCCTGCCTTCAGCCGCAGGACCCCGGCGATCAGGAGGGAGAGAGGTCTGAAGGACCTCCCCTCCCTTTCAGGCACCACCTCCACACACGCGGGGGGTGCACCTGAATTAGATGTCATCGCGCCACCGCAATGACATCTAATGGTGCCGGCGGCAGTCTCGGGTGCTGGGCTGACATCGAGGATGTCAGCCCGCACCGGGGGGCACAGCGATCGGCCGGAATCCGTCCGATCGCTGGCCGCAAAGGGAGGCGTCCTCCGCACACAACAGTACCTGCGGGTGGATGCGCTGAGCGCGTCCTCTGCAGCGAAAGGGTTAAGGGTGGCTAGATGTCGTGTGTGGGTCTCTGATGGCGATGTTTCTATACATCCTACAAATCCGCCACTTCACGGGCAGGTTATGGGGACCTCCTAGGCACGATATTTGAAGGAATTTTTCATTTTTATTTTTAACCCTTATTTCATGGAAAACTCACTGTCCCTTTAAAAACGTTTTTCTTAAAACTTTTTGTCCTTGTTTCCTGTCCCCCAGGGCACTACCTGGACCCCCATACACCTTTTATGGCAAATATCTTGCATATATGCCCTCTTGCAGGGCACTCTAAAAGCCGAACTTTTGAGTCCTATTGACGGTTCGTGTTCGAACTCGAACTGTTGAAATTGTTCGAGTTAGAATGCGAACCGAACACTGGGTGTTCGGCTCATCCCTATTCTGCAATAATAAAAATATATATTTTATATAGCAGATTCTGCAGCTCTGAACAGGGAAAGTGAACAAGGGGATGATACATTTGAACATAAATAGATTTAAACATCACATGACTTTACAATGATGATACAGTATGATTGCACGGCCCTGGTCTTGTGAAAACTTACAATCTATACTATGTATAACTTTAGACTTCTATATTGCATGAACCACTGCTGATCCTATTATATAATGAACTGTCCACGATTATTATGGGCTTATGATAAATTAAAATGTACTTGCAATGAACAATCTTTGCTTGTATGGTTGTCAAATGCATCTCTAAAATCTTGGGGCTGTTTTACAACCTTGGTGTTAACTAACCCAGATCTGTTCTAAAATGACCAACTTCAGAGACTTATACTGATAGCACTTCTTATCCCACTATATAGAGAGCGCTCCACAAATATTATGGGCTTATGAAAAATAAAAATGTATTTGCAATGAACATTCTTTGATTATATGGGAGTCAAATGCATCTCCAACATCTTGGGGCTGTATTCCAACCGTGGTGTTAACTTAACCAGATTTGTTCTAAACCTACCAACTCCATACACCTAAGGCTAAGGTCAGACTAACGCAGTATTAACGTGCGTTTAGCCGCACTAAATCACGGCCGCACTAGCAGCAAATTACGTCCAATGCCGGGCAGCATACGAAGAACGTCCGCACAAAAGTGCGGCCGCGCAACGCAAATGGCAAACAAACGCATTTTTTCGAGAACGTCAAACCGCTAGTACTGACGTACAGAGTGCGCTGCGTCCGCTAGCGGCGTGTGTGTGTGATTAGGAGACATCAGACACTACTAATGTCCGGCCAACATCACGTCCAGACGCAAAAAGTGTTATATCGATAACCGTACAAAATCACGAATGAAAATGCACATCGTGTGACCGCTATCGCGTATTCCGTGAAAAAATGCGTCCATTCGTTCGAACGCACTTTTTCACGGACAGCGCGAAAAATGTGTTCGTCTGACCCTAGCCTAAATGGATCTGGGAAGTTGACAACAGCTCTGATTAAGTTCACGACAAGCGTTAGAGAACAGCTGTTGTGGTATGGGCGTTTTGGCAGTGAAGTGTTTAATGTATTGTTTTATAAAAGAATGTGTCATGACAAACAAATCCATTATCCTCAACCTTTTATCTTTTGCAATTCTCAATTATATTTTTGGAACTAAAAAAAACAAAACATATTATTTGTTGTTTCTTATTTGGTTCACAGCCTCAATTTTCCAACACAAGTAAGTGTAATGAGATAACTCTAGTTTTGTTATTTTTTGTCTGTCTTTCTTTGATTCCATGTTTTTTTCACTGGATGGCAGCAAACCTCCGCGTGATTATACTTTTTCCGTTTTTATTCTTCCATCTGTATTTAATAACGTGATATTTTGTCAATTCGCAAAGGTAGTAAATCCCAATGGTCAGTTGCAACACAGTTCATAAAGTTCTGCTCTATGTGTTTCCAGAAATTCATGAGACGTATAAAATATACAGGTTAATGTAAGATTGACAAGGCTTTGTAAATTGGGCTTAATATTCTTTCCATCTATTCTAGGAATACATGAGTGCATCTTGGCCAAATAGGATTCAAGTAAATGTATGTAACCAAATATTGCATTAGAAAAAATAAAAGAGAACGGCCTTAAAATCCAGTTACTCAGACTTTGTTTGATGAAATCATTTATGATTTGTAATTTTCTTGTGTTTTGTTTTTGCATATTTGCAAATCAAATTAACATATACTATAATATGTAATAATAATATACAATATAGTGTATATAATAAATATATATATATTTGGAAATAAATCTTGCACTCACCCAGTATTGCTTCATACCCTGGTGCTTGACTGTGGTATTATTGTAGATAGATCCAGAGTGTAAGCACTCACGGGCTTTCCTTAACAGGCTTGTTAAAACTCAAATTTTATTAATACATAATTAAAAAGTCAGCGTTTCGGTTCTTCACATAGAACCTTCCTCAGCACAACAGTGCATAATAAATAAATATATATTATTATTATTATTATTCTTTATTTATAAAGCGCCAGCATATTTCGCAGCGCTGTATATATATATTTCTCAACAAACCTTATTAAGTCTTACTTTAAAAAAAATCTATTTGCAATTGATGTGAAATACTTTAAGGCAATGAAATTAGTAGAAATAAATATCAATGGTGTAATTCAAAATCACAAAAAGGGAATAAAAACAAAGGATGTTTAGCTCCATTGCTATCAGGAACCAGTGGATTGCCGGAAAATCTTTTTTAATTAATTATACAGTAAGTAATATTTGGGAATATTACCAATTTATTTCTTACTATACTAGGGCCCCTATTACATTCTTCTCGCAATTTTGTTCGCGTAGTGATAATTTGTTTGCGCGCATAGTCCAGCGTTATCGCGCGAAAATTAACGTGATATAAACGCCTTTTCTCATCGGTCAAAAAAAATAACGTTCGTAAAAACGACGCACAAAATGAATTGTAATACGTGCGCAGTAACGTTGCGCACGTAAATCAGTGTGTGGACTGTTTTTATCACGGGATTCAGCCAATCAGAATTAAGAACCTTAATTGACATCAATTTACCTTAATTGACTCACTTACGTTTTTGCGCCTGTCAAAATAAATAGTATACATGCTGCAGCAATAAAAAAAATATGCACGAATTCACAATTTTATTGTTTGGGTATGTGTAGAATGTGTAACTATACTTTGCTGTATTTTTTTTTTGGGCTGGTGTATTTGGTTTCGGCCAGAATGTTCAGATTTGTAGTTACCACCAGCTTTTCGAAGACGTTAAAATTATGCGCCCAAACGTTGAAAGTTAAATGTTGCACAAAGATTGTAATACTTGTAATACTAATGCATTTGTGCTCTAATGTTAAGTATAGGACGCGCACAGTTCATCACGCTCGCGCAAGTCCATCCGCGTTAAACGTTAACGCGCATCGTTTGCGCGAATGTTGTAATACGACGTTGCGCGCAAATGTTTTTTTCCCTCGCGCAAATGCGCATTTGCGCACGCAAAACCACTTGCGCGAAGAATGTAATAGGGGCCTAGGTGTTTGGCAGGCAGGTGTCACCATCTACTGGACAAAAAGAGTTACTGCAGGTTGAACTGCAGAAGTGTCCCCCTTTTTGCTGGGGAATGCTCCATATGTGAGGGGACATTCCCCAGCTAATTTTAACCAGTTTTAGCACCATTTTGCCCACAGGCCTAAAACTTTGGGGGCACCTTCTGGAGCCCAAAAGCAACTGAAATTTGTAACAAATTAATTTCATTTGCAGTGATACAACATAGCTCCAGATTGTGTTAACACGATCTCGGCCTGCTGTGTCTGCTACACAATCACTGTAGTGAAGGGGTTAAATGAGATCCGAGAGTAATTGGCTAGTTCAAAGTAGTGAAGGGGTTAATAAGAAAACTGTATGTGGCAAAAACAGAAAATTGCCTGCAAATAACCAGATATTATTCCTTTAAAGTAATTGTACTTAATATATATTTTTTATGTACAATGTTTGCTTCTGTACGTGTTACCTGTATTTGTTCATGCAGGATGCTCTCTAAACGATGCTCTTTAAACATGGAATCATCTTGTGCATCATTCTTCGGCAGGATTATAGGAAATGTGATCATTTTAAAAATACAATATAGTGAAGACATATATAAAAACCGTCATCGGCTGTTCATCCCTACGCGGCCAGCACATAGTTGCAGTGAAACAATGTACATGGGCAGCAGCTACATTAATCTGTATCTGTAAAAGTGTCACACGATGTAATAGAACAACAAAACTAAAAGTAGACATATATTCACAGGGATATTTGCCAAGCTCTATATTTACTGTTGCATGGAGTTTGGGGGAGATTGAAAGGAAACCTTTCAGAGGCAGCTCAGTACATATATTTTCCTCTGAAAGTTGCCAGGGCACCTCTTAATCAACTCGTACTCAGATACCAGCCCTATAAAATAAACAGAGCAGCAATAATTGTTCAAGGATATATTCTTAAAGGGAAATGCATGTCTAGAAAAAGTTTTTTTAAATTGACAGCTAAACACTTTTATACCTATAGACAAACTAGAATAATTTAATAAAAGTTTTAAAAATGTGTAAAAAAATATGTTTATTTTCTTTCTTTAAACTCGGTCATTTCATCTTCTCCGGCAACGCCCCCTCAGCTAGGGGTGTTTCTTCAGCTCCTACTTCCTGAATATTCTCTGCCTCCTCCCCACCCACTACTCTACTCACTATTCCACCCATCAAAGCTTCACATGAACTACATTTCTTGCTCCATCTTGCCCACAGTCCCCCATGCACCCCACTATTTCACATACTCAGCTATTATCTTCACCTGGCGTGTCACCCCTCTGCTCTTAGATTGTAAGCTCTTGGGCAGGGTCCTTTCTCCTACTGATCTGTGTGTTTAACTTGTATAGACATTTGTTATTCTGCATCTCCCATTGTACAGCGCTATGGAACTTGCTAGCGAATTTAAATACCAGTGACTCTATGAACTAACACAAGCTGTGCAGCACAGGACCTCAGACTGGGGAAACCGAGGAACTGAATATTAGAATCTCTGCAACTGTGAAAGCAAAACACACTCACACACTCACCCGCTGACTCGCTCACACACTCACCCGCTGACTCACTCATACACTCACGCTCTCTTACACACAGACTCACTCAATCACCGACAAGCTCACTTGAGCTCTTTCAATATTTACATACTCACTGTCTCACTCAAAGTCCCTCACACAGTCACTCCCTCACACTCTTTCTTGTGCTGTCTGTCTCTTGTGTGCGCTCTCTCTCACTGTACCTTTTCTTGTGATTTCTCTCGTTACCATTTCTTGCTGTGTCTCTGTGCTTTTCTTTGTTGTCCCTCTCTCGGCAGTCTCTTTTTCTCCCTGTGTGTATGGATTTCTTTCCTTCCCTGCCTCTGCAGTAGCTGGGGGTGAAAGTTCAGCCCCACCCTCCCCTCAACTCACAGTGCAGTAGGGAGGAGGAACAACTCAGATGCACACGCTCAGTGCGTTTTTTAGCTCTCCCTAGGTAGAGACAATGATTGGTTAGCTCAAAATGACTCCTGAGTTGGGTGTGGAAAACTCCAAGAAAGAAGATCAGGTAAATATGAAAAAATATCATATTTACTTGCTTTTTATGCCTGCTGAATGACACTACTGACTCATTCAAAAGTCATTGCATGTTTTTAAAAGCACACTAGCAAAGCATGTATGTCCCTTTAAACTAGGATATGCCGTTTGCTGAGTTGGTGAGGAAATTACTGCTTTTGAGTGGCACCAGCTGCCAGACAGCCACTGACTTTACTAGATTAAAACTATCACAAAGCTCAGTAGATTTGTGAGCTAATTCTTCACGTGCATTGGCCAATCTTTTATTTCTGGTGTTTTTTTTCCCCCCACAGCCACATGCATCTCCATCTTCCCTCTGCTGTAGAAACATATTCCCACACAGTCCTTGTGCTACATTTATAGATCTCCCTTCCAGCTCCTTCCACTTCTCTCTCGTTTCAGTTTAACCTCATCATGCCCAAGCTCTTGGTCTATCCTCATGCAGTCTGCTATACTTTATCTGGTCTTCAACTCCATACTCCCCCTGCTCCCTTTTGTTTCACGTTCCTTAGTTCCTTAGATTGTAATCTCACGGGATGTCTGGCAGAGCACTTGTATAAAGTAGTACAATTATCCTATGGACAGGGCCGTCTGTTCCTTATGTATCATTATTTATTATGTCTCATGTTTGTGCTTTTCCATTGTAAAGCGCTGTGGACACTGTTGCCGCAGTATAAACACTGTAGCGCCACAGAGTGGGAATGCATCTTAAGCTTTTACAATACACTCATTGACTCCTACGATTTGAGTATGAATTTGGGACCTTTTTCAGTTTATATTGAAAATCTGTTTAATAGGACATTATAGCCACCTATTCCATGTAATGTATTTTAAATGCTCATGGATAAGTGTCCTTCAGGTTCCCAGAAGGCCGATTCAGCCTTCTGAACTCTGTGACTTCCCCAACCTTGAAAGCTGTTTATCATCTTGTGCTCAACAGCTTTCTGGTGGGTTAGATCAGGAATGTACAGCTATGTACATTCCCATCCAACCGATGGCTCTCAAAGTCCTTGCTTTGAGAGCCATTGCCTCAGCTGGATGATCTTCTGAGCATCAGACACACCTGTCAGAACTCTGACAACTGCAGCTTTGATTACTTTAATTATGGAATAAGTGTGTGTGTGTGTGTAGTACAGTATGTGTGGATCTTTTTATCTCATTTTTTGCCCTCCACCACAACTTAAATGAGTACTGATTTGCCCTGTGGGTATAGCATCAAACTGCAATTGGTCACTCCCAATCTCCTGCTGACAAGGGCATAATAAGCCTGAAAAAGCTGTACAGGAGGGTTGCATAAACCAGACCTTTGCTAAAAAAAAACATCTGGTATGGTATGGCACTGGTAAGAGGGTTCAGGGTTAAAACAGACCCAGGATGCAAAAAAAAAAGAGAAATTGCAAATGTAATTTGCATGTCTTACATTCCCCATATGCAGTATGGAACTCTGGGTAACACATGAGCTCTGTGAAACAGTTCTCTAAATTGCAGGAATGTGTAAATGTCTTCTGCAATAATTATATATATATATATTTATTACTCTTCTGCGCCTTCAAAGTGCATTTATGAACCATGTATACTGTAGAGAGATCAATGAGGATCCATGTCCTGAGTATCTAAATCTCTTCATAGCAGGCATTAGCACCCTTCACCTTTCCAACCTGGTGTTTAAGAGCTTTTCTGGGAAGCTACCACCCTACCTGAATAGACTGCTTCCCCTAGCAGTTCCCTCATCCTATAACCTCCGATCCAGGACCCGCACCTTACTTGCAATACCACAATACAAAAAGAAAGTGTCTCGATCCTCATTTTCCTGCAGAGCAACACAATTATGAAATAACCTCCCAGACGCCATCAAATCTTCCCCCAGTCTTAAGTCACTCAAGAGCTCCCTATTAACATACCTCAATACAGAATGCACCTGTAAACCTGTAACATAGTGACTATATACAGAATGCACCTGTAAACATGTAACATACAGGGTTATTCAGAGAGCGGTGAAAAGCAGGAGAATGACTGGAGAATGAAAAATTCTAGGTCAAAATAGCCGATTTGGAAAGTGAGATGAAAGGGAGAATTTTTCTGGTTTGACTATTTTGACCTAGAATTTTTCATTCTCCAGTGATTCTCCAATCATTCTCCTGCTTTTCACGCTCTCTGAATAACCCTGATAGTGAATATATTTATTTCCTGTTAATCTGTATATTTTTGCATTTTTTTTTAATATTTTGCATTTTATTACTTTGTATTTCTGTAACACTGTAACAATTTAATGTTGCTGAACCCAGAAAATACTAAAAACGAGAGAAATCTCAATGTATCCTTCCTGGTAAATTCCTTTATAAATAAATAAATAGGTTGGCATACATTGGCCCTACCGTGATGGAATACACTGACAGATCCAGTGGTTGGCTTATGTAATATATGCTCACGTCTTGTAACAAAACCCTCATCTATTAAAAACCAAATTCAGCTGCTTTTCACATTTTAGGATTGTATTTTTGGTTTGAGTGCTCTGAATTTTGTATGGTTATTTATCCCGCTTAAAAGGATTGGTGAGTGTTCTCTTACAATTACACGTGTTTGTATAGTGAAAGTGAGTAAAAAACCTCTTGAGGTCTGAAATGTCATTTGTTAGTTTTTTAAAATGTTTAATATTTTCTTGGTACACTTCTGGCCCCTTAGTACCAATTGAGCATCGTTTAAACGCCACGGCCGACCTGAGTATTGTTGCTGACCATGTCCATCCCTTTATGACCACAGTGTACCCTGTATCTTCTGATGGCTACTTCCAGTAAAATAATGCACCATGTCACAAAGGCCAAATCATATCAAACTGGTTTCCTGAACATGACAATGTGTTCGCTGTGCTCCAATGGCCTCCACAGTTACCAGATCCAATCCAATAGAGCACCTTTGGGATGTGGTGGAACGGGAGCTACGCAACATGGATTTGCAGCCGACAAAGTTGCAACAACGGCGTGATGCCATCATGTCAATATGGACCAAAATCTCTGAGGAATGCTTCCAACACCTTGTTGAATCTATGCCACGAAGAAGTAAGGCAGTTCTGGAGGCAAAAGGGGGTACAACCCGGAACTAGCAAGGGGTACCTAATAAAGTGGCCAGTGTGTGTAAATATGTATGCGTTTTCCTACTGTTTTTAATAATACCAGGACCATTTTCAATGTACACAGACGTGTGTGTAGAAGGCATCTTAGTGTAACATACAATTTTCAACTTTGGTGCCATTTGTCACGGCTCAGAATATGTAACTTTTTATCATTGTATAGGGAGCCATTATCATTATCCTCGATAAATTCAGACATCAGTGTTTGGGCAGTCATCTTTAGCGTATATATTGCTGTGCATCAGCGTTATAGAAGTTATTAACAGCTGCCAGCGTCACATTATAGAACAGCTTACATAACTGTCATTACATAAACCCCCAGTGTCATATTACAAAGCGTGTGTCATTATTAATGTATAATGTCTCTCAATATAAACAACTGTCGTCACTGTCATTATATAGAGTTCTGGTTCCATTACACAAATCTGCTTTTATTGTAGTAATATTTATAAATACTGCATTCAGCATTTTAAGACAGAGCAGCTTAAAGAGATATTTCGTGCAGGAGATGCTCATGTATGCAATAACAGATTGTAAGGAGATATTATTAACATGAGCATGCAGTAAAAAGTAAATATATACATCTTGGTCTATTGTGTGGAGGTGTTTGCAGGATTTCTGGACCAAAATAGAGGTCTATTATCTTGCTTTGTCAAAAAAAAATGAACACTTGTGATTGTTCCTTAAACCCATTCCCAGACTTTTCACCACGAATGACGCGCGCCATTGTATCGGATTTGCATTTGATTGTAACAGTTTGGTTTCCTGATAATTGTAAACATGCGCTAATTCCAACATTTGCATCATGTTTTTAGCCCATTTCACTGGGGTGTGCACTAAAGGAAAAATGTTTGAATTAATGAGTTATATAGTTACATAGGCTGATAAAAGACATGTGTCCATCGGGTTCAGCCTTTCACACATCACCTACTGCTGTTGATCCAAAAGAAGGCAAAAAACCCAGACTGAAGCGCTCGCCAATATGCAATACACTGGGGAAAAATTCCTTCTTGACCCCAGAATCGATCCGATAATGCGATAATTCGTGATCCAATAAATTCACGGGGTTTTGTGGCATTTTTTTTTTTAAATCCGCAGAAATTGTTGTATCCGACAAGCCACCGCAAACCCGAAAAGGCCACTGAACACAGGGACGACCGGCAGCCGGAAAATGCCGACAAGCCGACGAATGGGGTAAAAAAAAAGTAAAACAACTGAAAGTGTCAAAATTTTAAACACTGTTTGCAAAAAACTACTGGATTAAAATGTCTGGAATTTACATATAAGGTCCTATGAATAATAATAAAAAGGTCTGTTACAGAAAAAAAGAAAAACACTATTTTAAAAAAAATCTGGGAAAAAAATGTGAAAGAAAAAATCCCGAAAAATGCCTATAAAATCCAAAACAATTTAAATTAAGACTTTGGAGAATGGCCCCGAAATTGCACCCTATAGGGAAATTCACAGTTCGGTGCAAGTTTGGAGCCAGTTCGGCGCTCTCTGTGTAACCCCTTATATAAATAAATTATAATAGTATAATAATAATTTAAGGGAGCTGTAGTGTAGAATACAATGTTCTTATTTTTAACACAGAAAAAGGATAGAGTGCCGCTTCGTAGTGGCCCAGACTCGTGTCTTATAGTGGGTTGTATATAAAGTATATCTTTTGAGATGAATGGACTGCTTTGTCCAGAGAGGTTAGCGTGATGTTGTATATCTCTTTCAATACCTCGAATACAATGAAAAACGGTAGACACCATAGTTTGACTCTTTAAACAATATAATGTATGTCACATGAGCAGTGTAATACACTCACACTTTTCAGAGCCAAGATGTAGCTCACACTTTATTTGCCTGTGGGTTATGTTTAGTGGCCACCCATCAGCCTTCGTTCCTTCTGATCATTCTTCAGGTATACCTCAGGAAGGAAAGAATAAACGGCCCAATAGTGTGAACCCGTGTATACATATATATTTGTCTTTCTTATTTTTAGCAGCAGTAGTGTGTGAATGCATTGCATACACATTCAGGGTTATTCAAAGAGAATCGAAAAGTCACCGTACGTTCGGTGACTTTTCGTTCACTTCAGTTCGGCACGATTTGGCGGTCCTATTTCGGCGACCCTGCGGTGTATTCAGCAAGCACCACAGGGTCCCCGAAGTGCAAGGAAAACCCGCCGCAAACCCTACGAACACTCACCACCAACCCGCTGAACACTCACCACAAAACCCGCTGAACACTCACTAAAACCCGCAAAACAGCTGGATTAACCCTGTCGAACACGCCGGAGAAACCCGAGCAGCCGCCGTTCACAGCTCAGAGCAGCCGCCAGAAAAACCCGACACCGCAGACGAATGGAGTGAAAAAACCCAAAAACAGTTCGCTTGAATGTTTGAAAGTGAAACGCTGTTTGCAAAGAAACTACAGAATGAAAATGTCTGAAATTTACATATGATCCGATGAATGATAATAAAAAGGGCTGTTACAGAAAAAGAAAAAACGGTTTAAAGCATTTTTTTCGCAAAAAAATCCCGAAAAATGCCTAAAAGATCCTAAAAATTTTATAAATAAAGAGACTTTTACTGCAGAATATTATAATGAACAGTTTATTTGATATTGAATTAAACGGGAATATTTTTAACATTGGATACGCCTGAATAAACCTGTCGAATGAAACCACCGAACAGCAGGGTAATTTGGCAACTTTTCACTGCTGGTTTTTGTTCTCTGAATAGCCGAAGCAGTGCTTCTCTATGGGAATTTCACTGCCCTCGAACAGGCACCGTATGTGCAGGCAATTCGCCAACATTTGGCGAACTGCCTGATCTCTGAATCGCCGAATGGCCAGGAAATGTAACCGAACGCTGAATTTCACTGTTCGGTTACCTTTCGCCCACAATTCGGATCTCTTTGAATAGCCCTGATTATAAATTTTGTGTGTTATGTTCTCCCACCATAACCCCATATATTTAAAAAAAAAATTGCACGTATGTTCTATCCCTACTTTATTTTATTATTATGAGAGAAGATAGGGTATAAAATAGATAATAATAATAATAATAATAGAGTTGACATCATTATACAGTAACGGAGCAAGAACTATCTTGGGTACATCCATTCATTAAGAGGGCAATGGTAAGTTCAGCAAATATAACAGGTGGGAAATCAATGAGGGTAAAACATCTGAAACTTGGGAATTTGGATTCAGGTGATTGGTTAAGGAAATGTTTCCCAACCGCGGTCCTCAGGTACCTCTAACAGGCCAGATTTTAAGGATCACCTTGGGGAAATGCAGACTGAATCCTGCAATCACTGAGCAGCAACTCATATCACCTGTGCTGTGCTTCAGCTATTTGGAAAACCTGACCTGTTAGGGGACCTGGGGACAGATTTGGGAAACACTGGATTGAGGCATTGTCCCATTAATGTGGCTGAAAAGGGATTTTGATTATGAAGTGTTTCAAGTGAAAACCAGGGGGTATGTTAGAGGTTCGGGTGGTTAGAGGCACCTGGGACAGATCAACTTATGTAACTGACTGTTAGCAGAAAATTTGCATACACTTACTGGGACAAAATTATTTTTTTCTCAAACATATAAGTATTGGGATGTACATTCGAGAACGTGTACACATTGTTAGTGATGCTGCTGAAGTTATCACTGTTTCTGAAAAATAAATGCTGATAAATCGAGGCACCCGCTAAATATACAGTCTTAAGTTCATTTACAATCACTTATCTTAAAATATTTGGAGATTTTAGGAGTTTAGTTGCACCATATGGCCATATCATGTGAAACCCGGCACCGTGTCAAAGAACACCTGAATCAGGTATCATGAATGTAGTCTATTCTTCTAGTGAGAAAAAGGGGATTTGTGAGGATCCTGAGAACGATCAAAGGCACTAGTGGCCTGTTCTACGGTGGGGGCCGCTCAGGTCACACAAGGCTTTAGTTCGATTGTAATTACAGGGACAACTGCTCCATATGCGAATCAGATGTTATCATCCAGAAAGGGTGGCCAGTACTGATTGCCAAGGACGTCATCCCTGCATGAGAGATGCAGCAACCCCCCGACCATCGTTTCGGCGTTGCTAAGCCTCATCAGGAGGGTATCGAGCTAAAGCCTTGTGAGACCTGAGCAGGCCCCACCGTAGAGCAGGCCACTAGTGCCATTGTTCGTTCTCAGGACCCTCACTAACTCCTTTTTGCTCACTGTAGTCTATTCTTCCACATTTTATTGAGCAATCTAAGTACGGTAGGTCTCCCATGGTCAAATTTTGAGCAGGACCCGCATACCTTCAGTTGCGCTGACGCGGTAGTGGGCTTTACACAATGTGGTGCAACTAATGATCCAAACATATTTTTTTTTCAGTCTGGTCATACTTGAAGCCATTTCTCAAAGATGACCTCCCACTCTAAACTTCTTCAAACTTTCCAGTATAACCCTTGATTAACCAAACTACTTTCTAGCAAAGAGCTAAAGCACATAGATTTTGTGTGAGCTGCAATGTCATGGCTATGTTCTGCTAAGTTGTATAGTAGTTGGATGATTATAAAAGAATAGAGCTCTTTCTTTAGATATTTAATTTCTTTCTTCACAATAAAACCGTTTAGTACTTTCATGCTCAAGGAAACTCCTGCCAGTGTGCTTCATTCTTCATGAACGCGACGGCAGGCAGGTTATTTTATTCTGTAGAACAAAATGCAGTGGGAGAGATTTAATAGAGTAGGTTTAAAGCACCAATCATTCAAATCGCGTTAGAAACGTTTTTTTGGCTCTAGAGAAAGTATAACAAGAATATCTGCTTTTTTGATCTATGAGAAACCAAAAAACTTTTTAATACACCGATTAAAATGTTGGAATATGCCCTTATACACGCGCAACCACCTTTCATCTCTTGTAAGTGACATGGCTTACTGCTGTAACGTCTCCAATAATTGCCATACGATAACTATTTAGCACACGTTCGTATCATAAAAATAGTACGTCAAGTTTGTGAAAAAACAATATAATTTATGTTCTGCTACATTTCTAGAAAATAAGTGCTCGGAGCTGAATACCCTTTTGTTGTTTAAACTTTGGTCTTTGAAGTGCTCTGTCTGTGTGCACTCATGCATATTAAATGTAAAGTATGTTTCCACGCTGTGATTATGCTTTACTACTTGTCTTTGCAGAAAAAGATTCCTATCTTCACTGTACTTGTTACCCTGTCCTCGCTCGTTTTATTAATAAAATATTTCAACATTCTACATAGCAGCATAATAGCCACATATAATTCGACGAATATAGTCCCTGTGTTTCTCTGGTGAAAAATGTAATTAAAGAGAGACGTTTCTCTATTCCTTTTGATTCTGACCGACGGCAACAAACTTGCTCACATCAATGCCACCCACTTGTATATGAGGGCATTTAACACCTTCACTACCAAGTGATTTTCCAAAAATCCATTGTCAGGAACCAGTGACTTTTTTGAATTTTTTTTTAATTAACTATGCAGTAAGAAATATTAGGGAATTTTCCCAGCATATTCCTTATTGTAATAACCTATTTGGCAGGTAGATGGCGCCATCTACTGGTCAAATGGATTTACACTAGTTTCAGTTGCAGCTCGTGGTTCCCTGCATCGGCTACTGAAAGCCCGATATGTCAGGGCATTCACCAGCCACTTTTAAGCAGTTTTAGCACGTGAGGCATTATGGCCACAGGACTAAAATTTTGGGGGGTGTCTTGTGCAGCCCAAAAGCAAACAAAATTAATTTGTGGCAAACAAATTTCATTTGCTTTTGTCCTTCGGAGCTGCAGATCAAAATAACTTGATATCAGGACCTGATTGTGCCTTTGATGTCCATGGGTGAAGTAGAGGTAACATCACTGCTCTATAACCGTGGAGAGAGACTGTGGAGACACAGGTTCGATCCCGGCAAGAGCACCTCTCCAGTAAGTGTCCTTGGGCAAGGCACCTAACGGTACATACTCGCCACCCAGGACATACTTGAAAATGAGAGAAATCTCAATGTATACTTCCTGGTAAAATCCTTTCTCAAAAAAAAAAAATCTTGATTTTGGCAGTGAAGCTGTTAAAGCTAATCCACAAAACACATATATTGAGGGGGTTATTCAGGAAGCCCCAGTGTTTGGTGAAGTTGCAATCTCATGTGGAAACCACTGACTATATGTCTGTGTGCTCAGGTCTGCATTGGGCTTATAGAACAAGCCAAGGGACTCCCACTCAAGTGGAAAAGCATAAGAGTATCTCCATGTGTGGCCAGTGTGGAAATATAAGGTAATAAAATCAGTAATTGTCTTTGCTGAAAAGGAAGCTCCCTCCTTAAAAAATGTCCAACAGTTATTTGTGTTTGACAGATGATGTAGTTAAAGTCTCTTTCCTGTGGTTCTGCTGCACTTTCTGCCGCCACTCTTGGCTCCACAAACAGAAGGACATTGAGATCAAACAGTTCCTATGTCCTTCCACTTGCACTGTGAATGTGCATACACACACTGAGGACTCTCTCTGATTTCCTGAAAGTACTGTGAGTTCCAAGAGACAATATGAGTGGTGGTGTTTGTATCTGTTAGCACAGTGGAGATCCCAAACGCGGTTCTCAGGTCCCCTAACAGGTCAGGTTTTCCAGATATCTGAAGCACAGCACTGGTGATATGATTTGCTGCTCAGTGGTTGCAGGATTCAGTCTGCATTTCCCCAAGGTAATCCTTAAAACCTGGCCTGTTAGGGGTACTTGAGGACCGCGGTTGGGAACCACTGTGTTAGCAGATTCCATATATTACGAGTTGAGTTGCTAAAATAGCGAATCAGTTGTAATAGAGCTGGTAATAGGAAGGTTATCAGCTTGTCCGAATACTGCCGATAGCCTCTTCCCTACTACTAAGATTTTTTTTTCGATTCGGTTCGGTTCGTACGGATTTTGTAAATTTTCGTTTCGACTCGTTTCGGTTCGATTTTCGTTTCGGTTCGTTTCGTTTTTCATATCGACTTTTTTTCGTGATTTCGGAAATTTTCGTGTTTTTTGGAAAGTCTGTTCTCGTTTCAAAGTGTCTATTCGTTTTGACGTAAACTAATGGTTTTTCGGACACGATAATTATACGATACGATAATCCTGCCGATACGATAATTCTGCCATTGAGATTTTTTAATCTCAAAAAGGATACATTTATTTATTTATTTATAAAGGATTTTACCAGGAAGGATACATTGAGATTTCTCATGTTTTACAAGAAGGATACATTGAGATTTCTCATGTTTTACAAGAAGGATACATTGAGATTTCTCTGGTTTTCCAGGAAGGAAACATTGAGATGGGAATGATACAAAATTTAATTACGCATGTGCGCACACAATGTTAAGTATAGGACGCGCAAAGTACAGTAAGCAGCGCAGCGTTCGCGCAGGTTCACCCGCGGCAGACGTATACGCGCGTTTGTTGCGCTGACATTGTAATACGACATTCTGCGCAAAGGGTTTTACCCCTCGCGTTAATGTGTTTTTGTGCATGCGTAAACGTTTGCGCGAAGAATGTAATAGGGCCCAAAGTGTTAAGTCTACAAAGTCAGAATGTTAAACGCGTCGTGTTTATGTTTCCCCATAGTAAAATGTGTGGGAAAATTTGAGAATCATATATATGTTCATTAAACAGAAAAAGCCAAAATGTATTCTCAGTGAGACAATACACCACCTGCAGGGGGATTCTTGAGGGCTGAGTGGAAACCAGAGCCAGAAACAACTCAGGCAAGACAGGTGCTTAATTCCTTTTCAACAGCAGACCCGGGCAATGGAGGCTTATGAATTGGCTATCTCCTTAGCTTAAAATTGCAGTATTTGCCCTATAAATGCTGCAACAAGAACAACTGATATTCAAGAAAATAACGATCCAGAATATTAACTGGTAGTAATGCCGTTACAGTGTAACTGTTATTTTTATGAAAGTATCACATTTGTCTTTTGGACACCATACAAAATTAGGTTTAGAATGTTAAGCGAGCATAAAAAAGCAATTTGTAATTTGTAGATTTTTAACTCGTAAATTTACTAGAAAAGGTCAGCTTTCCTATTTTCTTTGTAAAGATTAATCAGTTTTGATTTTTTTTTCTTCTCTCCCTACGATCAAAGTGGATGTTCGGTTCTGTCCCGTAATGAATGGGCAGCACTGCGTTGTTCCAGTTACTCAGTAACATTAATCCAATTTATTTTGCCTGATTAATTTGGATGTGAGACATCACCTTCTATTTGCATGGTTATACAATTTTGCAAAGAAAGCAGATGGCACTTTTAGTCACTTCAGTACAAATACACCATTAATTAAAAAATAATGGTGCTGACCTTTAAACAGTTTTGATTAAAATTTGCCTAATATGTCACACTTTAATGATTGGTTCACTTTAAATGAAACGAGAGTTCTGGGAGGAAATCAGTTTAAATTATCGACGGAGTTGGTCAGATCAAGCGAAGTTTATTTCTGGAGATGGTCTGATCAGCCCCTTCCTAAAATAAAAATCATACGAACTTAAAAATAATAATACTAAATACATTTAACTCCTTCACTACCAAGTAATTTTCCTTAAAACCTCTGTCAGGAACTAGTGTTTTTTTTATATATCACTTTTCATTAATTATGCAGTAAAATAACATTGGGAATATTCACAATACAGTGGTACCTCGATTCACGAACGCCCCTGTTCACGAACAATTCGGTTCACGACCAAGTTCGTCAACATTTTACCTCTGTTCACGAACTCCGCCTCGGGTTATGAACACGGATCGCGGTCGCAGACAGGGCTACTGTGAAGCTTTTTTGTGTGCTTTGTAGCACAGTACTGGTCAGTATTACTGTATTAAATCCAGCTTGGCTCCCAAGAAAGTGCAGAACAAGCGTGGTGGAAAAAAGAAAGCGCAGAGAGGGGGCAGCACCACAGTGCAGTCCCCAGCATCCCCTCCATGGCATCCATTGGACTCCTTGGAGGATCGTGCTGCTGGGTCATATGACCGTCAGGATCTCACCTCTTGCGAGATCCTGCTGGTCAGTGGAGTGATCGCGGATGGAGACAGGGGACTTTCTTCCCCCATTCTCACTCTGCTCCCGGCAGCAAGAAGCAATGGTTCAGGCCGTCATTCTCGCTGCGGGATGTAAACACGCGCTAAGAATCGCAGATTAATGAGCGCTAATGGGTTTTTTAACCCGTTAGCGATTCGAAGGCGATCTGGGCGCAGCGCTATGACCTCCTTTAAGCTAGCGCTGACGCTGACGCTAGTGTTAGCTTGAAGGAGGTGGTAGAGCCCTGAGTATACTATCGGTAGTGATGGGGTTAATTCTAGGGTCAGACTTACGCATTTTTCGCGTCGTCCGTGAAAAAGTGCGTTCGAACGAATGGACGTATTTTTTTCACGGAATACACTATAGCGGTCATATGATGTGCATTTTCGTCCGTGAGTTTTTACGGATCATCAATAAAACACTTTTTGCGTCTGGACGTTATGTAGGCCAGACATTAGCAGCGTCTGACGTCTCCTAATCAAGCACACACGCCGCTAGCGGACGCAGCGCACTCTGTACGTCAGTACTAGCGGTTTGACGTTCTGGAAAAATGCGTTCGTTTACCACTTGCGTGGCGTGGATGGACTTTCGTGTGGCCATTATTCGTATGTTGCCCGGCATTGGACGTCATTGCCCGTGATTAAGTGCGGCTAAACGCACGTTAAAACTGCGTTCGTCTGACCCTAGCCTTAAATATAGCATTTGTGCATAATCTGTAAAACGCTTCTGCATTTAGAGCTGGAACGGGTTTGCGTCACTGATTGGAAATATGCTTATCACTTGCAATTGGATTTCCTCAAAAATTTAAAATGTCATATTTTGGTTTTATAGTGAGGCCACACGACCTGAAAAGCATTGAATTTTGCAGACAGACGGGTCATTTCTGATACTGAACGCACTTGTACCGACTGATAAAAGTTTGCAAAACTGTTTTGCAAATAGAATAAAAATAGAGGATCTGAATACAGTTCGGGAGACTTATCTCAGCCACATCAAATGTGTTTCCATCCAGATGGTGTTTCAGACAGTTCAGTTGCAGTCTTTGCTCTCCATCACGTTTGGCAGTCCTTTCTATTTGTGATTGATTACTAAAAACAGCAGATTGGGAAAAGTGTCTCAATAAAATATTTGTTTCATGGCTGAATAAAATCCCTGAGATACGTATTTAAAGGAAGTGGCCTGTGAAGTGATCATTCTATTACTGACCTGTCATTAGCTGCCAATCAATATTATAGAAAAAATATTAAAACTGTACTTGCACAATGTATAAAAAACCCTTCATGTGTCAAATACCTTCTCTTACAGGGTTATTCAGAGAGCTGTGAAAACCAGGAGAATTGTTGTCAGGAGAATGAACAATCTAGACCAAATAGCCAATTTGGAAAGTTGAGATAAATGGGAGAATTTTTCATGTTTGGCTATTTTGACCTAGAATTTTCATTTCTCCAGTCATTCTCCTGGTTTTCACCTCTCTCTGAATAACCCTGTTAGTGAATTTAATGGAAAAGGTTGGTCAGTTTTACATTTATTCACATTAAAGTTAATAATTGAGGGCATTTTTCCCTAGTTAACTCTAAGGATAGTGTCTGGATGTGTAAGCGTTATCGCTAGGATAAGTCAGGAAGGTATAGCATGCCCCCATATTACCTTCCTGACACTAAATTCGCTAGCACATCATTTTTTGCGCTCTCTTCCACAAGCTTACTGTACTTTACTGTAATATGGGGAGTGCAATCATTTATTAGCATTTCGATAAGTAAGGTATTACAAAGTCCTACCACTAATTACCGCAGCGATTCGCATGGCAAACACTTAGCTACACTTAAAAGCTGGTGCTAAACGATTCTGCAATTGCAAAATTATATAGCACCCCCTAACCCCCCCCCAAAAAAATCCGATACTCACTCTCCTCTCATCCCGTGGCGAGAACGGTGGCCGGATCTGACGCTTCTTGTTGTCGAGAGCAGAGTGAGATTAGGGACAAACAGTCCCCAGTCTACCTCCACAATTACTTTGCGGTGCTAGGCGTTCTTGTGCAGATTTTCCCCGTTAGCGTCCCCTTTCTAGGGCACACTAAGGAATAGGGCTCGTAGTATTTTACTACCCTTTTTACAGGGGTGCTCAACCTTGGGCCTCCGGTTATTTCGGAACTACGTCTTCCATGATACTCAAGCACTCTTTAGGTCAAGAGAGCCTTGGAATAAAGTTTCGAAACATCTGGAGGACCAGACGTCAGCACCTCTGTTTTAGTATATACACCCTGTTCCAAATTATTATGCAAATGAAAATTTCCTCATTTGCCTAAATAATTGATGTAAACAACAGTCAGCATAATTCTCATGTTATCAACTATTAAGAGTGCAACTCAAATTTTATTGAACGAACCTCCTAATGATAACTTTATTTTCTTTCAAAATAAAAAACTTACAAAGCACTGTTCCAAATTATTACGCACAGTAAGTTTCAAAACACTTTATAGGTTGTAAAGAACTGAAAATTGTCATTTGTTGTGTTTGTAGCATATTTACTGAAATCAAAAGCTATTTCAATCAAACTTTGAACAACATTTTTACTTTTTAAACATTTTAACATAGGACCCCTTATTTGATAGCAGCTTCACAAGTCTTGCATCCATTGAACTTTTGAGTTTTTGGACAGTTTCTGCTTGAATTTGTTTGCAAGATGTCAGAATAGCCTCCCAGAGCTGCTGTTTGGATGTAAACTGCCTCCCACCCTCATAGATCTTTTGCTTGAGGATGCTCCAAAGGTTCTCAATAGGATTGAGGTCAGGGGAGGATGGAGGCCACACCATGACTTTCTCTCCTTTTATCCCCATAACAGCCATTGATGCAGAGGTACTCTTTGCAGCATGAGATGGTGCATTGTCATGCATGAAGATGATTTTATTACTGAAAGCATAGTTCTTCCTTCTGTACCAGGGAAGGAAGTGGTCAGTCAAGAACTCCACATACTTTGCAGAGGTCATCTATTCTTTACATTTTCGGGGACCCTAAAGGGGCCGACCAGCTCTCTTCCCATGATTCCTGCCCTAAACATGACTCCACCACCGCCTTGCTGGCGTCGCAGCCTTGTTGGAACAGGGTGGCTGTCCACCAACTATCCACTACTCCATCCATCTGGACCATCCAGGGTTGCACAGCACTCATCAGTGTACAGGACTGTTTGAAAATGAGTCTGCATGTATTTTTCTGCCCAATGCAGCCGTTTCTGCTTGTGAGCATTGGTTAGTGGTGGCCGAATGGAAGGTTTATGCACAGTTGCAAGACTCTGGAGGACTCTACACCTTGATGTCCATGGGACTCCAGAGGCACCAGCAGCTTCAAATATCTGTTTGCTGCTATGTAATGGTATTTTAGCAGCTGCTCTCTTGGTCCGATGCATGGATCTGGCAGAAATCTTCCTCAATGTGCCTTTATCTGCACAAACCCATCTGTGCTCTGTATCAGCCACAAATCTCTTAATAGTGCGATGATCACGCTTATGTTTTCGTGAAATATCTAATGTTTTCATACCTCGTCCAAGGCATTGAACTATTTCACTCTTTTCGGCAGCAGAGAGATCCTTTTTCTTCCCCTTATAGCTTGAAAATGGTGCTCTGCTTAATAATGTGGAATATCCTCCTTTAGTAGTTTTTCCTTTTTATTGGGCTCACCTGGCAATCTAATTATTACAGGTGTCCGAGATTGTTTTCAGTGATCAAAAGAGCCCTGAGACACAATGCCATCCATGAGTTAAACTGAAAAACAAAATATTTAATCTTTGTGACACTGAAATAGAATTTGCATAATAATTTGGAACAGGGTATATATGTATATATTCACTGCTCAGCATAAATGAGTACATCTCTTTCGAAAAGTAAGATTTTAATCAATATCTCAAAGAACAGTTTCCAGAATTTTGACAACACTGAGTTTTATAAAACTTTTAGCTCATTACATGTGACAGTAAGGTTAATAATATAACTCGGATTACAAAATCTTCAGTTTTACTCAAATTAGTTCATGCAAAACTGAATACACCCCTCAACAAAAACTGCTACATCTAGGGCCAAATTACAATCTTCGTGTTCAATTTTGCACCGGCGCAAAAAAATTAACGCGAGGGGTAAAACCATTTGCGCTGAATGTCGTATTACAATGTCAGTGCAACAAACGCACGTAATCGTCTACCGCGGGTGAACCTGCATGAACCCTGCGCGAGCGTACTTTACAGTGTGCGTCCTATACTTAACATTGCGAGCGCAAATGCGTTTGTGCGCTGGTACGCGGATGGTATTACAATCTATGCGCAGGATTTAACGCATAGCCTTTGCGCTCATAATTTTAGCAACTCCTAAAAGCTGGTGTTAATGACAAATCTGAACAACCTGGCTGAACCCAAATACACCAGCGCAAAAAAAAACAAAAAACAGCAGAGTATAGTTACACATTCTACACATACCAAACCAATAAAATGGAGAAGTTGTGTGTGCATGTATTATTGCTGCAGCATATATACTCAGATTGACTTTGACAGGCGCAAAAACCTAACGTGAGATAATTGTGGTTCTTAATTCTGATTGGCTGAATCGCGTGAAAAAAACAGTCCGTGCACTGATTTCTGCTCGCAACGTTACTGCACGAGCATTTTTGCGTGTCCGTTTGATGCATGTTATTGCTCAACAGATGAAAAAATGTGCGAGGATTGTAATTCCAGCGTTGATTTCTGCCCGTTAACGTTTAACGCTTGGCGCACAAATTCACTCGTTGCGTGCGCGTTTTTGAGTGAAGATTGTAATTTGGCCTCTAGTGTTTTGTCATGATTTGTAAGGACAGCACCTGGAATGCACAAGTTGGCGACATATGGAAACATCTATCTTTTTCCATTCTTCAACAACGACCTCTTTTACACCCTGGATGCTGGATGCTCAACTTGTCTCTTCAGAATTCCCCATAGGTGTTTGATTGGGATTAGACCAGGAGACTTTCTAGGCCACTGAATCACTTTCACCCTATTCTTCTTCAGAAGGGCAACTGCGGCCTTAAATATATGTTTTGGATCATTGTCATGTTGGAAAAGTGCACGACGACCCATGGCACGGATTGATGGTAGCATCTTTTCTTTCAATATTGAAGGCCTGAAGCACCTAAGGTGTAGGGCCCTTAAGTTGCCTCTGATGCCAGGACGCAGGAAGGATTTTTCTAGAAAGGTTTTGCAGCGTGTGAGGAGATTGAGAGGGAGTGGTGTGGGAGGAGTCACCAGGAGGGTACTTAAGGCACGTGTGGAGAGGCTCTGCGCGCCTTTTTCTCCTGAGGTAGAGCGGTGAAAATCCCAACCCTCCCACCCTGTTTTATTTAACCCTTTCGCTGCTGAGGCATTTCCCGCCTCTGTGCTGAAGTCATTTTTACCGGTTTCGCTCATCATGTTTAACCGCGTTTTGAAGCCTTATTTTATTATATGACCCAGACATATTATATATCGTTCTTTCCGTCAGACTCGGAAGATTCATAATATGTCATTATTATATGTATACGTTATGTCCTGTCTGTATATTATAACAAAATATGCAATAAAATTATAAATTTCAAAAATTTACAACGTGTAAAGTGTTTTTTTCACATTTTAACATGCGATCGTTTGCGGCTATATTTTGTATGGGGTGCGCTTGTTAAAAAATTAGAAATGGGGTCTCGTTACATTTTTTTGGGGGAAAATTTTGCTATTTTAACAAACGCCCCCATACAAAAATCGTTAGTGGCAGCATCATTGTTCACATTATAAATTAAATGGGAACAATATTGCTGCATTAACAAAACAAATAAAAAATAAAAAACTTTTTTTTTTTTTATTATTATTATTTTTATTTTATTTTATTTTTAATTTTAATTTTTTTAAAAAACTTTTTTCACGGTCATGTTTGATATCATTGGAAAGGCCGTGCTCTGGCTGATCCAACGATATCAAACATTAACCCCTAGCTCCCACAGATCGGGAGATAGGGGTTCATTGGAACCCCCTATCTCCACCATTGGTGGCAGCTAGGGGTTAACTCCAGGACTAGCGTCATCATGCTATGCACAATGACGCCAGTCCTCAGGGGGAGTTCCCGGAGGCTTGGCCGACATCCAAGATGTCGGCCAGCTCCGGGAAAGGATCACGAACCGGCGTCTTCCGCAGCCAACACTTCCTGCGGCAGGACGCGCTGAGCGCGTCCTCCGCAGCGAAGTCGTTAATTCCAGGTTGGGTTGGTTTTTCGGTAGAGTAGTATTTTGTTTGGCTCCTTTGTCACGGCGGGGGCTTGTAGGCAGTGCTGGCTAGGGGTTCCTTTTTATTTAGGATAATTTTGGTCAGATGGTTGGGAGTTGGGAAGTTTTTGTGGTTGGTTGGTTTGGAGGTGTGCGGTGGTTGTGGGAAGTCCTCTTTCAACACTGGGTTATTGTTTTATTTTGTTATGAGAATTGTTATGTCATGGTGGTGGGTTATTGTGTGGAGTTTTTAGCTGTGGCCTATATATAATAAATATATATATTATTCCGCAGTTATGTGTTTGTGTATTTTTGAGTATTTATTGTCTCCCTGCGTCCGACTCAGTCATCAGTAGGCGACTTAAGAGCAGTACATCTGTGAATTCATGATACCATCAATGAAATGCAGCTACCCGTCACTAGCAGCACTCATACAGCCCCACAGAAGGACACTGCCACCACCATGTTTCACTGTAGGCACCATGCGATTTTCTTTGTACTCCTCACCTTTGCGATGCCATACAATTTTGAAGCCGTCAGTTCCAAAAACATTTATCTTGGTCTCATCTCTCATGAACTTGCATGGCGATTTTCTTCAACCCTTCTCATCTCGTCTCAGATGATGCTTCTGTCGAGGTGTTAACTTCCATTGACGGCCTGGAAGTCTCTGTCAGATGGTTGCAGTTCCATTTTTGTTAAATTTTTGTATGACTTTTGCGCCAGTATTCTGACTGATAAGTAAAGCTTTGATGATCTTCTTGTATGATCTTCTTGTAGCCTTCACCTTTCTTGTGTAAAGAAATAATTTTCTTGCTCAGGCCTTGTGCCACTTCTTTTCAAGTGGTGCCATTGCTGACAGGGTGACGTGGGAAGGGCTTTTCTTTGTTAAGTAACACCCTTTTATAATAACTGTCTGTTGGATACCTGTCTAATAAATAATTACACTCACCTGTAGTTTGATTCTTGTTAATTAGGATTTTGTTGTCTAAAATCTAGCTTTGTTGCTACGACTTTCATTGGGTTGTATTCATTTTTGCAAAATGGTCTGGAATGAATTTGTTAGACTATCAGGGTAATTCAAAGAGATCCGAATTGCTTGAGAAAGGTAACCGGACGCTGAAAATCAGCGTTCGGTTACCTTTCTCGGCCATTCGGCTATCCAGAGAGCCGGCAATTCGCCAAATGTTGGCGAATTGCCTGCACATACGGTGCCTGTTCGAGGGCAGTGAATCCCCATAGAGAAGCACTGCTTCGGCTATTCAGAGAACACAAACCAGCAGTGAAAGGTTCCCAAAATGCCCTGCCATTCGGTGGTTTAATTCGGCAGATTTATTCAGGAGAATCCCATAGGCTTCAATGTTAAAAATATTCCCGTTTTAATTCAATATCTAATAAACCGTTCATTATAAAATTAGGCAGTAAAGAGTCTCTTTATTTATAGATTTTTTAGGATATTTTAAGCATTTTTCTGTATTTTTTTTTTTTTTAAAAGTCCGAATTGTTTTATTTTTTTTAAGTTTACTTCTTTTTTCTGTATCAGCCCTTTTTATTATCATTCATTGGACCTCATATGTAAATTTCAGACATTTTCGCTCAGTAGTTTCTTTGCAAACAGTGTTTCACTTTTTAATCATTCATTCAAACTGTTTTCCTAATTTATTCACTGCCTCTTCTGCTGTGTCGGAGGCTGCGATTGCTCCTGTTCGGGTTTTTCTGTGGTTTTCGGCAGGTTAATCCAGATGTTTTCGCGGTTTTCAGCGTGCATTCGCTGGGTTTTGCGGTTAGTTTTCGTCAGGTTTGCGGCAGCTGTTCCCTGCAATTCGGGGGCCCTGTGGTGCTTGCTGAATACACGGCAGGGTCACCAAAATGGGATCGGCAAAAGGAACCGAATTGAAGAGAACGAAAAGTCATCGAATATGCGGTGACCTTTCGAATCTCTTTGAATTACCCTGTATATACTTTTTTGTGTGGACAAATTAACCACTTCGCTGCTGAGGACGCGCTCAGAGCGTCCTCAGCAGTCCCGCTGGTATGCGGAGGACGCGCTGAGCGCGTCCTCCCATTGGGGTCAGCGTTCGGCCGGTTCCGGCCGATCGCTGCCCCTCCGGTGCGGGCTGACATCCTGGATGTCAGCCCGGCATCCGGACCAGCAGCCGCCAGAATTAGGTGTCATCGCGGGGGCGCGATGACACCTAATTCAGGCGCCCCCCCGCATGTGCGGAGGAGGCGCCTGAAAGGGAGGGGGGGGAGGTCCTTCGGACCTCTCTCCCTCCCGATCGGCGTCTCTGCGGGGGTTAACCCAGGCATCATTTGGAAGGGCACAGCCTGCCTTCCAAATGATGCCTGGCATTAACCCCTGGGGAGCTGGATCGCGAATCGGCGCTGAAAGCGCCGGTTCGCGATCCTTTCCCGGAGCTGGCTGACATCTTGGATGTCGGCCAAGCCTCCGGGAACTCCCCCAGAGGACTGGCGTCATCGTGCGTAGCACGATGACGCCAGTCCTAGAGTTAACCCCTAACTGCCACCAACTGTGGAGATAGGGAGTTCCAATGAACTCCCTATCTCCCGATCCGTGGCAGCTAGGGGTTAAATTTTGGTATGGTTGGATCGGCCAGAGCATGGCCGTTCCAACGGTACCAAACATGAAAGTGAAAAATTTTGTAAAAAAAAAAAAAATTAAAAAACAAAAAATAAACACTTTTTTTTTATTTTTTTTGGTTTGTTAATGCAGCAATATTGTTCCCATTTCAATTATAATGTGAACAATGATGCTGCACTAACGATTTTTGTATGCGGTGCGTTTGTTAAAAATAGTGTCATTTTCCCCAAAAAAAAATGTAACGAGACCCCATCTCTAATTTTTTTAACAAGCGCACCCCATACAAAATATAACCGCAATTGCTCGCATGTTAAAATGTGGAAAAAAACACTTTACACGTTGTAAATTATTGAAAATACATATTTTATTGCATTTTTTGTTATAATATACAGACATGACATAACGTATACATATAATAATGACATATTATGAATCTACCGAGTCTGACGGAAAGAACGATATATAATATGTCTGGGTCATATACTAAAATAAGCCTTAAAAACAATTTTAAACATGATGCGCAAAACAGGTAAAAATGACCTCAGCATAGGGGCGGGAAAAGCCTCAGCAGCGAAAGGGTTAACAAATCTTGGTTGCAATCAATGGCTCGCATTTGTGGCGTTATTTTGTAGTATAGTGTCCCCTATGTTTTATTCTTTATTTTTCTTATTTTCTCTGGCTTGAAGTACCAGCACAGATGGAGAAATACCAAGCTTGTCAGCTACATAGGGCTAATAAATGAAATGGCCTTATACCCCTAACAGGGTTATTCAAAGAGCTCCGAATTGCTGGAGAAAGGTAACCGAACAGTGAAATTCAGCATTTGGTTACCTTTCCTGGCCATTCGGCTATTCAGAGAGCAGGCAGTTCGCCAAATTTTGGCGAATTGCCTGCATATATGGTGCCTGTTCGGTGCCTGTTCGAGGGCAGTGAAATCCCCAGAGAGAAGCAATGCTTCGTCTATTCAGAGAACAAAAAACAGCAGTGAAAAGTTGCCGAATTTCCCTGCTGTTCGGTGGTTTCATTCGACAGGTTTATTCAGGCGAATCCCATAGGCTTCAATGTTAAAATATTCCCGTTTTAATTCAATATCTAATAAACCGTTGATTATAATATTCTGCAGTAAAAAGTCTCTTTATATATAGATTTTTTTAGGACCTTTTAGGCTAGGGTCAGACTAACGCAGTATTAACGTGTGTTTAGCAGCACTAAATCACGGCCGTGCTAGCAACAAATGACGTCCAATGCCGGGCTGCATACGAAGAACGGCCACACAAAAGTGCGGCAGCGCAACGCAAGTGGCAAACAAACGCATTTTTGCAAGAACGTAGAACCGCTAGTACGGACGTACAGAGTGCGCTGCGTCCGCTAGCGGCATGTGTGTGTGATTAGGAGACGTCAGACGCTGCTAATGTCCGGCCAACATAACGTCCAGACACAAAAAGTGTTTTATTGATGATCCGTACAAAATCACGGATGAAAATGCGCATCGTATGACCGCTATCGCGTATTCTGTGAAAAAATGCGTCCATTCGTTCGAACGCACTTTTTCACGCACAACGCGAAAAATGCGTTAGTCTGACCCTAGCCTTAGGGATTTTTTGGATTTTTCTGTGAATTTTTTTTCCTTTTTTTTTTTCTAAATCGTTTTTTCTTTTTTCTGTAACAGGTTTATTTTTTTTTAAAAGTCCGATTTTTTTTTTAAATTTACTTATTTTTTCTGTAACAGCCCTTTTTATTATCATTCATTGGATCATATGTAAATTCCAGACATTTTCGCTCAGTAGTTTCTTTGCAAACAGCGTTTCACTTTTCAAACATTCAAGCAAACTGTTTTTTTTTTTGTTCACTCCATTCGTCTGTGGTGTCGGGTTTTTACGGCGGCTGCTCTGCACTGTGATCGGTGGCTGCTCGGTTTCTCCGGCATCTTCAGCAGGGATAATGCATATCTTTTTGCTGGTTTCGGTGTGCGTTCGCCTGGGTTTTGCGGTGAGCGTTTCTTCAGGTTTGCGGCGGCTTTTCCCTGCACTACAACGGCCTTGTGGTGCTTGCTGAATACACCGCAGGGTCGCCGAAATGGGATTGCCAAATCGCACTGAATTGAAGAGAACGAAAACTCACCGAACGTGCAGTGACTTTTTTCGATTTTCTTTGAATAACCCTGTAAGTCATTTCTGGAATGCAGTTTGCAGAGTGAGAATAATACGCCTTGCATTTGTTCTATACAGTGGGTGGCACAATGTAATAGCAGCACAAATAACCTCTGCATTGTATGTTGTCATGATGCCATGAATAGACATTGATACACTCAATTCTATTTCTCTAGGAAACAACACTGTTAATTTCCATCAGGTTCCTTAAATATGTTTAAAAATGTCAAGGTATGTGATAGTGCTTTTATTCATTGTTGACACACTCCAGTAAGGAGCAAAAATGCTTTTTATTCCCTTTATGGAAATATTTCAGTTTCTTGAAAAGAAAGAAATTATAAAGAAAATACCCAAGAAAATGTAACGAAATAAAAATAATAATTAGGTCATCGAGAAGTTGTTTCATGATTCATATTTAACATTATTCAAGAGCAAACTATGGACTCTATTAACAGCTTTGCGCAAAAGTGCATGCGCAGCGCAATTTTTTGCACGTAGCGTTAAACGTTAACGCGCATAAAACAACGCTGGTATTTCAATCCTCGCTCACTTTTTCATCCGTAAAAAAATAACGTGCGTAAAAGAGACGTGCAAAAATGCGTGCGCAGCAACGTTGCGCGCAGAAATCAGTGCGGACTATTTTTTCACGCGATTCATTCAATCAGAGTTAAGAACCACAATTGTCTCCCGTTAAGTTTTTGCGCCTGTCAAAATCAATCTGAGTATATATGCTGCAGCAATAATAAAAACACGCACAACTTCTCCATTTTATTGTTTGGGTATGTGTAGAATGTGTAACTATACATTGCTGTTTTTTTTTTCCAGGCTGGTGTATTTGATTTCGGCCAGGACGTTCAGATTTGCCATTACCACCAGCTTTTAAAAGACGTTAAAATTATGCGCGCAAATGTTGCCCGTTAAAATTTGCGCATAGATTGTAATACCATCTGCGTACCAGCGCACGAACGCATTTGCGCTCACAATGTTAAGTATAGGACACACATTGTTCATTACACTCGCAAAGGGTTCGCGCAGGTTCACCAGCGGTAGATGTTAACGAGCATTTTTTGCGCAGACATTCTAATACGACGTTCTGCGCGAAGGGTTTTTCCCCTTGCATTAATGCATTTTTGTGCACGCGTTAACGTTTGCGCAAAGATTGTAATAGTGAAGGAGATTCAGGTAAGAAGATGGTCGCCATTCTGAGCCAGGCGGCCATCTTGGTCAGAATATTGGTTCACTTGAATATAACTAGGTAGATATTAGTTGAAATTAGAAGGAGGTTTACATAGAATCGTAGGAATGTGTTAGACTAGCAGAGAAGCAATTAAAATAGAGAAAATCCGGGCCGTAGCTGGCACGGGTTGACAGGACGAAGGGAAGATACATCGAGGTCATATGAGCCTGCAGCTGCAGACAAAGAGGAGTGTGAAACCAGACTAGGCCTTATCTAACAGAAACAATAAACAAGCCTAAGGGAGGTGGGCACAGGCAGGATCCAGAGTAGTAGCAAATCATTTTATGTCAAACTAATATGAAGCTTGCCAATTTATGACCAATGTATGGAATGTCTTTGTATTCAATTAAGGGAGGTACGGACCCACGTGGGGTGGGATAGTGTCACCGAGAGGTGGGCTAATTGGGATGTACCTAATTATGTATTTGGGGTATAAAACCTCATGTCATGGGGAAATCGGGGCTTATTCTTTGCGATTGAATCCTGTTTGAGCAACTGTTGTGATATCACAATAAAGTTTGCCTTTCCTGAAGAGACTCGTGTTCAGTCAATCCTTGTCCGTGCCGGCCCGGCCTCATCCCGATTGAACCAGGTGGATTCCGGTAACAATAGAGCCCTATATGTTTCTTATAAATGCCAGGCTAATATCTCTATATCTATCTATCTATCTATCTATCTATCTATCTATCTATCTATCTCTATATCTAGGGGTCAAGTCATGGGAAAAAAAGTTAGGGAACTCACCCGAGATTTCCACTACCTCACAAAAAACTGAGCATAAGCTTAATATATATATCTCTTTTACACTTCTGTCTCATAAGATGCTAACGTTAGTGTTCAGATGAGTAAGTAACACCAGGATAAGTGACTTTAATGCATGGCCCCACATTACTGATTCTAAACCTGTCAAAAATCAGTTAATGAATCGGTGAATACACGAGGTTGCGGAAGCGTAGTGTACTTTGCGTTCCTCATGTTAAGTATAAGATCTGCAATCAGTAATTAGAGTTAGGATCAGGAAGGTATTACAGGTGCGAGCGCTAATTACCGCACCGATACGCAATGCAAATTATTAGCTACTGTTAGAAGCTGGTGCTAAGTGATTCTACATTTTCAGAACCATTTAGCACCCCCTAAATCATCGCTCTGTCCTCCGACCTACAGAACGACCATACGCAAAGGCGCAGCTTCATTTCAGGGAAATGAAAGCAGCGCGGCTGTGTGTCGGTCGGGAGGTCCAGAACAGCTGTGAAAGTCAGACATCTTAACCTGCAAAAACTAATTTCAGGAAGGCTGTCCCTCCCCCATTTTTATGGTGTTTTTTTTCCAGTGTTAATTTTTAGTTCAAAATATAAGCTTTTTATAATCATTTTTAATATCAAAAAATCATAAGGGATAGGTCATTAATATAAGACAGGGGTCAGCAACCTTGGCTCCCTGATGTTTTGGGAACTACATTTCCCATGTGGCTCATTCAGCCTAATGGATGACTGAGCATTGTGGGAGATGTAGTTCCCAAAACATCAGGAGCCAAGGTTGCTGACCCCTGATATAAGAGGAGGCTTGAGAGCTCTCCCCATATCAAATAGCATTGAGAGGTCATAGGTTGGGGCTCAGTGAGGGCTTTTTGGAGGCTCTGCCCACCTCAGAGTCAGGTTTGACGTCATAGGATGTTGCTGTGGGAGGGTCTAACCCCCCAAGGTCCTTATGATGGAGCTGTTGATTTGGGTGGGTCCAAATTTTAGATAATGATGTCATGGTATGGATTAGTGGGGCTC